>OY754884.1:12377275-13577275 GCA_963576445.1 Lithosia quadra | reverse complement strand
TATATTTACTTCTAGATGTTAATCGTTGACGCAAATCATTTTTACAGCAATGAATGACTAAGCCCCTCCGCGTGCAGTACAGTTTGGGAGTCATAATATTGTTTCTTTAGGTTAGAGAAAACTAAAAGTAAGTAGGTAAACAGTATTATTATTTATACAATACATCGTTCTGGCGAACATGCGCGTTTGTTTAGCGAAACGCCTGTTTCTGCTTACGCATACGGTACTGGGAAAGCGCGCGGTTTGTAAATACCCAATTATCCTGTATTAACAGTATATTGGGATCAGTTATTAGTGGTTGACATTGACACTCAATTTAGCCGCCTTAAAAAAAGCAGGAGGTTCTCAACTGGAAGGCATTTATTTTTCATGTTTGTAACCTCATAACTTCCAACTGGGGGAAGCGATTTTGATTTTTGCGAAAGAGCGAAAGTTGGTGCTTCCATGTAGTCCCATTCCAAATTGGTCCAGTTGAAATGGGTTCTTTTTATTAAAATTATCATTCAGTCGCTCTCATAAAATTCAAGACCAGCCTAATGGAAAGGAGGAGGAGTAAGCGGACGCCGGGGTCCGAGATGAAAGTAACAGATGCAACTGGAAATAACGTTGAGATAATGATAATTAACACTCATTTTGAATGTGTGAACTTCACTAGGCCCCGACAAGATCTTTTTTTACACTACTTAGGTGGCAGGCAAGTACACGGCCCAGCTGTAAGACGAGCATGAAATTACATTCGAATAGTAAGCATATAAAAGAAACGAGAGGCAGCTGACTTTTTTTTTCAGGAGTCTTTTCTTCTTTCTTTTGTTTGTGTTTGGATGGTTGCACGCGCTAATTTCAGGAACTACAGAATAGAATAGCCTGTTTATCAACAAACTTCTCATATTTTTGCAAACAATTAAATTAAGGTCATGTTTGGGTTAAATATGTGCCACGGCGACGAAATATATACGACAGCTAATAGCTAATATAAACTGTGATCCGTTATCAATGAACTAACAACATGTACGCTGCGCCACATCGGCTACGTTTGTCTAGAACGTGACTATTGATCTATTGTTTATACGTACGACTCCAATACTACGTCTATGAGATCCGAGAATTTGTATCTATCCGATTGATATGAGCTTCATATAAACACTTCCTCGTTTATGAATAAAAATGAATCATAACTTGACCGCGTTCAACGCTCTGCTACTACTTATATTATTTAAATTAGTTGTGTGTATGCATTGAAGATAATTTAAAGAAATACTTGGGTTATGTTAAAAGAACAATTCTAAAAACAAAATTATTTCTGTTTTGAACTATTGTCTGTTTGTTCGTATAGGACGTAAAAACTACTGAACGGAGAATTTAAATCTGACGTATGTTTGATTGCAATTTGGTTAAGTAGAACCGTTGATATAACCAAAAAACGATAATTGACCACCGCGCGGACAGAGCCACGGACATTAGCTAGACTCGTTGAATGTCAATTTCATTCCGGAAAGCTATAACCTGGGTATCTTCAAAACACGAGTGGTTCCTTCTAGACAAACCTGATTCATCGCAGACCACATTGTAAGCCTATTACGAATAAAAAACCGAATTCACGAAATTGACGGTACGATCGATACGTCCCGAGTTTGAATCCTGACCATTACACTAACAACGGGTTAAAGACTGGGGGCGATCTGTTATTACGAGGTAGACGTGGTGATGGAAATATGGCGCTCTTATTTTCCACGAGCTGTTGAACAAGCAGCGTAAAGAGGTGTAGCCACCGGATCTTCCGATGTCAAAGCTTAGTCATCTCAAACTGTGAATAAATATTTCCTGTTATTCCGTGCATGATTGTATATCTTTACATCCTTGTTAATAACATTGTACAGATATGAAGATTGGCATGGGTACATGACACAAATATTAATTTGACTAAAGCTGGATTTCACTAGTGACAATCCATTCAACTAATCTAAGTTCTCATGATTTGTTAAACGGGGACTGCAAAAGGGCTTGCAGCAAGTCCATACAGGAAATGCACAATTTTACCACTCAAGTGGCAGACAAGCGCATTACCCACCTGATGGGAAGCGGTCATCCTGGCCTATGGACAAGTGCATCACCTAACGACACTAGAATGCATTTTGTAAGTAGGTACTAAAAACTAGTCCCAGGTCCTTTAACCCTAGCGAGGCATGAAAAAGCATTTGATAAGGCCTACAAGCTGAGGGTTACCACTATTGCAGTATCGGTTCCTGGTATGGTGAGCCCCTTCCTGAGACTATATTTAGCTTAAGATCGAGGTGAAGTCACATTGAAGTGCCGATACAAAAAAATAAAAAATTAATTCATGACTCAGTACCGTTCTACGAGTAGAATATCTACGTACGGGCCTTAAGACTGTGAGAGCTACAAATTTCTTCTATCAATTTTGGCCAATTTATAATACTTTTTTTAAACTATAGTGCCAGACTTCGGCCGCATTTTTATTCCAAGTAAAGGCGAGAGTATACGCGAAAGGCGTATGTATATAAATAAATATATCTCCAAAATTACCATAACATGTACCTAATTATACATTGTGTTTTTATGTTAATGACAATCATAGAAATTTCTTTATTATAATACATTTTATTATATGAAAACATTAACATAATATATTAAATAGTACTTATACTTACAAGAACGCTATTCCGTTAGGCGACCTAGATTCCGTTAGAGATGTGAAGTACAAAAATACTTACACAGCCTTAACACTTTTAGAAGTGTTCTTAAATGAACTGATTGGCAAGTACTGTCCCAAATAAAAAGTGCATACCAAAATTGCTGACATGGCAATCGTTCAGTGTTCACACCTACAGAGTCCCTACACAATATACCTACTGTCACTAACCTGTCTGTCGTCTTCATGTATTATTTATATTTTGCACGTTATAATTAACAAGAGTAATGTTACTAATAAGTAAAATGGCATTTAAACCAATTAAATGTCTAGTGTGAACAAATTTACCACCGCCGTTTTATCCCCGGTATGTAGTAAAAAAAACAATGGAAATACGAGTATATCCAGAACGTGACGGATCAGTGGAAACATCAACAAGTTCATATCTCTTCGTCGAGTTATTTAACAGATCTTCTTCAACCTAGCGTTAATTCCAGTCGCATCCAAAGCTTCCACCTCGGAATCTGGGGTCCGCTTTACCAGTCTTAACTGCGGATTTGGCTGGACCTCGATATTTTCCGTGAAGCGACTGCCATCTGACCTTCACAACCCAATGGTGCCATAAGGCGATATCGAAACATTGCAGCTAGACCGTTGTTGTTGGACTTTTTAGGGCTCCAACTACCCGTAACGACTGCCATAGATGTTTGTACGGCAACCGGGACCGACGGCTTAACGTGCTCTCCGAGGCACGACCCTACCAATGCAAATACCCATATTCATGCATATAAATATTTGCACTGAGCGGAGATCGAACCCGCGCCTCCTGCGCAGCAGCCAGATAACAGATATCTTTTAATATTGTGAGCAGTATTTATAAGTGCATTTCTGTAGTGATTCAGTGTGAATGTTGGTTTTATAACAAACCACCATTCGTCTTGTCTACATTTGTCTACATACGAGTAATTGATCTATCGTAAAATGATAAAATAAATGCGTCTATGGAACTTTATTTTCACATTATGTTACCCTGAAGGGGAATGTGCTAACCTACCTGAGCCGTCCAAACAGCACGAATGCTGCAAGACGTTATAATCATTAGCTCTCAACAATAAGCAGGTTTCACTTTTAAGAAAACACACGTTTTCCTAATCGAAGACCGAGCAAAGGTACATTTAAATATTATTTTTAATAATAAACCCATTAAACGGTGTACATACGAGCAAACATTTATAACGTTAGAATAATAGCTCACTACTGAGTGTAAACACAGGGACAGCTCTGTACGCATCCGCAGAGCACACATCAAATATTTATTTTATTGAGGTACCCTTTAAAACAGTAGACCATGTTTATCCAACTTAAGAGCTATTTAATATTCCATTGATGGAGTAAACAGGGGTCAAGTGACCCATAACTCTAATCCGGACACCGTGGAAAACACGGCAATTTACATTTTTCTACGAAACTGTATCTATTATAACGCCTTTCATTCGTAAACGAGCTGCTTACGATTCATGTAATTCAAGGCACCTATATCTGGGAACCGCTGGCGGCGCGGCCTGAAGCTCCGGTGTCGGCACACTTGACGTTTTACCTAGCTACTAGGAAACTACTCGATCTTACATCAATTTAGTGTCTCATTTGAATGTTCCCACAATAGAAACTAGTAAATAAACGCATTATCTAGAAACCTGATATGTTCCACAGAGACTGTGTTTATGCTACACACAGCACGGATGAACGAGGTATCCGCGAGATAAATACCTACATATAATGGATGATACATTACAATTACAAAGTAAGAAACAACGAGTATTTGCAACAAATTGATGAATTGGCGCTCAGTCGGTCTCTGTCTTCTATTAAAATAAAACACGGCAATTCCAACGGCAATTCCAATCATGGAATGAATGGAATTATAATGAGAATGTATAGTATTTATGGGTACCACAAGTTTTTATTTGATTTTCAGTGAGTAAATGATGCCCCAATTAGATACTTTGTTGTCTCAGTTTGTTGTCAAATACAGGCTAGGCAGCGTCTCCGCAGGCGGTCTATGACGTCAATTATTTCTTTTTCCCAAGAGATATTTTTATATTGCTCGAGATGCTGCATAATAAAACGACTTCATAAATAACTGCATAATAATTAATGAACGTTTAATTACACGAAATCCCCATAACTAATCAGTTGATGTATCTGGTATTAGCATTAATGCATTATGTATAGAGCAAGTTGGTGCGCACCTTGCGCCAACTTAAATATTAACATAGACGCTTAGGGGAAATATCTGTACAACGTAAGCACATATGGTAAGGGTGAGACATAAAAAATCAGGTAGATATTTGATAATGCTAATGGTACTCCTTAGGGTAAAAAAGGTAAACAGATGTGTATAACAAACATTAAGGAATTCGACACTTTCGATGTGTTTATATAACAATCAATTTCACTAACATTTCTGCAACAATGTGTGTGGAAAACATCTTTCTAGTAGTAATTACTTACGTAACTATGAAAGAAAACAACAGCGCTTAAAAAACGATAATCGCTGATGAATGACGAAGTTTCATGTACTTAAGACAATAACAGCGTTACGTGTTTGTTTTCTTCAGTGACAGAGGATGATTGGGGCGGCTCAAAGGCGCTATAATAAATTACTGCGATAAGAATAGGACTATGTGGGTGGACTGTGTATTTGTGATCCTTTTTTACTCACAAACTACTCACACAGAGGTGAATTTCTCACCCAGATTTCTATTTTCGGTCTCACGTAATACAGGTCGAACTTATTATTGTCAACCGGGTAAGTTAACTTCGTGCTATAAGAAAATTTCCTAAGAACACTTTATTTGACTTTTCGAATTTAGGTTCCCTTGATTCGCATTGTAGTATGCAAGTTAAGCCCTTTATAACGTGCCAGTAATTGATCTGATATACTTCAGCACGAAATAACGTACCTTTAAATCTTGCATAATATCACAAACTTTTCAGCTGATTCTACAAATATATCATAACAATTTCATTCAACCTCATCGGTAAAAAGTTGAACACCCTATCAAATAAATAACGTCGGAGCTGGTATGAAACATCAGTGCTAAAAATACTAAAAAACTTTTCGTTAGTGGCAGCTCAATTTAGTTTGCTGTGATCTGAACAATTACTTGTCAGAGATAAATTTGAGGAGTCTAAGCTTGTTCCAGTGTGTTACGTTCAACGGCAACTGTCGCCTACTGTTATCGTCGAACAATATGCGCAAATACAGATAATATTTATATCAGAGAGATCCGGCCCTTACACCGTTATAAAAGTAAAATTCTCTACGGAGAAAATGTGATAGGATCTTATTTAGCTGCCATCATTGAAGTACAGCAGAGCCCACGCAGTAAAAGTTATCACAAAAATCAACCAATAACATCAAAAAATAAGTTTAAAATAACAATTAGTTCTATTGTATGAAATATTAATAGAAACATCCTAGAACAATAAAATTACGATATACTTATTGTTGTAAATTATACCGTCCAAGGCCCTGGCTACGCAGGCCCAAAATAATTTAGTGACATTTTAGACAATATAACATGTTGGTAGTCACCGGCAATATACCCAATAAAGGCAATAAAACAGCGAAAATGAAAACCTTAGATAATGACACTTACCTTGTTAGTGCAACGGGGGTTTCAACACTGTCCATGGGCGGTGGAGGTGGTGGCGGTGGCGGCGGTGGAGGAGGTGGCAACGCTTGCACAGGCGGTGCGGGAGGCGGAGGTGCGTCCAGAACATCCGGTACCGGAATATCATGTTCCACTTTCAAATCCGGTAGTTCCTTCAGATCCGGTAACTCTGTTTCTGGCACGCTCATAACTGGCACTACTGGAGAAGTGACAACTGATGGCGCAATAGAACCGTCGCTTGTGATTGAAAATTGGACGTCGCCCGCTATGCCCGGCAGGTGTGGTAGGTCGAGGGGCATCTCTAGCTCTGGCACCTATAGAGGATGAGACACTATTTTATCTTCATGGCTGTCAGATATTTTGGTTATATAAACTTATTTGAATTCAATGACAATCAGATCATTAAACCTACAATTTATATAGCCTTACGTTGGTATGCATTATCTATACTTATAATAAATCTGTAGAAGTGAAAATTCTGTACATTGAAAATATCAAAAAAATAAGTAGCAGGGGGTGTTACTAGACCGACACCGATCCCAAATATGTGATTAAAAAAATTTTTGTCTGTCTGTCTGTCTGTCTGTCTGTCTGTTTGTTCAGGTATCACGCAAAAACTACCGGTTCGATTAAGATGAAACTTGGTATAATTATTCTTCAATATCCTGGGCAGCACACTGGGTACTTTTTATCCCGGAAAAGTACATACAATAAAAACAAACTTAATTTTGCGGTTCAATCCCTAGACCCGATTACTGTACCAACCGCAAATAATAAGTTTGTCGTAGGTTACGTCACCCGCAGTGGAGTTCACTAGACGCTGCTGCCTGCGGCCAATCCGGCCGGGGTGGAAGTAGCCCTCTAGAGGGCTGCTCCGAGGCTCCCTATGTGTCGCTCTGACTAGCAAAGGGTACAGTGGGGAGCAAGCGGGGGGCAAGCTGATTATCTACGCGCCGATGGTTGGGTGACAGGATGGCCGCCTGTCACCCTACACCCCACCGTTGGTTTTCGGAGTTGAAATGGTTGGTGGAGTTTTCAAGTCACGAGTGAATAGTTTCCTTCTAGGCAAGCGTGATTCATCCATACCATCAGGTGGGATTGAGGTCAAACGTAAGCCTATCATGAATAAAAAAAAAAGTGGCGCGATGCTCGGGGGGTCAAGGGGGCTATCTTAACACCGTAGCCCAAGGTCAACTGGGGAGCGCGGGATATGCTCTAAGCAATCTTACAAGTGAAGACTTGCGTACGGTTTTTATGAGATCAGTCTTAACCACTCCTGATGGCTGACGGGGGTGGTATCCGAAGGAACTTCCGCACGAAAAAAGGAATTTGAAACGAAATTCGAAATCCACGCGGGCGGAGCCGCGGGCAACAGCTAGTTATTAAATAATACTGGCATTATTGAAACTCGCGTGTGTGAAGAGTGAAGAGTTTATGTTATGAGATTGAGCGTAACGATTTAATATCAAAGTGAAGATAAATGACTTACCATGCCCATTCCTGGCGCATAAAGATATTCATCAGCATCTCTTTTCAATTCATCTCTTGTCATGATAGACGATGGCGCAGCTTCTAATAAACTCTTATTCTCCACTTTTGTAGGCACAGCGGGTACATATGCGGACGGGCTTTTGGTAGTACCAAGATAAGGGCTTTCATCTGTATTAAAAATCAGTAGTTCACCAACGCTCGCCAAGTCATCAATTACAGAGTTTAAATTGAAGTCCTGTTTGGAGGCCTGCTTCTTATGCTCTGTCACTTTCACATGATAGAAGTGTAGTTTCTCCTAAAATTAAGGACTAAAATAAATGTCAGGTATTTTTTTTAAGAACACTTTATAAATTTGAATATACTTTTTTTGACTTACCTGTAGTTCTTTTTCAACGGGCTGCCCCTGAGTCTTTCCTCTCAGAGTAACTTTTTTAGGTTTATGCTGATATTTGTCGTGGTCAAAAGCCGACAGGTAATGTTCGTGAGTTATAGAAGCCGGGTACTTCGCACTCGAGAACACTTTGATCGCCTTCTGCATGCCAGTCAACTTTTGTACTTTACTTTTAGACATTTCTATTCGCTCATGTAGCTTTTTTGTCTTATCTGTGTTCTGCTCGATTCTCGCCGTGAGCCGTGCAAACACGTCGTCCACAATACCATTGAGATTGTCTAGAGTATCTGCTATTTGCAGTACTGTCTCCTCTACGCTCAGATCACTTGGTACCAATTCTATTTTATATATACCTTCCATAATTAATAAATCTCTTTTACTTGCGTTATGAATATCTGTAACAAGCATTGTTCTTTTGAGTTCAACGCCTAGAACAATGTAATACACATATTCTGACACAATTTTCTGTATTATTAAATAGGTAATTTGTTCTTACCTACTAAGCTTTTTAAAAATCACCTAAAATAAATTAATAAGGCACAAGAATTATCACTAGACAACACATCCATATTCTTGTGTGTAATAATATTATGTCCAATAATTGTATAGCACTTTGTAAAGCTCTTAAAAGTTCACTATTTACAATTCTGTCACTAATCTATTTTATCAGTACTGTGTCACTTATTATATGCTTATGTGGGCTCAATTTTTAGATGATTTCAACGTATGTGAGTCGGCGAGAAACGAATGGAGGTTATCGTTAGCGGGGTCAGTACTCCACGAGAACCTGCAGTATGCATCGGGCGACATAGTCGGGTCTAAGATCGCGGACTCCTCTGCGAGCTGTCCGCCCGACAACATGTTGTTTAGGTGTTTGTTGATCACCGCGTCTCCTGGACTAACGTAGCCGCTAGACGCCACTGGCTTTAATGGCACAGCACTCCGTAAAGGTTGCTTATGACTAGTCAAGGCATCCAAGGACTGTAGCTGAATATAACTACTGTCGGCGCCATGTTTCACAGGCTGTGGCAAGGTAGGCATCGTTGGCAAGCTCTCCGATCCGAATACCTTCGTGGGTGACGGACCTAACTTGGGGAAGTTCATCATAGATTTAGCTTGAGCATCTTCGGGCCGCACGTAACCCGATGAAGGCGGTTGCGTCTGGATGCTAGGGGGCGCTACGCCAGTTGTAAATATTGGTGGTGCCAAAGCAGCCATTACATAACTCGAACTGGCGGACTGCACTGCAGGTTTTGCAATAGGACTCTTATGAGGAGCAGGAGCCGATTGTACATAGCCAGTGCTAGGGTTAACTGCAGGCTGCACGTAACCGCTAGGATTCTTCTTAAAAGTTTTATCACTGAAGCAAGGCGAGTTTTCTCGAGAATTGTCTGTTTCCGAATTACAAGAGTCTTCGCGATGTATCGCATTTTTATCGTCAGGTCTCACTGGTTCTACTTCTAAATTTAAAGAAGAATCTGAGCCTTCATCAGACGTCGACGCGTGTTGGTCGACGGGACCCCGCGATATGTCCGATAGCGCCGTGCTGTCTGTGTGGTCACTGGAAGCACAATTATTGTCTGTGTTTTGTTTGTTTTCTGGTGTTGATACCGTCGTTCTTGTATTGGGCAATAACAGCATTTCATCTGATGATGGTTTATCATCCTTATTTGTTGAATATAATCCTCCATATGTATATTTGGAAATATCCTTTTCAGGTATTCCTAGGCCATTGGGCAAAACAGGGTCTATGTCTTCCATTTTCTTTACTATCTTGACTAATTTAATTGAACCATACATAATCCCAATTAATATAAAAACTGCCATTAGAATAAGTCCCATAGTGATAGGATCCCTGCTTCTACATGTCACTGTACTTCGATTGCTCCATTCACCAGGAAATTCTAGAGGTTTATCTTGACTTTCAGGCATCTCAACCTCATCTCTGACTGCTAAGACTCCATGAAATGGGGCTTCATCTATGTTAACTGCTCTTACTTCATAAGACTCAGAAAGATCTACCCCTTCACAGTGTATTAAAGAATAGTTCAAATTGGTAGTATTAATAATTTCAACTGTTTTGAGATCATCATCTTTAATTCGTCTTATTTCATAACGATCCACTATTCCTCCTGGTAAT
Source organism: Lithosia quadra (assembly GCA_963576445.1). Taxonomy (NCBI): domain Eukaryota; kingdom Metazoa; phylum Arthropoda; class Insecta; order Lepidoptera; family Erebidae; genus Lithosia; species Lithosia quadra. Next base: position 13,566,926 of record OY754884.1, on the reverse strand, counting down.
GTTGGAGGGTCCCACTTGAGGAGGCCCGGGTTTGTTTTGACAATTGGAGCACTCAACTGACTTGGGGGTCCAATTCTAGTTCTTACAAATATGGCATCAGATGCATGGGGCTGAGAGCAACTTCTGATAGCAGTGTTACAAGCCTGAACAGTGATTGAGTAATTAGTGAAAGGTTTTAATCCAGTAACATTGACAGACCTTACGCCAACATCTTTGTCTGCATCTGATATTTTTTCAACATGAATCTCTTTTCCCTGGTCCAAAATGACATATTTGCCTATAATGCCATTTTTATGTGCAGGTGGATCCCATGAGACCATAAATGAATCATACTGAATGTTGGACAGTCTAACATTTCTAGGATTCGTTGGTGTATCTTCTGTGGTAGTTACACCTGTAGATGCATTTTCGATTGTTTTCAATCCATAGGTTGTGTTCAATTCTAATTTGAACTGATATGTCCTGTATGGTTTCAAGTTTGTTATATTTATTTCCATCTGTTTTGGGTTATCAATGTAGTAAGCAGATTCATTGCCGAAAGTCTTATCACAAACACTACTTGTATTTACCACAGGACAATATTTAATATTGTAGCCAGTAATAATGCCCTCCTGAAGAGTACAAGACATAGTCCAAGTGATTTTTACATAGGACTTGCCCGGGGCATCGTGGTTGACCTGCACCGGAAAGCCATACATAGGAATTCCATCTTTAGATATATCACATGAAGCCCAAATCATACCGCTAGTCTTGGACCCACTATTAGCCGATATTGCAAATTGGTATCTATTTTCCCTTGGCAAATCAATAATATGACTGTTCTTTTTAGGTTCAAGAACCGTAAAATTCATACGGCCAGCACAAATTTTAGTAGCATTGTGTTGACACCAAAACAGTGTATAGTTGTCAATATTATCCACTCCAACCCATGACAACTTATAGGTACCATTTTCATATGCCAGTTTTGTGAATGAATGTACCTGTAGAGCATCTGTGTCATGTTTTGGTGGTATATAAAGATGGCTGCTATTAAGAGATGTTCCCATATTATTTTCTGAACAAATTGAAACATCAATAGCTTCAAGGGATGCATCTTGAAGTATGACATAACTTAAGCTTTTGTTCTTATCTGAATGAGTTGTCTGTGTACTAGAGCCTTGCTTGACAATAACCCTATAGGTAAAATTGACCCCAGCCTCCTCATATTCCTCAAGCTGTTTCCAGTAAACATATATCACTCGTTTGTCATTATATATTGATTGGTCAAATGCTCCAATAATTGTATCAGGTGGCCTTTGAGGTATCTCACTTGCTGTAGTAAACAAGTAGTAACTGAAATCAGACCAGTATCGGTCTAGAGCATTTTCAGGTTTTATGTATATTCTTACTTCATATGACATGTGGGCATATGGTAAATTTGAAAGTGAAAAAGTGTATGATCTCTTGTTTGAATTTACTTTGTTATTAGCTCTGGATTTGAGACTTGATGTGTTTACCTGACGAAAGTAAGCTGTGTTGTCAATTTTGGCTATCTGGTACTCAATTCTATGAACAATAGCACGACTAAGAAAGTCTACCATATTATTTGGAATATTCCAACTCAGTATCACACTGTGTGGCTCATTGGATATCACTTTCAGATTCTGAGGAGGATCAGGTTTCACAATTGAGAAATGATCTATAAAAAATGTTTGTATATTGCAACCAAAAATATTGCAGGATTTTAATTGAAAATGAAATTGTTCCTCCATTTGTTTGTATCTCGGTCGGCTTGTTGTATTCCAACTACATGAACACTTTTTACCATCTGTTTTGATATCACATGGAGTCAACGGTTTGTTATGCATCATAAATGCCAATGAATAGTTTGTTCTGCTCAAATTCTGTGCCAGAGGAGTCCATGAACAGTTAAATTCTTCAATATTTTTCGATATACAACTAAAATCTGTTATATTAGAAGGTGGTGAGTCCACCAACACTCTGCTAGTGCATATTTTGTTAGTCTCATAGTTTTTGCAATAATACAGTGACAGTTGTGGTTCTGGATTTTCAATGTATAATCTTCTTGTGGTTTTATTTACTATTACCGATTCGACTGGATCTCCATGAAGAGCAAACTCCAAGTGACTAGCATTGTAATTATTTTCAGCGATACAAAATATCTCCAAAGGTTCGCCATAACGAATATTGATCATACCCGTAGGAAACAGAGACACTGAAATATCGACTCCTTGACAACTTGAAAATATACACGGTAAACTGATCAAAGATTTAATAACTATACACCACATCCATAGCCCGAACTCCGGCTTCCTCAAGACTCCTTTGCACTGGCTTTTTCGCGTACTTGTACATATATTTGCCATAACTGCTAAGTTATTCTGTCACTCCATACCGAACAGACGCACCAGTACTAACTAAATCAAACGCGGAGGGATACACATTACTTGTTTTTTTTATCTCTCAAGCTAAATGGCGCACCGACGATCCCAACACGATGACACACACTGACTGAGCTCCGTAGCTGCACGCGCGCGATTATATTATCTATTTTACATGTAAACGACTAATTCTATCAGTCCTCACTGTGTTCCCGAAATGATAATATTTGACACTAGTTGCAACGAGAGCACCGTACTCGACAATTTTATGCTGCATTGAAACGCTGCAGTTACAGTATGTACTTACATTAAATAAAATAGAAGAAACTTCGCGGAGTAAATTCTTAGAAAACGCCAACTTCACTGCGAAGTGAAGTTAGCAGGAAACCTAAGAAAACAAATAAATACAAAGTGTTACCATATTTGATATTATAATAATGCTCGATTAATGCCCAAAGTGGTTGGGCATCAATCAATCAACCGCAGTTGATGTATAACAAGGATGATAATTGAATTACGAGCCTACTTGAAGAATACACAATTATGCAGAAGGATCCCCCTTCTGCATAATTGTGTATTCTAATAATAAGGTAAAATTATGGTTTGCCAAAATTAATTCAACACACTACGCTCGGTTGACTCGGTTCATGACGCCTGGTCATACTCTTTGACGCTGTGTGTGTGATGTCCATGGCAATGCCATGTTCTACGAGGTCTACATGAGCCTGACTCATGAGCAGCTTCATGGACTTGAGGTCACTTAAGGTCTACGGTCAACATATGATTTTGACAAGTTGCCGTAAATAAACGCGCGTTCTCTAATAATCGCGTTAACCTAATAGTATACAATTTTCATTTTTATTTCACAAAACAAAATGCTGGTATTATAATCCTATTAATGCATAAAAATTGGTTAGAAAGAGTATTTTTTATTTAATTTATTAGCATCTTTGGAAAATAGTTTCATAATATAATTTCAGAACGTACTGTGTTCTGTCTGTAGATTTATCGATAAGGATGGGATGATTTAAACACAATTTGTTAAGTCGATCCAAATAATACGCACCAAACTATACTCTGTCTAATTTAGGATGATAAAAATGACAGTTCATGTCTATGAAGTATCGTATTTTTTTATACAAAATCGTACCCCAAAATGATTGTAATAGACAAACTCCGCCCACTTGTCATAGTGAAGCGTCTTGCAAGAATAACTATAGCACAATTGACTATACACAAATGAATCGAATTTAAAATAATTTATTAAAATTATTAAGTAATAAAATTTTTGTGATACAATTAGCTTTATTAAGCTAATTGTATCACAAAAAAAAAAAAAAAAAATATGGTACGAAACATAAATACTATACCATAAAACTTCTCTTTTGTCATCCTGAAGTAAGTTACCTAAAATAATAATAAATAAAAAGTTTTTGTATTTTTCTAAATATCGATTCCATATTCTACGGGAACGATAATCGAAAATCGAAAGATTCATTTTCGATTATAGTATACGGGCTACCCTATTCAGACCTGTCATTAAGTGTTATCATCCTACATTAGACAAAGTATATAATAGAATAATATTGTTTAATTTGTTTATAGATGCAGGTTAATCGAACTCGAATAAGATTTCAATAATCGATCCAACAACTGTACTTTTGCGCAAATGCAATAGGAAGATGTTTTGTATAAATACTTCGAGTTGAATACTCAAAGAATAAATTGAGAGAATCACACCTTCAGTAAAATTATTTTTTTGAAACGCAAGAAACTAAAAAACGCTTGCAAGATTATTTATTTGATTGTTTAGTGAATTGAAATTAAAAACCCCCGACTCACAAAAAAGGAACAATAAAAAACCTGTAAAAAGAAAAGAAATAACTATTAGGTATATTATGACCTATCTACCCTAAGTATTGAACCTTTATTATTATTATAGGTAGCTTTATTATTTACGTATTCTTATTTATAACTTCGGGGACCGCTCACCTAATCTTTTTTTTTTCATGCTTTTTATACCTAGGGGTAACTTATAATTCATTATTTAATCTCAACATACGTATAGTCTATCAACAATTATTCAGAGCTAATTCGAATTGCGCGGAGTGTGGTTATAGAATTAGAAATATATTCCACTCCTCATATCTTTCGAATGGCTAAACCGATTTTGTAAAACGGTATCGTGATGTATAAGTTATGACCTTTCATTTGATACCCAACACGGGTATATTTGAACACATTAAATTTTTCATCACCACTTTCACCTCTCATATCTTCGAAATGGCTTAATCGATTTTTATGAAACATAGCTAAGAACACTCTCCCCTAACCCATCTTTCAAACAAAAGAAACAGAATCAAAATCAGTTGATCCGTTTGGGAGCTACGATGCCACAGACAGACTTACAAACACACACACACACACACACACACACGTCAAACTTATAACACCCCGTTCGGGTTTCCGTCGGGGGTTAATAATAAATCGAACTAGAAGAAAATTTAGAATGAAATTGGTCTTGATGAATCGAGAAACACGAATGTTGAAGTATCCGTCTTCCGTCTCTCGATACGGACCTATTGTGTAATTATTCAAATTTCAAAATAAAATTCGGTATTCTCGACCCATAATCGTAAACCGATATCGGCGATTGGCGATATGATATCAGACAGATCATGATCATGAATTCATGACATCCCATCCCTATTCTTCGTTTTCATGATCTATGTTCTTGATTGTTGTTAAAAATAAAAAATAGTAGGTAAATGGATACCTTACATAAATAAATACGAAACTGAAATTCTCTTCCATACAAAATTAAATACCTAAGAATGTGAATGGTACATACGAATTATGATACGATGGAAGATAGTAATCAACACTGTCTTGGTTATACGACTAAAGCGGCACTTGTTAAACTTCGTAACGACATACATAATGTTATAGAAGAACACAAAAAGAAAAATTCAATAGGGTAAGAAGGTTTAATAATTTATTGATAAAATTTGTTTGTAACACACTCGACAGTTATTAAAACAACACATACTTTATGGAATCTGATAAATAATCAATGAATTTTTTTAAGCAATTACTTAGTAGGTATGCTAACTATCTTTTTCTAATGATTAGAATCGGCAAATAAGATTCTTGAGAGATTTTTCTTCTAATTCTTTTAAAAATAATACCAGTCCTTGTAAGCCCAGAAATTTAGGAAAAAAAGTAAAATCGTGATTTATCATGTTTTACAACAGTTTAAGCCATTCTGTTTTCTGATGATTAAATTAATATAAATTAATAAATTTTCAGATATGCATTGGTGCGAAACATAATTTCGTTTTCATCGGAGAAAGTCCTGTTGTCGGGTGTCGCTTATACAATAACACTTGTGTACATTATCTGCTTGATACTTTCATATTTAGTAGGTGAATCAATTCAAGCCCATGGGTATTTACTTTGGGAAGCATTTTTCTTATTTATAATACTGGTGATAAATTTTTTGGTGGCATTCAACGAAGAGTATTTACACAGAAATGAAATTCCACATAGAGTAAGAAAAGTTTTAGGTAAGTGCCGAGAAATATTAAATCCTAATATTATGAGACCTAGAACTTAACACGCTGTGAGTTACGAGTCCAACTCACGTTTGCTGTTTACACTTCTCATACTAAAGCAAATCGACAAGTGCTGGTAGTACAAAAAATTACAATATGAATATTTTCATGATATAGAAAAGGGGTGGCTTATTTTTCGGTATTTTTTTTTGGAACGCATACCCTCTTATTATGTTTATTACATAATAAATATCAGCTCATTATATCAATGGAAACCCACGTTGCCTCATTCCAATCATTTTCACACAAGTTGCGCAAGACAAAAGGCACATGCCTTGCACTAAATAACTTAGTAAAAATTTTCATGTAAATATGTGGTAGTGAATGGGATTAATTACATTTCAAAAAAAATCATTAATGATGACTTTTATTTGCAGAGACATTAAATGAAGCTATAGAGAACTCGAAATGGAAGGAGAATCACTATCCACACTTATGTGCCCCGTACTCCCCTTGTGTGATCCTGCAATGGACATACCGTGACTGTAAGAAATACTTTTGTTTTTTTTTATTGGTTTGGTCTTTTTGTCTGTTGCAAACATATGACGTAAAACTCCATGCAAAAAATTTAAAAATAAGCATTGGAGATATTTGAAAATACTTGGGTTATGTTGTATGAAAGATTCTGAACACAAAAATATTATTTTGGAATGCTTGTCTGTTGTCTTGAATGCAGACTGTTTTTTGCATTGAACACATAAACTATTGAACAGATTTTGATGTGGATTTTTTTTGTTTGAAAGGTCTTGGTCAGACTTAAAATCTTACGCATGTTTACAATTACAATCGGTTGAGTAGAAGGAATATCTCTAAAGATATAGTAAAAAAATGTGGCTAGTTTTGAATAGAATGTCAAAACTGATCCAGGTCAAGAAGTGATATCTCCTCAGCTCCCTTTGAATTTAGTACAGGTTCTAACCGAACAGACTGCAAAATTCGACCTGATCTTACAACAAATGAGTACTCTAATGACGCTCATAACACGACTTGTTGACAGACTGACTAAATGACTGCAATACGCATGGCAACATGGAACATAGATGGATTGACCCCAAATAAATATGATGCGCAAACACTTATGATTCAGCACAATCTGGACGTATTATTAATATCTGAAGCCCACTGTACAGCTTCTACAAACGTAAAATTCGAGAATTATGAATGCTATGTGACACAACACCCAGATGGGACAGGACATGCTGGTACTGCGATAATTGTCAAGAAATCATTGAACCACCATGTAATGCCTCAGTATAGAACCTGCCACATCCAGGCCACCACAATAGCAGTCGAAGATAAAAATGGGTGCTTCAATGTTTCTTCAGTGTACTGCCCACCCAAACATAAGATATGTGCGGAGATGTTTACAAGATTTTTTGAGACACTTGGGAATCGATTCCTGGTGGGGGGAGACTGGAACTCCAAAAATACACACTGGGGATCTAGATTAACAAACACCAGAGGCAGACAACTAAAGCTCAGTCTGGACGTAAATAACTTAGCTACTGCTGCGACAAGCGAACCCACACATTTTCCAAAAGATATCTCTAGAATACCCGATCTGATTGTTTTTTTTTTTTTTTTTTTTTTTTTTTCTTCGTCATCAAGGGATTTTCTATGCACTATGTCAATTGTGAATCTTGTTATGACACTTCTTCAGCTCACTCACCAGTGCTTCTCACCCTTAGTACGAAAATAATAGAACACGAAAGTCCAGTAAGACTGTATAACAAAAGGACTGATTGGTTTTCATTTAGGGAGTACATTGAAGAAAACATCAAGTTAAAAATTGCTCTTAAGACGCCAGATGAGATTGAAACCGCCACTAAATACCTGACGAACCTCATCCAGGAGGCTTGTTGGCGCAGTACACCTTTATTAGACTCGAACGAGCGGATACAGAACTACCCTCTTGAAATAAGAAAAGCGGTTCTAGAGAGACGTAGGCTGCGCCGTATCTGGCAATCGAGCCGACTGGCGTTTGATAAAACTCAATTTAACAGACAAGCGTCACTTCTAAAAGACATGCTGAGAACTTGGCACAATAGAACGCTCGAAGCTCAACTAACAGCCCTTGCACCCACTGCGGCCACTGACTACTCACTGTGGAAATTCACGAGGGCGTATGACAGACCGCAAATGGTAAAATCTCCGCTCTTAAGCAACGGCGGCTGGTCCCGCACGTCTCAGGAAAAGGCTGACCTATTCGCAGAACATCTATCTAATGTGTTCACGCCGAATAGTGTCAGTGACACAAACGCCGAAGCGGAGGTGGAATCCATTCTTGCTCAGCCTCTACAAATGTCGCTCCCACCAGCTGCGGTCACGGTGCAAGATGTTTGGCGATCTATCCATGACCTTAAAAATAAAAAGGCGCCGGGTTATGACCTCATTACTAAGGAAGTTCTGAGAGAGCTACCAAGAAAAGCAGTAGTTTTTCTTACAATGCTGTACAACGGTATACTAAGAGTTCAGTACTTCCCGGATCTCTGGAAGGTGTCACAGATCTTGATGTTGCATAAGGTTGGAAAACCATCGAACCAAACCACTTCATACAGGCCTATCAGTCTTTTGCCTATCCTGTCGAAGGTCTGCGAAAAACTAATTCTTAACCGCATTATGCCAATACTGGAGAATAATAATGTCATCCCTCAACACCAATTCGGCTTCAGGCAACAACACACCACCATTGAGCAAGTACATAGAGTAGTCGAGAAGATAAGAAAATCCCTAGAGGAAAAACAATACTGCTCATCCGCATTCTTGGATATCCAGCAAGCCTTTGACAGGGTCTGGCATGATGGTATTCTGTGCAAGATAAAGACTTCACTTCCTCACAGCTATTACATTCTGCTGAAATCCTATCTCACAGGGCGAATCTTTCAAGTTAAAGAATCTGACAAGACCTCTAAATTCTATGAAATTAAAGCAGGCGTGCCTCAAGGGTCGGTATTGGGACCGACTTTGTACACCTTGTACACTTCCGATCTTCCGCGGGTGGACGGAGTCATGATTGCTACGTATACCGATGACACGGCAATAATGGCGAGTAACACGCACCCAGACGTAGCCACAGAGCAACTGCAACAGGGTCTCGACGCGATCGCAGAATGGCTTCATAAATGGAAGATTAAAGCGAGTACAACAAAGTCGGTGCAAGTCACCTTCACACTTCGAAAGGGAAACTGTCCCCCTGTGCACCTTCAAAACGAAATTCTGCCGCATGAAGACAGAGTAAGGTACCTAGGCCTGCACCTGGATCGTCGCTTGACGTGGCATCATCACATCAAAAGCAAAAGGGACGAAATAAATATTAAGTATAGAAACCTATACTGGATGCTGGGACGAAATAGCAAATTATCAATAGATAATAAGCTATTAATATACAAAGCTATATTAAAACCCTCCTGGATGTACGGCATACAACTGTGGGGCAGTGCAAGCAATTCCAATATCACAATATTGCAAAGAGTGCAGAACGCTATACTAAGAGCAATAGCACACGTCCCTTGGTTTGTTACCAACTCCGAAATCCATATGAATCTGGAAATGAACACTGTGAGAGAGGAAATTGAGGCCTCCACACATAAATACCAGAAAAGACTGGAAAAACACCCGAATGCACTCGCGGCGACACTGACTACGCGAAACTACCAAAAGCGTCTTAAAAGAAAAGACATTATCTAGCCACTATCCATTCACTCTGTATCGGATTAGACTATAACGAGTAGCCACCCTCTCTGGAGGGTGCACTCGACTTAAAAGAAGAAGTCATAGAACCAATCTGCTTATAGTTGTGTACTGATTGCAGATAAGACCAGAAAAAAAAAAAAGTTTTGAATAAGTTTGATGTAGGTATTTATTTTATTAAACTTATAAAAATTTTTCAGCAACAATAGTAAATCTACCATGGGCTTTGCTGGTGGAGGGTGATGTGATAGTCTTGAGACCAGGCCAGGAGATACCTGGTCACTGCCGAGGACTGCAGCCTGAAGATCCTGAACTGTTTTTCGGCCAGATCTTTCAGCCTAGTACACCGGTAATCCATAAAATTTCATGTCATCTTGGCAATCTATACTAATATTATAAAGCTGAAGAGTTGAGATGAAAGTTACGTAATATTGAAATAATACTGCTTTAAGAGTTTGTGGCCCCTGGTCTAGCAGCCATATATAATTATATGTAATATAGAAACCCCAAAAAAGTACAAATATAAAAAACTTCACTAAGTTTTTTGGGGTTAAAGCCCTTTAACATCTCTTGCTTATGAAACATCAATATTATATGAGATTTACATTCTCAGCAAAGAGACAACTGCAGCGCACCTCGAGTCAGAACACCACACCAGAACAAAGCGTACAGAATGTGTGAGACACCCTATCTCAAGAACCTTAAATTAGCACTAGAACAGGCTATCATGAGACCTGTCACTGTTTTTGAAAAGCAAAGATATCTGGTAAGCACGGCTTGTTTTTTTGTTTGCATATTAATTACCAATTTATTATTCTCTCCATGCCATGGTTGGTGTGAACAATACAATAAAGCGATATTAGTATTATATTATTACAATTATTAAATACTAGCTGTGCCCACAACTTCGTGTGGATTTAGATTTAACAGGTTAATGTTTTAATTTTTTTACGCTGAACTCTAATTCTTTTCTTAAAGAAAAAACATTACCCTCCTTTCTTCGGCAGTCGGGTAATTATCGTAACCTGTGTGAAATTAAAAATAAAATTACGGAGCTGTTTTTTTTTATTGGTAATAGGCTCACGTTTGGCCACAATCTCATCTTTTGGTAAGTAATGATGTGGTCGACAGTGGAGCACGCTTGCCTAGAAGTTACCTATTCACTCTAGACTTGAAGACTCCCAGGTTGTAGCTTTCCGGAAATACAAACTCAGGCAGGGCATTCCACTCTTCAGCAGTACGCACGATGAACGTACTGCCAAAACGTTTTGTGCGTATGAGTGGGATATCCACCATGTACCGGTCGGTGGCGAGTTGTTGTATCGGCTATTCTGATTATGACGGGACTTTCACAGGCAGAGAGGTAACATTACTAACATTATAAGGCGTAACATAGGTTACTTTAATTTTAAAAATATAGTTAGGAGTTATGCGTAAAAAAATAGAATTTTTTAGTCTAATAGATACATGGAGCCGCGGTAGCCTAGTGGTTTGGGTAATGGACTGCTGAGACGAGGTCATGGGTTCGATCCCAGGTTCACCATGGCACACACCAATGACTTTTCGATGCTTTTCGAAGTTATGTGTGTATTTATCGCAAGTTTATTAGTGCCTCGGAGAGCACGTTAAGCCGTCGGTCCCGGTTGCCATACAAACAACTATGGCAGTCGCTACGGGTAGTTGGAGCCCACAAAAGTCCAACTAGTCTAACTTGGAACTTCGATATCGCCATTGGTCATAATGACCATTGGTTGTGGAGGTCAGATGGCAGTTGCTCCACGGAAAATATCGAAGTTCAACCGCATCACAGTTAGACTGAAAAGCCGACCCCAACTGAGTTGGGAAAAAGGTTCAGAGAATGATGAAATGATGATAGATACATAAAAATATTTTTTCTGTGTATTTCCTTCTCAGTGCACTGTGAAAATAATGGAAGGTATAGTATTACCACTGGTGATATCCATCGTGGTGATAGCGTCGTTCATCAGGCACGTGTACCACCTGCCAGGCGTCACCCACTGGACTGAGATCTACTTCCTGCAGACGATGGCCGCCTCACTTCCCTTGCTGCAGATTATATTTCCTATAGCATGGGTTACGCTCAATTGTTATGGGTTAGCCAGGTAAGTGATTATTTTTTATTTTAAGGTAGTTTCTAGATGTACACGGACTAGTTTCCACAATAGGCCTTATTTAAAAAAATCTACTACATTTTACACAACTCTCTTTATCTCCAGAAGACCCAAAGTAAGCGTAGTTTAACTAGTGTTATCGTGTCAAGAAAGCAGATAAACTTACTTATATACTTCTTTTGTTGTAAATACATACATATTATACATAAAAACATCCAGACCATGCAAAAAAGGAAACAAAGGGTGACGCCCTTGGTTGTGCACACGTCCATAGGCCATGGTGACCGCTTCCCATCAGGTGGGCCGTGTGCTTGTCTGCTACCTATGTGGTATAAAAAAAATGTTAAAAACTCTCCTTTCAGATTCAAACTCTTGGCAGACACCCGTCAAAAATTCGTCCGTCCAAAGTCATGTTCCATATCAGAAGAAACGAGCGATCCCCTCATAAAAGCAATGAGCGAGTCTAACCTTAAACCTGAAAATCTGAAGACCCTAGGCAAGACCTTCTTTAACATACTGACGGGAAGGGAAGATATGGTGGCCAGGACTGCTAAAATTGTACATGTGCTAGGGTCACTATCGGTAAGTAAAATGACAAAAGGAGAGTTAATTTCGTATGGAGACTTTATATCTAACTAACTTTCGCCCGCGGCTCTGCCCGCGTGGAAGTCGGTATCTACACCAATTAAACGACTCTCCATTCGACTCTCTACTCCACCCCACCCCACTCCAAAAAAAAGGATAAAAAGTATCCTATGTCCGTCTCCTGGTTTTAAGCTACCTCCTTACCAATTTCCAGCCAAATCGGTTCAGTCGTTCTTGAGTTATAAATAGTGTAACTTGATGTAACTAACACGACTTTCTTTTATATAGATAGATTATCTGCCCAACAGATTGCTTTTTAACTTCCATTTCTAATTCCATTCCATTTTAACTACCATCAGAAGTTTTGGGCAATTGGTACCATTAATCCCGCAATCGGGTCCAAAGACGGCATTATTTCGCTCACGTTTCGTGCAGGGTTCAAAGTTTTGGATGTACTCTCCATTGTTGGTAGCCCCTGGGCGCTTTGTTTGTGTTATACAGAATGTGTGTGTGTGTGTGTATACACCTCGAATTGGTGTTTAACATTGTTTACAGTTCACGGCATTTAACTTAGCAGGGTTTTGGAGTAGTGGGGCCCACACTACTCCAAAATCTTGCCAAGTTAAATGCTGTACACTATACTTGTCTGTGGCAAAATGCGTCACAAATAAACAAGTATAGTGTACAGCATTTAACTTAGCAGGGTTTTGGAGTAGTGGGGCCCACACTACTCCAAAATCTTGCTAAGTTAGATGCCGTGAACTATAACAGATAATTTTTATTATTACTTTTTTACCTTATAATAATTTATTTCAGGCGCTGTCTTGTGTGGACAAAAAGGGTATACTCTCATGGCCAAACCCCACTGCTGAGAAAGTTTTCTTTCTACGGAACTCAAGTCCAGCTTCCAATAATTCGAGTAAGACCAGCCTAGTGGGATCGATGGGACACCACAGTGACACTGCGGAAACTGATGGAGTCCGCACTGAGGGGAAGCAGATGTCGGAGCCGAGTACTATTGCTGAGGTAAAACATAACTCGGGTTTCATGGTATAATAAAGTATAAACCATCAGTCTAACTAAGTGTCCGTTGACTTCACTTTTTCATAGGAAAATTCTTAAGGGTTAGGGCAGCCAAGACCGCTAGCCTGCTATCAAAGAAACTTTTAGTATAGTGCATGGCATCTAACTTGGCAAGGTTTTGCAGTAATGGGGCTCACACTACACGCATAGTAAGTTAGACGCCGTACACTATACTTGTTTGTGGCAAAATGCGTCGCATAGAAACAAGTAGAGTGTACGGCATCTGACTTGGCAAGGTTTTGGAGTAGTGGGGCCCACACTACTCCAAAATCTGGTCACGTTAGATGCTGCTCATGCTGCGCACTATAATGTTGTGTCCTTTGCTGTGCAGGTGCTAGACTTGACGCACGACCAGAACGCGCCGTTCTGCGTGGAGTTCGACGACCAGCGCTGGCGCACGCACCTGGCGCGCCTCAAGCCGCTGGGGCTGGCCGCGCTGCTCAACACGTGCGCGCCCGCGCCGCGACACACCTACGCGCACTTCTGCGCGCACCTCACCTGCGAGGCGCAGTACAGGTCACTACCTATTTTTTTTATTAGTACTTAGCCCGTCAATTCTTCAACCTAGCGTTCATCCCAGTCGTATCCAAAGCTTTCACCTCGGAATCTGGGGTCCGCTTTACCAGTCTTAACTGCGGATTTGGCTGGGCCTCGATATTTTCCGTGAAGCGACTGCCATCTGACCTTCACAACCCAATGGTGACATTAGGCGATATCGAAGCATTTTGCAGCTAGACCGTTGTTGTTGGACTTTTTAGGACTCCAACTACCCGTAACGACTGCCATAGATGTTTGTATGGCAACCGGGACCGACGGCTTAACGTGCTCTCCGAGGCACGACCAGACCAATGCAAATACCCATATTCATGCATACAAATATTTGCACTGAACGGGGATCGAACCCGCGCCTTCGCGCAGCGGCCGCGTTCACTACCGCTACGCCACAGAGGCTATCCCGTCTGTACTTAGCCCGTCAATTGTAATTCGTAATTTGTATATAACGTATGGTATTTCAGCGAAGACTTAGTTCCTGTGACGAATAGACGGTGCCTGTGCGAGTTAGCCAAGCAGATTGGATTCACGGATAACGTCACCGACTCGTATCAAGTTCAGGAATGCTTAGCAGTATTTAGACATCTGGTAAGTCTTCTCTGATGCCTATTATATAAAGTAGTAATGGAAATAAAAATAAATACTATGTATTTATTTAGTAATAATATGTAGATGCCGGCAAACTTCATGAACAAAAGTTCGCGCATGTACACTAATTAACTAAGCAATCAAAAACAAATGAAATGACTAATCAACCAAGGAAACGCGCACTTTGAGTCCGTGAGTGGAGGTCAGTTCAATATACTCGAGTGTAAGGGTTATCACTTGATTAGAAAATTAAATTAAAACATTCGCAATTAAACGTTTCAAATTATTATATCGCACTCTTTTGGCAATGTAACAAGAAGAAAACAATGAGTTATTTTTTTTATTTCAACATTCATCCACGTAACAGTTATTAGTATTGCGATTCGCTATTGATACAAACGGTGCAGTGTAGCGTACCTACTGATCTCACAAGCAATAGCACAGATATTTAGGTATATATTAAAACATTCTAAAGATGTTCCGAAACGGTTGACCGCGTCACGTGTGTACTCGTAGGTGCGAGGCAGCCCTGGCTGGCTAGACAACTTGAAGTTGTCACGCGCTGTAGGTATGAACGAGTAACGGATTCCTGGTAATAGGTAGTAAAAGTGTTGTGTTGTGTTAGCAAGCAGACACGATCCGGCGCGAGACGCGGTTCGTGCGCTCGCTGCACCTGAGTACGCGAGTGAAGGTCCCGCTGCCGCACATGCTGGCGGTCCTCGTGCGGGACCACGCCAACCAGCTGCAGATGCTCACACAGGTATGGATCCCGTTTTATCGATTTTTTTCTTCATTTTCGTGCGGGAATCTTCACAGATACCACCCCAGCCAGTGGGAGCGATTCTGTCGGACTTGAACCGACTGCTTAAGTAGTCGGAAATCCCCACGGATACCCCCTCCACCTGCCTGACAACGAGGGCAGTTATGTCTGACTCGAACTGACTAAAACCGCACGGTGTTTCGTCACATTGGCTTGCATGACCGGATAATCTGGTGCACTCGACCCATATTTCACATTATAGGTAACCCATATACTCCGATACTCCGCGTCCGGATTTAGCCCATTCCAAAAGGGTTAGATCAGTTTGTCAGTCCGTGAGCTTAAAGCTATCACTTTATATTTCTCATTACTTCTTATACTTCTCATTATCGACATTGAATTTTTTTTATAGCTTTTTGCATGATGTCCAGGGCACAGCAGACATAATCCTGGACTCGTGCGTAGACTACTGGAACGGTCGCGACCTAACTCCGATCTCAGCCTCCGACCGTAAGAAGATCATCGACTTCTACCAAAGAAACTCACTTACAGCCTACTGCACTGCATTCGCTTACAAGTAGGTATACGTAAACAGGGGCCGTTCACTAGTTGATTTCGTGGACGCCTATACATGGTGTATTTTTCGTACCTGGAAAGGCAGTGCTCTAAATACTAGACGTGGCAAATTTTATTTAAAAAAAATTACTTTATTTTTGGAAGGATAATATTCGTCTTCCTACTAAAAGTCACTTAAAAGATAATCTGTCATTTTTACTAAAGAGTCGTAATATTAAAAAATTGGTAACACTCTTATTACAGTAATTCACGAACATAGCGATAGATTGACACAACTAATGAAATATCTGATAATCACAGTCGCTGTGTATGCGTCAATTTTACGTAAATTATCTTACTACGGACCCTTAGGCCTTTTTCTGTTTATTTGATATTGTATTTAGGTTTTAATATTTCTACCGCACAATTTGAGGAACATATAATTACTATTATCTGACTTTGTGTTAAGTGTTAACGCTTTTTTCTGTAATTTGTTCCGTGTATAGTCAATACTTCTAACACGCTTACTCGCCTTTCACTCACTTTGCATTAAAAATACTTCGCTTATGTTCGCAACATCTTTTATAGAAAATTCTAAAATCCTTAGCAATTGCTATTGAAATAGTATATAATTGTTTTTATTTTATAGCATTTTCCAAAGTAGTTTCTTTTGTGTGATGTCTATGTGTTTGTACGTCTATCTTCATAGCGAATCTAATCTTCATAGTAGCTCTATCTTTAACAGTGTGCTACTTGCCTAAAGTTTCACTGTTAGGAGTGCCTTGTTTTATCTTTACGTCGGATTAGGAGGAAAATCAGTGATATCGGTTACTAGAATTCTTTTTAAAAACTATCTAACTTTATACAGAGTGAATTTTTCAACTAGGCGTGAATTTGGCCATCCACACCCATTTGAAAAATTCACACTGTAAATTGCTTATTTCGAATTTCGCGTGTGACCGTTGAATTCCGTGTTCACAGGCCGCTAACTCGCGGCATATCGTCGTCGCTAGCACCGCTCTACCTTGAGCTGCCGGCCGACAGTAGGCAACTGTACGCGCCGCACTCGCAGCCCTGGGTGGACGCGCCTGCACTACACTTTCATTCTACCGGTTAGATTCTTCATAGATAGAGGAAAAGTAGAAGTAAGAGATGTGTGTGTGTGCGTGTGTTTATGTGTGAGAAGAATGCGAAGAGGAAAATTATACAGGGTGAATTTTTCAGCTGGGCGTGAAAGGCCAAATCTGAAACCGCCTAAGGAATGATTCCATAAGTTTGCGGTATGTTATTACTTCCTGGAATTTGTTCCTTAGACTCGTTCGCGGTAAATTTGCCGCTGTCAACAGCTGTTTAGCGTTGTTTCACTCACTCAGTTCTAGTTCCAGTGAGAAAACGCTATACTGACTTCATTTGACAGCGGCAAAGTTAGCGCGAACGGGTAGTAACAGCACTATCGAATAGTGTAATAATATAGAAAATGATTTTATTTTTTCAAAATTAATAGATTCGACTCTAGGTGTACTTATTTAGAAATCCAATGATACAGGTTTAGCTTTTTAACAAAATCGACCCCGAGATTAATTCGCTATACCTCAATTTCGGATTTGGCCATCCACACCCAGTTGAAAACTTACCTATATCTTTTACTGGTATGTCACTTCCATGGTATACAGACATTTATTACCTGGCATATTATTATTATTATTATTTTATTATAAATACATTTCGATTCATTCACCACACACCTTCATTTAACTCGCTTTTCTCAATTTCTTTCTCTTTTGCCTGCTATACTGATCTCTACTCCAAATACCTAAATGCTCGTGTTTTTCAACGTCCAATTTTGTGTTCACAGATTCTTTGTTATTCAATGAAGTAATTGAAGAGGACGTGAAAGACGCAGACGGCTTCTTCGACATGCAATGCAACCAGGTATCTACATAGAAAATTATACTTTGGCTTGATTACATTTTTTTTTATTTAATGGCCTTTGCGACGCATTTTGCCATAGACTAAATTTATTTGCATATGAATTTTATTCAATATTGTGTAGCGTTTTTGTCACTTGGTCACAGTCAAGGTCTTCATAGTCAATAGTCAAGTCGGTCTTCCTCCATGGTCTGAACCCATTAAAATAGTGGAGCCTTTTCTAGAAACTTCAATGGAGTTTTGGAATCAACGTTGAAAAGCACAATTCACTGTAATATATCACTTTCCCAAACTTGTGCACAAATTACAATGGGCTTCAAATTATTTGCTCCAGTATGAAAAAAAAACCGCACTACCTACGTCGGTGGCAGACAAGCACACGGCCCACCTGATGGGAAGCGGTCACCGTGGCCTATGGACATGTGCAACACTAAGGGTGTCGCACACGCGCTGCCTACCCTGTTGGGAAGGGGGGAGGCTAGGAAGGGGTGGGGATGAGGAGGAGTACAGTGAGCTCTGGCTACCCTACTTTCCGCCGGGAACACGACACGATGGTTATTATGGCCGCGGTGTTCTGTAGGGCGGCGGTACTACCCCAGTCGGACAGCTCATTTCAGACGGGATATACCGTCGTGTCCTACCTCCGTATTGATTTTAAAATGTTATTTGACAGGTATTTATAGGCATGGTGACGATGCAGTACCAGGCGCAGAGCGACATGGTGGAGCTCATAGAGAGGCTGGAGCGAGCCTGCATACGATTTGTGCACTTCAGCAAAGAGAACGAACTGCGGTCCCGAGTGTTCAGCGAGAAGATGGGCCTGGAGTCAGGCTGGAACTGCCACATCAGCCTCATTAGCGATGACGACGCCAGGTAACGGTTAAGGCCAAGCGAATGGATTGTTGCTTCTTTGTTATCAATGGTATAGGCTCAAAAGCAACATTATAATTATGTAATACCGTTGAAAAAATTAACTAAAATTGACCGACTACTGACGTTACGAATATCATTATCGTATTAAACCTATGGATAGAACGCGTTGAAGAATACAGCTGACGACACTAGAGTCGGCCCACTTAGTTATACGTACAAGTCGGCACGTACACACTAGTCAGTCACGACGCGGCAAACATCATTAGATTCAGTCAGTTTAAGTACCGACAAAAACTGCATAAAACCCGTAGTGACAGCAAGATAAAAAACATCAGGAATCACATTTCTACCCAACTCACACATGATTAGCAGTGACACAGTCTCATGTTCAGCGCGTTATGTCCGTAGATTTTATACGATCATGATTAAAATTCGTTGCCAAGCAGAAAAACGCCCCCAAGATGATATAACACACTAGCAGCTGTTATCTTGCCTGTTATTTCTCATCGTTTTGTGTGAAAACGTCAAAGTAACGCTACGCTTCAATTGGCAAATAATTGAACATTTAACAACTCAGTCCATACGGAACTATACTCACAACAGTTAGTAATTTCCTACTATCTTTGATTTTACTATTTGATGTTAGATCTATGTGTACATCGTTCGTTTATATGCCCGACACTTCATAGAATTTGATGTTGTGTCTCCTCCTTATAGTTCCATCTAGTACTTACCTGACTCTGAATAGCCATGTTTGTTTAGACTTACCTCTACGTATTATGGCCGGTAGTTTCTCTTCTAGATTTAAGCCACTTCCGAACTTTTACTTAATAATTCACTATACGAATAATTTCGTTTCGGTGTATGTCATTTTAGCGAAGTTATATTAGAGGGTTATTCCAAGTTGCCTCTATTATCAACGTCACCACTGGCGACAACTGGGACTCTCTCCACAAAAAATGTTCTATTTATCACCAGTGGTGGCATAGAAGGCCTCTCCTTCTATGCCACCACTGGGATTTACCCATTTTAGGAACATAAGCCATTTTAGAAACATGTATTTTCCGGACTACAGTGACTTGACGAAATTAGGCATTTAATTCTAAATTCTTTAATTAGTGTCACATTCGGTAACATGCTAGTTACCTTACATATTTCATAAGTAGTTTTCGTAATCCACTAGTGGTTTACACAGTATCCACCTTACTACAGAGAAATGTCTTTGAGATTGTACTTTTAAAAAAAACTTTTAAACAACAGCCCAATGGTTGATGTCGGAAGTTTGTGTATATTAATTCACGTAAGAGATTGTTTAGTGCATCGTGCATGGATCCCTAGTTCTGAAAACAATGGGTTTGTCGACGGTAGATGGCGTTGTTTATATGTGGTGTAGCCATATATTAAAAAGCACTGCTTTAGTAAATTTTAACGACAACGCTCCACCTAGATATTTTGGGTTCATGCGAACTGAACTGAATATGATGCACTGGCTGACCGCTGGATGAGACTCTGTGGAAGGTCTCTTTTAGAGGGTGGGAGATTAGACTGCAGTTGCTTAGCAGACAATGCTCGGTAAACAGTCTGTTGTTACATCTCTAAACTTAAATTTCTCTAAAAAAAATTAATTGCATCTGTTTCTTTCATGATAGATAAAAAAGGACAGATGATTTTATTTAAGTTAAGACCTGTCAAATTAAGACAGCGCCTTGTTGGTGCATAGTAAGTTAAGTCGCATATTCGTAGATGTCGACTAAAATTGAAGGGTACCGTCAAGGCGCCGACTTAATTTGACAATAAATCATCTGTCCTTTTCTATCTAATAATGAAAGAAACAGATGCAATTAGAAAATTTTAGAAAATTTTAAGTTTAGAGATGTAACAACAGCATTGTATTATATTTGACCAAATTAACTAAATCTTGAGCGTGCGGACCATAAGTTCTAAGGCAAAAGCCTCGCCCAATTTGGTGAATAGCCATTGAATATGTAGAATAAAAAAAAATACAAATATGGCTTGACAGAATAAGGATTCAGTTAGAACGAGATCGATAATTTTCTTAGGTCATCGATAATGTGTAGTAGGAATAATAATACCTAATATTTCTGAATGTTGTTTCCTCTAGTGTTAAGCAGTGAACCACATACAATATAAGACTTCGCTTCACTATAAACTATAGTTTTGACTGTGACTTTCTTTTATAATTTAATCAATTGCAACATCTAAAGTTATTTATGTCACTTGGGACTCAATTAGGAAAAAAAAAATTTTATATACATAGCTTTAAGCTATTGCCGGAATGAGTCCTTTTAAGAAAAATACTTTTTCGGCAATATTCGTTTTAAGAGTAGGTCATATTAGGCAATAGTAGAGAATAAGACCTTGCCGGAATTCAGTAGTCCTTTCTTTTACAAGCGTACAATATGTAGGTACCACTCTGTGTGTGGATACGAACGCATTCGGTTCGTACCCACACATAGCGTTAAAGCTATGAGGCCTGGCATTGGTCCTGAGCATAAGTCACTTTAAATGTTGTTTTGCTGGTTCTCGATTCTGTTAAAACAAGCCACTGTCATACTACTGACACTTCAAAAAAAAACGTTTAATTTTGGAACTGCTATCAGTTTAAAGTCTAAAATTAAATGATATTTTGTAAAGTGAATGAAAAAGTTTAATGATCTCTTTTCATTTGATTTTAGACTTTATAACGGTAAAGTCTACAATTTAATAGCATTTTTTAGAGTGTTTGTGGTTTGTCTTTAGCAGAATCGAGGTCCTGTATGTGTGTATTGAAAAAATATATCTACCCTCTTTCTAAATATTAATATGTAGGTAAATTGTGTGAAACCTAACAAAAATGGCTTTTATTTAAAAAATAAAAAAAAGAGTACGTAAATATTGTGTGTGGTCCACGGCTGTAAGATGCGCCTTGTCCGGCAGTAAGAGCGTGTCGCCGCTGTCGTCGCAAACCTTGGCCCCCGGCAAGGATCGCGGCACGGCTGCCTCGCGCCTGCCTTATGACTCGCCCGCCCTCGGCTTGTACTATAGGTTTGTTTCTATCTCGCTCTATTGCCCGCGGCTGCATCTTGTCGTCTCACGTCTTTGTTATTAGTCACATTTCTATCACAGAAACCAATCCTGCTAGTATCAAATATCTGACAACTAAAACCTTCATAATATCTAAGGTTTTAGAAACGAATATTTAATTTCGCTGTATGACAGGTTAAGACGACGCGTAATTTTTTTTTAAAGAATATTTGTACATAATCGAAATTACTCGAATTCGCCCAAACCTCTTAGCTAAATTTCGGGCAGGATTCGAACCCGGAACTTCACGATTGTGTGGCCACTAAACTACTGATTCTTCATAATTTACAACCCGAAGCCACAATTAGAGTATCGCGTAAAAGTCAAAACGTTTGATATGCGAAGTTCCAAATTTAGACCACACTACAAACATTTACATTGCTTTGGAGCCAACATTTGTCCTGTTATTACAGGTACTCGTCATGTTATTAAAATTTATAAATCTAAATTGCATTGGCCACCAGTAAATAATACTATCATTGGAAACACACAGGCTGACACAGGTATGGTATAAATACGGTATAATAACATATTGGCGCTTCTAGAAGGATTAGTGCTTTAATGACAATCTAAAAATCTTAAATGTACTAATAAACTGTGTATAGAAACACTAAAATATAGACGTGACATAACAATGATGCTTTATTTTTAATTTTCATGAAATATGGTTGTGTACACATTCGACTTCACTTTTTTAGTTCAACATTTTCTATTTTTTTTTTAAGAAAATCTAAGAAAATGTGTACAGAACCATAATCATTATCATTAAGTTACGCTTCGCCTTGTAGCTTTAGCACTCAACGTTATGTAGCAACTTATACTATACACACTTCACAATACCGTTTAAGTTTTGGTAAGTTATGATCCTAAATCGATAAATCGAGCTAACTTTGACATACTGGGTCACTTCATCTACAAAACCACAAGTACGACTAATTTGGGTAAAACAGCTAGTTTTTAAGTTCTGGGACATATATCATAATAATTCCACCATAATCATAAAATCAAGTAAAAAAATATGTTTTATTACTTTTTTTTTCATAATAAGTAAATCCATAGACAAATAGAAAAGAAAAAGGTCGCTAAAGGTAGAATTTAATTCAAGTTCTCAAACCAGAAAAGCGTTCCCTAGAATGACATAATGACTGATTTTTTACATAACCTGTTAGCAAGAACATGGGTACAACGAAAGCGCTGTCGATGTCAGCCCCGGGAGCTATCAATTTAGACCACAACACGGTCAAGTTCGATAGCGAGATCAAGAAGGCAAGGCATTCGATAACCACACACACAAATTTCAAGGTGAGTCATTCGCAATTGAGGAGTGCCTGATTAAAAACCAAAAATTCCATTAAAAAAAAATTTAATACATTATTCGATTTGTGAAAGTAAAAAAAACATAAATCTGATTCGGATCAGAATCCAATAATTTGTGACTGATTTTTATTATTATTTTTTTTACTTTTGCTTTCGACTTTTGATAAGCTAGTTAGAATGGAAATATTGTCTTTTCAGACACTTCACAATCATTTTTTTACTATTTTTTTTATACCACTTAGGTGGCAGATAAGCACATGGCCCACCTGATGGGAAGCGGTCACCGTGGCCTACCGACGCGTGCAACACCAATAATAAATGCCAAAGTTTTAATGTATGGATGGATGTTGTAACGCAATTTGGCCTAAAGATAATCCATACAAATATTATAAATGCGAAAGTAACTCTGTCTGTCTATCTGTCTGTCTGTCTGTCTGTCTGTCTGTCTGTCTGTCTGTCTACCACGCCTGAACCGCTGAACCGATTTTGATGAAATTTGGTATAGGAGTAGATTAGACCTCGAGAATGAATATTCACATGTTTGGTCGCGATAACCGACATCCACGCAGGCGAAGCCGCGGGCGGAAGCTAGTGAAGAATAAAGATTATTGTATGATTGTACGTACTATTGCAGCGAGGCAGTATATCTACCAGCCGCCGTTCAGCGGACTCCCTGCTGGACGACGGCGAGGAAGACGAGGAAGGCTCGCCAGTTGACGCCTGCCGCTCGCTCTCCTGCCTCACTGACTCGACGGACCACTCGGCGCCGGTCAACTTCGATATGAGCAATAGGGTCAGTGACACTCCTTGCATTATGAATTTCCAAAGATAGGTTAATATAGCACTCGATTCAGTACCACCGCGTTTACAACCGCGTGATTTAAATTCGATTAGAAAACAAAACGTAAAAATAACTTTCATATTTTGTATGATTTATCAAAACAAAACCTACAAAAGTTTTGAGAGGTCAGTATACTTCAAAATCAGTTTTTGATAAGATTTTTGTAGGTATATTAATTTTATTAGTCTTCGAAATTTTTGCAATCACACGTCTTAACACATAAATGATAATTTAGATAAAGGTATACTGTGCTGAAAACAAAAATACTTACAATTTTTTTATAAGACAATTTCAGGCGAAAAGTGTTTATTGTATCATATTTTCTAAAGTAAGTAAGTATACAAACTTTTAGTAACATGTTTTTGATTGAAATATTTGTGACGTCGACCAGGCGAAACTTCCCCGAGGCATAGAGAACATCCGCCCGCACATAGAGCAAGTGGACAACGTGCCGCTGCTCGTGTCGCTGTTCACCGACTGCACGCCGCGCTCTGTTCAACTAATGATACAAATTATGCAGGTCAGGAAGTTTGCTCATTGAAGTTATTTCAAAAATATATCGTGCAAATAAAGCTGATTGCACATTTGTCAGCACCGTACGCACCTGATAGCCTCCTGATAGCTCAGCAGCACATCCGCGCCGTAAGCGCCGCACGCGCCGTAAGCAAACAATTGTTGCAAAACTGCGGCTACACAAAGTACCAGCACGCGCCGTACGCACCGCATATTATGACGTCATCAGAATGATTTCTTCAAAATCGGATGCCTACCGCATTTTATGAAATACGGTGCGGGTGAAGTGTGCGAGGTTTCACATCATTGCATACAACGAATTCTAAAATTCGGCGCGTACGGTGCTGACAAATGTGCGATCAGCTTAAAGCTCATTAATTCGTCACTCATTAATTCATGTATCAATAATTCATCAATCACTCGTTCATCAATCAGTTATTTATCAATCACTCGTTCATCAATCATTTATTTATCGATCATTCATTCATCAATCATACAATTTAGTCAAGCCACACTGCTCGATCGCGAATTGATGCTGGGATTATGTGTACAGGACTACGGAGAAGTAGTGTGTGTCATGGGCTCAGCTGCGAACTGTCTCAACATGGAAATATTCATGCAAGCAGATGCCAGGTAACTTTGCTCTTAATATCAACCATGAACGGATAAAACCTATGGACAAAATGCGGTGTAGACCGAGACTGTGTCAGCTATCAACCATGTGTGAGGGTTTTGGGTTGCAATGTGTTACCCAAATTTGATTCAAATGTGATACCTGGATATTTTTTCTTGCTGTCTCTACGACCTATTGACCATTGCACTACACAAGACATGCTGTTTTTTTTTTTCGCTACTTAAGGTGTGCGTGACGATTTTTACGTGCAAATGGGCCGACTCTAGTTATATCATTATTTTGTATTCTTGAACGTGATTCGCCTATGGGTTTTATATGTTCATTCTATTAATTTTAAGCCAAGGTAATCTATAAATTGAAATATATAAAGCTATTTTTTGCTGACCTTACAGTCGAAACACTAGTACCGTGTTAATAATATAGTTGTACTATATACAGTATCGCAGTTGAACCGCTGTACCCGGTGCTGTGTCAGAAAATGCCTCCCTACGAAGTGCCAGAGAGGTGTATCGGCCCCATCGACTTGGCGAGGGCACTCAACTCAGTCCCTTGCTCCTTATCCGTGAGTATACCTATATAATAGCTCGATAGTTTTTTTTTAAACCACTTAGGTGGCAGACAAGCACACACCCCACCTGATGGGAAGCGGTCACCGTAGCCAATAGATGTGTGCAACACCAGGATCGTCACACTCGTGCTGCCGATCCTGGAGGGGAAGGGGTTTGGAGAATGGGATGGAGGAGGGGGAGTTTCTGTATTCTAAAGATTGCCGATAAGCAAACTTGTGAATGTAATTGTTGAGGAGTCTCGAGTAATTATACCGACACAATCGAAATTATCCCACTCAATGTAGCTTAATAACAGGGTTGGAGGATTCATTAGTCATTTTGGCTACTAATATTCTTTTAAAAAAGTCACGCCTTTTTCACAGTAGCAAATTGTAGATTAGGCGACTACAAATCTATATACTTGGTTTATAACATAAGGAAAAAACGTTATATAAATACTATTTTGTTCATCTTTCACGCTGCTTAGTTACGAAACAAATGGCAAATTGTAGATTAGGCGACTACAAATCTATATACTTGGTTTATAACATAAGGAAAAAACGTTATATAAATACTATTTTGTTCATCTTTCACGCTGCTTAGTTACGAAACAAATGGCAAAATCAACCCTATACCAACTACTGCAGTGAACAGGTACGTAACTTTCATTTTGTATGTAAAGACAGTGGTTACCAACATTTGGTTCATATTTATTTAGTAAGTGGAGGTTTTTTTTTACAATAAAATAATACCTCGCTCTCGAGTTTGATTTTGACGAAAATAAACTGCATGAAGTATGTATTTATATAATGTACAATCTTCATAAGATTTTGCTCACTGCCTGTTGGCAACAAATGTTAAAAGCGCGTTATTGTTACAGATGACACGCGACGCAGACGTGTCGCTGTTCACTCTGATAACGATGTCGCGTCACTACATGACGTGCCTGTGGAACAGCACGCAGTTCTGGATGTGCAGCGTCTGTTTCATTGCGCTACTCCAGGTAATCTTGGCTACTTTTTTGCACAAAGAGTCGGCATTGCCATCCCGGCTTTGGGGTGCGTTACCAGTCGACACCAATGAGGAGAAATGTTGACACCTAACATACAAGGAGTATGAACAAATTAAAAAAATTAGGCGTCGCTCTTTTTTACCCGACTGCCATAAAGGGTTATGTTTTTCGCGCGTATCTTGTTATAACTTGTAAATACTTTAGTTTATCTCAAACTTGCAGAATTTAGTCTACTAATGATTTTCAAAGGAAGACACACAATTGCACAGTAAAATTTCAAAACGTATTGACCATAATGCAAAATTAAATGTCAATTTACTACTTGACAGTTAGAAGAAAGTGTTGCCGTTTTAAAAAATATTCATCTCAAAAATATTCTCTAGTCCATATGTTTACGGAACGAATGCTTGCTTCCGACGACAGACTCGGATCTGGTGGCCTACTATCATCTCTCTAAAGGATTTGTCTTAGGCGTCGCTCTTTTTTACCCGACTGCCATAAAGGGTTATGTTTTTCGCGCGTATCTTGTTATAACTTGTAAATACTTTAGTTTATCGCAAACTTGCAGAATTTAGTCTACTAATGATTTTCAAAGGAAGACACACAATTGCACAGTAAAATTTCAAAATGTATTGACCATAAAGCAAAATTAAATGTCATTTTACTACTTGACAGTCAGAAGAAAGTGTTGCCGTTTTAAAAAGTATTCCTCTCAAAAATCTAGTTCATATATTAACGGAACGAATGCTTGCTTCCGACGACAGACTCAGGTCTGGTGGCCTACTATCATCTCTCTAAAAGATTTATCTGGTGGCCTTATATCATCTACGGCTTCTAAACCATCAACCGTAGGAATCACGGTGTCCCCATCTTGCCCCGGAAGCACTCCCCATCCGTCGCTGCTCATATTTTATTTGCCGACACAGATAATAAATACCGTGGTGTGTTGTGCTCAGGTGGGGTCCCTGTGCGGGTTCCTCCCGCTGGCGCTGAGCGTGGGCGGCGCGGCGTGGGGCGCGTGGCTGGTGGTGGCGCCCCTGGCGGCCGCGCTCGCCTTCGCGCCCCCTGACGCTGCCCTCATGCAGCGAGCTGCCACGCGCCCGCATCTCGATATGAACTTCAAGGTATACTTAACATAACATACATAACATAAACTCACGCCTTATATCCCCGAACGATAAAAAAAAGGTCCCAATGTAATAGGTGGCGAGCCTATTGCCATTAACCGGGCGCTTATAAACCTGCGATAAATACACACATAACTTCAAAAAGCATCGAAAAGTCATTGGTGTGTGCCACGGTGAACCTGGGATCGAACCCATGACCTCGTCTTATCAGTCCATTACCCATACCACTAAGCTACCGCGGTTAGTAGGTATACTTAAGGGCAAAAAACTTAGCAGGTCTGAGGGTGTAGGACAGGGCTCGCTTCTTCCTCGTAGTCAAACTTTTTTGTCAAACTGGTTTGACTACGAGGAATTACGTTTCCTCGTGGTCAAACTTCATTGACATTGCACCTTTTTATCTCCCTGTATACATGCAGTTTATGGATGTACCTCCAAGGTGTAGGCCTCAGTTGCAATCGGGACGCAATAAGTTACATTTATTATTGTGATAACATAACTAAGATAAACGATGAGAGCTCAGTGGTTATAGCTGCCTGTCGCTAGCAGAACCAGGCATAAGACCGTGGTGCGACGTGTACCGCACGCGCCTTTCTAAACGTCCACGGCGATACCACCTGCGTTAGGACTGGTGGTCAAAGTTTCCCAGAGTTTCTAGTAAGTTCCTTCTTAGAGTATACCCGGGGTCCTTGGTCTCCGCACGCCGTCTCGTGTCTTCAAGCGCCGGGGTATTGTAACATCGTAGTATTTAATTTTAGCAAATTCATTATTATTATTATTTTAACAGGCAGGCAGTCGAAACAACTGATAATGCCCGTATCCTGCTTATGCCCACTAGTGTTTATTTTTTTGGTTAAGCTGTTGGTCTAATCTATTTTTAAATTGGTTTATTTTCTGGGCTGTCACAACATCATGTGGTATTTGTGGTACATGCGATTCTTTTTTTTATTACTGCCATCGCCTTGTGTACACTCCGATAATGATCAGCTTGCTCAAATTAGATAAAAATACTAAATTTTACCCCAGAAAGTATTTTATAATACTGATTTTTTCCAACAGATGGCGATATTTGTATTCTGGTGCTACGCTCTCAAGTTCCTACCCGCTGCGGTATCAATACTGGCTCTATACGGGCTAACACTGCGCAGTTTCTGCGAGCAAATCGCGGCGGCGACCAACGTGACGGGCTGTTGGATCGTGTACCCCGTCAACGTGGGGCCTTACAACGAGACACACGACCTGTCCCTGAAGAGTTTCCACGGCTGGGGAGACGACTTCTACGACGAGTTTTATCTCGCTCAACATATCACTTTGACATTGATAACGTTACATTTGAGTGAGTATAACATCACTGTCTAACAATTCAATGTGTCGAATTTTTGTCCTCACGACACTGACCCCGTGGCTACAAATCTGAAATATAGGCAGTTGCTGTCTTGTATGTTGTAGACATTCTTTTTTTTTATATATTGGACACGTCAACATGACGTAACATGACGTCACCTCGCCTGATAGAAAGCTAAAAGTCTCAGGATTCACTAATAGTATTCTTGAAAAATTACATATTTTTTACAAGTAGGTATGCCTTTTTCAACTGGGCGTGGATGGCCAAATCCGAAACTATGAGGAATAGCTAAAAACGCTCACAGGAGTCTTGGGGCCGATTTTGATCAAACTAAACTGCATTATTGGATTTTAAAAAATCGGTACTCTTAGCCAGGAATCCCAACCCTTTGATTTTGTAAAAAAAAATATACTCTGTATTATTTATTACACCATTCGATAGTTCCGCTAATAAGTAGGTAATGAATTCTAGGAAGTAATAACATAAGGCAAACTTAAGGAAAGATCTCATTTTTAGCTAAATCATTTTTGTATTATATTGTTTCAGTTGTAATATCACTTTCGTTCGTTAACCGACAATCTTCTATATGGCAGAAGGGCTTCTGGACGAACAAAGTGTGGTCGGTTACTGTGGTGATCTTGTGAGTATACATCCGAATTATTATTATTAGTCGGTTCACATACTCATTGGAAATTAAGCATGATTTGATTCGTCTAACTACAAAACTGCTTAACATTTTCCGTGAAGCGACTGCTATCCGACCTGCACAATCCATTGGTGAATATCCATCCCAGAATATGCATGATTTATTATGATGTTAAATCTATTCAAATAATAATATTTTAGTGTCTGTCAGTGATATTCAAATAAAAGATTTAAAAATGCATATGAGTGTAATAATAGTACTTTTTTAATTTTTGTGCCTGTTGGGCTGTCAGTCTGTCTGTCTGTTTGAATGAGCTAATCTCTGGTACGACTGAACTTTTGCTGATAGATATTATAAGGCGTAACATAGGCTCCTTTTATTTTAGAATTGCTCCGCGAAGACGCAGGCACTGTTAATCGCTGATGGACATTTTCGTTTAAACTGCTACCTATCTGTGAAAAAACGTTACCGATGTTACGTACATGTTGTTTTAGATATTTTAGTTAATTCTTGGTATAGTCAAGTGATAAATTTAATAACTCATGATTCTGTATTGTTTTACTATCATATTAGCCCCTTATTTCAAGTAATCTATGTAAATAAATAATAATCTAGATACTTTTTGGTCCTGACCGTTACCAAAAAAAAGGGGACAGTACTGCAAGACGTGAGATGGCGCATTTCTGGATTTAATTTTATTACTTTGTTTTAAATTTATGTTCACAATTTAAGTAAAAAGGGGAAGCTTAAGTCATTTGGAAATAATAAAAAATAACTCGACACTTTATGTAAATAAAAACGTCAGTTATTTGGAATTTATATTATGGGACATCACATGAGTGGGTTGGTATTCATTTTGACGAAAATGCCCTGATAGTAATAATTGATTGTTCCCAGGATATTGGCGCAGGGTGCGTTCAGTGCCAGCATGTTAAGCTCGCGGCAGGGCGACTGCTCGCGCTGGGCCACGTGCGGCGTGCGCGTGGGCGTGGGCTCCGCGCTCGGCGCCGGCTACGCCCTCTCGCTACTGCTCGTGTTCGCGCTCAACGAGCTCATCAAGTGGCAGGAGATCAAGTCAGTCCCTACATTCTTACCATTAACATGTAGAACTTACGGACGGAACACGTTGAATACGAGGCTGTGTCACAAAACTGGCGGCGGCTAGCCATGTTTGAGTGAATTTTGGGTTGCAATGTGTGTGGTTGAAATGTTTCCTGGATATTTTTTTTCGCTGTGACTATGGTTTTTACAATATTTCACTACACGAGACGTGCTGTATTTTTTTTCGCCACGTAAACTGACTGAATCAAATGACATTTGCCGCGTAGTGGCTGACTAGTTTGTATGTGCATTAGTGTTTTCTTCAACGCGTTCCGTCCTATAGGTTTTATACGTTTCATGAGTAAATGTAATGTATGTTAACCTTTCCAACTTAAATTATTTTTAAAAAAAGTTGTACTGATTGAGATTGAAGTAGTATTATTATGTAAGTATTGTAATAAAAAATAAAGAAATATTTTTGATGAATGAATAATGTATGTTTGTGTTATCGGCAGGGCGGACGCACGCAACCAACGTCGCGCCCGTCTGGACTTCGGAACGAAACTCGGGATGAATTCTCCTTTCTAGCCATTTCTAGTCAATTACGCTTTTTAGTTTATTATATTGTAACTGAATTATACTGTAACGAACGCCGGCGGGCGACTTAGCGATAAGAGAATTGTGACATGTACTCAGTACTTATTTTGTACTTACTTTACTTATATGACGTTTGGATGATTTTTGAATAACTTTTTTCCTAAATATATTGTTGTTTTATTTCTAATTTAATAGCATACTACCTATAGTCTAGCCTAGAGTCTGCGAGAGTTAAATTTAAATGGGAGTTTCATCAAAATAATCTAAAAATAACTTGGGCGAAACTGGTGCGTTATTGACGCATTAGTTCCTCCTTAGTCTTAAGTTAAGCAAGTTGAGTTCCAAAATGAACAAATGAGATTGCTCTCAAGTCTGAAATTGAACAGTTGAGAACAAATTAAGCAAGATGAGTTCCAAAATAAGACTATCCATGAGGTTCAATATTCGGGCATAAACTAAGTTCTTACTATGAGACTTCATAATCAAACTCAAATCCATCGCTGTGGCACAGTTTGTTCACTCTTCGCCGTCCTATTATCGCATCGTGAAAATTAAACAAACAGATTGAAAACAATATTTTTATTTAAAACTTAAATAAGATAAATTTTGTGATGCTTATTAAATGTTGCCAGTAACTATTTTCGTTACATCAATATCTTTGTTCGCACGGAAGTCAAGTTACAAGATTCACTGTTATTCCCCAAATTACCACCTTACTGAAAACTCATCAAACACATTTCATCGCTGATGAAACTAATATTTCTGTCGTCCATTAAAATTGGCGCCGCAATTTAGCGGCAAACCAGCCCTATAAAGAATACATAATTTAATTTTTATGGTTAATAACATTATTTTATATCTTTTTTATTATAACTACATTATGGTTAGTCGGTAATCGCTTGTACTTAATAGGTAGGTGATTAACTTTCCTATTACTAGGAGTCATCTGGTAAGTCTAATATTTCTTGAACAAACGACGCTACATCTGTTTCTCTTTGACTGTGCTCCTGACAGAACGGATGTGTGAGAAGTGCGTCATAGTTCGGTCTCTGTTTATAGTCCTTCTGAAGACAATTCACTATCAAGTCCTCGAATTCTGGTGAGAACTGCCCGGTGGGGAGCCTTGGTGGGTCATCTTTGACGACCTGCTTTAACTGTTCGAAGGGTGTGCCCCACGTGTTGTAGGGGAAGGTGCCGGTCGCCAGTTCGATCATAGATATACCGAGCGACCACACATCGCTGCGGATATCATACTGACCAGGATTACCGCTCGGGTCAATTCGCTCAGGCGCCATGTACGGTTTGCAGCCAGCGTCGATGGTTTTCGCGACTGAGTCCACCAAGTATCCAGAGATACCGAAGTCACACATTTTGACTTCACCTATTCTGTTGATCAGTATATTCGACGGTTTCACATCTCTGTGGATGACTTTGAGGTTAGAATGTAAGTAGTGGAGGGCGCTGACGACAGAGAAAACGATTTTGCCGAGGATATTCTCTGGGATGGTCCGGTTATTCTTGTAGACTTTAGTGTAGAATTTGTCGAGACTCATGTCCATAACCTCCATGCAGATCCAGACGTCGCCCTCGCGGAACATCGCGCCGTAGAAGTGTACCGTGTAGGGACACGCGCTTGCTCGCATCGACACGTCCAAGTCCATCAGCAGACGTTTAAGCTCCTGTGACTGGTTGTTGAATGTAGCTGTGATTCTCTGTAATTAATACAAAATTTACTGAAGTGTGACCACTGAGAATGCTCAATAAAGTTTTGTGATTTTGGGATAGCTCAAATTAAAGTGCGTTAAAGTCAAAACTATTTCTAAAATATTTATGATATTCGTTCTACTGGTTCTGTAACTACTATACTTAGTATAAATCTTATTCAACACAGCAACAGGAATTGTATTACAACGCAAATAGTGAACAGAGAAAGGTTTATTTGCAAACGGAAACATGCTTCTGGCTGCAATATTTTATTTATAGTAAGTATTGGATACTGTAAATGCCGAAATTCTACCACCTATTAGTATTGGTTTCCCAACATTAATATTGTTATAAACTTGTTGATAACAACCCATTATGTCCCACTGCTGGGCATGGATCTCCTCTCCTCTAACGAGAGATGAGAGGGTTTAGACCTTAACCCACACACGCTGGCCTAATGCAGTGGATCGGACATGTCCTTAGAATTTCATCTAAGACATGTGGGTTTAAACTACTTAGTAGTATAAAATTATTATTAACAGTATAATGAAATTCTATATCGATAAAATTATATATTTTGAAATTTGTACTCTTTTCAGTTAAATCAGTTAGTTACCTATGTACTGCTAAAACATCTATTTAATAAAATAAATATAAAAACTAATCTAAGGTGCATTACTTCTAAGTTGGATAAATACATGCAGTCAATATGTGTTTATAATCCACAGAATCTAAAATTAGGTGGAAAGGCCCTGTAGCTATCACTTTTTACTTTATACCACATAGCGACCCGGGACCCGGCTTCGCCCGGGTGTAAATTCCAGTTTTTCCAAGGATCCCTAATTTTTTTCAAAATGAAATGTAGCCTATGTCAAATTGGAAGAATGTAGCAATCTATTGGTGAAAAAATTTTTTAAATCGGCCCAGTACTTTTTGAGCCTATTCATTACAAACATACAAAAATAGGTACAAATCTTTCCTCTTTATAATATTAGTATAGATAGGTGGCAGACAAGCACACAACCCTTGCTATGAAAATATTCAACATAACTTGCAACATGATTATCTACTTTACGACATAGTGGTGGTTTTAAGCTAGCTCTCTTTTTAACCGCCTTCAAAAAAGGAGGAGGAAGATTCAGAGCACGAAAAACAGGACTTTCGAATGGATGAACCGATTTTGAAGATTCTTTTTTATTTGATAGCTGGCGCTTCCCACTGGTGATCCCATTTCAATTTGGTATATTGACTATAGACCAACAACTCTGGCAAGATTAAACGGACTAAAATAAGAGTACAGAAAGGCGCAGAATACTTCTGCATTGCACGATTTTGGTGACAAGCTGGGATGAACAGGTAGTATATAACCAATCTCATCTGTTATTTAAAAAATTGATGGGTTTGACCAGAACCCCGTGTATGGAGTATAATGCGTGTGAAAATAAAACTGAAAGGTCTATAATTATAAAGGAAAGACCATAATTTTGAAGAAACAAAATTACAATTGAAACATGTGGGCACCATACTTCATACAAAAATATTTTTCTTATGTCAATTTGTAAAGTAGCAGTGCATAAAACATTAAAAATCATGAATAAATGTTTCTTTCTTTCTTTCTTGTATTTAAGCCTATAAAGAAAAACCATAAGCTCCAAATAAATATGATTTGACTTGTTCCATCAAAATTAATTGCAAACCACTTGACATTTTTAATCAGTTTATATAATGCACACCTACATAAATTAACATAAATTTTATGAATAAATTTAACAATAGCACACTTTAGAATTTAACCTGCTCATTTATTTGACATGACATGACATTTTTCAGTTATTGGTACTCGGTTAGCTGCCCACAAAATTGCTGGTCAAATAACAAATATTAAAAGGTTTAAAAAAATTAAAATATACTTTACTATTAAATCATAACCTAAGAAGCAATAGGCTTATATACCATAAATATATTTTTTACCCCAAATGCATTAGGTCCTGTTGAGTAGCAGCTTTGCCGCTTGCAAAAGCAATTAGAAGGTGAATTAATTTGGAATAGAAAAATTTGGCACACGAAATGATTATACATTAGCAATTATCCACACAGTATGATCTATTATCCTTAAACCCCTGTTACGTGAAAGGAATGGTTCCTTTCACGTAACATCATAACGCCAAAAAATTAACTATTTTAGCCAATGATATTGCAAATGGCAGTGCAAAATCTTGCTCAATATTTTAATTCAGAAACTAAGTACTTCAACTTTATTCTTAGTACACTGTAAGTGATCTAAGCGCATGGTAGTGCGCAGGCCAAGTTATGATATTACATACAGTGACCATTTTAAATAGTTCTAGCTTTTATGCAGTAGTACAAAGCAAGCAATACAATTATATATATTAAATTATAGTAATACATTAATATTATTTTTACATAAAATAGTATGTCTAAAATCACACTAAAATACTTGATTTTCTAAATTGGAATGCTGAATATTAAACACACTTTTAGTTTACTTTTTAATAATTCTAATTAGTATGTTTATATAAGAATAAGAAACCATTATAAGACAAATCCTTTGGCTAAAATTAGGAAGGGAAATTGATTTTATCTTTGTGAATAAACCAAATTAGGCAATATAGGAGAAAACCCTAATTTACTTAACCCGGCGCCAACGACGCTGGGTCATATTGACCCGAGGCAAATGTTAACTAACATTAATTCATTTTTGTGATGTTCTTAGTGTTTGAACGTTTGTGTAGCTGGAGATACGTTCCCCCTCTACCCGTTTCATCGATACGCTTAGTGCGACGCCGCGAGCGCTGGGAGATACACCTGCGTCAAGTGAAAGCGGGTAATTATGACCCAGCGTCATCGCTGGCGTTGTTATTTCATGACTTAAGTTTATTTTGTTTCTAAGTGATAGATGTTAATTAAATTTGTTTGCTTCTAGGTTTTTAGAGAAAAAGGCATTGAATAATGATCCAGCAAGAATTGTGGCGGTTTTAGAAGATTCTGATTCCGACAATGAAGACTTGGAAGCTGCTTCAGACGTGGATATTGACGACCATTTTTCGGAACGCTGAATAAAAGACTGATTCGTTGTTATTTTTATGTTATAAAACTTAATTAATATGCCCATTAGTACATAAGACTATTTATTCCTATTAAAGTTATGAATACTTCACCAAAAATTCAAAATATAAACATGTTATGTTTTCAAAGTTGATTTTGCATGTGATATTGAAAAAATTCATAAAAGTTTAATTTCTAGAACTTATTACAATTATTTTTATTTCACAACCTAAGAAAAGAATCACTTCTAATAAACAATCATTCAAATATGAAGGTGGCTTGCTGAATTTCCTGAAAAACTATCGATAAACTTCGGGTCAGTATGACCCGGCGTCATCGTACTAGTAATTATTTTCACGTCATTGGCACCGGGTTAATTATTTATTCCTTCAGCAGTATGATACTGCTGAAGGAATAGATAATTTAGGAAAGATATTCTATAATTTGAGGAAATTATAGAATATTCTAAACTGTATAATTACAAATACAAGATTTATTTAAATCATTGTGGCATTCAAGCCTTAGTAAAGGTAAAATATTTACCTTCACAGCCATAGTAGTATTACTGGGTATGTGTTTCATCTTCTCCACAATGCCATAGGCCCCTCGGCCCAGGTCACAGATCTTGACCAGGTCATCAGCATGAACAGTGAATGTCCTATCATCAACTGTTATAGTTGTCTGTTTATCCAAATTTCCAGGTGGCTGACTGTAAGACCAACAATATTAATATCATCAATACTTTTGTATTAATAACTTCACATTTATAAAATTTAGCATCTTATTAGTATGCTTTTATCAATAAGTAATTACTTTTTTGAACCTAAACAACTTTTAACTGATTTTATTACTGTGACATTTACTATTTGTCGTTTTAACCTTTTATATAAGTATACCTACATTATATGTTTACTAGAAAAACAATGTCAAAAATAAAACCAAAACAGACAATTGTATTTATTAGTATTTAAACGTTATCATTTCCCAATAATATTCATATTACAAAGTAAAAATAGTTCAGAAACCCGAGCTGTTTGCGCCAGGGATCCTTCATCAATATTGACACTTACACGACCTGTTCTTCTGGCGGCTTGAAATTAAAGCCTGGTGGCTTTTTATTTGGACGTCTGGACATCGTAACAATGTGTTTTCACTAAACCTCAAACCAAAAACTAGGTATTTGCAATCTAGTTTATCAAATTACTCTCGCAGCCCCTTTCGGAACCTGTCGCCCAATTGGCCGTACAAAATACAAATCACGTCTAAAGATTACACACACATGTTTGGAGGTAACATTGAATATATTCGTCCCAAGCGTCCCAAGCGTCCCAATTGTAGTTTATTGAGAAATATAACGATATTCTTGTAATAATACCATAAATGTTACAGACTTTACAGAAGTAAGGAGGCAGCTAGTTTTGACATTATATAGATATTTGGTATTGCCATGCGAAATAAAAGGAATAGGTAATAAAATAAGCAATGTACAAAACGGTTTTATGTATCGGTTTTTCGGATTTTTGTACCGGTCGGTCTAATCTGATAACACATTACACACGATAGAAAAAGGTCAAAAAAAGTCCACATGAATAAATCACGTTTGGTTTAATTAGTTTGGATAGTAGGTACCTACGTGGTAAAAGAGAATATGTCTTCGGTAGATGTTGCAAAATTTAAATTTAATAGTCTCCCGGCGAATTGTCGCCGGGGAATAATATTGATTATTAGATAAATAAATAAATAAATGAATATTAACTTGATAGCCGGGGATTGTATTTAAAATTTAGATTAGACAGAGAGAACATAAAATATAACTCTAAAAAAGTAAGATAACTTTATTCAACCTATTTTCTCTGTGCATTTATTTTAGGTGAGCATAATTAAAATGAAGCTGTGTATGTAGTATATTTTTTGTAAATGATTCGAAAAAAACACCAAAACATTGTAGAAAATAGTGTATTTTTTAAACATTGATTTAACAAACATACATTTACTTAGGTACTTCTTATACAAATTACTTACACGAATATCTTATAGCTCTTATTGCGTCTTTAGCTTTCTTTACAGCTTCTTCTTTTATTCTATGTCGTTTTTCTTTTTCAGCTAATCCAACAACAACATCGTGTTGTAAAGCATTCTTAACATTGGCTTTCGCAAAAAGTTTACTTAAGACATAATCATCATCATTTTTCTGTTCCCTATCTCTTCTTTGCTTTTTCTTCTTAACTTTTTTCATAGCTACTAAGTTTTCCACTGCTGTCTCTGAATCACTCAGATGTCTCCTTTTACGTGATTTCTTGGCTTCCTTATCTATTAATTTTTTTTTATTTATCTTATCTCTTTCGGGCTTGCTTTCTATTTGACATTCTTCTTTATTAATTTCCTCAGTATCTGAAATTTCCCCATCACTTTTATGATTTTGTTCATTTCCTTCCTCATTACTTTTCTCTTCAACATTATCATTTTCTTGACTACCCAGAGCATTTTTGATTAAATTCTCTTCATAATCTTGTTTAGTGTGCATATTAACTATATCTATTTCTGACAAAACACTCTCAAACCCAACATTGGTGACTTGATCATTAACTATATTAATTTCAGGTACTTCAATTTTAGGTGGATTTAACAACAATTCACGTTTCTTCTTATACTCTTCTCGAGGATCTTTTTCAACTGTATCTTCTTTTGATTTATTGGCATTCTTTGCTATTTTTTTACTTATTTCTTTAGCCAATCTTCTCATGGCTTCAATTCTTTGTCTTGATTTCAGCTCTTTATCATCAGTTTTACTATTATTATCAAAACTTATTTTGGTGTGTTTGAATAAAGACGCTGTCTCTGTATCACCATCACAATTTGGTTCTTCTAAGGTGAAAAGGCCTTGGAGTGTGCTTGTAGTCAACATATTTTTTTGATTAGGGTCTATTAGTATTTTGTTACTAAGACATTGTTTAAAAATCTGTCTTTGATATATCTTTTCTTCAATGGTACCTGCTGAGAGAAGCCTATAAACTGTAACATTTTTCCTTTGGCCTATTCGCCAAGCTCTTTCTTTAGCTTGATCATCAGTAGCAGGATTCCAGTCAGGGTCATATATAATCACTCTGTCAGCACCGGTCAAATTTACCCCTAGCCCACCTACCCTTGTTGTGGCTAGAAATACTGAATACTCTGGATTGTCATTAAAGGTTTTAATCATGTTTTGCCTTTGTCCAACATTTACTGTCCCATCCATCCTTAAAAATTTGAACCCGTGCACTTGTAAAAACTGTTCCAATAAGCACAGCATGCCTCTAGATTGCGAAAATATTAAAGCTCTATGACCCTGTTTCTGCCAAATTTTCAATAATGAATTTACAACAAGCATCTTGCCAGATCTCCTATAGTTGCCGAATCTTTCTTCATCAATTTCTTCACTCTCCTCATGAGCTTCATATAGGTACAAATCAGGATGATTACAGATTTTTCGTAAAGTTGATAGTGCAACAAGTATTCTAGCTCTTAAAGGGTCACCAAATCTACTTTCCTTATCTAAAATACTTCTCACAGTATTGCTCATAAGATAGCCCATATATAAATCTCTCTGTTCTTGAGTAAGAGCACAAAACAAGACCTGCTCATTTTTGTCTGGTAGTTTTATATGTTCTTGGACCTCAGCCTTTGTTCTTCTCAACATGTAAGGTGTAATTATTGATTTTAAAGCTTTGGCTAATTCTAAAGCAGTAGTTTCTTGATACTCAGATGCATTTGCATATCCACCCTGTGTTATAGGTGTTGCAAAATGGTCCATGAATGCATTATAAGTGCCTAATAGTCCAGGTCTCATGAAATCAAACAGCGACCATAGCTCTTGTAAGCTGTTTTGCATAGGAGATCCCGTTATTAATATTTTATGTGGAGTCTGAAA
Organism: Lithosia quadra; assembly: GCA_963576445.1. Lineage (NCBI taxonomy): Eukaryota > Metazoa > Arthropoda > Insecta > Lepidoptera > Erebidae > Lithosia > Lithosia quadra. The sequence continues at coordinate 13,526,805 of OY754884.1, read as the reverse complement.
CTTCTTGGCAAGTTTACTTACTTGAGTATCTGGATTCCTTATTTTGTGGCCTTCATCTAAGATTATATAATGCCACCTTCGTTCTGTCAGTTCCTTAGTATATTTGACAATACCAGCATAGGTAATTAATATGATACCGTGAGTGTCATGTAAATCTCTTATTAATTTGTTGTGATTTCCAACATGAGAGCCAGTGTGGTGAAGTACTGCCACTCTTAAATATGGGCACCAGAAGTGAAAATGAGATACCCACTGATAGATAACTGTAGCCGGAGCCACAATAATAGATGGGCCAAGACCGTTCCACTTGCCTGAATCAGTTTTAGATAAGCCAGCTAGAAATGCAATTATTTGTATGGTTTTACCCAAACCCATTTCATCACCAAGTAATCCACCTGAATCAACTTGATGGAGTTCCCATAACCATTTAACTCCAATTCTTTGAAACTTGTACAACTGTCTCCAAATATAGTTCGGAACACGCATGCCATTTTGTAGTTCATGAAGCTCTTCAGGTTCTTTATTACCTTCTAGTATGTACTGGATGTCGGCTGTCATGTTTTCTCCTGCATAGTCACCAGATTTAGCAGCAGCCAAATTCTGCTTCCATGTTTCTATTCTCTCATTGTAAGAGTTAGTATCGCCGTCATCTACGATTCTCTTTAAGTTATGTTTAGTCCGTGATGAGGAGGGAAGAGAATGAATGATTTCATCGTCACCGTCTTCCTCGGAAGGCAGATACTCATCATCAGAATCCTTCTCTGTAGAAGTACTTGGGATTTCTTCGTTATGTTTCTTAGGAATCTGATCAGGAGAACGCTTTCCAAACTTCTTAGACTGTTTCTTTCCAAGAGATTCGGCGGCAGCTTTACTTCTTTCTGATATATTATCATCCTTCTTGTTTTTCTTTTCACATCTCTGTTTCGCCAAAGCTAGCTGATTTTCCAAGTATTTGTTTATATCGACCATTGTTGATCAATTTCCATAGTACCACAAAAAGTGTATCGGCGCGTTTTTCTACAATTTCAAAATTTTGCACCTAAACTTAAATGACCTAAATAGGTAGTAAATATTTATGTTTATGTTACATTACATACATACAAAATGTTGAAAATGTACAAAGCACAAATTCGACATCGACAAGTACTGACAAGTAGGAGTAATTATATTAGACATGGTTTTCTTTTATCGAAAACATCGAAATATTTGAAGATTATGAACGAATGATTTTAATATCAAGTTCTGAAATATCCTTGTAAATGTACCTAATTTTAATGTGATGATCAAAACATAACAAAATTATGTATGTAAAAGAATAGAAGAATAGGCAAAGAAATAGTAATAAATTATTATCACTAATTTCCTCAAAAATGTATATTACTGAACTGATACTAAAATGTCAATTAACTGAACTGTCAAAATAAATACAATACATCCTCCTCCCTCTTCCCCTCTCCCCTCCTCAGATATAATATGTACATGTGCTGAAGGGCGAGTGTGGGATTATTTATATGGATTCAGTGGTATTCATTTCTTATATTAAACCTTACCAGTGTATTCAGTAAAACAAATATATAGCAATAAACACAGTCGAGGAAAATAATTTTCGTCATAACATCAAGTGTATACAATATTTTCATTTTATAACCTCTCATGCTGTTTGTGTAGATTGCAAAAATGCAGAAAGTTAAGAGAAAAAGCAACGAGAACGATGATACATCGGCTAAGAAAAAGAAGTTCACTAAGGAAGGTAAATCTAACGGAACTGAACGAACCCTGAGCGAAAACGATAGTGGTATTAAAAAGAAATTTAATAAAGATTTCAAGAAAGATGGATTTAAAGGCCCTAATAAGTTCGGAAAACCTGGCGCAGGCAAAGAGGACGGATTTAAAAGCCCCAATAAGTTTAAAAAACCTGGAACCGGCAAAGGGGATGGATTTAAAGGGCCTAATATGTTTGGAAAACCTGGTGCAGGCAAAGGGAATGGATTTAAAGGCCCTAATAAGTTTGGGAAAACTGGTGCGGGCAAAGGGGACGGATTTAAAGGCCCTAATAAATTTGGAAAACCTGGTGCAGGTAAAGAGAAGCAAAACTTTTCTAAAGATGGTTCCAAAGATGAGAAACCCAAATGGTCTGAGATGAAAAAGGAAAAAAAAGAGCTTAGACTTACAAGACGTAAGGCAAAAGCTACTGCCGAGGTATTTGAAGTTTCTAACAAGGCAAAGGCACTGGCTGCACAAATACAAAGGTAGGTTTTTATTTCTTTCATTAATCATCGTGGAGAACAGATGGCTGTCGCTTCTCGGAAAATATTGAAGAATGCGCTTCGTGGTTAGATTGAAAAGCCGAACACACCTAAGTTAGCAAAAGGCTCTGGGGATGGTTGCTCATCATCATCATTGTAATAAAAGTGCCTTGTTTGCATCCGAGGTCTATCCCTCATAAGTTAAAGGCCCGTGTTCCTACCTTTCCTTATTTTTTGATGTTGAATAATTCTAATCATGACTTTCTCCTTGTTTTAGAAAAGTACTCAAAGAAGAGGTGAGAATGAAAGCATGCAGAGACCTACACTGCATATTAAAAGGCCACTACAAATCTATAGCACTCACACATGACTTAAGCCGTGTTATACAAGTCTTACTTAAACATAGTGTGGCAGATATTAGAAATGAAATTACTGAAGAGGTACTAGATATTATAGTTCAGATGATTCAGTCAAAATACGCACACCATGCAGTTAAACGCATACTGAAGTATGGAACAGATTTTATAAGACATGAAGTATTAAAGAAGTTTTACGGACATGTGGTTTCGTTGGCCACCCATTCCGTCAGCGCTCCAGTGCTAGACTATGCTTATGGAGAATTTGCCTCTAAAAAAGAGAAGTGCCATATGCAACAAGAGTTCTATGGTGATATTTATAAAAATGTAAGTATACAATTTCTACAAACATTACAAATGGACCATTTGTAATGTTTATTATAATACACAGCTTATACAGGGTAGAAAGTGGAAACTTAACTTATCATTTCATGACTTATCAAACTATTTTTTGTTTCAGTCAAAAGATGATAAAGTAAAAACTCTTAGTGACACATACAAGGACAGTCCAGAAATGAAAGCTGCTATGCTTCAGTCCTGTAAAGCAAACATACAGAAGATTTTAGACAAAAACTTGCATGACGGAGAGTGAGTATATTTATACAAAAACAACCATCATTTAAACAATGTTACCTAAATATTAAAACTTACCCCTTCAAAGATATCATATTTTGACCATGACTTTCTATTTTGAGAAAACAATTCAAGCAATATTTATAGAAAAAATGAATATAATTCCAGATTGTTCCATTCCATCCTGTATGACTACATCCAAGAGTGCAGCGCTGAGGAGCGCGTCGAGCTGATCTCTACACTCAGTCCCCTCATTGTGCCATTGAGCAATTCATTGCCCGGAGCAAATGCGGCTAGCATCTGTGTTTGGCAAGGCACTAACAAAGATAAAAAGGTAAGATATTATCCACTAGTTCCACCTCTCAACTTTGAGTGTAAAGCATTCACCGCCAGGAGAAGGTAGACATGGTATTGAAGATGGAGGTATTTGACCACAACATCAAAATATGCACATCTTTGCATACATACACTGTACGAGTCATAAACTAAGCTATTTTTATACAACTATTTTAGCTAAACTAAAAACAAAGAAGATAATATAAAATGTGAAATTAAAAATTTGTTACAGACTATATTAAAAGTAGTGAAAGAGCATGCGGTAGCACTCAGTAAACACAAGACTGGCTACAGACTACTGATAGCTATATTCGATTCTGTTGATGACACAGTACTGGTCAAGAAAGCTATTGTGTCCACAATCGCTAGCAATATAAAGGATATCGCCAAAGATCATTGGGGCAATATGGTAAGTAATAATTTACTAATAGCGAACTGGCTATACTACTCTCTAGAAGAGTAGAAAAATATGCAATCAGTAGTTATATTTGAGGCTGTGAGCGTAAAAACAGCCTAAAATATGTTTGATATTCTGAGATCATATTAGACTAGTTTGTTTATATAGCAAACTGTGTCACTTTATGAGTGTGAGTACCCCCTGACTCCCTGCCGCGTGAACCCCACAGTGCACTTATTGTTTGACTGTGTTTTTCTCCACGTTTTAATATCGTCTTTTAAAACTTAAATACTCTTTTTCATAGACATTACACTGGCTAGTCAAACCGAAAGATTCAAGCGCTTTCCATCCAAGTTTTATCAAATTCTTGGAAGAGGGCGCGAAGAGCGGCACGTCGAAGAAAGATGCAGAACTTCGTGTGTCGGAGCTGAGGGAAGCTATACTCCCTGCTTTGAAGCAAGATCTGGCGTCAGACCCTGAGTCGTGGCTTAGTAGCAAGGCTAACATGTTGTTGGCAGTTGCAGTGCTCTCCATAGGTAAGTGAAATAATCTGTTGATACAGATGTCTAATGGAGGCTTCTAATGTATGAAATAGCTAATAATTGTTTGTTTCTCATACAGAATCAACAAAGGAGATTTTAGAAGCGTTCGCCAAGGTGATCTGTCAATCTAACTGGCACATCACTTCAACCGATGGTAAGGAGTTGTTGGCGGTAGAAGACGCGGGTATACACATGTGTCTCAAGAAACTCGCTGTTTTGGACAAAGATAAGGATGGTGACACATTGGGCGAAGCGGTAGCGGAACAATTAACGGATGAAACAGTAAGTTTATCAAAAAATACTTTGGAAATAATTATAACTGATAAACAAAATGCATTGCATAAAAAATAGGAGGGGGGGCGGTCTGCTGAGTAAACTTAGCTAATAGCGTACTTTCTAATTATCGCGGATTTTAGTCTCGTCGCAGGCGTGTTAAAATTTTAATCTACACTTTAAGAATACTAAGCTAGGCTTTAAAACTTTCTCATTTTTTTCAGATCAAAGTATGGCTACCTACAAATAGGGGTTGTTTCTTCCTTCTGAAGCTTATAGAAAGTAACAAGGATAGCGTGGCCAACGCACTTAAGAAGAAACTCAAGCCACATGCCAACATTCTGAAGCAGCAAACATCAGAAGGTGCAAAACTGCTGTTGCAGATAGTTCAGAAAAAATAAATTGATGTTCTACAAACACTGTGGTTTAATTATTCGACAGCGAGACGCAAAGGTTATGTGTTTAGTAGTCTACGTAGGTATGTGTGTTCCTGTTTCTTCACTCAAACGATTTAATTCAATCTTGGGAGTGTCCTTTAATGAGACAAATGACAACTAGAGGCGATATTTTTCTAGAAAAATGTAGCCTATATTTCCTATCCAGCAAAGTCCCGTCAAAATAGGTCCAGCCGTTTCAGAAATTAACACGTTCAAATAGACAAAATTTTTAAAAACTTTATATTTTTGTAGTTCACAATCATAGCTTTAAACTTGATATAGGTAAAGAAAAAGAAATGTTGCCATAATATTGAATTTTAATTTAAAGAAAAATATAAATAAAACACCTATATATATTATTAATTTGCTTAACATCATAATTCTTTCAGTCATTCATTGATTTCAGGCGTAAATATACTACTTCAATATTTGTAATGTTAAATTGCAACTAGTGGTTATGCCCTGGTATTTATTACCCGCGATTAATGCCTAAGGGCCGGCGTCCATTGCCGGCATGGCAAAGGATTTTTATTACCAATCAAGTTATTTTGAATCTTATTCCAGTGACTTGGCATGCCGCGGCACTTCCTTGCCATGCCAAGCCGGCAATGGGCGCCGGCCCTAAAATACCAGGCATAAACCCATCACTGATTTCAACCTAAACACAGCCCAACTCCAAATGTCAGAACTTCCCAGAAAATATTGTGGAGTGGAAGTTGGAGAATATCGCTAATGGGTTGTGAAGGTGATGGCAGTCGCTTCACGGAAAATATGGAAGTACCCCGCTTCGTTATTAGACTGAAAAGCCGACAGCAACTGAGTTGGGAATGGCTGGTTGAGAATGTGATCCAATCTCGTTTGCACATCAATATTATCGATAATATTGACAAGATCGCGATACATAAATTGTCTATTTTATCTGTTATACATTACGTTAATAATAAACCTGCAAAACTTATGGACAAACAGAACGCGTGGAACACGAGGCTGTGCCACAAAAATGGCGGCGACTAACCATGTGAGTGTATTTTGGGTTGCAATTTGTTATCCAAATTTGATTCAAGTGTGATCCTGGATATTTTTTCTTGCTGCCAATACGATTTTTACACAATTCCATTACACAACATATGCTGTATTTTTTTTCGCTACTTCTGCTGACTAAATGGAATGACGATTGCAAGGGGGTCGACTCTAATGTAGTTAGTTGTATTCTTCAACGCGATCCATCCATAGCTATTATAGGTCCACATAATATTAATCTTCTTTAGTCCACAGCTTTCCTATAGACTTATCTACAACCTCGTTGACTACATTCAGGGACATTTGCAGCAAGTCTTCTTGAATGCTGTCTATTGACCTGTAATTAAGAAAGAAAAATATTTTTTTTAAGGAATTAAACATTTTTTTTATTTTTATTCATGATAGGCTTACGTTTGACCTCTATTGGTCTATGCGCTTGCCTAGAAGGAACCTATTAACTCTTAACTTGAATACTCCCAGGGTATAGCTTTCCGGAAACACAGACTCAGGCAAGGAGTTCCACTCCTTAGCTGTACGCATGATGAACGTATCGGCAAAGCGCTTCGTGGGTATGAGTGGAATATCCACAATAGTCCATTCATCTAACCCAGCGTCTCGTCATCAACAATATAGATAATCACCTGTCTGCATCCAATATTTGCCAGTTCTCTTCTTTCAGCTCCATGTACAGTTCCGATACTTTCTTCTGGAAGTTTAATACCTCATACCTGAAATAAAGAGAGATTACTTGAAACATTCATGACATAAAGCCAGAAGGGAATGTGAGATTGCTGGTTACTATGATTTAATAGAAGCTGACGATAAAATAAATTAATATTCTTGAAGAAGATTAGTGGACATTCCACCCCTGGATCGAAAGACTTTAGAGCACCCCCACCTTCTGGCTCACTATGTACTGCTCACTAATCAACGGAAACTTCTGGATCGGACACACAGGTTACGGGAGTTGAAAGATTGACTGAAGGTGGAACAGGTTGTAAGATTCTGTAAAGAAACAAAAAAGTTTGTAGGGAGGCAGAAATAAGCTGTATTGACCACACTCTACTCATTAGGAGAATTGGGGAACTTTGTGGCTGGCTACCAGTGTCACCTTTTGAAATAATAATTATACTGCTCTGTAATCTTCTGCTATGTAGGTGGTAGAAAACAAATGTAAAATATTATTGTTTGTTGTTATATGTAACTGACCTTTCATTGCCGAAATCTTTTCGTTGCAAGATCTTTTCAAATGGCATGGTAAGGAAGAACACCTTGTCTGGTTTGGGTAGCCCCACATCAGGAGCCTTACACCAGTTGATATCCAACCCTATGTAGATTAACATAACATTAGATTAGGTTAGATTAAGTATTTATTTGAATTTTTACTTTTATGACTGTCAATTAATTAATCAGTTTCATTAATCATTAAAACTTTAAGTTCTATGGAGATTTGCAAGAAAGAAAATTCACTATTAACTGCATACTGACTAAGCGAATAGAATCGCGAGGAATGCTCGGACGTTTACCCCACAACACTTGTCGTTCGAGGCTAATAGTGCACTGCCGTTTGACTGCCCCACGCAGAAGTACTAAAGGCCAGTGGCACCAGAGCAGGCATACCAGATGAGGTTGGTTTAGGCCTCAAGATCTTGGTGGGGTCCCATACATATGGTAGTATTTAATATCAATGCTAAAATGCATCTGCTAGCTGATTTCCATGACACTAAAAATTTATTTATTTTATCATTTGGCATTTTAGAGTTTTAATGAAAGGATTGATATTGTACTTTTTTTTTTATTTGGTTCACAAAACTGAATACAACTTAGAAAAAACTAAAAGCATTTTTACCTTTAGCAGCTGAGAAGGCAACACCAGAATAACAATATCTATCTATGATGACTGTGGTTCCTGCTTCCAAAGTTTTACTCAAATTCCTGGCTTTTTCCCATCTGTTTGCGGAGAAAAGCAGGTGGATAACTTCATCTGGTAGCTCACTCTGAAAAGTATTAGGCTCGTAAAAATGGCTGAACAAATTAGGTTTATAGATCACAAACTTGTTGTTTATGTTTATAGCTTTACGTACTCGGCGGCGGCGGCTATACGGTAATGAAGTCCAGGGTTCGAATTCTCACTTTTAACACAGTGAATTTAGCTTAATGGTTAAGGACTAGACCTTATGATAGAGGTATAGGGTTTAAATCCTGGCCAATACACTACCAATGTAAGCCTACTCTTAACATAAGCAATTTAGCTTAGCTGGAATGGTTAACAGATTTATTGATCATTTCCATTACTGGGGCTTTTCTAAAAAAATAATTACGAATGCATCGGAGCCTTCTTCATCCGAGCTCTAATCCCCGTGGTTTTCCAAAACTTGTACTTTATAGCCAGGTCCTGTCTCCTGCTTCTTTCCATAATCATTTCATTTAATTCATGTATAAACAATATAAAGTTCATACCTTCAATTGTAAATAGCTGTTGATCATTTTCCCAACGTCTGTGTCTCTGACAGGAAAGTTCCTGTACTCTGCATGAATATTTTTGTTTTTCAAATTTTCAACTGTAAAATGCAACATGCTTACTTTAGATAGTTTTTGCCTGGGTAGCAGTCTCAGCATTTATTACTAAGGCTTTGCTAACAAAATCACAATTGCATCACACAAACATCTGGGCCAGTTGCAGTAATAATGCTTATGACAGTTGTAGTATCTACGTGTTGAAGCAAAATTAACAGTAGCATTATTAGCATATGTATTATAATTGTAAGCAACGGGAAGAGGTATAAACCAATATTTTATATTAAATGGTAAAAACAATTAAATAGTACATGAGTCAACCTAGCCTATAGCTTTTACACAAGTTATTTTTAAAGTATTAAAAAAAATACTGTTGATAAAATTATTGATGCATTTTGTGAGTTCCTGACCCGGCACATAATATATATGAGATAACATAGACATCGACCTATTGTAATGTACCACATTATCACTTAATTTCTTGCCAAGAATTTAGTTGTTATCTGGGAAGCTTTGTAACCCAATTTTTAAATACATTATTACATTGTAATACATTATAAACAAAGAATTATGTGTGATAACAGATAATGACAAACAGGAATTTGTTGTTCTTCAAAATTACGTCATGTCACAACTGTTTCCATATTATTACTTATAGTTCTCATATTGAATTCACTTAGGGTTGCTGGTCCAGCTGCAGTATAGTTTATTACATATTTTTGCACTTGCAATTTATTGAAAACCATTGGGAATTGACAGCTTTTTCAAATGTGTTAACAACCATGATTATAACACAGATGATTGTTTATAGTGGGCAATTATCCATTCAATGACATAATATACAATCAGAAATTAATTAGAAGACCGTAGACATTTCATCTCTGCCGTACATTAACCTAAATGTTGCTACGTTTTCTATACAATCAGTTTCACAGGACATCAGCTCCCTTTCGACCGCTAACTCTGCTACTTTGTTCACAACCCCTAAGATCTCATGCGTGAGCTTTATTTGAATGCTAACTGTACTAGCAAGTTCTTATTGAGGTATAAAAGATCGTTTACTTTACCCAAAACTTTAGCTTGTGTCGACTTCCCCGTCCTGTCCACTCCTTCGATGACTATAAGGGCACCTCGTTTCATTCTTATTAAAATGAATGTAATTATAATTTAGTCTGAAAATGTTTGATTCAAAATGTTATATTGAACATATAATAAATACCAATCTAACCGGTTTCATGGAAAATGAAAAAATCAACAACAAAAATCATCAACATCAATTTGATCTGACATTAGCAAAATTTGGCGGGAAATCAAGATAGAGCTGGGATCAATAGGATATCAGAATGATATCCGATTAATCGGAGGTGCGGAATGTGCGGATTCATAAATTCATAATTATGAATGTATGAATATCCGCACATTCCGCACCGCATATTTTGGTATTAGAAAATATTCTGTTTTTAGTAGTGTGGGGCGTATAGGTAGTTCTAGCAAGCACTGCATATTATATTACATTGTGAGGATTAGGAACTATTTCACCTTCACCTGTAAGAATGAAGGTATAGAAACATGCTATTATTGGAGAAATTTGTTATTGTTGATTTCTTGAATTAACTTTGCTTGACATGTAAACCTCCGGATATTGTATCGAATTATCGATTGATATTATTATAAAATAATTTATCCTATAGAATAGGAAAAATACTTTTATACAGGGCAACATTCTTATCAAATGTCATAACGTCATAAAGTCCGTAAATGCGCTTTAACAGCGCAGCGCTAAGCGCTGCATTTCTTGCTCGGTAAAACACGGTGATCAGAGTTGTGTTTCTGCTTTTACTATCACATTAATGTAAATATAATATTAAATTTAACCATGAAAAAAGGATACAAAGTTGCAGACGTGCGAAGAGAGAAGAAAATAGGTGTTGCGGCAGAAAGTATCGAAGAGTTAATTGCAAAATCGTGCAAAAAGTTAGCTGTAAGTACTAATTTTTTGTTTATGATGGCCTTTCGTGGCGATAATACCTTTATTAAGCAGTTTTATGACATTTAGAGTTTAGTTTCAGTTACAGTTAGGTGTGTTTATCATTGAGATAAACGGGTCAGGGGTAAAACCTTGACCCATATCTACGTACCTACCTTGACCTAATTCCGCGCCTCTGGATTTCCAGTTCAATGCCAGCTGCGCGGAGTGCCGGCTATATGTGGCTGAGGACGGCACGCAAGTCGAAGATGACGAGTACCTTACCACTCTGCCCTCACAAACTCTCTTCATATTATTAAAAAATAATGAAAAAATGATTACTGGTATGAATATTGCAGTTTGATAAAATAGTAGAAATATTCTAGTGAAAAGAGGTTTAAGAGTCATGTAAAAATGAAATGATAAATTGTTATATACAGGGGGATGACAATAGTAAAAAATGTTGTATACAGGCTGTAGAAAAAATTCTACTGAATAGGTACCTTATTTATTCAAATGAAATTACACATTACCACTTAGATTAAATATATTTTCATATATTTATACTTTGCTATCACAATAAATGTCAAATATAGAATCAAGATTCATCTCATTCAAGATTATATTTGGAAATATATTTTCAGACTTTGAGTACTATTATGATCTCATTAGATCTCAGAAGAAGGACTATATAGATACAGGGACAGCTGCAAAGGAGTTTCTTAGCACCAACATTAAGGAGAAGTTCAAAGTGTTCCAGAAATATATTGAGGCTGCCGATGATGGCCATACTATGCTCAGTCAGAGGGAGCAAGACCCTAGATGGTTTGAAGGTAAGTGATTTTATAAAACCGGTATTATATCAAACTTTGGACAACAATTATAGCTTCATTTAGGGTGGATTTCAATGGTGGAAATAACTGCTTCCAATTGAATTAAAACTATTTTTAACATATTCTATTGATATCTACCAAATAAATCATGATGGAATCCGTTAAAAATAGTTCAGTTTTATTTCAATATGTGTGTGTATTCACATAATCTTCTGACAATTATAAAATGCATTCAAGTCAAACTTTACTTTAGAATGATGGTAAGAAGCAAGATCAATTGAAAGTAAATTGTATTACAGCAGAAATTGATTTTTAAAGTTTATTACAAGCTGACAAGTTTAGTTTATTGACTTGCTCCACAGTCAGTGTGTCCATGATTTGACACTGAGTCAAAAAGATAGGACATTTATTTGAGTGTTTCATTTAAATGTCTAATAACGTTTCTCTATATCTTTTATCTTTTATTTTATTGATAGTCAAATGTTCATTTCGTATACTATGTTAGGGCTCATCCATAAATTACGTCACTTAGATTTTAAGATTTTTGCCGTGTCGCCCTTTCCGCCACGTCGATGTCGCAGTGTTCGTTTCGTAAATAATGTTAGGGGTTTTCCATAAGTTATGTCACCTGAATTTTAAGATTTTTGCCGTGTCCCCCATTCCGCCTCGTCGATGTCGCAGATGGTCACATTTCACAGGTGGAACCACCTTCTGGGCTTCGATTCTGTTGTATGATTTTTAGAGTGACACCAGTGTCACGTCACATATTTTACAATTTAACCAGCTACATGCACATCAAATATTTATTGGTTTGCATGGTGCAATTTTCGACCATGGATAATTTTAGTTTTTCTAATATGAAATTTTATTTTAGGTTTGGAATCTTCTGAAAAAACCAAAGAACAGTCTATGTCGAAACGTGTTAAGGATCGTATGAAAGGGTACTATTACAAAACTAAGACGGCACTACAAGCCTCCGAGGTGTACATTCAGTCTAAGAACGGACGTGGTAAGAAACTCATAGACACATTCCTAACAGATCTCAGGAAATTACTAGAATCTCATAAGTATAATGAGACTTATTTCAACCGAAAAGCGGCAAAAACCGCTCGCTTGTGTGACGAGATGGGACAGTTTGAATGTGGAGGACTGTGGAGTACCGATAAATGTCTCTACGAAGGTGTACACGTTATCAATCCATACCGAAGCCGTGAGGAACGTATCATCTTCCAAACATGGAATTTAGATCATAAGATTGAGCTGTCAAGGTCTATAATACCAAAAATTATTCAAGCTATAGAAGCGTTGTACAGCGGTGATATTAAATGTATGCTATGTGATAAAGATTCAAAAATAGGCGGTATCGAGACGGAGAGGTACTATTTGCAGATATTTACGCGTGAGAATCTTAAGTTGGTGCATATTGTGTGCCATCACAAAGGCAGGCATGATGCTGAGTCTGATGTTTACACCGTATGCAAAAAATGTTACAACGGGCGGAGTATTGATTATAACTAAATATCATACAGAAGAATTAAAAAGTAGCAAACACAGATACAAAACTTGTAAGTAAATTGCCTTGTCTGTAAGTGTCAAGAAATATCTATGTTATTAAATATTTAAAAAAATATAAAAAAGTAAATTAGTGAAGTTAAGTACACAGTATTCTTCGGTGCTACGCGGCGTAATGTATGTTACATTCACAAAGCGAGCATTCGTACAGTAAGTTTGAAAAGCGAATGCTTGTTTGTTTTGTCTTGTTATAATTCCACCTATTCCTCGCTTTTCAAGTAATTTTTGGCTGATGTACTAAAACGGTTATCACTCATGCTACACATGTGTACAAGATCAAAAGCGGGTAGGTAATGATTTCTTACCAGATAGGGCTTGCTAGAAAAGATGATTTTATTTATTACAGTTCGATATCTGTGTTTGTATACTGTTATATATTAACCAGACTATATACATGGCAAAGTGCGATGTACTTGCTATATTTTCTGCTATATTATACGCCATTTTAGTGAGGACTTGTGATCAGCGATATAATTATGGAATATAATCTTGTTGCATTTGTTATTATTATTGGTTGTCATAGATATACTATGAAATATGTAAATAATTGTTTATAGGATTAGTTAATCAAATAAAATACTATATCTTTACACTTGTATAAAATATTTTATGTAGGTTTAATTTTAAGTTATAATAAATTATTTTACCAAAATTATTTATATTCATTATTGTTTCGCAGTAGTAAGGAAAATTGTAATTGGATCTCAAGCACTATGTAATTATGTTCTTATTTGAATGTAATGTGAACTCAACGAAAGAATTTAAGTAGGTACCTACTTTCATTTTAGCAATGAAACGGATCTGTATACTAGAAAATATAAATAGCGTTTGTAGTAGTGTTTATTCATTTGATACGATTTTAACTATTAGGATATGTCCTTACCTCGCGTAAATTTGACTACCTGACACCTGACAGTGCTGACGTGATATTTACCTTTAAAAATATTTTAAAGTTATCAAGTGCGTAGGTATGGTGTTGGTGAGGTTAGTCAACTTACGCTAGAATGGGCTATATCTCAATGTTGGTATTATAATCATAAGTTTTTCTATTCCTTGATTCATCTCCTTTACCCTCTGCGACATAGAATAAGACATTATTATGTACCATTTTATACTTCTGTATTATTTTTACATTTTATTCTACACTGGTTATACATAACTGGAGAATACATGATAGAATGCTTAATTATTTTTATTCGATTTTTTTATTATTTTTGAGAATTTTGAACCTAATAATTATATGCATCTATTGCTTACCTACTCATCGATACCCATATAAAATAACCTGTCACTATGTAGCTTCTAAACCTGTTCCAAAATCTAAAAACTACCGCTCTAAATCTTCTCCAGTTCTATGACAGCCGTGACATTTTCTAGTTTCATATAAGTAAAACAAAAATATACTGTATAACATGTTAAAAATATAATTAGGGACCATCCATAAATTATGTCATACGAATTTACGATTTTTTAACCCGCTCTTGCCTTTGTTGGTGTCCACATTTCTGACACAACCGACAACGATGCAGCAACTATCGATATGGTGAACTGTCTATGATGTAATGTAACATTTCATTTGCCTACCCTGATCCTAAGGTGTCACGTAATTAATGGATGGCCTCTTATACTATTGTTGTGTTTAATGTTAATTATTATTAATGAGATTATTTGTAACTGCGAGGGCGGATCCAATGTCTACTTGTCATATGCTGGCTGCGGATATGATAACACAGGGTAGATATAGACGTCCCGGTGAATGCAAGTATGTGAGATTTAGTTCGTTTTTTATTTATTTGAATACATCAAAAAGCAAATCACATTTAAGTTTACGAGAACTTTTAAAATAATTTGATGATCAAGTCAAAAAAGCTTATGCATCGAAATAAACATCGGTGATTTTTATCTAAACTTCCCTAATTCGGCGTACTTTCGATTACTTTTTCACAGCACAGCACATATTGACCTTTGTTGAGGATCTGTCCGTCAACATTATAATATAATCTCTTTATATGTTATTATTGAGAACAATATTTAATTACGAAACCTCGATGTTAATACAGGGTGGTTAGATAGCATAAACATATTTTTTCCTGTAACATAACCTTCATCAAATGAATTTGACAATTTATAAAACAAAAACAACACAATCAAAAACAAACTTAATGAAACAAAAGCTCTTTAAATACCTACTTGGCCATCAATAAATCATAATAAACATTATTCATTATCTTTAGTGAATTTATCAATATATTATATCTCGATTTTAAATAAATCTCTCTAAAAACTTATCTAAAAGTAAATAAAAAAAGAAGTATTAAATTTAAAAAAAATATTAGAAGGCGATCACAGGTGTAAACTGTTTAAAAGATATTTATGTTACAAAAGAGCATTGTATGAATAACTTCAAATTAATTTAGTCTAAATCTAAGTATACCTGTTGCTACCAACAGATGGTGCTAATATCTAACATGCTCTGCTCTTACCAAAGTTAGTGATTTCATTATTTTACCCGGCGAGTTGACGATGATAATTTAGCTGATTAACCTAACCACATGAGGTGAGATAGTGGTCAAACGCAGGCTTATCGACTATAAAAATACTATTTTCATTTTCATAAGGAGTGAATTTCGTTGTAAGACGAGTACAGAGAATTCGAATAATTGAATATTGCAATTAACTATTTTGTGACTCGTCAACTCTCCCAAAACACTTCATTCAGTTGTTGACTGATTAGGTACATAGTGCCAAACATTATCGAATTTTATTAAAGAAATATATATTTTTCAAATAATTATCTTCTAACGTTATTGCATAGTTTCAAATAAATGTGATTATGATTATAATCTTAGGTAGGAGTTATGAAATGAGACGAAGGGAGGGCCTTTTGTATGTTGTAGGTATCTATTTTGTTATGATAATTATAGTAAAATATATTTTTTGAGTTAGTGAACAAAAACTGACATGACCCGGCGAATGCGATTGCACAAAAGACCGACTTGTCCATATAAAATCGGTTTTTCTTTGCTAACTCCTCAATTAGTTTAAGTTGTTAATAGAAATGCTAATTTAAATAGTATAAAAATATCATATCTAAGGGAGGGTCTATAACTTCCATCAATCGCCAATATTGTCTCACGTAATTATTGGGACGCCCCTTAATTGAAATGACTGCATTTTTTTACCACCAAAGACACCGATATATCAATAACACTTTTTTTACTGACTCTGTGAGAGGCCCTCAAGGATGTGTAGAAAGTACTGATTCGAATTTTCAAATTAATTTATTCTAAGATGCAGTTCTATCTACCTTTCCTATTCTATCATCATAAGCTAAAAAATATTTTTCCATTAATAAACTATTCTAATGCGTAACCGGCTGTCACACAATTGTTTTAAAAGGAACGTACTTATACAGGGTGAATTTTTCAAAAGGGATTGGATGGCCAAATCCGAAAATATAAGGAATAGCGAAAAATGGTCAAAGGAGTCACGAGCCCGATTTTGATGAAACTTAAAACCTCATCATTAGATTTTTGAAAAACCAATAAACTTAGCTGAGAATCGAACCCGTTGATTTTGAAAAAAAAAACACACCCTTTATTATTACACCATACGATAGTGTCGCTGTTAAGGAACAAATTCTGCGAAGTAATGATATACGGCAAATTTAAGGAAAATTTAGAATTTAATAAAATTCATGTTTCATGTACCAATTTGTTTAGTTCGAAATCCCAGAAAAGATCGTAACTATTCCGTGTTTTAAATTATACTCGGAATGATTATAATGATTGATGTTTTATTTTAAACAAGATGGAGCTCCAGCCCATAACAGCCGTAAAACAGATTTTGATTCAGCAGTTTGACGACAATTTTATTGCAAGGCATGGTCCTGTGCCTTGGCCAGCGAGATCCTTGGATATTACTCCCTTAGATTACTTTCTCTGATCAAATCCTGCTATGTATTGAAAACAATGGTCTACATTTTGAACGAATAATCAGTTAATGTAAGAAAAATAAAATGTATTTTGTTAAAGATGAGCTCTTTCCTTTAGTTTGCGGTATGTCATTACTTCCCAGAAAAAGATCCTTAATAGCAACACTATCGTATGGTGTAATAATATAGGGTGTGTTTTTTTTTTCAAAATCAACAGGTTCGATTCCTAGCTAGGATAATTGGTTTTTCAAAAATCTAATGATGAGGTTTTAAGTTTCATCAAAATCGGGCTCGTAACTCCTTTGAGCATTTTTCGCTATTCCTTATAGTTTCGGATTTGGCCATCCAAGCCCTTTTGAAAAATTCAACCTGTATATAAACCAACTTAAGAAAAAGAGGTTTTGAGTTTGTCAGAATCATAACACTTATATTGCGATTGCGTGACAAGCCGGTGTATAAATATAAGTATAATTGTATAAGAAATCCTATTTTGTGACAATCGTTTACCAACTTGTGTAGATAGATCTAGAATAGAGCGACGAATAGCAATATTAGTGTAAGCATTATTATAGCGCTGCGGTGATGTGACTAGGGTGATGGAACTTACTCCATTTTTTTCGTGCACCACCCCCATCGGTTATAGTTGTGGTTTTCGGACTTGAACCGACTAATATCGAGGACTCGGTATCTCCCGACTTAGCCACAGCTCACGACCCCTATGTATCTCCTGAATCCCTACTCAAGGTTCGGCTCGGCAGCGTGAGTGTGACGCCCCTGATGTTGCACATGTCCTTAGGCCACGGTGAACGCTTCCCATGAGGTGGCCGTGTGCTTCTCTGCCACCTAAGTATCGACATGTCACTCCCATACATTTCAGGCTTTTTTGTGTTAGCTTCGGAGTAATTTGAAAAGTTACTTTATTTACAAATTCTTGTATCACTGTTTTTTAATACATTTGTATACAGAGTAACCGTCCGACACAACTAGAGTGATTTTTATGATGTTTCCTAAGAGGAGCTAGGGTTTACCGCGTAGTGGTCTATGCTATGGTCAGAAAGATCTTAAAACAAGCCACTGTCATGCCACTGACACATCAAAAAAAATACCATTTAATTTTGGACTTTACTGTTATCAGTTTAAAATCTAAAATTATTATTTTTGTAGAGCAAATAAAAAAGTTTAATGAATTCTTTTCATTTGATTTTAAACTAACTGTATAACGGTAAATTCTACAATTAAATAGCATGTTTTAGTAGTGTCAGTGCCATGACAGTGGTTTGCCTTTAGCAGAATCGACGCCCTGGTATAAGGTAATCTTTTGTTTCTATTTCTAAAATCTACGCAAGAAGACTTCGTAACACCCTTAACAGCATCACCGCGGTTTAATGTCAATAAAATTAGGGTAGAAGCTTCCATATAGCTTTATAGTTGTTCGCCAGTAGTGTGGTGTATGTTGAGTAGGTCTCGATATACAGTATTATACCTTCTCCCTATCTGCCTAATTAGATGTGTAATCAGTAGAGACTTAAGAAAAATATCACTATGTTTAACGTAGTATACAGATATGAAGGTAGAAAACCAAATATTTGCATGCTAGTTTTGTACCTACACCGAACAGCTGAACAAAACATTTTTAACTTCGTAATAAATGATAATTGACGACCTATTAGTAAATTATTAATTAATTTAAACAAAAAAGACCATTAGTAGGTATGGATTTTGTTTTTTTCTGCGAACCTTCCTTTCGCACAGAATATTCGCCTTCCATAGAACAAAATATGCAAAGAGGAGGTGGCCTAAGTAATGTGATAAATGAAGTATTATAAATGAAAAAAATATAATGTAGTTTGGTTACAATTTACTGTTGTTATATTCCTATTGTTAGTGAAAGCAAGTTTAGTTGAAGAGTTGAACTTCTACATTATTTGCATTGGTGAATTCCACTATAAATATTTTTTTGATTTAGCTTTTGTATTTTATTCTAGCATTATTACAATTTTTAATGGTGTAGATATAACACTAATATGTATCTTTTAAATAATATCGACTGGTCATTTAGAAACCTCTGGTTTCAGAAAAATTGTAACTACCTACCTAATAGAGTTATCAAGATATTTTATAGCACACGATTACGATAGAGGGTAGATAAAAACTGTTTCACCGTGAACTGGCACTAGTAATTTGGTTGTAAAAAAAAATTCTATGCAAGCGCCAAAATATTGGACATTCTGAAAAAGCCTGATAACTCTAATAATAGGTATTAGTGACCATGATACTTTTAAATACCTGTATTAAAACTACCTAGTCCAAAATAGTTTTGTTGGAGGAAATAAAATATTTTAAAAATATTCATGTATTTTTTTATTACGGTCCAATAAATCCATTACAATTATGTAACTTAAGAGTAGCGACATTTGTACTGATAAGAAAATACGATAATACAAGTGCTATCCTTAATAGCATGGTTTCTGTTTCTCTTTCACAGTTGAACAGTTTTTTTCATAGTCACGGGCACCGCGATGTTGGGGGGGGGGGGGGGGTGGGGGGGTGAATAAATAGTAAGTTACTACTTTAAATTTCTATTAGATTAGCCTTCGAAACTGCCGAATCCATTTTAAGAATAAGGTAGGTACCTACACTTTGCAAGATCGATGTATCAACTTGCAATTTAAAGTCAGAAAAAAAATGTAGGTATAATACGGTTCAGTACGAATGAATTTTATTTTTACCCAGTGCTAGGAGCAATTTATAGAAAATCTTAGTATATATAAATCTCGTGTCACAATGTTTGTCCTCAATGGACTCCTAAACCAGTTAACCGATTGTAATAAAATTCGCACACCATGTGCAGTTCGATCCAACTTGAGAGATAGGATAGTTTTTGAAACGGATTTCGACATCCACGCGGGCGGAGCCGCGGGCAACAGCTAGTTATTTATAAATTATTATGCTCCTAATCACGTGACTTATGGTCTTCACTTTGCAAGAGACTAACACACGTTGTTGTCTAAGAGATTAGGTGCTCTGGAAACCCTGCAATATATTTTTTTTGTAATGATAATGATAATAAATATGAAAGTTTGTAGAGATGTTGAAACCAATTTGCAACATAGAAACGAGTTAATTTCTTATCGAAGCCGTGCGACGAACCTCGAAGCGGTATGTACCTTATAGGTATTTTTAAATTTTTTAGCTGGCGCTACGTACTGAAACTACTAACAATCATATGATTGTTCTGTATATTTTGGGGGACTTTTTAAGAAAATCTTAGGTTTTGGGGGTTTTCTAAACAGTCATCTGGCAACACTTAACAAAGAATCAAAGAATTTTTCTGTAAGAAACATAAAATTTATATGCGATTCAATTATGAAGATAATCTTCGCGTTCGCGGCAACTTCATTCCGTACTCATCAAAATTGTACAGCTAGCAACAAAATTTTTACGGCGGGTCGGATAGGTTCATACCTGTAATGGTAACAACGACTTAATTTTTATTTTCTTTTCTTAAATACATTACATATTTTCTTAGTAAGTAATAGTTTATAATAATAGTTCATAATTGATTGGTGTCATAGTGTGCCGCTAGCTATGCTTCCAAAGCCATTGATATATATTTCCAATTTTCTCCATTTTGTTGCGTCCTTGTTGACTTTTGTTGTTACATTGTGTTTGTTACAGACTTTTGTTATTGTTTTAAATAAATAAATAAATATTCTACAACATTCTACACATCGCTCCCTAGACCCAAAGTAAGCTTAGTTTAACTAGCTTGTGTTATGGGTTCTAGAATGCTGATAAACATACTTATATACTTTTTTTCTTGTAAATACATACTTATTATACATAGAAACACCCAGACCAATGCAAATAGACATATTCATGCATACAAATATTTGCACTGAGCGGGAATCGAACCCGCGCCTCCTGCGTATCAGTCGCATGCACTACCGCTACGCCACAGAGGCCGTCATGTTTTGATAAGTTTATTTTGTTAGGTACAGTTAAATTTGCTTAAAATGAGTAGGGAAGGCACAGTGGTACATTCACGAGCACGTGAAATTGTTCGTGCGGCTCCGATAACAGTGCAAACAAATAAATAAATATAAAAAAGAACCGATATAGCTTGTCTATAAAGTCGTGAAATTAAATGAGGGCGCTGCTGAACTTCATGTAGCAACCCTATATAGTGCAACTAAAATGATCTTGATACTAGAAGTTCGTTCCTAGTAAAATGAGTTAATAAAATAAAACACATTATGCAGTCATAATATTGTTTCTGTTTTATTTATTAAACCAGGTGCAGTATAAAGTTTTGAACCAGATCTAGAATAAAGTTATTGAACCAGATCCAGAATAAAGTTAGCTGAAACTCAAACTTAATCATTTAATAAATTCAATCAGTTACAAAGAATAATCACTCCGGATTTTAAATATTAAATATTGAAATGCGTTTCATCGCCACTTTCAGCAGTACAATCACCACTGTCACCACAAATATTAAAGTTATCCATTTCTTTCTTCGGCCGACCTTTCATGTGTTTCCCAGGAGTTTCAATCTTTCCATCATTCTTAAAACCTTCGTTAACTATCCGCCAACTATACTCTGATTTTCCTGTAAAGAGTAAAAATAATAATTTAATAATTAATTACTGAATGGCAACAAGTAGTTATTGACTTGAAGCAATTAATTCAAATAAAAAATTGGTACAGATTGAACGAGTTGTACCATCATATCAAAAATTTTGATCGCACTATAAAAATGACCTACTGACAGTTTTTAATCTAACCTAAAAATTTGCAATGTAAACAATGCCTTTTTTGCCTTCAAATCGCAAATTCAGTAAATTTGTAAGTTCAGACAGATTCAAAACAAATAATAACATGATTACATACCCATCAAAGATGCTGTTCGCTCATTAACGTCCTCCAAATCCCATAAAATTGTCCAGCTTAGTAATCCGTGATTCATTGCTGGAAAACTTTGAAAATCACTTCCCACGCACCACTCTGATTTTCTTTACTCATTTCTCAACCTTTTATGCGTAGTTTGGTCTCAATGTATTGCAGTTTAATGAAAACAATTAAAAATAAGAGAAGAAAACTATAATTTGACGATAGTATTGACAACTGACGTACTTATGTTTGGTGCTGCCACTCACATGTTTAATGTTAGTTCCTCAAATATTCTTTTCACGACTAAATAGACAAGCTATAGTTTATTTCGTAATTATCATTGTATGTACTTATCTCAAATGGAATAGTGATGTAAAAAAATGTATTTGCTGACCTTACTTTATGCAATGAAGTAAGCAACGGGAATCAAAATGTCATTAAGACAGTTATCAACTTACTACGTGAATCGCATAGTAGCGTGATTTTGATCAATGTAAATTATAATCTTATTACTAATTATAATACATGTGTGAATAGTTTATAAAAATGACTGGTGAAATTACAGAAAAGACATATTGTTTCAAGACCGAAAACAAATTCATTGTGAAAAGTGGTTGTAAAAAGCGTACGTGGAGGTCTTTGAAGCAGATTTTAACAGCAGAAAGAGCATTACCGTGGCCTAACGAAGCTGTTTTGTGTAAGTATATTACACAGATTCACAGATCCTTTAAGCAGGGCATGAAAAAGCATTAAATGAGGCCGTATGGTATGGTATGGTTTCTCGGCCTGTTGTCCGCAATTCCACGTCCTGGCGCGGTTTTTGCGTGTGGTAAACAAATGAGGCCGTTGAGCTCATCAAGAGTTAGTGGTTACCCCGGAGACTTTACATTTAGTTTACCATCAGGCGAGGTGAAGTCATGTTGACGTGTCCAATATAAAAAAACACTGCTCTATTTATAATGATCTAAATATTTGATTGTAACCTATCTATCTTTCTTCCAGATTATTCAATAAATGCACCACCAACTTTCAAACCTACAAAAAAGTACTCTGATATATCTGGTCTACCAGCTCCATACATGGATCGACACTCCAAACTTTGTTATAGCAATGCTGAAGAATTTGCAACTGTTCGGAATTTACCTATGGACATAACAGCTGGTTATCTTCAACTACGAGGAGCTAACACTATTGTGGGATGAATCATTCAAGAATCCGCGACATTGAGTGTATTATTCTATGGCCTATGAGATACAAATGAAGGAATACCATTTGAACCTAAGATTTTACACAGAAGGGCGCGTGGGGTTGCCGCCGCCTCCTTCTGCGAGCAAGTGATGCTCGAGAAGGAAGTGACGGAAAGGATCCAGGAGAGGTTGTTCAGAACTCTCTTGGACGACGCCCACGATAGCCGCAGGCGGCCAAGGTAGACAAACGACCTCTATCCTCCATGAGTGCAGGACTGGGGCTGACCCTAGCAGCAGCAGGCCGAGGCGGCTATTTTGCATGTATTATTCTCAGGCCTATGAGATACAACTGAAGGAATACCATTTGAACCTAAGGTTTTACACAGAAGAATATAATTTCAATATTATTAGAAATAAAGATGCTGATGATTATTAAAATAAAAATAGACATATCAAAAAGTATTTGTTTCTGTCCATTCTTCATTCTTCATGAGGGTCATTACTTCAATAATAAGATATTCTCAAAATGTTCAAAATTCAGTTCCGATCTCATCTCAATATCACAAACTAAACACATCCCTAGAGAGGAAGGAGAATATGAATTTATTATAAATTGTTCGCAATATAATACCTATAAAAAAAAACTAACTAGCAGAATACACTTTCCCTATAAGGTGGAACAACAGCTGATTCAAGTGGGGGGTCAACGCACCATTCAATGGGATACAATGTACTGGTACTGTATCTTCGCAATTGGCTTTAGTATAGGTACATAAATTGCCAATCACTAAATTCATAGACATAATTTTGTTACACTTTATATTGGACGTAGAAAACTAAAAGACTACTTTTATGACATTTTGTGATATTGAGATGAGATCAAATCTTCCTTTTTTTCCTTTTACTGAGTGTAGCAGGGACAAGGAATCTAAATTACTAATCTACTGCCTTATAAACACCTAGAGACTGCTAAGGTCAAGTTCAAAGCTACCTACTCCATACCTCACAGCCTATACCTCGTTGCTGGCAGAATCATTGGTGCATATTTAACTGATGCAAGGAGCCACCACCACCCTAAGAAAAGAAGAAGAGATCAAATCTGAATTTTGAACATATTTTATGACAAGAAATAGATCCCCAATGCTTTTTAGACATGGACCTCAAAATTAGTGTCCATAACTAGATATCCTAGTGCATTATGTATTTACTCAATCATAGACATGTAAATAACCACATGGACCAGCAATGGCAGCAATTTCTGCCACATGTTCACGTTTCATTCCCACATGACAGGACCTATGGGGTAAATGAAGTAAGAAAATTATATGGGCCAAGCCATCTCCAACTGCTACACCTTGAGCAGGCAATGAAAATATTCAGGTGACCTATAAGAGGGCTGCACCCTCACTATCCTATGTAGACGATCTGCAGATTGCTTGATTTCAGACGTGTCTGAACTCAACCAGTATCTATTGCTTTCAATAAATTTGACCCCTGCAGTTAGAATCTTTTAAGCATAAATATAGTTTATGTAGTAGTAGTGAGTAATAAAAAGTGAAAAAACATTGAGTAGTGAAAACAGTGTAATGTATCAGTTGTTTCAACTGCTGGCCTGTTCCCCAATAATAAATAAATAAATAATAAACAATGTTATAACAATAATATTTTATTGATACAATACAAATGCTACGTCTTAATACTAAAGTTAATAACTAACAGTCCATTTTTAGCACTCCCTAATTTGAACCATCTACCAGCTTTATGCTCTTGTCCTACGGCCACATACAGTTGTTTACCATCACTTGTAAACTGCATACCGTTAATAAAACCGCACACATTCACACTGAACATAGGCAGTATTTTTCTATACTGGTCACAAACTCTCCATAACCTTATGTTATTGTCGTAAGAACCAGATGCGAAGACATCAGAGTTCAATAACGTTGCCAAACTTGTGATCCACCGTGGTACCTCATTTTCAGAGCCATGGGCTTCTGTAATTGTACATAAGGGCTTCTTTTTAAGCACGCTCCAAATACATAATGATCCGTTATCACTACCTGATACAAAATGCTCCTCATCCAAGAGTTTCACTTCGTCTAAACTGCCTATTGGTCCGTTAAATATCAGCTGAGACTCTTCAGCGATTTTCCATATTCTTACTGTTGTATCTCTACCGCCTGCGGTAATTGCTCTCTCTCTTGTTAATGCATCTATTGCTGTAATCGGTGACTGGTGACCAAACAATGTTTCCACATAAGACATTTCATCAAGGGACCAAATCTTCACTGATCTATCTTTACTGGCCGAGTACAAATCGTGTGTATTCTTCCTAAAAACAAGTCCTGTTATGAAGTCTTTATGGCCTCTAAACATGTAAATGTGTTTTAAAGTATTTGGGTCCCATAATTGGATATTAGGAGACTCATCAGATGAAACTAGATGTTTAGAATCTGTTGATATTGCAATAGACACTATGCCACCTTTTAGAAGATTGGAATGAGTTTTATAACTTAAACATCCAAGTTTTCTCTTTTCTTTGATGCCCCATTTAATTATGGTTCCACATTTGCTGCCGGTGAATGCAAAACTATTATCACTACTAAGACACACGCACGTTAGAGTTAACCGATGTTCTTTGGCACGTATAAGCCTGAAGTCTTCCTCGCGTGGCTCCTCGTATTTTTCTGCGATTTCATATTTTAATTTTCCTTTCTGTTCCAAATAATCTTTCTTAAGGCGATCTTCAATCGCGTCATTAGTTTCCCTGAGTTCTGCTCTTTTCGCTTCTTCTTTTTCGATTTCTTCTAAATACTTCTTTGCAAGCCGTAACTTCTTCTCTTCGGCAGTCTCATGATCACTCTCTGATTCTTCAGCATCTGAGAACTTTCGTATATCTAGATCACTTTCAGAAGATTCATTTCCGTTTTCGAGGTTAGGTGCATTTTGTTTCTTGGGGTTCTTTTTCTTTATCTTTTCTCCTTTTCTTTTATGAACTTGTCTTGATTTACCTTTTAAAAAGAAAGATGAAGACATCTTCTGAGATAAAATAGCTTTATGTTGCAATAATACAGTAAAAATAATCCAAAACTAGGGGGCCAACATGCAACGGACAACGCACGTTGGACTTTATTTTGACAGTTGACACTTGACATGACAGCACTGAGCACAGCCAAGCCACAGACTCTACGCACAGACTTGAGACTAGTGTTGCAGATCGATAGTCGACTATCGATAATTCCAACAAATCACTCAAATATTGATAGGCTTATCGATAGCTCAGAACACAGACATATGAAGAGAAAGCAGACTAAACACAACCCATGAAAATGCGTGGCAAATTTCACTACAAACAAACATTACTCACACAGACACAAAACACAGGGCCGAATTCAGCATTATAAGGGGTCCGTAACTTAATTTCGAGAGACATTAAGTTAGATTATTGGAATATCGACTGAACGATTGTGCGAATAGAGTTTACTGCGAAACAACTTTTTGTCGCCAAACGCTGCTTCGACTGAACGATTTTTCAAATATTTTTTAATCGATGGACTAATCTTTCGAATGTTTAATTCAGAGTATTTACATGCAAATTGTTTGGTAGGTATGAAGAAAAAACATAATTTTTAATCAAATAGGTATTTATAACGCGTGCGCTATAAGTTGAGACCTGGGCTCTCCGCCTACTTCCTCCTGCACTGCCCGTCAGTCGCCCGTGATGTACTGTTCGCAAAAAAATAGGTAGACAGGTAGGTAACGACTGAGGCAGAAGCTTTTTTACGATATTTTTTTGTGCGCTGTACAAACACACACCGGTGACGTCTAGCGGTCAGGTCTCAACTTATAGCGCACGCGTAGTATATTAATTAACAACATTCACATAAAATACTTGCCACTTTAAAAAATAAAACAACACTTAGTTCTATGCATATTTAGTTTTTTTTATTATTATGCACTTCAAATTAGTAGGTATTTAGTTTCGAGAATATTTTTTTCATATAGGATACGTCAAGTTGACTTCACCTCGCCTGATGGTTAGCGAAAGGTAGTCTCAGGAAAGATGGTCACTATTACATACACGTAAGTATCATGTTCAATGGTTACACTCAGATTGTCAGCCTCGTCAAAAGAGGATTGTCGTCGCAGCACCGCGTAACACCCAGCGGTCCCACTAGAGCCGCGACCACAAACCCCCCTGCCCGGCTATGCATGCATTTGAGGATAGCACGGGGTGCTACGGCGCTGGACAAGCTCAAATTCACCAATCATAGATTATTCCAAAACAATTCGACCGCGCGGTGGCAGTGCCTCTCCCCAAGGGGAGACGCTGCTGTTCACGGTAAATACCGGCCGCAATGGACGCTTCCATTGCGGCCGGTATTTACCGTGAACAGCAGCGCTTCCCTTTGTAGAGGGCTGCTCGAAGGAAAAAAGGAGTATGAAATGGAATTCCAAATCCACGCAGGCGGAGCCGCGGGCAACAGCTAGTAAAAAACAAAACAAAAACCAAAAACTTTTAGATTAGTGCTTATTTATTTTTAAACATTACAATTCTTTTAAAATAATATGCTATATGACTATTTTTGGAAAACTACTTAAAATTACATAATCCATAAAACATTATAATATAAACATATATCACATAAATATTTCAGTTAAAAAACAATGCAATTTCAACAGTTTAGTGGGCCAAGTGATGTATAAAGTGTAACACTGTACAAATATCTGTATATAAATCCCGAGTATTTGTGTCTGTTCATGTAAGTCGTGTTTGCTAGAACATGACGTCATCAGCGCTGTCACCAACCCCAGAGCGTTTTCACCACAGACAATAAATCTAAAATATATTACATTTTTGTAGTTGAAATTCTCAAGAAATAGATATTTATGCATGTTTGAGTGTAAATTATAGGTAATCTCATGAGGCTTTTTAAATTATTTTCTGATAGGATAATCATAATTTTTCTTTAATTCTGCAATTATATCAGAAAATTGTTGCACCTTTTTTTTAACTCTTCTGTTTTTTTCTCGTAAACTTTTTATTTTTTTTATTTTTCATCATGATTTTTTCCTGCAATTTAGTGACTGTAGCACTCTCGGTCAAATTCTTTGAATGCTGAAAATGAAAAGGGATGATTTTATTAACATCTCATTAAAAAGATTTCTAAATGAGTGTTTACTGAGAATCTAAAAGAAGAAAATGCTTTCTTAGATTAATTTGATATCCTCAACAAGTCTGTCTCAACAAGCTAAAGTGTGACTTGATCATAATGCTCGAGTAAGTGTATACACATATACCCACCGTATGTGTGTATACACATTTTATAAAATCTTAAAATATTAATCAAGTAAAACATAATATTAGTATTCAAATTTATACCTACATTAGCTACAACTACTGCACCTATAAAATGTTTTATATCATATAAACTTACATGTGCAGTAGTAGCATCCGAGGTTGGTATTACAATAGACTTGTAAGAACAGCTGGGTTGATCTATTCCTTTTGTCTCTGATGCTACAGCCAACCCAAATTTTCTTTATTCTGTAAATAACAAAAAAAAAAACAATACAAGTTACAGATTATTCAAATGATTTTCTTGTCAAACATCTTCCACAGCTTTTATGTTTATAATGTAACAGTAAAGTGTACAGTAATTAAATATGAGTAAGTACATAGTAGTTAAATAAACTCACATCTTGTATGGTTTTGTCTATAATGTTGGAATTGCACCAGGAGCCAAAATTGTGCGGTGGTCTTTTCTACTTAATAAGTTCGATTCAAAATGTGCTGAACATATCAGATTGCTCGATTTAGGCTGCCAGTCATTTTTAGTTAGATTTTTAATCCACAGGTTTTTTAAGTCCTCATTTTTGGGGAATCTGTAAAAAGAGGTAAGTATAGTGAGTATAACATATAACATACGGTTTTTTCTACTTTACCGACGACGCTACACAAGCTAACTATAGTAGGTACCAAAATATCAATAAACCTAAAAATTCACTCTGAGTTCGACCCTTTTAAATGCCCTAGTACTTAAAATGTGAAACTACGTCTTTAAGAAATTTCTTTAATAAAATCTTATGTATTTCACATAGTAATCTAGTTACAGCAGCTTTTTTTCTAAAGAACTTAACGTATCTTCCAATTTCAAGGGAAACAAAGGCATGGCTAACTATTTAAACACAAATAATAGGTAAACAATAATAAAACGATATTTACATACCGGTGGAAGGTTATTTCTGGAGATTTTTTGTAAGATGCGTTGGCACACTTCGGGACACAACATTTCACCATTATATTTTAGTTCTTTTTGCAGTTTGTAGTAATAAAATAAAATAAAAACACCATCAGCACAACGTCAAGCCGCCATTGTGTAGCTTATTTTGCGGCCATTTGTCGCTTATTTTGAAGAAAAAGGGCACGATCTCCGATGTGTCTATGTGGGAGTTATTGTAGCCATACAGGAAAAAAAGAGATAAAGATATACTATATTAGGTTAGAGTGAAAGTGACAACGGTAATTTTTTACATGGTTAATGTGTGCGTATAATTATGTTTAGTCTGCTCCTCTTCATATGTCTGTGGCTCAGAACGATGCAATTCTATCGATAGTAGTGTTCTTCGTGAGAATAAACCCAGAGCGGCAGCGATAGCTAGTATTGTGCTCATAAAAAGTAAGCTATAGATACATTGGCCTCTGATAGTTCTCGTTTAAAGGGGTATAAAGCAAACCCGTATCAATCACAAATACCAGATATCGAGATAATTATACTTCATTGCTACAGTGGAGATCAATGTTATTTGCAAACTTCTGATGCCATTGCGGGTAGGTATTGTAGGTTGATTATTAAAAAATATGGATTATCGCAAATCAAATTCTAATAGAGTTTGGTATAATCAAGAAATATTATTGGATTGAGGTGGATTTGTATTTAAGTGCTGAATGGAAGCTTATTTGCTTTTTACACGTTGGAATATAAGCGGGTTTGCTTTTAATCTAAATCGTTTGACAGATGTTATTACATTACTGTTAAAATATTCCTATTGCAGATTGGCAGAGTATCGACAGTATAGAACTAGTATCGATAGATTTTTATTTACGAGCAACATAATATCGACAGAATTAGCACTCAATCAATAAAACTATTGCCTCGCCCTCGTTGAGATATCGATATTTAGCTTTTTCAGATGAAAAATATTGTTTTATTATCGATATTTCGGCAACACTACCACGGACTATTGACAGTTTTTATACTTAGGCCGAACATAGCTTCATGGGCCGAACGCTAAAACTTGAGCGGGCGCCCGCGGGCGGACGCTCAATGAAAAATAGTTGTCGCAGCGCAGGCGCGTGCGACGGAGCGCGGACGCGGGCGACGGATTGTAACACGCGCGGCGGGCGACGGGCGCACGGCGCGGACGCACGCGACGGTCGCCCGCTCGCGGGTTGGTTTCAACAAATCAGTCGAGCGCCGCTAGATGCTACGGCATAGATAATATAAATGCTACGGTCACACGCGTCGGAGGTTAGATATAAGTACAATCATGAACATCGATACAGAGCGTGTAATAATCGAAGTGCAATATCGGCCAGTATTATGGGACTTTGTCTTTGTACTTAATTTTAAATATTTGTAAAATTCGTTTTCATTGTCCCTCAACTTCGAAAATTTGGTTACGAATTCTCCGCTGAGTAGCCTGTTTGTCACGAACAGGTTAGGTAGTCGACGTTGTTTGCGCATACGTCTCTTTGCCAAATAATAAATAAGCAAATAATCCATGGTAATCTACTCGACACAAGATCGCTCGACGCTAGACGCTCGAGATCAAAATTATACTGGCAGCGCTAAATGAGACGGACGCACGCGACGGGTGCCCGCTCGCGGACTCGTTGCCCGCGGCGGACGTCCGACGCGGGCACCCGCGTCCGCATCCGCTTGTGTTTTAGCGTTCGGCCTTACTGTCAATATTTTGACAAACTTATCCAACGTTCAAAAATTTTTTTGGGATTCGATTCGAATTTTGACTGGACATTGGCGTCCCCGCCATTGTATAATATAATGTATTATACCTAATAATTTTATTTTACCTACTAGAGAATTTGGAGGAAGCAGTTAGCGAGGTGACCGAGGTTCTTAAACCTGAGGTGGCTACAGGACCGCCGATAACCTTAGGAACTGTGTCTGAAGACCTTGTCCGACATAACCATCCTCGATTAACGGGGGTGGCATCTGAGGAAATCTCCGCACGAAAGAACAAAGCTTCATGTGTTTTGAGCCCAGCAAAACGAAGGGCGCGGTTCGGTTTACCATTCATCGCTGACACGCACCCAGAGGACTTGTCTCTTAGTCAAAGCCATTATGTGCTCGAAATAACTAGAAACTGGACTCTAACCAATCTAAACCCTTATAAAATAGCAGTAATCCACTAGATTCCACATCATTTAGTTAGCACACCTAGTTTGATATTTTAGAATGCATTATTATATTTATTTGAACCTAGAGTCACCGTAACAGCACAAGCGTGACTTCTCATGCTTTAGGTAGTCTTAGTACTAAGAAAGAATGTATGATTCTGTTTCTGGCTATCGCCACTTCATCCGCGAGTTCGTAAGGAGAGGACATAAAGGATAGGTAAAGAAAAATAAAATACTACTACTAATAAGTTTATTTCAGAGAAAAACTACATAATCCAGTGCTCGTTGTCTGCACCTGTTCTGTGACCATCTTCCATCTTGAAGTTTCAATCTGTTCTCCATTGAAGGAGTGATAAATCAAGCTAAATAAAAAAAAAACTGAAAACCGCAAAGTGTACTTAGACCGATTGCTCGTTAGCCGGGGGGAGTAGGGAGGGCGTTCCATTTGCCAATAAACCTATCCGCAAATCTGCAAATCAGCACAGGATACTGCCACAGCAAACAGGCCAGCGTGCAGCACCGGCCTGCCAAACAAACGTATACATTAGTTCGTAGTCTGCTGGTTGCTGGCCGCCACCTACGCCTCGCGGTTTTCGTGTAAAATATGTTGTTTCGTACGCAGCCATAGTGTGACCTTGACAAAATATTAGGACTATAAATTAATCTCATTACGTAGTGAAAAGATGAAGGATTTAATGTGCGCGTAAATGAAAGAACCTAGTGTCGATTGTTGATTTACAAGAAATTAAAAGGTCGTTTTAGAGATGTTTGCGCTATACGCGTTAAGTACCTACGTAATGCGTGTCTCGGTTTGTCAATAAATATAAAAGTTTTACTCATAACTTATGTACGGCAACAACAGCAATTCAGCAGTTGTCAGCAAACAGCAAACCCCCCCTCCCCGCATACAGCCTCGCTCCCCGCGCTCTCCACACGCCCTGAGCATACCAACATATCGATTAATTTACAGAAATGGATTTACATATAATTTGCAACAATTTTGTACTTAAGATAATGTTTCAAGCAACAGGCCAACTCTATATTATGAGACACTAAAAATGTTTTCAATTAATACTTGATAAACAAATAGATAATTTGAAGTAGGCCCATTACTTAAAATATTGACAAAGTTAAAAGTAACATACATCAAAGTATAACTAAATAGAATAATAACTAAAGAGTCCAGGCATCACATTCTTACGGAGCTATTTACCACAAATCATGAATGATGATGTCCCACATAATGCCCAATTTAGCCCAATAATCACGTGTGTGTAGGTACATGATCTTCCAGTTATTTTGAATTATTTAGACCTGAAATTACATCTAAGACCGCACCGGTCTCACACCTAATGCTGATTAATTACATAACATTAGTAGCTAATACAATACCAATAATGACACTAATACAAGTGACTCAAATTTTTGATGCAGCATTCCATAACTTATAAAAAAATCTACAACTAAAGGTTTTTCAAGAAATGAAATGAACAATCCAGAATGTTTTAATCCATTTTAAAGATATGTTTAGAGATTTTAAGGATGTTATTACACAAAAAGAAAATAAAAATCTCATACATATACAATTCTTACATTTAGCAGTTAACCTATGTTAAAAGACGGGAACTTAAATTATTTGTTACGTTGCACATTTGCCACTATGTTGATCATAGATAGGTCTGTGGATGGCTTATAGTAACTGATGAGTTTTAGTACCTTGGCTGAAAGCTGCAGGCATGCAGGGCCAGCTCTTCAGCTCACAACTGGTACTCTCAACCTGCATAGAGAAAAAAAAACATTTTTATAGACTTCCATTCTGACAAACACACAATCTAATGTCGGATTAGACTATCAAATAGTCTCACAACACTTAATTAGTTGCAGCATGGTGCCCCTTCTGTGTGTATCGCGAGTACACCTCTGCTTACCCCTACATGATTATACAGTCGAGTTTATAAGGAATATATTAATGACTATAATTATAATGAACCAATAGATCTAAAACCAGAAGGTTAGGGTCATTACATTCTTATAGAGTTATTCACTACAAGTCATGTATTTTATTATCTATTATAGCTAAGTGTAGGAAGTAATAACAAAATGCTTACCTAATTACCAGGGTAATTAAGTAAGCATTTTATTGTTGTTATTACATTGCAATTTTATAGTAAATGATGATTACCAACTTAACTAAGTATCTTATATTAGTAATCATCAATAAATGTTAACTATAGATAATTTAGACCATGATGCAATAAAATTTAATGTGATGATAAAAAGATAATGGATAACAAAATAATTGAAGTCTGAATAATTAAGTATTTTTAAGTGTGCTATGGTGTTGCAAGAATACATAAAGCATGATTCCTGTAATTTGGTAGAAAAATTAAAATATACAAAATACTTACTCAGCACACTTCAATGCCTGGAGCGAGAACGGGAACGGGAGCGGCTGCGGCTGCGTGATCTGCCGCGTGAGCTCTTCGAGTCAGAGCGCGAGCGGGAGCGGGAACGGCTGCGGGTGTATGACCGCCTGCGTGACCGGGAACGGGACCTGGAGCGACGACGTGAACGAGACCGTGATTGGCTAAAAGAATAACGATGACACAACACATATAAACCTGTTATCGGTAGTGATAGGGAAATAAATTTATTAAAATATTGGTTTTCTTTGCAGCATTAAGTTAATTATTGATCAATATAAACAATATTTATAAATCCCATTGAATTTATGGTTCATAGCTTTTGAAGGTTTTATTAATTCTTTTTGATATTTTTAAAGATCTGATCGTTAAGTCTGTAAAGTGCCATAAAAAACTGGAGTACTCAAAAGAAAATGACATGTGGTATTTTTTAGAATTTAAGGTGAATTATTGATTTATATACAAAATTCTTTATACCTAAGTACTATAAATCTCATTGAATTATTGTTTATAGCATTTTGAAGTGAAGTCTTATTTATTTTTTGATCTTATTGCTAAAGTCTGTAAAAGTGCCATGAAAGACACTAGACTACTCAAAATAAAATAACATGTGGTTTTTTTTGTGAAGCTGAATAGTCACAAATTTGTACATTTTTAATGCCAAGACTTCTTGTGTTTCCCATCAATGCATTATAGAATCATATTTTACAAATTAATATTGATTTATTTTCAATTCTAAAAATATTTTCAGTCCAAGGTTTTATTGGTTGGTTGGTTTAACTTAGTTGTGATTGGAATTTAAATTGACTGACATTTAGATTTATATGTTCAATTATTACTACTCCTAGTAGTAGGTATGTTTTGGCACTTTTTTTATTATGTAAATTTACTTTATATGAATCGTAAGATTTAAACATTATTTATCCTCTTGTGACTATATCTTTGTTCGACTGCATGCCTTCCAGGGGTGTAGAACCAAAAGCAGCTCACACCACCTAGGTCTGCAAGCTGTACAGTTCCAATGACAAGTTAATTATATACGGGATTCGCTAGCTGGCCACCATGTCAATATATACCGATATCGGGGCAACAGAGTTATTTCATTATTTAAACCGTAAAACTGAAAGTTGATTGGATTTTATTGATAAATCATTGAAATTTCACCTACATAGTTAAATTGTCATAATAAATGGGTCATATAATTACACAAGTAAAGAAAAATGTCCACCAATCAGAACAGGGCAACATAATAATATAATGATAAACCAGTATTTCGAAATCCTTAAATAACATGTTATTTTTGAGACTTATGACTCTGGATCAGATTGGAGTGCTAAGGTGCTAAGTATATGAGTATAACCAGAGTATAGAGGCATAATGTGGCCAACTAGCATAACGAATTCCTAGATTGACAAGTCATGGCTAGAAAATAGAATATAGTTAAGTTGTTACCTGCGGCGACTGCGATCGTATCGGCTTCTATAGGGCGACGATGGACGGCCATACCGAGCCATCTGTACCCGGAGTTCCCTGCCATCCAACATGCGCCCATCTAATGAGTCTAGCGCCTCCTCAGCGTCACGGCGGTCATAAAATCTACAAATGTTAAGAGTTTGGATTGGACTATAATGAACAGATTTCCACTATAGCATCAAGGTTAAAATTTCTTGAACGGTACGACTAAACGTTTATTTTGATGATGGATCAACAATTATCTTTAAGTGGTACTTAACAATCTTCACAATTAGGGATATGGATCAATCTAATCAAGCTAGATGGGCGTGTGGTATTTTACCGGTGCCCGTGAATGACGTCACAACAGTTAGTATTATGGGCAAAAATTACCTGACGAAAGCAAATCCTCGGCTTTCCCTTGTGTATCGGTCTCGAGGTATGTAAATATCGCCTACTTCACCACATCTCTCGAAAACCCGACGTAAATCTTCAGGCGTTGTGCGGTATGTGAGATTATCCACCTTCAACGACACCATGCCGTCTATACGCGGCGGCGGTCTTCCGTAACTCATTGTGTATTATATTATAATAACTCACGTAACTTATAAACAAAATTTATTTCACTGCTTTAAATCAAAACACTGCTAACACTTTAGCGTCACTAAAATTACGAGAGGTCTTCAGCGTGCAAGCGTTATATCCAATATGGCTACCGGATGAAAGGAAGAAAGAAGCTAGCTTACTAATAATATTGCCATCAGAAAAAATAGCTTCGAACGGAAATCACTTAGTCAAAATGTGGCCATTGTAAAAAATATTTAAATTCGGATTCGATGTGGTCGTTTTGAACGATGAACGAATGAATGTCACCTATTAATATTAATAATATATATTTTTTTTACAATATATACGTACTACACGTGCGCTATGAGTTGAGACCCCACACCGCTAGACGTCACCGGCGTGTGTTTGTACAGCGCACAAAAAAATATCGTAAAAAAGCTTCTGCCCGAGTCGTTACCTATAGCTTGTCTATTTAGTCGTGAAAATAATGTTTGAGGAACTAACATTAAACATGTGAGTGGCAACACCAAACATAAGTATTTCAGTTGTCAATACTATCGTCGAACTATAGTTTTCTTCTCTTATTTTTAATTGTTTTCATTAAACTGCAATACATTGAGACCAAACTACGCATAAAAGGTTGAGAAATGAGTAAAGGAAATCAGAGTAGTGCGTGGGAAGTGATTTTCAAAGTTTTCCAGCAATTAATCACGGATTACTAAGCTGGACCATTTTATGGTATTTGGAGGACGTTAATGAGCGAACAGCATCTTTGATGGGTATGTAATCATGTTATTATTTGTTTTGAATCTGTCTGAACTTACAAATTTACTGAATTTACGATTTGAAGGCAAAAAATGCATTGCTTACACGCAAATTTTTAGGTTAGATTTAAAACTGTCAGTAGGTTATTTTTATAGTGCGATGAAAATTTTTGATATGATGGTACAACTCGTTTAATCTGTACCAATTTTTTATTTGAATTAATTGCTTCAAGTCAATAACTTGTTGCCATTCAGTAATTAATTATTAAATTATTATTTTTACTCTTTACAGGAAAATCAGAGTATAGTTGGCGGATAGTTAACAAAGGTTTTAAGAATGATGGAAAGTTTGAAACTCCTGGGAAACACATGAAAGGTCGGCTGAAGAAAGAAATGGATAACTTTAATATTTGTGGTGACAGTGGTGACTGTACTGCTGAAAGTGGCGATGAAACGCATTTCAATATTTAATATTTAAAATCCGGAGTGATTATTCTTTGTAACTGATTGAATTTATTAAATGATTAAGTTTGAGTTTCAACTAACTTTATTCTGGATCTGGTTCAATAACTTTATTCTAGATCTGGTTCAAAACTTTATACTGCACCTGGTTTAATAAATAAAACAGAAACAATATTATGACTGCATAATGTGTTTTATTTTATTAACTCATTTTACTAGGAACGAACTTCTAGTATCAAGATCATTTTAGTCGCACTATATAGGGTTGCTACATGAAGTTCAGCAGCGCCCTCATTTAATTTCACGACTTTATAGACAAGCTATACCTGTCTACCTATTTTTTTGCGAACAGTACATCACGGGCGACTGAGGGGCTGGTGCAGGAGGAAGTAGGCGGAGAGCCCAGGTCTCAACTATACAAAAATTTGTTTTTAAATAAGTAGGTATGTTTATTATAATATCCAGGATACCCATACCATATTTCATAGTAAAATTGTATAGTTGGTTTAAAGCTACATTTTGTTTATTAGTAGTTATTTGGTACTAACTATATAGTGGCCCGGGACCCGGCTTCTTGACTAAAATAGTATTTCCCAGATTATTTTTTGTAAAACGCCTCAATATGATTTCACCTTGCTTGACGGTAAGCTAAAATTAACTTCAGATTACCATCGGGTGAGGTGAAATCATGTTGGATTATCATTCGCTGATGATAGTTTTGGAATACATGGAATTTAAGTATAAATTATATATAATTTCTATATTATATATATTACTATATATAATTAATTAGTATAAATTATGTATAATTTATATATAGGTACATAAGTAGTTTCTCCAAATGGAACGGTACCTAACGGTCATATTATTGAAGTAACGTTGCTATGGAGATTTTTTGTTACTGTCGCGGTTGTCATAATTTTTGTACTGTAGGATATAAATAAGACAAAATATAAATTCGCGTATTTTTCGGTTTGCAGTATACTACTATAAAACACAAGATCACATCAATATTTTTGTTTCAAAAATGTCTGGCATTAAGCAAGTTAGAAATAAAAAGGTACTTCCTGATCTAAGGAAAGAGGGACAGCTGTCCAAGGAAATATTGCTATCTACGAAAGAAAAACATGGTGTTTCTACTGGATCCAGATTATTTTCACATCATACTCTAGCCAGTGTTAGGCGTCTAAGCTTCTATCACCCTTTCTTGTAAGTATCAATTAAATTTTATTTTAAATGCAGACTATGAATATAAAACCTACGGACAGAACGCGCTGAAGACGAAACTGTTGCAAATTTTTTTTTATACTAAGGTGGCAAACAAGCACACGGCCCACCTGATGGGAAGTGGACACCGTTGCCAATGGACGTGTGCAACATCAAGGGCGTCACACTCGCGCTGCTGACCCTGAGGTGGGGAGAGTTGGGAAGTTGGAGGAGGAGATTGGGGGATGAAGGAAATAGTGAGCTCTGGCTACCTACTTACCGCTGGGTATACCACACGATGGTTATTATGGTCGCGGTCTTCTGTAGGGTGCAGGTGCTACCCCAGACGAACTGCTCATTTCGAATGGGAGATACCGATCATGTCTTACCACCGAAAAAATAGTGGTAGCTAGGTTTTAAACGTTAATTATGCAGATGTTATGGTATTAGAATGATGTTATGCAAAACTGAACGCTGAAACTCAATAACCCTAGGCGCACACTTGGCGTCAGGTGACGGCGACAGCCGACAGCGACAACTCGGCGTCTAGATGCGACGACAGGGTTGCGGCGACAGCGGCAGCCTGGTGTCTCGATCTCGACGCGACGACAGGTTGCGGCGACAGGCTGCGGCCGACATTTTCATAGCGCCACTAGATGCGGTGAGCGGCGACTCCCCTAGCTTGTCGTCGCGAGTCCGCGTCTCTGACGCCAAGTGTGTTGTAGCTTAGAACAAAATGTATGAAATTCTCGGCCACAGCCCGTCGTCGCGTCTAGCCGCCGAGCTGTCGCTGTCGCTCGTCGCCCAGTGTGCGCCTGGTGTAAAATTGTATGTACTTACCTATTTTATTTTTTTAGTCTACCAGAAGATAGTCTCGATTTGGTCCTTGCAGCAACGTATAATCATTCCACTGAAAGGTTTGCTGACAGGGAAGATTTATATTTGCAACCCGAGACCATTGGCTGCGATACTTGGCGGAGACTCAGGAATACTTTCGATAAACATCCACCTGTTGTTATACCTTTGGTAATTTTAAATATCACTAATAGAGCTCTTTTCTGCAATGACTAAGAATATTTAGGAATTTGTGGAGTTTGTTTAGAAAGTCATCGGCACCCTAAAGACTTCCAAGCCAGTTCCAATCCATGTGGTAGACATACACATGGCACACCTTATGGAAAGTGGTTACCGTGGTCTATGAGAGGCGTTACACTCGCATTGCCGACGCGACCCTGTAAAAAAAATTTTATGGCCCTACTTGAAAAACCCTATACGTATTGTAGGCGCACAGCAGTGCTATTCTCTAAGGACTACGACGACAAACTGCTTGGTGATAAAGATTAGTGGTAAAATAAAACGGAGCAGTGACTCCAGGCCTTAATAATCGGACAAAGCGTCGTGATAAAGCAGCCTATCGAGAACGCGAGGCAGTAGGTATCCTTAGAGAATATAGCACTGCTGCAGAGTGGAATCATTCCATAACCTAAACGTGTGTGGAATGAAGTTCCTCTTAAACATCACTGTGCGCGCCGTTATGGGTTGCAACGTGTGAGCATTATATTCCATGTTTGTGGAATGAATTGGAATTTCTTGTAATCTGCAATTCCGGCAGTTTTGGGTCCATGGTGTCACTATGATACCTATATTTATTATAGGTCTTTATTCCAGAATGACCAGTTAGTACTTGG
Source organism: Lithosia quadra (assembly GCA_963576445.1). Classification (NCBI taxonomy): domain Eukaryota; kingdom Metazoa; phylum Arthropoda; class Insecta; order Lepidoptera; family Erebidae; genus Lithosia; species Lithosia quadra. Next base: position 13,486,739 of record OY754884.1, on the reverse strand, counting down.
ATGCAAGGGTCTTAATATGAGCTCAATTCAGTGAGAGAGACGGAGCTATGCACCATGTATAGCACCATCTCTCAAGAGCTCATAGTAAGGCCCCTGTTATATTTTATTTCAGGGACACCCAATGAAACGCGGAGGTATTAGTGAAAAACGTTCGCCATTTAGTGTGAAACTGATGAATTCGGGCGTGCATTCTTCCCAGACCAATCCAGGATACAGCAGACAACCGGCTGGTGGAGCCATATTCTTCTATTAATATTGGCAGCGGATCAATGGATATCAGTTTTGAACTTTCAAATAGGTACAAGATTGTGAAAGTTGTATCTACCTACCTGCACAAAAAAAAACCACTTTTTTTATTTACAGACAAATAATAATTGAGATCAGTTTTATAAATAGTAACCGTAAATGTAAAAAATCAATATATTTTATGACAACAAAACCGTGTTTCATTTTTTTGGCCCATAGATATGATCACGAACTTTTCGACTGACTGTACTTCCTAGAATTTTGGCGTCTGTAACAGACGCCAATCTGTTGCAAGTGAAAGATGGATAAATCAGGTTTTTATGATAGGTATACCTACTTCCAGGAGTAATTTAGGGCTCTGTTTTGAAGGTACTTGGCTATTTCCTGCAGAGCTATGGCGTAGGTATTCCGACAGAATACCTATACAAGAGGCTGTACTGTTTAATCTGTTTATTGGTTAGAAACCAAATGGTCTATCGACAACACTATGGAACATCAAGGGAACGAAAAATCGATCGAGCATAAAAAAACACTTGGCACATAATAACTAATTTATAAGTTAGGTATCTTCCTATTACAAAATGGTGTCTATCAACTATCTATACGGTAAAACCATTGATGTATGTACGATATGTTACCAAATAAAATGCAATGAAAAGGGCTGCCCAGTCTGCGTGACAATAACTAACTGTACTCTTTGCGATAAACCTACCTTGGTCGGTGACTACTGGCAGGGTAAACGTTTTTAAACATCTTTTAAAAAGTATATCTTGGCAACGTCTAGCAAAAAAGTATCAATAACCTAATTTACCAAACTATAAAACTTAGTTGAAAATTTTGTGAAAAATTCCTTTTGAAATAATGTAAAATAGTATGCACGAACAACTCAATACTATATTTAATAATTGACCGTTTGTGTGATATGGATGTTTTAGATTCTCTTGGTGAGTGCCTGGGCCTTAATTTTTCTTTAGACATGGTTTGGGCATTATTACCTATACCCCTATAGGTACCTAGTTACTAAATAGCATCCCCTGTATAAGCATAGGTTGGTACCTACTTGCAACAGTAATTTTTTTCTGTACTTACGAGAGTTTATTTAGTTAACTTAATTAAGACTACTTTTTACTACTAGAAAATTTTTTTTTAGATCTTGATACAAAGAATAAAAAGTCCCTACGCGTACAGTCATGGTATTTGTATGAACAATATAAAACTCTCGAAAAGCATCAGCTCGATGCTGCTCAAAAGCTGAAAAATAGGTCGTATCAAGATAGAATTCTACGTCAAGAATTATCGGAAAGGAGGGCGAGGCGAAAGTTGTATGACCAATTTGGTCTTTGTCAAAGTGAGTCAAGCATTCAGAAAACAATCAGTAACCATACCGCCCACGCTCCAGCTCTTAGCGCAAGTAGCGATGATTTCTTTGAGAGTTTCAGTGAGCAGTTCGAAGAATATGTAACTCGAGAAACGGAGTTTGAGTACAATGAAGAAATAACTCCTAATAAAACTTCCCTAGATGACTTTAAAAGCGTAGAAGAACAAAACGACAATGTCAGCTATTCGGATAGTGTAACTAGTGTCGTTGAGAATGTTACAACCATTGATTATGATGATAATAAATACAATAGTGATTGTAATGATTATGTAGAACAACCTCAGAGCAACAATCAGAATTTAACTTCCTCACTTGATGAAAGTAACGGATATGAACATACAGACGACAAAGACATTACGCCAGTGATAATAGCACAAGACATAAATAAGCAGCTGGACTTGGTACGAGAAGATATACAATGTTTAGAAGATATTACAAAACTTGAACTGGGTTCGGCTGAAGAAGATTTACAATGTTTGGAAGACACTATAAAACTTGAGGATAATAGTTCAGATATCGTAAGCGAGTGCTTATCTGATGATGATGATGATGTGCCAAAAAAATTTCCGGACGCAAATAAAAAAGACAATGAATATAACCATATAGGTACAATGTGGTCCAGGATAGTTTCATTTGCCTATCAACTTGTACAGTTGAACCACGGTACGTACGTTTTATAGATGGTTTCACAGTTTTAATTCTCCTTTTAACCCGACTGCAAAGAACAGAAGTAATCTTACTTAAATAGCTACCTACCTACTTTAATTCTTAGGATTAAATAGTAGTGTGGAGCTGGGATAGAAATTCCTCGTGATACGCCGTGGGCTACTAAAACGGCAACGTCCCTATTTTTTGGTGAGATGTTGCTTCAATGCTTACTTTGGATCTAGAGAGCGCTGTGTCGAATGTTGTAAAATATTTATTTATTTTTTAATGTTCTGCCAAAGCGTTGGTGGCCCATGTTTTGGTTTAGGTACCTACTCCATACTCAGTTTTTCCGCATTTCTCTGATTAGCGAAGAGACAGCGAGTGGAGGGTTCTTACAGAACGACGAACATGATCTTGCACCAACCTTTTCGAACGAATAGATGGTAGGGGCTAGCAAATCGTTCACTGTAATATTTTTATTGTTGCAGGTAATTGTTATTGTGATTATAGTTCTCAGTTGTTGACTGCTATTCTTGCTTGTGATATATTACGTCGAGGAGTCAGTAGAATGTGTAAGTAGGTTTCACTTTTGGATATTATGTTACTCTAGAATTAAGTACCTATCTTTTTTTTTTAAATCAGCTTTGGAATTTTAGCTCTTTCTTATACTCTATTCCCTAGGTGTAACTTTTTTTCCCTCAGTTTTATAATTGCGGACAAATTCTTTTCAAATTAATTGAATGTCGGAATTGAATTTAATATTACACGGTATTGATTACAAATAAGAGATGTATTGCCCGGTGCCCAAGTAAAACTTAGATGGAAATTCCCTAAGGATGATTCTAGTATTCTAGTTTTCTGTCTATTTCGGTATTAGTTCGACACTTTTCAGTCCATATATTAAGTAGGAAATTTAATTCTAGGTAATATTTTGCAGCCTTACGTCTCACCAATAAGTTTTGTTACTGACGATGGTAAATTTAACACTTGTTACAAATCTGCGAAAATGAAAAAATCTGTACAATCAAGAAAATCCAGGAAACTAATTGAAAATAAGGTACCCATCAATTACGCATTTATCTGATAAAAAAAATGTTGTTCTGTTCCTATAAAAAACTACGCTGGTTTTATTAGTCGCAATGATTACGAAAACGGCAATTCTGATATTCAGTTCTGTACGTTATTATTCAATCAATGTACGAGAACTGCCCCTTTTGCCTTCTTTCTTATTATTGTTAAGTACGTCAAACGGGGTGAATAGGAATGAAGGGGTGAATAGGGATAAAATGGTCCTTAGAATCTGTTAAAAAATTTCTTTTAGAAATTTTCAAGTATTTAACCGGATATTCGATGATTCTCTTCATCGCGACGTGGAAGTGGTTTATAGTTTCGAATAGAAGATAATAACTGCAAAATTTAACTGACCATTTTATTCCTATTCACCCGTTAGTCCCTATTCACCCCGTTTGACTGTATGAAATTTAATTAGAACGCAGTGAAATTCTTTCGAATTCCACAGCCCTACCGGAGAATGAATCGGCATAATTCTTCAAGACTGGCACATAAAAACTATTCAGAAAACTGTTGGAACTCCTGTTTGCGACGAAAATCATTCGAAAACGGCTCAAAATCTAAATATCACTGGCGATCTAGTGAACCTTGGCGCAGCGTTGTCAAGAATCCTTATAAAGGAGCGTTGAGTTCTACGAATAGCAGCATTTGGTCACAAATTTCTAAAGAGAATATGTCTAGACATATGTTTAAAGGATGTACGTGCTGTAAAAAAGCGGTTAACCCTATGCTAAAAATAGCACGTTATATAGACAGCATATTGAAGGACATCAATGACGTTTAGTACTTACATGTGGTAATTATGTTTTACTTATTAAATTATATCACTCATCCGAAAAATTGTTTAATCTACGTTACCTAACCTAACCATTGGCGTTGACCTCATAACTATGACACAATATTAGACTCGGTATTCCGGTTCCTAACAAAACACGAGCTACTGAGCCAAAATAAACAATCCGTAAGAAAAATAGTAAAAGGGCGGGCCACAGTCTCCAGGGGATCCCTGCTCTTGGCATAAAATTTTAAGGCAGAATACAGTTTGGCATAGCGTTATTTATTCTAAAGAACATTGTGTTTATATCATTATGCGTTTCTAACATTATGCTTTATAAAATTATGCTTCATTTTTATTATGCTATTAGTATTTATGACAACAAGCATTATGCCAAAACCTTTATGCTTAATAATATTATGCGTTATGATCATTATGCTGAATTTCGTTATGCCAATGTAATTTATGTCTATATATTTTATGCTTTTCATTAGTGAACCCCTCCACAACATACGCAAGCTTTGGATGCAACCGGGTTTGTGTGAAAAGTTTCGAATAGCGGGATTAAATAAAATAATAACTATAAATATGTAACACTTTATTACACATGTCGCCTGTACAACAGCGAATTTTAAGTTAGTTACAATATTATTTAGATGTCTACATAGAAGATTTACATCAAAAAAGTTTCATAAGAACTCACCCCTTCACCGTTTTAAAATTTGTATAAAAAGCAAACCAAATAAAAAAAAAAGAGGAAAGTAATATTATTGTTTATATTAACACTATTATATTTGTGGCGTGTTCGAATAATCGGTTTCAACTACAATCAAACCTGATATACAATAATAAATGAATAAAATCATTTTCAAAAAATTCCCCTTTGATCCTCTTTTTTCGTGCGGAAATCTCCACGGGTCTCGGCTTTCGCACGTCTTCTAACACCGTGGTGTAAGGTGGCCTAAAATTAATTACCCTTGCACCCCGGGATTATCCCCCTTTGATCCCCCGGGATAGTAAGATGGAAAGTACATTTATTATTACTTCGTTTCTAGATAAACTAGCATAAACCACTAAACCCAATTTCGATTTCCTTTGAATAAAATAAGTCCGATCTAGAAACTCATTGGATAAGGGAATTGATGTTGACAAAAATCTAAATATATCCCCCAGGGTACCTACAAAGAGAGAATTCTAGTGGTCGGAGGGGAAAATCACAATACCCAAGTCATTCAACAATCTAAATTATATAAAAGAAAGTCGTGTTTGTTACACTATTTATAACTCAAGAACTGCTGAACCGATTTGGCTGAAAATGGGTAGAGTAATGAAGAGTAGAATGGTAGCTTAGAACCAGGAGACGGACATAGGGTACTTTTTATCCTTTTTTTTAGAATAGAAGTGGAGTGGAGTGGAGTGTAGATTGGAGTGGAAAGTGGAATAGATGGTCGAGTGGAGAGTCGTTTAATTAAAATAGACTTGGTGGCGATACCGACATCCACGTGGGTGAAGCCGCGGGCGAAAGCTAGTATTTACATAAATTATTTTATACAAAGCACGATAAATAAAGATTCTTTCAGTATATCAATATTTCATAATTTCGCAATAGGGAAAGAATTTTAGGTTCGTATTAAAAAATATTGGCAATGCCCCTTCTCGTAAACTAGTCACGTATCAAAGGTCGTCGCATTTAAAGACACTATGTTTTATACCGCAATAGTTTAAATTAAATTCTTAAAAAAAAAACGAATTATAAAACAAAAGACAAACAAGTTCGGGCAAAGGGGTAGTTATAGTGCTTCACATTTGTGCTATATTTTTTTAGTTTGGCGATTATACTTTTTTTATACCACTTATGCAAAACCAAAATTATTCACTGCCGTGCAATAAATAACACACCGAATATAGTTGTCCCACAATAATATCTATTTTTTTTCGATATTTTGATTTAATTTACGTTATAATAAGAATAAATATACGTTTATAAAATTGACACTATTGTCTCATGTTGTACACTCAGTGCAGTACAGGGTTCAAACAGTTATACAAGACCATAGACATTGTTACAATGCAAGTAAAAATATAATCCCATTCCCAAAATACATGCTAAACATTATAATGATAAATCAAATCAAACCATCTTAACTGATCAAATAATGGTTCTACTATTCATGCAATTTTTGACGTATAAACAGAAAATAAAAATAATTGTCTATGGATATTAAAAAAAAAAACAGTATTATCGATTTTGGGTATTCACAGAACCCTTAAAATAAATCTAATTGTATAATTTAATTTACTTACTACAAGATCAATATCAATAACATTTCACAAACATAATATATTATGGTTGATTTCGAGTATTTCGACAATATATTAAATTAACTTATTTGCCACGCTTGCAATTTAATACATTAATTTAAACTGAATTATGTTGCAAATATTCATTTACAGAAATGTTTGTTGAAAATTGATAAACTTTAACCACCATAAATAAATCATATTACATTCTATTAAATACATAAATAAAAATTCTACATGGCAACAGTTATAAATGCATTGACGCACTCATTATTTCCGAAGTATTTCTTGATTTTAGCAACAATATCTATATGGCTATACTAAAAATTAGAAATGTTTTTTTTTTTGCACTTTATTTATTTAGTTAATAGTAATCGTCAAGCGTAATACCCAGCCATTTCAACTTCACGTGAACAATCTTTATGGCCAGTGGTAACTATTTGTAAAAATGAATGTGGCTTGACTATGAATCGATTAAATAGCTGTATACCTATGAACACAAATAGTTACACATTGAACTACAATTATTCAACAGATAATAACAACATATTCATATAATAAGATACCGCTTTTGTTTTGACTATCAACATCTACTTGTGGTGAAGATTGCCAAACTATAAGGCGATAAGCAGATGGAGGCGCGGTGCGGTCAAAATGACCGCGAAACACTCTTATTTTACTGACATTAGATCGCATTTAGCCCGCGTATGTCTGACAAGCGACAGGAACTTTTCGCGGACAAATGTAACCTTATTATCGTACAAATAAGTGCGTCGCAGTAGTTTTGACCGCCCCGCTCCGCCGTCTGGTTTCGGCCTAATGTTGCTTGGGCTTTTTACGGTCAACTGCGCGGTCAATTACGACATGTTGTTTTTGGCTATTTGACATCGCTTGGCTATGAGTATCGATAGTAATTTTCTTTGCCAAATACCTAAAATTTTATTATGCTACGCCGGTTTATAATTGAGATCTTTTAATCAATTAAAATTAATTCCTATGAAAGAACCGAAGCCAGTTTAAGTAACGACTGTAAATTTTCAACCAGAGTAAACTCAACAAACTTAGTTCAACAATAATATTTAAAATACAATCTAGTTACAATACATATATTACTTGGTATGACTGCCAAGTGTACCCATTTATTTCATATAACATGCACTGAGTGTACCTTTAGGCTAGAAATTGAGCTAACGTGGCTAGTTCTCGGGCGGGTTGTCAAAGTAGTCTATCTTCTCGGCTGGGGGCTGTTGAGGGGTCAGCTTTGGCTGGCTGCGGGCTGCCCAAGCGTTCGTCGAAGTCAGTGTTGCCCAGCCACTGGATGACCTGGAGAAGAATCAGGTGTTTAGGGGTTGTTAGAGGGGGAAGGGCCTCACTGTTTGTACTATAAAGCGTCTTTGCCGAGGTCGAATTCAGGAAAATTTCTTTCCTCAGGATTTTAAGTTCGTTATCTTGTTTTGGCTGCAGTCCAATAGCAAAAAAATAATGTCAAAAAAACCTAATTACAATGATAGAACCACCAAATGTCAAAACCCTCAATAACCCCTCAAAAAGTAAATATAATAGCTCGAAACCCGAAACCGAGCCTTAAATGGAAGGGTCGCCATGTGAAGTCGGTGGGACGCGACGGTGTAATAAAAGAGATGTTCACTGATTGATTATTTATGTTTAATAATGAATGCGAGTACATTGGTATATACCTTATATACTATGTAATGACGACGTCACAAAACCCTAAAGAACTTAATGAAAAATCCAAGACCTTCAAGAACCTTCAATAACCCCGGCAAAATATCAAGAACCCCTTTGAAAAGAATACTGTCGGTAACAGATAGGATTTCAAATGTCTTTTCCCATCTCAAAAATAGTCAAGATACGTTAAGAAGTTTTCCCTTCAAAAAGAAAGCGTTGTTGCTTACTTGTTGAGCGGTGGTCCCTGGGCGGCCCCAGCAGTCCCGGCGGCAGGCGCGCGCAGCACGGGCCCGGGCACGCGGCGCTTGCCTGCTTCTCGCGCCAGAACTTCTAGCACGCTCATCGCCGGCAACCAAGACTGCGGCCGAAAAACATCAGTATAGTTACACACTCTCTGGGGTAGGCAGAGACAACAGCCCGCCATCTGCTTCTGTCTCTACATACTTCCCAAGCTTCTTTTACTGTCAGCATAGTCATGGGCAATGTACATGGTAAAAATCTTGACAGACGCATAGAAATATTTTATTAAGGATACCTGCTGATGTTTTTAAATATAGGACACGTTAAATGACTTCACCTCGCCTGATGGTAAGCTAAAGGTAAAGTCCCCGGGCGGCCCCAGCAGTCCCAGCGGCAGGCGCTCTAACAGTTTATATTGGTCTTTGTTTTTAATGGTCAATGAAATCGCAGTAAAATCTGGTATGGGACCAAAATGAATCACACTCAGGATGTGCTAATATACAGTGCCGGAGGTTGATATTGAGATCGAGCGTAGAAATGTAGAAACGAACCTTTTCTTTGTCGGCGGTGGCGACGACGTTCCTGTTGGGCTCCGCGTCATAGGCCACGCTCTCGCATCCAAAGTGTTCGCACAGCTCGTGGATGAACTGGCGCTTCTGCCAGTTCATCGACGGGAAGGAGTGAGCGCGTGTCTTCTGCTTTGACTGCATACAAATAATATATTAGTACAAAAAAGTAGGTAAGGAATTACTAAAAGAAAACTGTACTCGCCACTCGTGACGTCACTTGATTTCATGTGTTTAAAATTAACTTCACCGTTTCAATTAGGTTGGGAAATTGTATATAATATGTATTCAACGTGGTTTTGTAGTTCTATTATGACGCATATGTGCGTCATTGAAGGATGAGGACTCGTTTTTCAATGACGCACACGAGCTACGAGTCAGCTAACGTTAATAAAAATTATCTAAATGGGTACGAAACATCGTTTCAATAGATTGGTGTGATGAGGATTGGGCGCATGTTATTTTTTTATTTAGGTAGATTGTTAAAGTGTCGCGGCGTCAGTAGGAGCTACCTTCTTGGCGAGCTGCACCAGCTCGGTGAGCTTGTCGTGCACGAGCTGCGCGAAGGCGGGCTCGCGCGCGGCCGTGGCGCGCACGTGCTCGCTGTAGCGCGGCGCCAGCTTGGCCGACACGTCGGGGTTGCGGATCTGCAGCGCCAGCGCCAGCTGCCGCGTGCGCGCCTCCACGCGGCACTCGTCGTCGCACTCCAACCTGAGAATGAGGACACCTCTACACTTCATTTCCTACTCATTTGCGATGCATACGCTTATGGGTCCAAGTGATAAGTAAAGCAAAATAGGATGAGATGTTCTTTCTAAATTTGGTACCCTCCGACTAGTGTTGTTGAGTTGGGTTTGAAAGGAGGGGGACTTTAGCACAAAAGTGACACCTTCTCTTAAACGCAAGCACACAAAATTATATACTGTAGGTATTGTGATTTCAGAAAATTAATATCAATACTTACGTTTTGAGCATGTTACCAGGTCTTTGAGCATCCGATAAATCAACGGAACCACCTTCCTGAATTTTCGAGGCCGCTAGAGCACCCATCATTCTGTAAGACAGAACGAATGAATACTACAGGTTGATCAAGAAAAAATTGTAATTAAAATTGTTTTAAAGTTTGACAGTTAGTAGGAATGAAAGCCATGTGCCTATGCTCGGAGTGCATGGCCAAACAAGGGTCAAGCTTCCATCTACAGGCTGCTAAATGTCCAATGTACTCACTAATTATATGAGCGCTTCAAAGGACGAACTCACAAGATACAAACCTAAGAGATAAGAACAAATCAAAAGATTTTGCTACAAAGATTGTTCGTTGACGCATATTTGCGTCATCAAACAATCTTTGTAGCCAGTAGTAGAGAAATTTCTAAAAGTGATTTAGTAAATCAACAAGTGTAACAGCTAGTAGCAAATACAAGGTAGAGCAATGTCGTACCGTGCGTAATCGCGCGCGTTGTCGGAGCAGTAGCGCTCGGCGTGACGACGGCGACACGGGCACGTGGCGCGCACGAGGCGGCGGCACGGCGCGGCGCTGGGGCACTGCGCGGCCGCTGGGGTCGCCGCGCCCACGTGGCACGCCGCCGCGCACCCGTGCCCGCACGACGGACGCTTCTCCGTGCACGGCTGGGTGCATCTAGAAACCATCCACTGGTTATTATAGGCCCTTCTCGATAGCGGGTTGTGGCGAAATTAAAAAATTAATTGACCACAGTTGCATTAGCACAATTAAATATACGATTCGTATTGAGATTTGTAATGTTGAGTCCCAGTTCATTGGATATCTTTACTGCAGAGCATAGTCTTTTTTCTAACAAACTGTACTTCTAATATGTGTTTTTTCTTATGTCTTTGGTGTGCAATAAAGAGATTTTTTTTTAAATTATCAGTAATCGAAATTATTGAACCTCTTAACATCTACAGCTAGGCTAAATTGCTCGCGTTAGGAGTGGGTTCAAACTGGTGGTGTAATGCCCGGGATACGAATCTGGGACCTTAAGTTACCGACCCTTTTTTTTTCTTCACTAACTAGAGATTACGAACCAAAAAGGGAATTCTTTTGGATCCAAAATACCTTATTTTGACATTTGGGAGATCGACATGAGATCGAGACTAGACAGAGACTGAATTTTAAACATTTTTATTACGAGAATTGGCGCTTAGATAGAGTTTTGAAACATGATATTAATACTTTACATAAGGCGAATTGAACGTTACTCACTTGCCAGTATCGCACGGCCCTTTATGACAAGTCTTGATGCACGTGTGCTTGCCACATGGCAATGGTTTGCCACAAGGCAGGCCGCACGAGAACTCATCTTGTGAACACGGTATTGTCTTGCGCTCCTGTACAACAGGAAAAAAAACGGAGTAATTATTGCTGTATTTAGTTTTCCAGTCTGTGATGGAAGTCTAGAAAATGAAACATTTTTTCTAGGTTAGAGCAACATGTTTTTTTTAATATAGGTATAGGACACGTCAATTTGACTTCACCTCGCCTGATGGTAAGCTGAAGCTAAAGTCTCAGGACAACAAACAAAAAAAATACCCAATCGCTATTCTTATCTAAACTCGTCACACTATACAACCACCATACAATGTAGTTACCTCATGGTCACCATGACACCTCTTAGTAGTAAGTACGACGCAGGGTGGGCAGTCCCCAGAGTGGCAGGAGTGGTGCGGAGGATGTTTACACGGGCGTTCCCTCACGCAAGGGGCGCTGCAGGCCGGAGGGCGGGTACCGCATCGGACAGGTGGCAAGAGGACTTCAGCTCCACATTCACAAGTCAACTCTTCAAAGCCTGGGGTGAAGGAGAAAAAAAATACACTTTTGTGTCTAACTAACGGTCATCGAGATATTTTAGGTACTTATATATTTTGTCAGGATTAGGGTATTTCTAGGGTCTGCTAGCTTTTTGGTGTCTAAGCCAACCTTACTTACAAGCTGGTGCACCTGCTGTTAGACGGCAAGTCTGAGTGTTTCTTCTAGAGTTTAGGAGGTCAAATGTAGTATAAGCCAGAACCAAAAGGAGATGGAGTAAAAACGGATCCTGAGCTCGGAGATGAAAGTCCCTGAAGCAATTGGTGTAGCTACGTCAAAAGCTAGTACAGATACCGGCATGTAATTTGGCCAGACGCGTCATATGCGCAAAGGTCGATTTTTAGGTCCCCTTTGAGGTATGAGCGGGTGGCGGGAGACGCGGTTGCGCCGTCGCGGACATATGATTGGTCCGTCGCTTGACGGACCAATCATATGTCTTCGAGAGACGTCTTGTAGCGAATCAACGTTCCGTTCGTACGTACTTTGAATCATTTGATTGGCTCAAAATGCACGATACGCGAACTTATCCCAAACCTGGCCAAGTTACGTGCCGGTATCTGTAGTATAATTTATTGATTGAGTCACACAATTTTTGTTGTAAACAGTAGGAAAGCTGTTTAGAACTAGAACAATAATTGTGTGTTATTTGCTGTGATTGATGTGTTGTGTACTCACTGACGCGGGGGCAGGGCGCGCAGTGTCCGGTGTGACAGAACTCCTCGCAGCGGTGCGTCTGGCAGCCCAGCGTGCGGCCGCACACCACGGCGCAGCGGTGCGACGTGGCCGCGCAGCACACCGTGCGGCAGCGGTGACGTCCGCACGACAGCTTCTGTACACACCACACGTATCATTTGAATACACACACGCCAGCAATATTAATACCAATTAAATAACTCATTTAATAAAAAGCGGTACAAATTGTATCCATGTTATTTTTTTTTCTTTATACCACTAAGGTGGCAGACAAGCACACGGCCCACCTGATGGGAAGCGGTCACCGAGGCCTATGGACGTGTGCAATTAATATCTTAACTATAAATTTTTACATAGGCTTCTTTTAAAAAATAATTTCGTGACATTTCTTAGTTAGTTAGTATTCTTATTTAAAAAAATAAGTATTTTTTAAATTAGATATTTAGTTTTTATTATTCGATAATTAATAGAAACGTTTGTGAACAGGTACAGATACCGGCACGTAAATTGGCCCGACGCGTCATATGCGCAAAGGTCGATTTTTAGGTCGCGGGAGACGCGGTTGCGCCGTCGCGGACATATGTTTGGTCCGTCACTTGACGTCACTTGACGGACCAATCAAATGTTTCCGAGAGTCGTCTTGTAGCGAATCAACGTTCCGTTCGTTCGTACTTTGAATCATTTGATTGGCTCAAAGTGCATGATGCGCGAACTTACCCCAAACCTGGCCAAGTAACGTGCCTGTATCTGTAATCGGTTCAGTTTACAATTTCATAACTTTATAGAACAGAGAAAAATCTACCTACCTGTCTTTTTTCCCTGTAAAGTTGTATGGTAGATAAGACCGATTGCCACAACATACAACATTAAGTTACTAGCTAGCTATGTGACGTAGAATGTTACCTTATTGCATTTCTTCTGACAGAATACATTGTTGAACATCTCGGGCAGATCAGCGCACGGTACTTCGCGGCTTGAGTGGCCGCAGCGACACTGGACCACTGTTTTGTCGGGGCACGTAGGACACGGACCTGTTGAAGAGCCAATAGCTTAATGGATAGTAGATTTCTCACCGCTCCAGATACTATGTGGTTGTTTTATTGGGATATAAGTTAAGAGTATGGGTATATGCATACAAATAGACTAAGAAATAAGGATGGTATTTAATTTTAATAACACACTATTTTTATTACATTGTAAATCAACCAAATTGCTGACCAAGTGTTTGAAACAATAAATTTTGATTTATTTTAAGGCAGGCTAACAAGTACCAGCATAGCATGGGCAAGAAAAAATATTTTTTCCACTTGATTGCAGCACTATCCGGTTCTGAAAATAGTTTCCGATCTTTGAAGATATTTATTGTATTTTTTTTTATACCATTTAGGTGGCAGACAAGCACTCGACCCACCTGATGGGAAGCGGTCATCGTGGCCTATGGACGTGTGCAACACTAAGGGCGTTACCCACGCGCTGCCCTGAAGGGAAAGGGCGGGGGTAGGAAATGGTGGGGAGGCTAGGAAGGGGCGGGGAGGGGGAGGGGTACAGCGAGCTCTGGCTACTACTTACCGGCGGGTACACAACACGATGGTTATTATGGCCACGGTGTTCTGTAGGGCGGAGGTACTTCCCCAGTCAGACAGCTCATTTCGGAAGGGACATACTGTCGTGTCCTACCTCCATCCAACCATCCAATGTACGCAACAGTTAAGTTAAGTAAAACAATTTATTATTCATACGATATAATATATATATTTTTGTATGTACCTTCATGACAGTCAAGTTTGCAGAAGTGCCTGTCTCCGGCAGGGCCGCAGTCCAGAGGCTTGGCGCAGATGTTACCGCACAGTGGGATCGGGTCGGTACAAGACTTGCGCGAGTCTGGCTCCAATCTACACGTACATAAATGTACACATTTAGAATAGAATACGTTTATTCACAAATTATGTTATAGCTATTGAGATTACTATCGATTTTGCCCTATATTCCCCGAATCACATAAATTTATCCTATAATAAACACACTAACTGTCCCTGTGACTTACTTCGTCCGCGTAGAAGATCAGGCTAGGCCCTAAAAATTTTTTCAAAATTAATGTAGCCTGAGTAGGGGATGATTGGCCTTTTGGATCGGTCTTGTAAAGGTTTTAAAATAGTTGTCTGGCGAAGATAATTATATAAAAAAGGAGCATCACACCATAGACTTAGGAAAAGTATGGACGGAGTGCCTAGAGTAACTAGTCTGTGCCACAAAATGGCGGGCATCAATCATTGTGTGAGTAAATTGTAGGGATGCGAGGTTTTACCTAAATTTCCCCATTTTTTATTATTTTAGTTGAGGAATAGGGAGAATTATTTGGTAAATTTTAAAATATATAAATGAACAATCATTAAAGGTGATTCGTGCATTATTATTAAAAATATTATTTTATCATAAATTAATGAAAATAATATTTTAGTTATTTTTTACATTATTTTTTTCATTATACCTATATAAAAAAAAACTTACATGGATGGTAACCGTGGGGAATATTCACACGATTAAACTAGGTACCTAATTAACAAAAAGTTAAAAAATTCATATTAGTAACAATTTGTATTTTTGCGATTCCTAATCCCATGTATTTATTAAAAAGAAGTTAAATCACTACGGTTATCACTACTAATAAATAGTTTATGCTATTTCATCATAAAGTCACACAATTTACAGATTTCCCCAAAATATGGGGAAATTTGCACACTTTTATGTTGGGATCACTGGTTTTGTACCGAACAATTGAATTTTGTTTTGAAATATTGAATGAACATTTATGTATAATTATTAGATAAACATTAAGTGATTGAAATATTGATTAACCTGTGAAATGTGATCCCTGGATTTATTTTCTTCCTGTCACTACGGTTTTTACACCATTTCACTGCACAAGACATGTTGTATTTGATTTTTTTTTCTTCCCGCTTAAACTGACAGATCGACCGATTCGGCCGACGTTTGCCGCGAAGTGGCTGACTATGATGTGAGAGTGTGCGTGGCGACTGTATACGTATACGAAAGTCGGCTGACTATGCAGCGTCACTTTTTTGTTCCCATGGCTCCGTCCATAGTTATTCCTAGGTCCATGCATCACACTATATGTTTTTTTATAGGACACGTCAAAATGACTTTACTTCGCCTGATGGTAAGCTAAAGCTAAGATGGTATGTGAGATATGTAATTTTTTTATGTACCTTGATTACCTGATATCTAGAAATTGGCCATCTAAGCAAGGTAGCTAAGCATGCGATCATAATACATACTAACACTATGTAATATTAAAAAGTTATATTGATGTGCTCAATCGTCCACATTTCGTTGGTCAGAAAATACGTGACGTCTGATAACCCTGGAATTTTATTCTAATTATATAGATAGTGTTGTGCAACTGACTTGGTCTTGCCGCAGGGGCAGGCGGCGACGCGGCGCGGCAGCAGCGCGCAGGGCGGGCAGGGCGGCGCGTGGCAGGGCGCGCGGCACACGTGCGCGCCGCACGCCAGCACGCGCGCGCACTCCGCGCCGCACGACCAGCGCGCCGCCGCGCCCGACGCGCGCGTGCACGCCACCCGCCGCTCCACCGCGCCCGCGCAGTAGCACACTGCCATGTACACACACATCACAACGTTATCTTCCTAACACTAATCGGGTCGGCTTTCAGTCTAACTACGAAACAGCTGAACTTTATGAGCATTGTGGGCAAGGCTCTTATGTCTCACAGCGCAAGCGCATGGGCTTTCGCCGCCTCTTTTTAGAGCAAGTATTGGTCAGGAGAAAGGCGGCTAAGAGGGTCCGGGAGATGTAGAACTCTCCTGAATCGCCTTTCAGGCGTCAGAATGGTCGCTCAACGATTTCTGTCCTCAATGAGCCTAGACCTGGGGGTGACGCGCCTGTTTACGTGAGGATTACCGCACAAAAGAAAAAAAAGGGATGACCCTATGTGAATGTGAAGGTCAAATGGCAGTCGCTTCACGGAAAATATCGAGGTCCAGTAACGAGGTTGAAGAAGAAAACTAGCAGATAGCTAGTCTGAACAATAAACCAGCAGGCTTAAATAAAAGGTTTTTTTATAGTACAGGATGGTCATAAAATATGTAAAAGGACAGAAGCAAATTAAAAAAAAAAAAAAAAAAGTACCTTGCGTAACGATCTCGCTGCATGTATCACAGGGTCCTTCATGGCAGTCTTTAGCGCATGTGTGCACATCGCATTCCAAAGTTCGTTTGCAGACGCGCCCACACACTTGTGGCAGCTTACTGCTGCACATTATCGAACGGGTCTCCGCACCGCAGCCGCATTGTCTACAAAAATAAGATATTATTATTTTATATTCCTACCTACAATATCATTTCTTTACACTTATAACACTTCCTACTTTCTCATCATAGTACAATAATTAGTAGTAATTACTAATTTTAGCTACTAAGCCTTGGAAGAGATATACCTATTATTAAATTAACAGTTTCATGGCTGAAACCAAGAAATGGTCCGTACAAACAGAAAACGTGGCAATTCTTTTATAATTATCTATTTATAAATAAATAAATAAATATTCTACGACATTCTACACAGCGCCCTCTAGACCCAAAGTAAGCATAGTTTAACTAGCTTGTGTTATGGGTTCTAGAATGCTGATAAACATACTTGTATACTTTTTTTTTGTAAATACGTACTTATCATACATAGAAACACCCAGACCAATGCAAATAGACATATTCATGAATACAAATAATTGCACTGAGCGGGAATCGAACCCGCGCCCCCTACGTAGCAGTCGCATGCACTACCGCTACGTCACAGAGGCCGATTTGTAAAAGAATAAAGACTACGGTAATAGGCAAACATACTTGGTAATAGTAGCTTGACATGGAGGGCAAGGTCCAGGGTGACACAGCAAAGTACACGGGTGAGGGCACAGCCGCGCTCTGCGACATGCCTTGCCGCAAGTGTGAGCTCCAGCAGCACCACGCTGGTATTCCGGAGAGCGGACAGATCCGCACATACACCGGTATTCGGTAGGGATGGCCTCATTCGTGTTTTGGCAGGCTGGGCAACGCCATTTTCCCTCTATTGGTTGGAGAGAAATAAAATATTAGAAAGAAAAAAACATACTTCGAAATAAAACTAATTTAAAATATTGACAATTGACACAATCAAATCATTGATGTCATCATCTCAGCATTGGGTCCCGATTGCATCCAAATAAAATCAACTGATATTACGTCCACGGTTACACGGGGCTCTAGTGTACCTTGTGATAAAAGTTGTCTCTTAGAACTGAAGTTGAAAACTGTGAAATGCACAATATTGAAATGTATCACAGAATATTATATTGGCATAGAAGATTAAAAAAATCTTATAGTTTTATTAACATAATAGAGGTCTTTGTTATAGTGCACTCCTATAGTATTTTGTTCAAAAAAAATATGTTTGTTTCATTACTAAGATACTTACCAACCATGCTACTCATAGCCCATTTCCGGATGCAGCGCAAATGCAGTACATGATAACAGTTACTGCATGACCATACTGGTTCCGTTTGCTTTACCCGTTCACAGCACACAAGACATTCTAATGTGCCTTTGTCCAGTTGTTCTGTCAGACGTTCACGTTGGGTCATCTCAATTTGAGCTGAAAACAAAAAAAAAATACTATAAACTAAAAATGCTCGATTTAGAAGATGGATTTACAATCTTCAACCAATAAGATGGATATATGAGTTTATCTCCTATCTATTTTAATGTAATTGTTTAATGTTCATATTTGCACGTCATTAATGAAATGATAAATATTATGCTGAACTAAAATTATGTGACATCTTGTACGCATTACCACAAATAACGAATTTGAATCTTTGTTTGTATAATTTTAGCTCAATAGGTAGTTCCTGCTTGAGCAAGACTTGTAATGATAGGACATAATATTTTCATTATCTATAATTACAATTTGATTTGTTTGACTCAGCATATTAAAGACTGCGGTAAGCCTTTGGCTCCTGTTGGTGACTGCACCTATTAGTAAGTAGTAAGTGTGATTGTTACGTAATAATGTACCATTGCTTATTAATATTAAGTGAACTGATTGACTGAACTAATACTAGATTAATAAATAAGTTTGACACATTAGAATAAGTGGAAAAAGTAATGAATGGAATGTACAAACCTGGATCATGGTTCACATTTTGCTTCCTGAGCCTTTGTGGACTGGGTACATATTCAGACTTTTCTCTTCGTTCTCTTTCCCGTTCTATTTTCTCTTCCTTGGGTTGTAAATACGTGTTAGCATACTGTTCATCCTCAGTATTATTACGCTCATAGCCTCGCACCCGTTGACTCCCTGCATAGCTCTTGTAACGTCCAGACCCTTCTCCCCTAGAACTCCTTACATCCTGCGTTTCTTTCCCTATAGCACTGTTATAATATGTTCGGTTATCAGGCTCCTTATTCTTGGATTTATAATTTACCCTGTTTTGTCCTCTTTTATTACTACCATCATATCGGTTTGAATCGTAATTCCGACTATTAGAGTCTGAGTTACGATAACTAGAGTCATTATATCTACCATTCGAGTCATGATTTCGATGACTTGATTCATTATAGCGAATGTTGGATTCTGGGTTTCGGCTATTTGGTTCATTGTATCGGTTTGTTGAGTCTTGGTTGCGGCTAATGGAATCATAGTGACGACTATTACTATCATAGTTCTTGTTTTCTTGGCTATAATTAGTGGAGTTGTAATACTGATCACTTGAATCTTGAGTTGTACTTGGTTCATAATATTGATTAGCACCTGAGTTATGGCTACTCGCAGTATCTGGCTGACTATTAACAGCTTCCGAAGGATTAGTGTATGTGGCATTCATTTCAAGGTTATTTGAGTCAAAATACTGTTCGTTTGGCTCATGACTTTGCTTACTTTTGTCATATTGCCTGCGGTTAGAGTCATTGTAACGATTACGACTCTTGTTATTAGTTTCTTGGCTTCTGTCCTGGGGAATGTGATTTGGCTCCGACTTAGTTAAGTCAACATTAAGCTGAGAGCTCTGAGGTCTTTCCCTCCAGTTAGAGTCAGACGAACTGCCAAGGGCACTTCTAGACTCATTTATATTATTATAATGGTTTCTAGGTTCACTTGTTCTACTATTATAATTATGTCTATTTTCATTACCTCCATTGTAAGTCTTGGTTTCTTGTTTAGGAATATCCTGTGTGCTGCTAGAAGGCTTCATCATAGAACCTTTTGGCACAAATTCAGTTGCGGTAGGCGTGAGATTAGACTTCAGAATCATATCTTTTGAGTAGGTGTTTTGGTCAGGTACTGTGTTATATTGATTCTGCATGTTGACCTGGTATGACTCAGTGCCATTAGGTACATTAGATGAGGTGGCTGCATAATTATAACTGTTCAGTTGAGGATTCTGGGAGTTGGAAGGTACATTTTGAAAATTGTATTGTCTGTTGGGGTAGTTTTCATATTGAAGAGAACTGTAGTTGGAAGCACTTGCAGCATTTGCAGCGTTACCGCCACTGGTAGTTTGCATTTGTGATAGAAATTCATTAAAGCTGACATACTGATTGGATGGATCTGCTCTGTTGGCATAATATGCTTGGTTAACATATTGTTGTTGGACATTAGGGTCACCGTTCCAAGTTTGATATTGGTTGTTATAAGTGTACGTATTGTTCCACTGAGACATGATCGGTTACAAAAAAAAAGTATTTGTTGTGAAATAATAATGAAGTGGTCGGTATAATAAAGGGCAAAGTTTTACAATCGCTAGAAGTTTTTTTTTACGTTTACGAGGTGGTAATGACCGCAGGCCGAAGCCTGAGTCTTAAATTTGCTGTTTTTGTCTACCTGAAAGTAAATATGACGATAATTTGTTATCAAATATGAAAGCCATAGACATGTGCCACTTTCTAAATTACTATAGAATGCTGTTAACTTACCACTAGCTTGTTTTAACGGTGTATTAGTTTTTAATACAAACAACTATAAATTAACAAAAAAGAAACTAAAATAATTTAATAATTTACAAAATTGCAATAGCTTTTATCGATATGACAAGGATGATTCGGAATCGGAAGAAGGGTGAAGGGCGGAGGGGGAGGTGGTCGACGTTGACAGTGGGTTTTTTATAAGAGAACGTTCTTAAACGTTAAATGGAGTTCAAAAATTAAATAACATTACACTTATATTGCATTATATTAAATTTTAATAAACTTTGTTTAAATTGTGTGTGAACATAAATATTTTTAAATGAAAAATAAAAATAATAATAATAAAAAAAATCTGTTCTTATTTGATGGAGTTTTGACTGACAACTTTATTGTTAGTTTTTGAACGTTTCTCAGACTATTATTTAATTTTTTATTTTTTTATGAAGCAACACTGCAAAGCAAACTTCGCTGGGGGTTATAAGGACTTGTATCCATGGCCGTTAAATAAATAAATAAAATAAAGAACTACGCTGGGCAAAGTGCGCCGAGTGAATATGGCGGGAAGGTTGAAAGTTGAAAAACAGATAAATTTTGTGATGTGAGGTCGCAGTGAGTAATAGATAGCTTCAATCACAGTAAATAATATATCTTTAATATATATAAATCTCGTGTCACAATGTTTGTCCTCAATGGACTCCTAAACCACTTAACCGATTATAATAAAATTCGCACACCATGTGCAGTTCGATCCAACTTGAGAGATAGGATAGTTTTTGAAACGGATTTCGACATCCACGCGGGCGGAGCCGCGGGCAACAGCTAGTAAACTTATATATTTACTGCTTCGCTAATAGCAATTAAAGTGTAATAGGTCGATTACTTCTAAGGCGTAGGTACGTAAAAACGAAACTAACAAAACCTACCGAATACATTATTAGGGCAGTTAAAGCTTAGCTTTAACTGCCCTAATAATGTATACGGCGTGGTAATGCATGACTTAACTAAGTACTTGGTTGCTAACATTACCAAAGGTGGACCACCACATTTAGCCCATTAGCCCTATACCTACTTCTCAAGTTGACTCATATCACTATCACCAAAATCTTCGGGGCCCAAAGTAACTTGCAAACCAGTGCTTAGGCTTTTCTCCTTTCGTTCAGATGGCAGTCGCCTCAGTCGGCAAGATAATAATATTTAGTCTTGTAATTTATGTTCAGTCTTGGACGCAAATGGGATTGGTGCTCAGGAAGAGTAGATTAGTGTACATGAAGTGAACTTTATTGCTAAATCGGTAAGTACAACCAAACGTGAGATAATCGCGGAGAAACATACATACAAACAAAGTTAGGTTTTTATAGGGTCAGCAGCGCGAGTGTGACGCCCCTGGTGTTGCACACGTTGGCCACGGTGACCGCTTCCCATCATGTGGGCCGTGCGCTTGTCTGCCACCTAAGTGGTAAAAAAAACTCATAACTTCGCAAAGTCGATAAAAAAAGAATAATGATCGATCTTTTGCGTGGCAATGACGACGATAATAGCGTAGGTGTCCTTTCTGCCGTTGGT
The DNA here is from genome assembly GCA_963576445.1 of Lithosia quadra. NCBI lineage: Eukaryota > Metazoa > Arthropoda > Insecta > Lepidoptera > Erebidae > Lithosia > Lithosia quadra. The sequence continues at coordinate 13,464,772 of OY754884.1, read as the reverse complement.
ATCCTTTGAGCCGAGTTCTGATGGTACCGATTCCGGTGACGTATGTGCGCCTATTCATTGCATGAGTGTCAGTGTCAGCCCGTTCTCATAAATGTACCAATATTTATGAACAATCATGCACACAATTATCGCACTTAATAACAAACCCTGCCGTGATAGTGACTAATTTAGTTTACAGTGAGTCACGAATCATTTGGATGTGCTAAATAAATTAATTCAATCGGAATTGCGTTCTTCTTCATCCAACATCAGTAGAGCGATTGTTTGTTAAATCAGTGGTCGCAGGTTCGATTCTCTCTCAATGATAAATATTTGTATTGATGAATACTAATAGACACCTACATAGAAATACCCAGACCAGTGCCATTAAAAAAAATACTTATTGTTTTAAATACTTAATGAACTTAGCCCCAAGCTTCAAGTTTCAAGTGAATAGGTTTTTTCTAGAAAAGCGTACCTACCTACCTATTTTATCGAAGACCACCTCATCACTTATCATCTAGATAATGGTCAAATCTAAACCTGTTTATAAAAAGATCCTGCGTATGAATGAGAACATGTTTTCGCTTATTGCATTAAGCTGCAACCACCAGCTGCAGGGCCACCTTACACCCTGGCGTCAGAAGACCCTAGACGGCGTGCGGTTTTAGTCGGTAAGAGTCCGACACAATTTGCCCCGCTGGCCGCGAGTTGGGTATCCATAAGGATTTCCGCACGGAAAAAAAAGGTAGGTCTTATCCATATGACTTCATAGATGAATGTACTGATTGAAAAGCCAACGAAAGGTACCGTGACTGTGGTGCCGCGTCGCGCGTGGCTCGTATTGTCTACTCAAAATGATCATTACGAACTCTCCAAGAGCGTTTGCTATTTCGTAGTAGCCTTGGCCTGTTTAGTTTTTATTTGGTGTTTGGAAGCTTGCTCTATTATCAGTTAGTGGAGTTATGACGCGGGTATGGGGTGCATGGTGAGCTCGCAGAGGATTAGAGCGCAGATAGTTCCAATAGTAAGTACAACTTCTCTATTATTTCTATTTGTAGGTACCTGTAGCATATTAGTTTACTGCTTCATAAACTGTATTACTGTCGACGTACAGTTCAACGGTGAATCGGTTGATTCGGTCGTAGAAGAACGGTCGTAGAAATTTGGAATCAAAGTTACTTCTAATTTATTAGTCAATTGTAGTTCACTCCTGGAAATTGGCCTCTCCTAATGTGCACGAGCGCCTTGCGCATTCAGTTTATTCCTTATTCAAGACGCCTGTCCATTTGACTGGGGGACGTCCGACCTTCCGTTCTAGTCAATAAATACAATCTAAATTTATTTACGTACCTACATACATAGGCATAGTGACGCCTCTTTTCTAATGAGGTGGGCCGAGACTACATAGTTCCACTTGCTACGATCCCGGCCGATTACTCCAGACTTGGCATTTCTTCAAAATGTCCTCTTTCTTTAAACGTATTGCAAGTAGTTATATAATAATTTAAACTCAAGGTTCTTAGCGTATATAAGGTCCTAAGTATCCTATCAAGATCTTCGGGGTCCAAGTCAATCTCACCTACAAGCCAGAACATCTGCAGCTGATTGACGGACGGGGTTCTGGTACCAACTCATTTCTCGAGGTTAGATTGTTAGACGATAGTCCCTGCCATGAAAGTCACGATATGCCTTCAAAATGTTGATGAGAAGGAGTAAGAAAGCCGTTTCAGGATTCACAGTGCAAACTTTGAATGGATACCAGTTAGCAGGTGAGGATAGCTTGAGCTACGTGATACATGATACGTAACGCTTAGTCCTCTTTACTAATCATGAATAAAATAAGAGATCGTTCGTTGTTTTCTATCAATCAAGAATCCAATGCATTCAAAGTCGCTGTCAGAAACCCACAAGGGGGAGACGGTGCTAGCGGCACTGACGCGGCTCGACGACCAAATAGCCAGCAGTGAGAGAACGCAGCCGTTAGCCCGACTGGCAGTCGTCACAGCTGAGTTGGAGAGCATACAACAGGTAGGTATCAATATAATGAGATTTTGAAGCCATTAGTCACTTTCGTTACAAATTCAAAACTGGAATTCTTTACCTGCTCACGTGTTTCCTTTCTCCTACAGTCCCGGGTCCTTTAAGCGGGGCGTGAAAAAGCATTTGATGTGGCTGTCAAGCTGAGGGCCACCATTGTGGCACAATCGGTGTTTGTAATGACATAAAAAAATATATATTGGAAAAGTCAACATCTAGCACGTTACTTGTACCCATGGCCAGTTTTCCTACCCTTTCTAGGGTAATACTTTGAAGAACGTGTGTGTTGACTTCCCGAGTTAAATTTATAGAACATGTAGGTATGTCACACACGGGTGTAGCCAGGCTTTAGTTTTGGCAGGAGGGAGGGAAAATATAACAAAATGTGCATGACAATAATAGTAGGTTGATTTGTAGATTATATTTTGAATTCTGGAGAAGTATTATGAACTAGGGAGGTTTGGGGTTCATCTCCTTGTGTGCCTCTAAACCACTTTCCAGGAGTTATCCAAACGATTGCTTATTGCTACATTGTTGTCTTATAGGAGATCAACCAGTTTGAAGAGGTAACGACTGCGACCAATAAGGATACATATGCTAAGACTCTTCATCAGGTGAGCAGTGCTAATTTCTCATAATCTATATCTCTCTATGCAATTCCTTACTCATTCTTAACTTTGTCCAATTGTGTCACCACACATCCATGGTTTACAATAATCTTAACTGGTAATGGAATACATTTTCTTTGGTTCTAGTTGTTCTCTAGCTTAGACTTGTACAGACGACCAATGTTAGCGTCGGAAAACGAAGATTTTGTCGCAAATGTGAATAGAAAGGTAGGTAATTCGTTTTATTCTTGGTATGATGTAAAAGTGGAGCACGCAAGGCCCAATAAGTAGGTACGTGCCCAAAATCGTGGCCCTGGACCACCCTGGTCCAGGGCCACGATTTTGTTAAAACAAGCCACTGTCATGCCACTGACGTTTAAAAAAAAATAGTTTTGGACTTTATTGGAATCAGCTTACAGTCTAAAATTAAATGACATTTTGTAGAGCGAATGAAAAATGCAATAAATTCTTTTTATTTGATTTGAGACTTTAATTGTATGACGATAAAGGCTACAATTAAATAGCATTTTTAGTGTCAGTGGCATGACAGTGGTTTGCCCTCAGCAGAAAGCAGAATCGAGGTGCATGGATACGTTCAAGGCTCTACAGTAGTTGGAGAGTAAACATTGCCTTACGCTGAGATGTTTACCCAGTTTTGTTCGATTTGATTAAAATTTCTTTCAATGACGTCATCTGGCCGTAGACTATTAATAAAATATATTTTCGTAGGAGATGCGTAGCTTAGAGCTAAGTTGGTTACGAAATCGTTACGGAGAGCTGGCACGAGAGCGGCGAGTGTTGCACGCACAGATCCTGCGCATACGCTCCTTGTACGTGCAGTTACAGCAATTGCTCGGTAATAGTGTTCTAATAATACTATTTTATATGCAATACCTACATACAAATTAGCAAGCAAAATACTCTTTGAAATGTATCTAATTTCCGGTACTTATTACAATTTGTAGATGGTATTTGGGGTGCTGATTCTCGGCCCGGAACGCCTTTAGAAAGCGCTTTAACTAAAGCAAGTGCACTACGCGATGCTCTTGCGCAAGTAAGTGCTCGGTTACGCGCCGCGGCTGAATATGCGCACGCGGCGGTCAGACTTGTAGACGATGCCTTACCTGCATGGAAGATCACAACGGTTGGCAAGTTAGTAAGTTAAGTAATTATAATATAAAGTAAGTACGATTGTTTTCTTTTTTGTGTTGTTAATTTCATTTAAGAAGAAAGAGATATACCTACGAGTAATTTTTTCACAAATAGAAAAATATTTTATGCTATCCGAATTATTACGATTGGAGATCTGCTGATTACCCTAAGTAATATTGCATGGTCAGGAGTGGGTGGGAGCGCAGCACATCATGCGCAGACGCATGCCGCCTGCTCGTGCAAGCGCGCTGCGCAGAACGCGGCGCGCGTCGCGTGATGGCCGCGCCGGCCGCTCCCCGGGCAGCCAGGACACTACGACTCGCGCTCGACTATGCCTTCACTGACGCCATGCACGACCACAAGTGGGTTTGATACACAAATTTTTTACATACTCACTGTACTGTATTAACTATTTCACTCCAATAAGTTCTCAAGAGTAGCTGATAGGTGAAGTTAGAAAATTATTTTCAAAAATTTTCACTTTACTCGTTAATACTCATCATCCACCTGCCCTTGTCCCAATTATTTGGGGTCGGCGCAACATGTCATTCTCCTCCATACATTCCTGTCAGATGTCATCTCCTCAGTCACTCCCTTCCTTTCCATACCTATCGTCTTTCACGCATTCCATCCATCTTTTCTTAGGTCTTCCTCTGCCCCTGAAGCCTTCCATATTCATACTTTGGACCTTTTTAACAACATTACCTTCATCTCTTCTCATAACATGTCCATACCACGACAGTCGCTCGCTTCTAAATTTTTCATTTAGGTACTGGTGCAACTTTCAACTTTACTCGTTAATACTCCGCCCTATTCATTGCCCAAGTAACATTTTTGGATAGAACAACATCCCACTAAAATGTGGGCCTACCTCATTTAATAATACAGATCAGTAGCCTACCATGAAACATCCATGGTTGCGGATCGATGTTTCAGACAATCGGCTTCCTAACCATCCCGCAATCAAGCCTGAAGGTAAGTGACACTTCGTTGTGCCCTAGCAGACGAAATCTGAAGTAATTTAATTGTACCTACTGTACCTACATATAAGTAAATCTATTTCGCTCGTCTTTCGCCCGTGCCCGAAGTTTTAGCATGTAGTGGCACAATATAGTTACAGATAGTTTTAATTACTTGCAGATACCGAAGAGCAACTGAAATATTTTTTCAGTTTAAGGAAGCGCTAGTGTTACTGATCGAGTCAATACATCAGGTAAGTGACAATGTACGAACACGCCAGCACATGCCCGCGGTTCCGCCCGCGTGAATGTCGGTTTTCGCATTTTTAGATTCTACTCAACCGATTGTGATCAAACATGCGTAAGATTTTAAGTCTGACCAAGACTTTTCAAACAAAAAAACTACATCGTAATCCGTTCAGTAGTTTTTGCGTCCACCGCGCACAAACAGACAAACAAAAAGAATTAAAAAAAAATGTTTTTCAGAATCGTTCAGATAACATAACTCAAGTTTTTTTAAAATATCTTCAATATCTTGACAATATAGTCTCTAGAAGCGCAGTTACGAGTTTGCAAGTCTCTTTGGTGGCGAGCGCGGGGTGCAACAGCAGAGACACGTCATTAGACCAATAATAGTAATTTTATTGGCTTTTGGTTCACCAGTTAGTGGAAATACACGAACTTTTTAACGTTTGTTCAAGATTTTTGGATCTAAGTAGGTATAGTTAAGTTAAAAAAGTAAAATAATTAGAAAAGGTAAAACTCTGGAAAGAAGCAGGCGAGACGTGAATGAACCGCCATAGTAGGTATTTTACAAATCATCACTCGTACGTCACTCACAATTTTTGACGTATTAACAGGTGGCAAACTTGTTTAGAGTCTTTGCAAAAATATTTATAAACGTTTGATCCTGATAGTTGTACGGGGAAATGTTTAAAAATTTGTATGTAAAGTTCAAAAAATGTCGGATCACATTCAAGGTAATACAGATCAGAACGAAAACAGTCGATGGTAATGTAAATATATTCATAAATGGTACGCCTATCACAGTACCGGCTTCCTTCACTATAGGGATGGCAATGAAGAAAGCAAATATAACGATACCGGGATTCTGTAATCACGGTCGACTTCCCCTAGCTGGGAATTGTCGTCTTTGTCTAGTGGAGATAGAGGGTTTGAGTAAACCTCAACTCTGTTGTGCTATGCCTGTATCTAAAGGCATGAGGGTACGTACAAATTCACCTGTTGCACTCAAAGCCCAAGAAAGTGTTTTAGAATTCATCCTAGCCAATCACCCACTGGATTGCCCTATTTGCGATCAAGGTGGTGAATGTGATCTCCAAGATTTAGTAGTGAGATTTGGAAATGACCGTTCAAGATATACAGACATACATTTTGAAGGCAAACGAGCTGTTGAAAATAGAGATTTAAGTCCACTTATACGAGGAGTCATGACTCGATGCATTCACTGTACCAGGTGTATACGCTTTGCATCTCATGTGTGTGGCTTAGATGTGTTAGGAACAACCGGTCGCGGTGCCAATATGCTTGTTGGGATGTTTGTCGATAAAATGTTCCTTTCCGAATTATCTGGCAATATTATAGACTTATGTCCTGTGGGCGCCTTGACTTCTATTCCCTATATGTTCAAAGCACGACATTGGGAACTAAGGAAAACAAATTCCATTGATGTGACAGACGCTACGGGATCAAATATTGTTATCGATTCAAGGTATGATCGAGTTATACGGATTTTACCTCGGGAACATAATGAAATTAATGAGGAGTGGCTTTCGGATAAGGGTCGATGGTCGATGGACTCGCTAGAAATGCAAAGATTAGTGACTCCTATGAAGAAAACTACAGAAACTTGTGTCTCATTTGAGTGGGACATGGCACTGAGAACGGCATGCCAAATGATTCAAGGTGTTAAACCTGAGAGAATATTAGCTGTTGCAGGACCTCACGCTAACGTAGAAACTTTGGTAGCCTGCAAAGATTTTTTAAATGTTCTCGGATGTGAAAATACTTATACAGAGCGAGGTTTGCGTTGCTTAGGATCAGGTGCTGATATGAGAAACGGGTATTCATTAAACATAAAAATGTGCGATGTCTCTCAAGCAGATAAAATTTTGTTTATTGGTACAAATCCTCGGTTTGAGGCACCAATGCTAAATATTTGGATACGTCAGGCATATATAAACAATGAAGCGGATGTTTTTGTAGTCGGTCCAAAGTGTGAATACAATTACCATGTGACATATTTGGGGGATTCTGTGAGCTCCCTGTCAAAGGCTCAAGATGCTATGAAGAATGCTAAAAAACCACTAATATTTGTTGGGATCGAGCAACTAGACAAAAAATATGGTGCTCAAATCATAAAACAAGTGCTAAAATTAGAAGCGTCGCTGGGAAAATTTAAAGATTGGGTGGTTTTGCATGTGATACCTTTAGAAGCAAGCTTTATTGGTGCACTAGAAGCAGGTTGGAAGCCTGGTGCAAGAGATCAGATAGCCAAAACAAAAGATGTGGAACTTATCATATCATTAGGAGCAGATCAAATATTTTATGATTGGAATCCACCAGTTGGAAAAAATCTTCAAATTATTTACATAGGATTTCAAGGTGACAGAGGTGCAGAGGTTGCAAATTTGATACTGCCTGGCAGTGCATACACGGAATCAGGTGGACTTTATTTAAATATGGAATGTAGATCTCAGTTTGCTTCACCAGCTGTCACGCCACCGGGGAAAGCGCGGCATGATTGGAAAATAATTCGAGCTATAGCTGAGTGCTGTGGCGTTAACTTGTCGTATAGCGACCACAATACTCTTTGCTGCAGACTCGCACAGATCAGTCCACTTTTCACGTATTTGGGCAATTATCAGCCCAAGTTAAATTCAGATATAGTTTGGTCTATGGTGAAGAGTGAGGATGACAAAGACTGCAAGTTGGAAGTAAAAATGAAAACAATAGCAGATTACTACTGCTCTGATATATTTACTTACAATTCACCTACCTTGGTGATGACCACAAAGGCTGCCAGAAACTTTGCCAAATCAAATTACGCTCAGATTTAATGATAAGTTTTATTTTTTACATTATATGACTATAATTGATATTTACCTAAATAAATAGTATAGGAAAATTGCGTTTTCCAAATTGTAGGTGCTGCTCAACAATTTAGAGAGTCTGGCAGCGGCTGAAAAGGATGTATCGCGGTGCAGAAAGGAGCTCCGCGCGACTCGGGTCAACGCTATTGTACAGAAAGGCCTGGCTGAACTCAAGTACGAACCGAAAACCCTGTCTAGTGTAAAACATAAATAAGTTATTATTATTGTAAAAATAAATAAATAGTTATACTCAGCTTTTATTTTTGTATACTTGACTGTTATTTCTGCCTGAGAGAAAAGGGCGTGAGTATAATCTAATCTATAATTCTAATTATTTGCAGTTGTCCCTGTACCCTTAGCCGGTTTCTATAGAATTTCCTTCCTCCTCAGTTATTATTGAATTTTGTCTGGATTTTATTAAGTCATTTTATGTTCATGTAGTGAGGATCTATTGACGTGTGCAACACCAGGAGCGGTACACTCGCGCTGCTTACCCTTGAGGGTGGTGGGAGTGGAGGAATGGGGGGTGGAGGGTGGTTAAGAGAGTTTCTGTGCTGACAACGTATGAGACTGGCCTCACCGCTGACAGCACAGAATGCCTCTAGCGAGCTCTGGCTTCCCTACTTACCACCGGGATACAAGACGATGGTTATTATGGCCGCGGTCTTCTGTAGGGCGGAGGTACTACCCCAATCAGACTGCTCATTTCGGACAGGAGATACCGTCGTGTCCTACCTCCATCAAAATGGATGATCTCAGATTTACTCGATATTAACAAAAAATCATTAATCAGGCGACCAATGACCGTTACCCACCGTTACCATATAAATCCATAACTAGTTCCGTCCATAAATTCATCTCTATATTAGGCACTAAAACCTTATTCTACTTTTAGTAGTAAAAAATATGTCAAATTTTTGACATGAAAATGTATTACAATCCCTGAAAATTTTCCTCGACGTACTTTTTTACCTTGAGTGAGCTTCACTTTACATATTAGAAACATTATTGTTTTCAGTGTTCGCTTGTAAATAGTGTATTAGGAACATGCTAAGAGCACTTAATAGCAAATTCTTGAAAAGTCGAAATATATATCGAGACATACAAATCAGGACACAAGGAAACCAATTAGTAGACTTATTCATAAATGGTACGCCTGTTCAAGTTCCCTCTTATTTCACTATAGGACAGGCTCTAAAAAGAGAAAAAGTGATAGTGCCAAACTTTTGTTACCATGAGCGCCTCTCGATAGCGGGTAACTGTCGCGTTTGCCTAGTGGAATTGGAAGGTTGGCCTAAATTACAAATATCATGTGCTATGCCAGTAGCCAAAGGTATGAAAATCCGTACAAATTCACCAGCCACGCTTAAAGCCCAAGAAGGCGTGCTGGAATTCATTCTCACTGACCATCCGTTAGATTGCCCGATCTGCGACCAAGGAGGCGAATGCGATCTTCAAGATTTAACGATGCGTTTTGGAAATGATCGTTCCAGATACACAGATATTCATTTCGATGGTAAAAGAGCTGTCGAGGGCAAAGAGTTAAGTCCGCTCATTCGTGCAGTTATGACACGCTGTATTCATTGTACCCGATGTATACGGTTCGCTTCTCAAGTTTGTGGACTAGATGTATTAGGAACGACGGGTCGTGGCTGTAACATGCTTGTTGGCACATTTACAGAAAAAATGTTATTTTCTGAACTATCTGGAAATGTTATAGATTTATGTCCTGTGGGAGCTTTGACTTCTATCCCTTACATGTTTAGAGCCCGGTCTTGGGAATTAAGAAAAGCCAATTCCATCGATGTAACAGACGCCACTGGAACAAACATTGTAATAGACAGTAGGTATGATCGAGTTATGCGCATTTTACCCCGTGAACATGAGGAAATCAATCAGGAGTGGCTATCAGATAAAGGTCGATGGGCAATTGACTCGCTTGAAATACAAAGGTTGGTGACGCCAATGAAGAAAGTTAAAAGTGGTTGTTGTACATTTGAGTGGGGTTCAGCCCTGAGAGAAGCTTGTCAAATGATTCAATCTGTTAAATCCGACAAAATATTGGCTATCTGCGGTCCTCACACTAATGTGGAGACTTTGGTAGCCTGCAAAGATTTCTTAAATACACTTGGATGTGAGCATACTTATATAGAGCAAGGCCTGCAATGCTTAGGATCGGGAGCAGATATTAGAGCTGGGTATTCTCTCAATATAAAAATGTCTGACATTGCTCAAGCAGATAAAATTTTATTTGTGGGAACAAACCCTAGGTTTGAAGCACCAATTTTGAATACTTGGATACGTCAAGCTTATAGAGGCAATGAAGCTGATATTTTTGTGATCGGACCAAAATGTGACTACAATTATCATGTAACATATTTAGGTAATAACGTTGGCTCTATATCAAAAGCTGCAAAAGCTTTAGAGGGTGCCAAGAAACCTCTAATTTTTATAGGGGTTGAGCAATTAAACACAAAGTATGGCGGCCAAGTCATAAAAGATTTGGCAAAATTATCAGACTCATTGGGTAAATTTGAAGATTGGGAGGTTTTACATGTGATACCTTTAGAAGCGAGCTTTGCCGGAGCACTAGAAGCAGGCTGGAAACCTGGTGCAAAAGAGATCGTCAACAAAAAAGGTGCCATAGATCTTGTCATCTCTTTAGGGGCCGACCGAATATTTTATAATTGGCAGCAATCGAGTGGCAGCAAATTAAGAATTATTTATATAGGATTCCAGGGCGATAGAGGTGCAGAAGTTGCGAATTTGATACTACCCGGTAGTGCATACACGGAATCAGGTGGACTGTACTTAAATATGGAATGTAGATCTCAGTTCGCTTTACCAGCCGTCACGCCACCAGGAAAAGCGCGGCACGATTGGAAGATAATTCGAGCTATAGCGGAGTGTTGTGGAGTTAACTTAGCTTATAGCGATCATAACGGTCTATGTTGCAGACTTGCACAGATCAGTCCACTATTCACACATTTAGGCAATTACCAGCCAAAGTTATTTTCAAACTTAGCTTGGTCGATGGGAAAAAGTGGTGATTGCAAAAATCTCAGTGAGTGCGAATTAGGAGTGGAAATGAAAACACTGCCAGACTTTTATTGTTCTGATATATTTACTTACAATTCACCAACCATGGTGATGACTAAAAAGGCGTCCAAAGAGTTTGCTAAGTCAGCTTATGCTCGAGTATAGCGATTACAGAACTTACAGATAAAGGAAGATGACTGTGGCATACATACATACATGATACATACGGTCACACTTCTTTCCCCAAGAGGTACACCAGCCACATGTTTCCATTTGCGATCTTGGCATTACCTTTCGCTTCTACTTCCATAATTGTTTCATAATTCATTCTCGTAGGTTGCAAGTATGCTTGACTGCAGTGTAATAACTGATTAATTTATTTGTATAGTTTTGTTGTTGTATTTCATAAAGGCTGATTCTTTTAATATTTTGTGAACTTGAGTATTAGTATGTCTTTTTATATCACAATTATGTTAATTTTTTTAGAAGACAATAAAGCACCTATTTATTTAGTTATAGGTCTTCCGAAAGACATATTTTTTTAATTTCTTCTTTTGCTGGCACTTTGAGGCAGGGATAAAGAAAATCTTTACATATATAATTTATTTGTAAAGTAATGAGTGAGTATTATATTGAAGCCATTTCCCAGTTTTCGGGCAGATAAAAGAAATGAGCATTCGGCTGATGTGTTGTAGAATATGATGCTTGAAATAAAAGACGATTTTATAAAAACACAATCAAATTTTATTAAATATCAAATATTGTATTGTCTAACACGATTCCTTAACTATCATGTTTCACATCAATATCTCGTAATGGCATATTAATAATACGGTTACAAATACATTGGGTCAAAAAGTATTGACAGAAAATATAGTAGACGAGGACAGCGAAGTAACATAGTACAGTGAATAGACACAGTTATAATAAAATATGTAAATAACGTTTTTATTAATATTGTCATGAAGGAACAAGAAGTAGCCAAGGATATATATATTAACTTCACAGATAAAAACAAACAGATAACTACTTAAGATAACAATACAAAAAATTGTACAGTGAAAGCTGATGAAATCAAACTAACCAGTAATTCTAAAACTTTCAATAATGAAATATATAGAGATGGAAGTAATGAAACGTATGAAGAGACTCATGTACGATGAGACTTAGAACACACTCACATTATAAATACTTGTCACAATACATGGGCTTAAATGCAAAATCTACAAAAAAGTGTTATACACGATTATTATCCCAAAACGGTATGATCAGTTAATAATAGGTCTTATAACTATACATATTAGGTAGTTTTTTGTGCGCCAAAGCTCTACTTGGATGATAAAGCGTTATATAGAATTCCTTCTGCAATTGACTGATTTTGATCATTGCATTCTTAGTTAAAATGAAATTTCTTCTTTGTTTAGGTATGTCTATCATAGAATATGTTTGGATATTTGTGAATAAGTCCTTCTTTTCACTTGCAGAAGAAACTCGACGGTTAATACGAGTTCTTTTAAATTTAACACTGATATGTGGCATGATGTGTCACGTCTAACTTGGTCGCTAGAGTACTCAACTCTACACAAGTCTAACACCGAACAGTCGCACTCACCCTCGTCCTCGACTCACCTTACTGTATTATAAAATGTACTCATAATTATCTATAGTAACTGTAAATTAATTCAAGCATTTGAAATATTTACTTAATCAGTATTTGTGCGAACAAAAAATTTTGTAAAAATATTCGATTTATAAAAATACCAGTTACTGAAAAAGTCATTAAAATAGATTTTCTGATTTTTTGCATAATTTATAATGAACAATTAATTGAGAAAGACAATGTTCAAATATTCTTCAATAGCTTAATTTGTAAATTGAAATGTACTTTATTGAAATTTCACTTTTTACACGACTCTCCAAAAATGGAGTGCAGTTAGTGTATGTAACTCCATTATATTTTTTATAGTCTTATTAGATTTGGACAATTACTAATAAAATTCATCCTGAGTGACACCACTTTTTTTAAAGAGAATTATATCAGGGTAGTCGTGTACATTGGATTTTTAAAATTATTAAAAATACTCCAATCGTTAAAATGGCGATGCTTCAATTCTAAATTATGTATTTATGATGGAAATCGTGATATAATAGTCTATTTAAAAAATGACTGTGTTATTCACATCGCCTGTTAACAGCGGTTGGGTTGTTCTGATTTCCTAAAGGGACTTAAATCCTTATCGAGAAGAAGGCGTCCGACTCTGCTACGGGGACACCTGGGGTCGGGCGCCAGGCTAGGCTAGTATTACGCTTACAAGTATATTGTCAATCCAAAAGCCCGACCAACGCTGCAGCTATACGTTTAGCGTGGAATTATAAAAACCGTCTAAAGCATTATTTTTATATACGTAGTAAAAACATGGAAGCACTCCTGCGGACAGACTCTTTGCTGGCTATCATTTTTTTGTAATATTACTAACTCCGTAGTTGATGTGGTTAAATTTGTTAATCACGCTATTGATATAATATATTATGTAGACGTTTTGAAACTCGCAAATTAATTGACGCGAATCAAATTAGCGTTAATATTACATAATCTTAGGTAATAGTGAAACTCAACAATAGACTAGCGAAATAGATCAACATAACGGTAGAGATCAATAAACAGACAACAAAAGTTAACGTCCATTACACAAGAAGGGCCTGACGTCGTGGCACAGTGACGTCAGGGCACAGTGACATCATGGCACAGTGACGTCACGACGCAGCAAGTCATCAGGCGGCGGGTTGTCACAAATTACACATCGTTTTGGTTTACACTTTGGTGATCGTCTTCAGTTTTCTACTTCTCAGACATCTGTAGCGACAAAAATGGTTTGCTATAGTTCGCTACTCACGCATGGAGGACCATAGTCCACAATTCCTAGTGCGTTTATTTACAATTTTTTAAATGTGATATAGTTTTTATTACCTGATGAAGCCGCGGTACAACATAAACGCTCCATACAAGCTGAGTATAATGGTGGCCGTCCAAACAACTGCTAGCATTGAACTACTGCCCTCTGGAACAATAAAAAGCAGTCGCGTATTAACATTTCACCAATTTTTCACAGCGTCCACAATAGTGATAAGTTGAACGGATCTGTCCGTTTGTGGAGTCTGGAATATCACGTAGACTATTTTTTTATCCCTGCAACAGGTACCACGTGGGTGAAGTCAGCTAGTACTAAAATAAACGTTTGAAGCAGTCAGTGACGTCTACAGAGTCGGAAAAATGACCGAGTAAAATATTATCGGCTACGATGCCTCTACGGATAGCTACGCTTATACAAAGCTACGAGCTACGATCCGACGATCTTCTACAAGGTGCTATTGCAATTCTGTACTAAATTATATTTTCACGGACTTCAAGTTGTCAGATTAATTTCGATTAATTTCAGGACTAATATTGTAATCATGACTGACCAGGGCAAAAAAATATTTTTAATTGAAAGGAAATATCTTTTTTAGTTTATAATTCATTCACTGTCAGCTGAAGCAGTCAAGCTGAAGACCACATTTTAAGACTTTTTTACTACTAGCACCAATAATTTGGCTGTGCCTGTAGTAAAAAAGTAGATTTTCCTCTATAGGTAACAGATAACGTATAAATCGGTCTAGACTTCTGTAGACTTCACGTACAGCCTGCTGCCGATCATCTATCGGGCTGAAGTCGTTAATATGACGTCATCCGTCGTCAATAAGACATGGTGTAACGTGTCGTAGCGGTGGTCTCACCGATGTATCCGTCGTGGTAGACGTCGCGGTCGGCCCAGGTGCGGCGCGGGCGCTCGTCGCGCGGCTCCACGGCCAGCAGGTCGGGGATGTCGTCCAGCTCGCCGGTGCAGTTCGCCCACTCGATGGTCACGTATCTGTGTCAATATATTTTTTTATACTACTGAGGTGGCAGACAAGCACACTATTATTAATTGCATACATTTTTTACTTCTTCAGTACAAAAAGCTTTTGCAGTGAGTGTGGATCAAGATAATACAGATCAGTGAGTGGTGTGGATAAAATTTCGATTCGAATATCATCTTTGGAAATTACCCTAGCTAGACATTTCGGAAAAAAAAGTCAAAATGGACCGTCTAGAAACTTATTGAGAGGAGGCACGCGGCGGCGTTCAAACCGCAACGCATCGGGAATTTTGGTGTGAGTGAGCGTAATTAAAAGTTATTCAAATTTCAAATACACCATATTTTGGAATTACTTGACGTTAAAAAATGAGTGATGATAAAATTTCACGATAGCACCCCTTTTTTATAAGAAACTAGCGTACCCGCGCGCGGCTCCGCCCGCGTGAATGTTGGCTATCGCCACCAAGTCTTTTTAAGCTGAGGGCTGCTGAGGGACTGCCCGTACTAACTTTCAATGTATATTCCTTCGCAATCAGTGATTGCAGTTAAACGTATTCATTTCATCTCAAGTTCTATCAAACCCTTCAAAGTACAGTGTCGTGCATCGCGGCCAAAGCCAGTCTATTTACCATCATTATCCTTTTTCATTATCTTCTAGATTTTATGGGGATTATTAGATAGCTGCTCTGGCCAAAGTATGTGTTACTCGGAAGAGGCCCTTTGAAAAACCCTTTTATCATAGTTGCATTGCACTTTCACATTCGATGCACCATTTCAAATTAGTGAACATTATTTATATCGGAAAATCTGATTTTTTATTATTAAAATCTTGCTACAGACATTGACATTTGACAACCTGATTTAACATGCAAGAAGTTCATGAAAGTAAAGAAAGAGTATATACACGGTATATATATACTAATAAATACCGGTCAAGTGCGAATTGGGATTGTGCACGCAGGGTTCCGTACAAAATTGGGTTGAGGGGGATTGCAGCACGATAAAAAAAGGGGGCGAACTTAACTTTGTTGCAGCGCTTCTTGTTTTGACTGACAGACATAAATTTTTTTGTGTTTACGCTTTCCAGACTTTTACCTGTACTTATGCTATAAGATTTTACTTTCTGCAAAATATCTGGATTCTAGCCCAAAGGGAAATAAATACCCTTTTTTTCGTGCGCAAAAACCCAGTCGGGCTTCACCTCAACGGAGCCAACGGAGAGGTTGGTATGTCGGAGTCCTACCAATGCCTGTGTGATCGAGGAATCTGGTGTGTCCTAGAAAGAATATCCCAGAAACCCCAACCGGCTCCAGCCTCCAGCACTGGCGACCTCGACGTGTTATTAGGAATCTAAAACCCCAACTCTATAAAAAAGCGCGCGTGGAAATATAACACCCTGCGACTCTTTTTTTTCGTGCGGAAATCCCCATGGATACCACCCCCGTCGGCCATCGGGCAAAGTAAGCCTCGGGTAGCTCAGGGTCAAGGTTTACCTTAAACTTCGGCGTCTGTAGACCCAAGATGGAGTTCGATTTTAGTCGGTCAAGTCCGATATTACGTCCCTACTGGCCAGAGGAGGGGAGAGATTCGTGGGGATTTCCGCACGTAAAATAAGGTACGGCTTCCTAAAACTCTCCGATTACGGTGCAGGTGACTCACTAACGTCGCCGAAGGTATCTTAACGACCTCCGTCCTCCATGAGTGCAGGCCTGGAGATGGTAGGTCAAGCCACCGAATTAGTCGATAGTGAGACCACAGTTTGGATGCTTCGTGTAATGCCAAGCATTATCCGCAACATTCCTTTGATCTAATTTAACTTGATACCTCTACGTGTTCTTAAGAAAGAGGTCTTGACAGACAGACAGACGGATAACGAAGAGATAACGGTTTTTTCCTAATAAGGCACAGAACCCTAAAAAATAATAATATTCTATTTACTTTTGACGTAGACAGAGAATGAGGAAAAAGAAGTAAAGGATATTACTCTATGAACATTTAGACAAAGTCAATTTTAGTTCCTGTTGCTATGACAACTATTATAGATGGCGATAAAAACGTTTGCAACATCTAATTATCTTTTTATTACTAAATTTTCTGAATGAATCATATATTTTTAATTATGTTATATGCTATTCGAGGCGGAGACAAATCAAAAAAATCATAGATCATGAAAATCTGTTCAGCCGTTCTTGAGTTCTGGCAAAAGCACGTTTTTAGCCCTTTTTAGGGCTTTAGGGTTCGAATTTTAAAAAATCCTTTCTTAGTACACCTCTACGTATCAAAACAAACACTCCCTACAAATTTCAAGTCTCTACGACCAGCAGTTTAGGCTGTGCGTTGTAATCAGTCAGTCAGTCAATCAGCCTGTCAGGACATTGAATTATATAGTATAAGATATCTTAAGTCATCTTAAGTATATTGTCGAAATAATTTTCAAAGTGATGTTTGATACTAAGTAAATGCTCAGTACTTACCTAGAAGGAGTGCTGCAAGTTCGTCGCGCCGGTACCAGTAACTGTCGAGTGCGGGAGCGCGCCCCCCCGCGGCAAGGGCCCCACGACCCCCACGGTCCAGGTTGACCAGATTCCGACTGTTTGCATCCACATTCTAATTCGCAAACTTCGTCCTCCTACAAATCAAATATTATTATGAAGATTTATCTAATAAAGATTTTATACGTAATGCCGGGTTTTTGAGCTGGGTGTGAAAAAGCACCTGTCTAGGTCGTCAAGATAGGGACTAATTTTAGAATAGTCAGCTTTAAAATAGAGCTGAGTATCTTTTGAATTTAATTGATAGGAATGGAAATGAAATGAAATTTGTCCGCTTGAAGAATGGTAAGTCTTATTATCCAGCCTATCCTAGATTTGAATATTATGGATAATACCTGGTAGTGCAATGGAGGTGCTACGACGCGGCCGGGCAGAACGGCAGCGCAGCGCCAGGGCTGAAGGAACGTGTCTCCTGGCTCGTCACCTCCGACACTCGCCAGCTCACAGCGAGCGTGAGACACCTTCACACCCCAACCGCAGGACCCATCTGCTTCTTCGCCTGATATGGTCTGAGTTCCATAGAAATGCGTTGGTATAATACATATGAGAGCAAGTGTCATATGAACGAATATTCATAATGAGTAGTTGGAGTCCTAAAAGTAAGAAAATGTAGTATAGGTATAACTACAAAAATTCTATATCATCAATGGGCTTTGGAGTTGAGATGGTAGCCGCTTCATGGAAAATATCGAAGTTCAGCCATTTCGTAGTTGGACTGAAATCTGACTCTAGAGGATCTGAGGGTGAACATTTAAGACACAACAACTTACAGTTACACACTGGCGGTCGGTGAACAGGATATTATAGAATTGTTTATGTAGTCCAAGTTCGCTAATACAATCAAAAAAGGTATAAATTTACCTGGATATGACACCCGAGGGAAGGTCTGGCGACAAGTCTCATGCAGGGCTCCCGCGGACACGGCGCACGTTGCTCCGTGGGTGCGCATGCGCGGCCTGGCCATACTGCAGCGGTTAGGTGCTGCCTGAACAACCGAAAGACTACTTGTTATGATATGAACGTTGTTTGTATGTCTGTTTGTATGCATATTCGTAAATCGATTTGTATGTATGTTTGTGTCTGTTTTTATGTTTTGTATGTACCTATGTTAAAATGTATGTTTGTATGTAACGGAGTCTTTGAATTCGACTTTTGAGTACCTCCAAATTACAAATTCATTTGAAGTATTCCAAAAAAATGTCCCTTAAAGTAAAATCTCTACGATATATGGGGTTAGGGGGAAACTAAAAGAAAGTACTTTGGCGAGTTTCCCCCTAACCCGATACATGGCTTGAAAGTCAAACAAAAAAGATGAAAAATACTGACCTGGTCCTGCGCATGTGCCGAGCGGTGGAGGCGTCGCCGCAGGAGCAGGCGGACGCGTCCCACTCGCCCCACTGGCTCAGCTCGCAGTCCACGCCGCACGGCACGTAGCACCACGACTCCTTGGCCTCCGTCGCCGTAGTATTCTGTTAGAGGGTCAAGTTCACTTGTTTATTTGTTTTAGGAAGAGTTAGGTGTGAAACTATAATGCAACTGAGTCCTGAAGGGCCCAGTCTAAGTATATTGATGATACCAACTCATATTTATGTCCCACTGCTGGGCACGAGTCTCCTCTCCTCTAACGAGAGAGCTGAAAGGGTTTAGACTTTAACCCACACACGCTGGCCTAATGCGGGTTGATGTAGTATGTTAAAATAAGATTTATAATATGTTCTTTACTCTTTTTTGATTTTTAGTTACGTTGTAAAATTAACATACTAAATTGATAATCTATAACTTCGTAACATATTTCAAACACTTGCTCTCAGTTCGTACATTACACTAATGTCGTTATGGTGCCACATAACATAGATCACTAATATTTTCAGAGTTTTTCAAACTCGTGTTTACTTACTGGACAGTATGAATCGTTTACAAATATTCCGTCACTTCGCAGACATCTCACAGCTCTCTTCTTAGTGCCCTCACCGCATGGAGAACCTCCTGCAAATCAAAAACTATTTTAATAAAGATCTTTTTTTATCAGTCACGTCAATATGACTTCACCTCGCCTGATGGTAAGCTAAGGTATACACCGACAATGCCATAATGGTGGCCCTCAACTTGACTTCTGATGAAGCCGTTGATTTCGAATATTAAAAAGTTATTATCATTTTTGGGGACTTGTCCCCGGTGGATATATCGGAATCTGCTTACTTTTTCTTCACCTATAGTTTGGTTTATATGGTTTTTACGGAATCAAATAACATTAAACAAATAATAGATGATGTCCTCACCTAAAGGTTGGCAGTCATCCCACGGCGCAACATGCCAAGAATAGACATGCGGAGAGCACGGTTCTGCCCCCACGAGGTGCGGACACGCCGCACCGCCATCATCCGCGGGGCGGAGTACCACGCGAGTGCGATCGCGACGACCACCCCATTTTGTCTGTTATTAATCATATTAAATGTAGAGACTATGAAATACTTACATAAGCTTTCGACTACATTTATCATACAATTAATTTGAAATACTAATCAATTAATTAATATTATCGAAATCTTTACTTTTATTTGTGAAAGCAAGCTGTAGTTTTTTTTCTAATTACACGGTTGTTAAACTGTATAAATAATGAAACAATATATTTGTTTCAAATTTATTGTTCAAAGGTGTTTCACAGGGCTTCAATCTTGGTCCTCGTCCGAAATTTGCAAAATACTTATGTTATCATTGGCTTATAATACGCAAACTGTACCTGTTCACAGGGACTCCAATCTGACCATGTGCTAACAACACAGTCGGCGGGGCAGGGCGCTCGGCACGTCGCCTCTCGTGATGGGGCGGGTCCTGCCCCAGATGATTCACATGTCGCGTCATCCAGCACTTTACCTTCTGCATCTATACAACTGCAAAGAAAACAATATAGTAAGTGACCGTAATAAAAATATGCCAGTAACCCAAAATTCACTCGACATGGTTAACCACCGCCAGCGAAAATCACACCACAGATACCACCCTCGCCGCTAGCAAGGATGATTATGTCAGAATCGAACTGACTAAAACTGCACTCCATCGTGGGTTTTCTAGCACCGGGGTGTAAATATCCAAAAGGCATTTCCCTCGCACCCTTCCTTTTCACGTTTGAAAATACCCATGTCTAGGTACCCCTCACTGAGATTAAACAGACTATATCAGAATCGGACCGACTGAAACCACACGGTGTTCCATCACGGGTACCTAAAACGGGGGGAACCCGAGTATACCCTAATAAGGAAATTCCCTAGGAACCCCACCAGGCATTGGTCACCCATCGTGCAACAGCCCGTAAATGAAATTTCCCTTGCACTCTGCAATAATTTCATGTGTCTAAGTTTAAGCGTAAGGCTAGTGCGTCAGTACTAACGTGACGGTCCGGTTGATGATGGCTCTCCCGCAGAGCGAGCGCAGCGGTGCGCACACGCTCCAGTCGCCGAGCGCCCAGCGCGGCTCCGACACAGCGCACGTCGAGCGTTGAAGGGTGGCACCGCACTCGCGACCTCCTCCCGACCCCTCTTCTATCACCTCCCTGACACACATAAGCTCATTTATTCAGATTGACTAACTATTCCGTAACTTCATAGAAATTAACACCAATGGGCACATTTCTTCATAATAAAAATACTTGCACTGTGGGAGAATCGAATCCGTGACTCATGCAGTCGAACGTTCAACACAGGCCACCATATTTTACATTCCGACTTTGATTATCATTGACATTATTAGTACCTACCAAAAACAACGCCCTTAGCTTTAATGGGCTCTTTAGAAATTTCTAGAACGTACTACTTTTCTAGTACGTAGTGACTTACCTGGTACGGAACCGGAACGCTGCTCGAGATCCAGGTTCAGAAGCGCAAGGCCCCCACTCGCCCCAAGTACCCACGGCGCAGTCGCGTGCGCAGCGGCCAGTGCACGGTCCACGTAACAGCGAAGGGAATTCCCCGTCGTAGGTGTAGCCGTCTGTAGAAGCCTCGCGGACTCGGCTAGGTCCTGAACACGGGGAGTATGATAATTCGTAATACTGATTACCTCCATTGGTGAAAAATAGGTAGGTACTTTTGCCTGAAATATTAATATTGAAGATTTTATTAAATTAATGATCTGAATGAATGATATGAATGAATTTGACTGCACTGCATCTAGGATCTAGGTAAAGTTAAGAGGTTCAAAAAGTAAATACCTCCATTCCAGAAGCTATCAATTCCAAAATAGTGGTCCGGTCTTGACAAATGTATTACGACCCGCTTAAAGAAACCGGGACTATATTTACTATGAACCATGCACAGTTTACAGAAGATTTAAAAGAATCTTCTGTAAACTGTGCATTATTACCTATTACCTATTACCAATAAAAAAAAAAAAAAAAATTGTCTCCCGCTTTATTAGCACAGAAATCTCTCAATGCCCCCACCCAACATTCAAAACCCCTCTTCCCTTCAGGGTCGGCTGTGCAAGTGTGACGCCCCTGGTGTTGCACACCACGTTCGTAGGCCACGGTGACCACTTCCGATTACGTGGGCTGGTGCTTATCTGCTACCCAAGTGGTATAACTACAACAACGAAGCTGGACGAGTGCTTACCAGTAAGTGGATGGTATTTCTTGCACACGTCCATGGGCACGTCCCGTCCGCCGACCATGCAGCGAGCCGCACGAAGCGACCTGCCTTCACCGCACTCCGCGCTGGAGATACATGACAATGTTTAGATTATTACTACTATAACATCATAAATGGGAAATTTTGTAAAGATCTATAGATTAGAATTAATTCTTAATATGAGTTTTTTGGTCTAAACCCTCTCAGCTCTCTCGATAGAGAGGAGACCCGTGCCCAGTAGTGGGACATAAATGGGTTGCTATTATTATTATTCTCGTTATTAATTTTGTAAACATTATGAATTACATTTTTAAATATACCGGCTTCTGCATCAAGCCCTTGACCCAACTGCCTAACGTGAGCCTCTTGGGATGTTGGTCGAGGCTCTTGGCAATCAATCCGTGGACCGATACGACTATCGGAACAATAATTGCCGAGTCCACACTCCACATGCCGACAACCTCGTGAGCCAAGTCCAAATATTTTATTTGTTTGTCTTTTTCGGCTTTCACGAGATTATCGTCATGTGGAATGGTGATTATTATTATTATTATGATTTTTTTGAAGGCTGGCCACATCTGTCGAAGGACCGATGGCCGTTAGAGCAAACGAGTCCTAGAGTGGTGACCGCGAGTCGACAAACGGAAGGTGAACGCCCCATAGCCAGATGGACCGACGACCTGAAAAGGCAGCTGGGATGGACTGGATGCGGAGAATCGGGTGGTATGCCGCACATTGGGGGAGGCCTATGTCCAGCAGTGGACGTCGACAGGCTAGTGGATTGATTGTTGAGTTTTATTACCCGGGAGGCAGTATGCAATCGGAATCAGCGGGCAGCAGCTCCAAGGATACGTTTTTGCAAACGCAATTTGGAACGTCAGGGTCCGATGCATCCAAATATCTGTAAAAAGAATAAATTGAAATTAATCGAAGCAGAATAAACGCATTAATGTGAATTTTACTAAAAATGTCTAACGCAAGGCGTCCACAGATGGTTATATCTATGACGGGGAATTCCCTTAACTAGTAGGTAATGGAAATTACTAGTTTTCCGAATTTACCTTTAGCTTACCATCAGGTTAGGTGAAGTCATATTGACGTGACCGATATATAAAAAAAATAACCCCTCCAGTCAGACTAAATTGCTTGTTTGAGGATTGTTTTCACGTAGGTAGTGTAATAACCAGGATTCGAACTAGGGATCTTACGATCGAAAAACCTAATCTTTAACCACTAAGCTACGGATGCTATTTGATAGTTGATTGTTACTTGAGTGGGTCAGCACAGATGACGCTGCAAGTGAGAGGCTCGATGTGTTCGCAGGTGACGCGACATGCTGCAACACCGCGCGGGATCAGCTGGCCTGCGCATGCGCCGGCCTCCACTCTATGAGACTCCGAACCGCACCATATACCTGGAACATGGAGAATACAAAGGTCACCTCACTGAGGAATAAATAGGGTTTTTATTTCATTTGATATATTTATAGAAGACAGAGACCTAATACAAACCATGAAGAGCAGCCTGGTTAAGGCCAAACCAACCTCACCCGGCATACTCACAAACGACCTCAGGTGCAGACTCAGAGGGGAGGGAGGGAGAGCGTGTGAAACTGTCACCAAAGCTCCACCCACTCATAAGGAAAAGGTGTACAGAAGAGCAAGCACTGGCCTTGAAAGTGTGAGTTTTAGATGCATTTCTAGATTTCAAAATTACAGACTTCTGTATAAACGTTTATTAATTTGCCACCTTAGGAGTGGAATATCCAAAAATCCTTTATTGGTGGATACTTAGAAGATAAAAAGCATCTAGGTAGGTATTTAGTTAATTATTGTGTTTGAGTAGCATAGTGAGAGAAACTCACTCCTAACTCTATATCCAACGCCGCATAGCTGTGATGGCGGTAAACGACACGTGCTCCAGTCGCCAGCGACCCACGCGGCGTCACGGGCCCGACACGACCGCGACACGGGGCAGTCACGAGTTTCTTGTCTCGGACCGCAGCTTGCTCCACCGTGGACTACTCGGACGCGAACTTGTTTGCCTGGTTCTGTGAAACAAACAGAAGTTAAGTTTATTCTGAACTACACAATTTTTAACCGACTTCCAAAAAGGAGAAGGTTTTCAATTCGACCGCTTTTTAGACATCTCACATCTCTTTCTCTCGTTCTCTCTTTCCTTCTGAAAATAAATAATTTCTGATAGGTACGGCAATATTTGGAAGCACAGTTAATTAACTGAATCAGGTCCTATTTTTATATCTGCAACACATCTTAGCATACTACTAAAGTAATAAACAATCATTACTGTGGATGACATACTGGGGGTGCCCCGCAATAGACTTTCGTTGCGGCACACCAAGTGGTTTTAGGAGGTTCATTTCCAAGATAGGGTATGCTATGATAATAGTTGGCATACTGACCACAAGTGTTGGGGCAGGGCGACCACGGCATCCAGGCTTCAACCCGGCACCCGCGTCGGCATCGTACCGTGCAGGCGCGACGAGACGCCGGCCGACGTAGAGGAGCACATCTGAACAAACAACCAACCAACATGAGACATAATAAAAAAAAAAACTAAGTACAACCTATTCGTGCCAAGCGTCAAGACATTTATTTCCTATGGACTTTCCACAAAAAATCCATATAATATATTATATCTTGTCCTAATACAACAAAAATAAATTATCCAAATCGGTCGATCCATTCTTAAGTTTTACACTTAACAACGAGTTTAGCGGTCGATTTTAATTTATAGAGATAGATTAATTTGACAAAGAAATCTCACAGGTTCAGGAAACATACCGGTTGCAGGTTGTTTTCGAGATTCACGGCATAAAGTCATCAAGCACACAAACATTTCTACTCATACCGTGCAAACAATTCCATCAAGAACTAAGCGGTTCGGTGTCACTTTTTTTACCGCACCATAAAGATCTGGAATTCTTTACCAGCTCACGTGTTTCCTTCCTCCTACAGTCCCGGGTCCTTTAAGCGGGGCGTGAAAAAGTATTTGATGAGGCTGTCAAGTTGAGGGCCACCATTATGGCACAGACTTTGCGTTTAGCTTACCATCAGGCGAGGTGAAGTCATGTTGACGTGACCGACATAAAAAAAGTACAATAAAAGAAAAATAATAATGCTAAAGTAAAATTTCCGATGTCACAATTCCGTGCATCACGGCCGATCGCTCACTGATGCGACAGAGTATGAGAACGTCAGACTATGAGAGAGGCCGTGAATGCAAAGAATTATAGCTTAGAATCCAATCTAATTGGAATTTGAATATCGCGTCCATCTCTACGTTTTCGTGCAATACTCACAGAGCTTCGCGCACCACATCCGCGTTGTTCTGCACGCACATCACATCTCGCACCATATCGCCTTCCTCTATGCAGGGCTCTTCATCATCGCTCTCGTTGTACGTCTCTCCATCCTGCGGTATAGGCATACATCAGTTTCAGAGTTCACGAATTTAAATTACATTAGGAACCTTTTTTTTTTCGTGCGGAAATCCTCAAAGTCAAAGTCATTTTAAGCGGCACTTCGTCAAAATTATAAATATTTAAAACTAGAAGCAAATGGACCACCGGTTTGAAACGCGGCCCAGACCTGAGAAGACTCCGGCAAGAAACTCAGCGGGCTGTTTTTTTTTGGTCATGGATATCTCCCCCGCGGCTAGGCGGGGTAGGTTATGTCGGACTCCTATCGACTAAAACCGTACGCCGTCTTGGGTCTATATGCACCTGGTTATAAGGTGGCCTATAGCATTTCCCTCTTCTAGTACTAGGTATGTACCTACCAGGTGGTATGGATTGCCAAGTGGAAAAAGGCTTTTTTTCCACTGGGGTAGGCAGAGACAATAGCCCGACAATAAAACACCTCTACTATCATTAAAACTTTCATGCAAGTCCATCGATTGCGAGTGTTTTTGACCTATGTAGGTATAAGAAACTGGTACAAAAAAGCATATACTGACCATTAAGTCAGTATAATTATTGGCAGGTATATAATCTTGTCTCCGCCGCTCGCAGGGACCCCAAGGTGTCGCCAGCCAGGAGTAGGTCGCGCAAGCGTGTGTGTTGCATGTCTCGTTCTGAAGCAACTGGTCTTCTGATGGACATGGCCATCCGTCTGCAAATAAGGCAATATTACAGTAGGTATATCAGCAACTTCATAGTGGGCGGAACAATTAAATCGCAGGAAAATCTGTCACTTGACCGTAACGACTTATTATTAAAATAATAAATAATAATAATCTTTATTGGCAAATTGACACATTCATTTAAAATGAAAATTCCTGGCTCCTGGGCTAGTTTAGGGAAACTGTATTACATGAGGCAGAACTGTCATTGAACTGCCACAGAAATTTCATAGTTTAAAGATCAGGCGATATGACTCTAGTGCCGTGTTGGGGGGAGGGGGGGGGGGGGGTAAGTTCTAGTCAGCAAATGTCTCAGGGGAACGTAAGAGCCATCTAGCAGTAATATAGCAGCGGTCACCGCAGCCTATGGAAACAGAAAGAAACAATGTCAGCTAAAGTTCTTACCAGGTGCAGAATGAGCCAATATGTGTCGCCTCCTCGTCCTACTGGGCGGTGGTTTCCCAGCGACGGCGCAGGAGTAGGAGCATTTGGTCCACGAGGCCCACGCCGACACCACGCAGTCGCCGGCGCAGGCGATCCTGCAGCGCTCCGTGTGCGCCGGCGCACCGGTACCACTGCACCAGGCACGTTGAGCTTCCTTCTAGGAGAAAGAAACATTTATAATAAACCACCTGTTGTCCGCGGTGTTGCTCCAGTTTTAATTTTTCTTTTACTAAGAACTTTTTACAAATGATTAAAAAACTAACAAAAACGAAAGGAAAATATGTATTTTACATTTAACAACACGTCTTAGCATAAATAATAAAGTATGTGAAAATATATGAACTATCACTTATAATGTTCATATTTGTACTATTATTGCTTGTTGCCGGGTCGTTCCACAGCTCGCGAGATATCTTAATATATATAAATCTCGTGTCACAATGTTTGCCCTCAATGGACTCCTAAACCACTTAACCGATTATAATAAAATTCGCACACCATGTGCAGTTCGATCCAACTTGAGAGATAGGATAGTTTTTGAAACGGATTTCGACATCCACGCGGGCGGAGCCGCGGGCAACAGCTAGTATTAACATAAAGTCTAATCTACATATATCTTCAACAGTCATGTAAAAAGGCACTCCAGCTTAAGTTTTCACAGAAGCTATCGTCTCCAAAGGCCTACTCACTAGTTTAGAAGTCCCCACTGTTACTTACTCCATCATGTCCAATACATCGGAGCTCCCTGGTGCGCTTGCCCGGGCCGCATGTGGTGTGCGGTTGGGTGAGTACGCAGGGCCCCCACGGCAGCGCGTGCCATGATGCGCACCGCGGGGTGCTGCAGGTTCGCTTCTCCTCCAGAGGGGGGCACGGGGCCCCGCCGCCAGATGCTGCTGAGATTACACGACGACGGCGGACGCTATAGCCTACGAAAGGTTTCATAAATCATGAGCGTAATTAAAAAAGAATTGCCTGAGCAAAGTCTATAGCAAAGCGTAATCCACCACGACCACCACTGCTAGAATCTTGTAAAACTGGCGGAGCTAAATTGTTGAACCTTGAGTTAAGGGTTTTTTAATACTCGACGGCAGAACCATATTATGAAAACCAAAAGGAGGAAGCCTTTTCTCTCATTTAGTATGGTCCTTTTCTTAAAGCTCAAGAAATAAAAAAGAACAAAAATTTTTGTCCTAACTCCCGCTATAGTTACTCCTGTACGCCAATAACAATAGCACTGAGTTTAAATCAGAAGTGAAAGAAATAATTTGAAAATAGTCAATTCCCTCTGAAATAAATTGACGCTCGTCCTGTCCTCCCACATTCAATTTATTCCTAGTAATCATCTTCAGTCTCACCTGTAGTGGTGAGTTGCTGTACAGGATACAATGGGCATCCGTCAGTAGGCTGGCAGGCGCCCCACTCACTCCATTCTCCAACCTCACAGTCTCGTGGGCAGGGAACCTTGAAATGAGAATATTGTTTCTCTGTATTTGTAGATATTGTACAATTTTAGAAATGGGGTCAATACATAATACAGAAAAAAATACACAATTTAATTGGGCTTTTACAAAGTTAAATCATTTTAAAGGATAGGTATCTGTGTGTTAACAATGGTAATTATTACGTTGTTGATAAAGTGTTAACGATGTAGATATAATGACTCCGAACTACCAAAACATTCGAACGATTAAAGACCTGTTTTCATCATAGAGGAGCTTTGCGTTATGTAACCGAAGCCTTTAACTATAAATAACTGTAGGTACGTACCTGCTATACCTACAACAGTGACCGCACACTCAGACAGTTTTGCGGTGTTCAACATGCCATAAAAATTACCGCTATGATGAATAATTTATCAAAGAATATGAACATGAACAGATGCGTCAGAATAAATGTTGTTTTTACGTTATACGAGTTCCATATAACACTAGTAATAGTGTGACTCATATCCAAGTTCTAAGTGAAGTCTATAAATATTTAATAAGAACTAGAACACGACAAAAGGTTTCACGGCGACCTTGGCAGGTTGGTCAATGTGACTTAGCTATAAAACTGTGAATCACCAGTGACTACGTTTTAATTTTTAGTACCTACCAGGAAAATTAATATGAGCGATTTTGTAACTTAATGAGGACTAGAGTGACAAGAGTCATTAAAGAACGCCAAGAACGGCCGGTTACAATTCAGACGGTGAAATAAGCGGTTCCTATCAACAGTAGGTATTACACAGGGAGAATCTCTGGAATGACTGCACAATACTTATTCGCCCTCGAAAGAATACGACTGCAATTCCCATCATTGAGAATACTTAGTCACTAACAACAATAAGCCTTTGCAATTTTATTGCGTAGGGACATGCGGTAACAGGCTCACCTTGACTTGAGTTGCGCGAATCTTTCTATACTTGATTTATAGAAATCAATTTGATTTCAATTTTATAGTTTTTCACCCCTTATTTTACATACCAAAATCCCCACGAATCCCACCCCCGCAGCTGAGCCAGCGGGGTGCTTCGAATTGCCTAAAGAATTCTTTATACGAGTATATTGTGAATATTAATAAGGTATACAAATTCACTGTTTTTGCCGGTTATGAATCTTTCTTATCCCTCAGATATGGAAGGATACGGATATCTGGCACATCACTAGTGCCGATAATATCTTGAATTTTGAAATCTTGATCAGTACTCACCTCACATGGTTGCACAAGTGTCGGCATAGCGGCGTGGGCACACTGCGCCGGGTGTAGCGCCCTGCCATCAGCGCGCACGCACGTGGCGTCTCTCCTCTGAACTCCTCCACCACACCCCGCTTCTCGTGCGGCCCGGCTATCATCTTCAACGTTATCATCGTCATCGTCGTCATCATCGTAAATGGCGTCGTTGTCATCAGCGTCATCATCATCATCGGTGTTAGCTGTAGGATTAAGATTTTTTTGATTTGATTATTCAAAAGTATGGATGAGTGATTAGGTGACTAGCTCAAATTGGGTAAACAATGTGAATCCAATAATATTGTTCTGTACAGATTTTTACACAAAGACGAAATATTTTTTAAAACATACGGTTCATCTAATGGAAAGCGGCCACCATAGCATATGAATGTTTACGATGGGTGGTATATTATTGTTTTATGACACACGTTTAGCAATAATCCGTTTTTTGTGAACAAAATGATTGATTGAAACCACAAATTTCATTGGATTAAATCATACTTTATTGTGTACTGGCCGTTGGTACATATTTGTTCATTTAAACCTATTCGTAACTATTACGAACACAGCAAAAAATGGAATCATCCAAATCAGCAAAGACATTCTTAATCTTGCACTTATCAACAAAATTTTGCAATCTTTTTTATTTACATAGATCGGATGTGGTTTATGATTCCATTACGACGGATGTAATATCGGGGGTGCAAGCGGCATATTCCTCAACAGATACTTTACGACATGAGCGTAATTAATGGATCCTGCAGCTTAATGCGGAGTGCGCCATTTTTCACGTAAGATGAGATTCTGGTGTACCGTCTGCGTAGCATAGTAAGTAGGTTAATCGTGTCTTTGAGGAGTAACTCGCTATCTTGTAATATGTTGTAAAGTTGTGTAATAAAACACGCAATATGAAAGTGAAAGAAAACCTCTTTAGAAAGAAAACTACATAGTTTCGCTAAATTTTCTCATTACGTAACAGAAAATAGTGATGTGATTGGATGTAATTTTTAACAGTTTGATAGCAGGTGGTTATTAATATTAATTTTCTTTCAGTTTATGATTTCCGAATGGGTACCGCCTGCTATCAAACTTGTTTCAGGCTTTTCAGCAGTCGGGTTTTTGAGCTCTGTTAAACAAAGAATAAAATATGAAATAAAAACGAATTTACATTTAGGGACTCATTTTCAATATTTATTATTTATCTACCATTCAAACATAGTGTACATAATTATTATAATGTATCTAACATTGTTATTTTTATTTCATTCAATGGAAAAACATTACTTATTATCACTACATAGTGATATTTACTAATAGTTTTGACTTTTAATAAAAATATTTGATCTGACTTAACACGCACTTGCTGAATTACACAGTAAACTTTTACTCATTGAAATTCGTGAGTGAAACGTGACATAGTTTGTTGATTTTCATTCCTAATACCGTTGTTGATGATAACTAAGTAATTTATAGTAAGTTCAATATAACTAATTCTATGGCCCATTTCACAAACTTAGGTAATTTAATATCGATGCTAATCTAAGCAATTACGAAGGTAATCAATCAATTGTTGAGACAATGATTCAGTAATGGCGCACGCGCTATACCGTATACATTAACTTAATTATCTCAGCTCCCTTTATCTAAAACCAGACAATGGAAACAGACATTATTCAAAACGAAGATATTTAGTAACGAATTGTCTTAATCTTCTCCTCCGAGCCTTTTTCCAACTCAGTTGAGGTTTTTGGGCCGAAATTCAATATTTTTCGTGAAGTAACTGCAATCTGACCTCCATAACCCACTGGTGATATCGAAGTTCCGTAGTTAGATTTGACAACCTTTTTAGGTCTTTAACTGGGACGACATACAGCTTAAACTGCTTTCCGTGGCAGGCATAGTCAAAATAAACCAAATTATAGAGAGGAGAGTGGACCCGAAGTGCAAGTTCCGGATGCAACAGGATTGGCACTATTTTGAAGAAACAGAGATAAAATCAAGTAGTTAAAAGTTAAAATTAAAATTCCTACAGGCTTTACTGTAGAACAAAGGCTGCTTTGTTGCAAGTTCGGCCTAACACCTCAGAATAGGAATGTATGAATACAATTAAGAACTTTTGACTGAGCACAATACGAGCTTTGAGAATTGTCCTGGATCCCAAACTTACAAGTACAATGGTAGATATTTCAACTTCAGAAGCCTATTTCACTCCTTATGAGTGTTCTATAGATGAAAATTACGGCTTGTGTTTGTCAGGAAATGTTTGTCCTTCTCGCACTTCACAACTGAAATAATGTTATGGTTCTAAAGGAATTTCTCTTCGTGATAAGACTTGACTTACAAAACAGTTTCTTTTAATTAAAAGTCAAAATAAAACAAGTTTTGGATTGATTTTTTGTTAGTTTAGTTAGTTTTACTATTCTTTATTTAAAATGAACCCTCCCCCAGACTAACCAAGTGGTCCATATACTCGTATAACGCAACTCCTTTCTGCAAGATTCACAGAATTAAGTTATAGAGTTAATACTAAGTATACTCACATGGTAACGGAGTACTGGTAGTCTCGACAGCGACACGGCACTGTCCCCAAGGTCCCGGTGTCCAATGAGCACTAGCTTCTAATGCAGCCGGCCTCACTTCCTCTACCACGTCACATTCTTTACCACCACCTGGTATAATGAAGATTTTTAAGTATACGATGTATACGATAGATCTTACGTGTGTATTTCGACAGATCTCGACCAGTTTCTGAGAAAACAGCCCCCATAGACAAGTGGAATAGCACAAATCGCTATGGAATAGAATATAATAGGTTAACCAAATACATCTAAGCTCGCCGCCGGCGTACGATGCGCGCATCGAGGCGGGATCACGAGCTTGGGTGTGACACTGTGCCACTTGTCTACGGGCCCAGGTGTGTAGGAGAGCCGGGTCAGTTTGGCATTACTTAACTTATGTAATCGCAGCGAAAAGTAGAAGGGTGAGGTTTAGATAACTTTTTGTTCACGTGACAAAGACGTAAGTGGTAAAAAAACAACTTTTATCTGCGATTTCATTGGTCGAGAGAAAAAATGATATATGTCTACAGACACCATGCTGGGGGGGCACTAGGTAATTATAGTACTTAGTTTAGCATATAAGTACCTACTATATTCCCTATATTCTTACTAAACTTTACCTTACAAGAGATTATAATTTAATTCACTTTATTCACCACATTTCAAGAGCTTTGTATGCCACTAAGATGTGATTACTTTAACCTAATCTTCAATTACGTAAGCGAATCCTTACATTCTTGAGAGGATTAAGGTTTTATAAACTGTTCGAAAGTAATTTCAGGTAATGCTTGCTTTTCGCAAGTGTGTCGGTTTGTGCTGCTTAAACAGTGGGAAATGATGCTACAGATATTCGAGTAGGTATTTATTAGCATATGGCGCAATTCATTCAAACTTTGAGACTGGCGAAAAATACCTACTAGGTAAATAGGTACTTAGTAAAACAAATTATATTGGCTAGATTATTCACTGAAATAATTTAGTTTGTATATATTCCGCGAGAACGTAGCTGTAGAGGGTAACCATAGCGTCTAGAATTATGTGAATTTGTACATAAAAAAAAGAAAAAATCGCGATCCGTTAAAGTTAGTAATATTGTAACGATTCTTAAATCAAACAATAAGTAGTTTTATAATCTGTAAAAAATATGATTTTATACGTACCCTGTGGCAATTTCTTTAGCCGTCTCGTCCTCACTAATGCACCGTCAGTCCTGGGCCTCCACGGCAGCCACTCAGCTAGCACACAATCTTCACGAATCACACATACGCGCGCTGTTCCGATTTGCGCCATAGTCACTCCACAGAACCTAAGACATATACAGACTTTATTAATCGAATACGATACTGTTCCCTACACTGTAGTCAAGTCACAATTGGCTCAAAGTCGTGTGGGTAAGCAGAGATCTACGCGATTACTTTAGAAATTGGTGCAGGTAAGTGTGGCATTGTGCCATTTAAATAAATCGTTTAGTTCACTTTTTTCCCATAGGTTCACCTGGATGAATTAGGTTGCACGTTTTGTATACAACTCCTTTATCTAACTCTAATCGGAACCATTTCACCTGTCAACTACATACCTACTAGTAACACTTTTGGTGTTATAATAGTAACATCTTAGTAGGTGGACCTTGTACTTGCTTGGTGCCTTAGCCGTTTAAAATGTAATATATCAAAATTATGTGACAGAAACAATATGCATACCTACCTTATTTATTAGTAGATTATAGTTTTGCACAAATCGGGCAATTAAATTAATATGTCGGCTAAATTCAATAGGTACTTTGGTAATGTCTGTGACATGGCTCTCTCTTTTATATGCTGCCATTTCTCGAATTTTATACGCACCTACGAAATGTGTCATCACTTTAGTATACGAAGTTAAGAAGCGTAAATGAGGTACGCTTTACTGAAGCACGTACAAGACACGAGACGGGCTATATCCCAGTTTTTCCCGCCATAACTTATCACATAAAGTTTTTATATGGCGAAGTGGTATTCGATCAATAAGCGTGCTGACCCACTTCGCGTATAAAGTTTTATGAAAATGCACGCTTCAAACCGACAATAGACGGTTAACTTTATGATTATTAAAAAAAATCGCTTATTTTGTTATCAACTATGAACACAACTCCTGTAGGTGTTTCTTTCCAAGTACCTACAACCTTGGGCAACCTTATACTAATAAGAGCGAGCAGTGAGCATTTATTCCGCCTAAATCTGCTGGTTAGAGAGACTCTGATGCTGTAATCTTTTCGTCAACCAGCCGATTATTTAAACTGTATATAAACGAGCTATAAAACTTACATGGCTTCTACGAAGCGTCCGTCTTTCTTGCGACACTGCACCTGCCGGCGCTGCAGGCCTAGACGAGGCGTATGAACTAGAGAATCAGTCTCAGTCCGTATATATCTGAAACAAAAGCACTTTCATGAATAACCAGAATTTACAAACAACTTCTATGTATAATTTACTAGACTACTAACTGTAAGAAATAAAAAAATAAAAAGGAAAAATAAAATCGAAAAAAAAATTCAATACAACACGGCACTACTTAAAAAAAGACCACATACAAACCTATACATTATTAAGTAGCTATATTTTAATAAGGTACATCGCATAACAAAGAAAAATAGAAAATTCACCCCACAGATACTCGACGAATCAAATTATAAAAATTCGACGGATGAAAATATTCTTTTTGTTATGCTAACTGCGTTGTCAAAGCTAAATGTAGAATTTACAAAAGTACCTTTCAATGGTCCTAGCAGCATGTTCCCCCGCCCCCAGGGGGTTGCAGTCAGTCCATCTACCTACGTAGATAGAGTATTCCACGTCGTTTGCTGATGGTTCTGTAACAAAAATAGAAATTAAAAAATATAGGCTGCTTTAAACCAACTTGAGTTAAATAAGAGGAATGACTTATTGTCGTTTGCTGCGTAGAAGGTTAAAACTTGGAAGCCAGCAGAGATTCAGACGGAAAACGTTAAAATGCAAATTATTGTTTGCTTAGTGCAGTCTGAGATTTTCATCAGAATTTTTTTTTGTTAATTAAATTTTATGATGCATTTTTTTTAAAGTTGTTTTGTTTCTACAGATTAAAGAATTGTTTTTTTTTTTTTCAGAATATAATAAAATTATAAATATACTAGTATAACAGCCAGTATCATCATTTCGAACTGAGCAAACATGTTTACTCAAATTTTATTACTGGCCAATTAAATGGGCAATTACCACATAATAATAACACAGTAAATCAAATTTCAAAAGTGATTTTATTAATTTTATCCACTGGAGATCGCTAGATTTTACCTACAGCATTTAACGCTTTTTTATGTTTGTAGGAGTTGAGTTAGAGATGCTTGCAATGTGGCTGCAAAAATAAAAACTTTTTGCTGACTTATAACGAAATAAGCATTTCAAATTCAAACCGAGCGAAAATTAATTTAAATTATTTCATGAGAACAAAGCATACGTCAGTATTCAAGCTGAAGAGAGCATTAAAATGCAAATACCTATAGGATCCTGTAAACAGTTTTGGTGCAGTGAAATAATTTTAAACTCACGTTTAGTGGTAATGTTTTAAATGGAATGTTTACGGCAGTTTGGTTAGGGAGGACCCCCGAGGATTGATGCGCCATGCGAGAGCTATTTATTCGACGTTGAATATTATTAAGTTCTGAATTCGACATTTTAAGCTGCACAGCAACCGCAGGTTATTAGCGTCATGTTATAACATTTTATTCTTGTGCCAACTCTTTACACTGAAGCTATTCAAATTAGAAAATTATTCACTTATTAAAAGTTTTTGTCTAACATTATAACATACTAGCCGTTGCCCTTGGCTTGATCCGCGTTCTGTTACCCTCCCAAAAAAAGTAACCTATGTGTTATTCAGTAAGTAAGTAGAATATAGGTAGGTCATCTACCCCTGTACAAAATTTTTGCCCGATCCGTTCAGCTGTTAGAGCGTGATTGAGTAGTAAACATACACACATTCAAACAACTTCACAAACTTTCCTACCATCATTATCATCACAGCATTGTTTCCCGCTGTATCTGAGACTTCTACCTAGGAGCATGGGTACTGCTTTCTCCTCCTTCCACTTTTTTTTAGTTTTGTACGTCTTGTATAGAACGCCTGCCATTTGCACTCCCAGTTTCAAGAGTAAGGCCTGCACCAGGGTCTCGTCTGCTTATCAGAAGTCGGAACCCAAATACCACCTTTTTTATCGATGTTTAAAATAACAAAGGAATGCTTGGTTACTTTTTTTTACTAGCCACGGATAGCAAAGATAATACAGAAACGAACTCCCACAATGACGTCAGCAATAGAGTCCTTTCAAACCTCATGTAATCACGTTAAAACGTGGAAACACAGAGAGTAGTGGCAAAGATGTAGAGGGTTCATTCTAATTAATTAAGTGAACGTTATAGAATTAGCTCCGGAGAGCGATTTGTTTGCTCTCCAACCTGTAATGGAAGCGTTTAAGTGATTGTTTGAACCGTGGTATTTTGAAGCAGTTTATGTATGTATCTTGGGAAGGTAGATTAGTACGGTTTATATTATATTAACTGCAGCCTCAGCATGGCATCCTTAGACATGTCTTCTTTTCTCCCGACCAATGAAATCCAAAAAAAAGTAGAGACTTGACGGAAGTAGGACACGACGGTAACTCCCGTCCGAACTGAGCAGTCCGTCTGGGTTAGTAAGTACCTCCACCCTACAGGAGACCACGGCCATAATAACCATCATGTTGTGTTCCGGGTGGTAAATAGGTTAGCCAATCTCCTCCCAACCACCACACATTTCACAACCCTCCCCCCTCCAGGGTCGGTAGCGCGAGTGTGACGCCTCTGATTTTGCACATTTCCATAGGCCACGGTGATCACTTCCCATTAGGTGGGTCGTGTGCTGGGTGCGGGCCGGAACCTCCACGTGGTGCACCTGGGCAACGGAGGCAAGCAGCGCCTCCCACTCGCCACGGGAGACGCTGCTGCCTGCGGCCAATCCGGCCGGGGTGGGAGTGGCCCTCTAGAGGGCTGCTCCGAGGCTCTCCACGTGTCCCTCTGACTAGCAGATGGCACAGTGGGGAGCGAGCGGGGGGCGAGCTGATTGTCTGCGCGCTGACGGTTGGGTGACAGGACGGCCTCCTGTCACCCTACACCCCACCGTCGGCGAAGTGGCGCGATGCTCGCCCCACCCCCCCTTCGGGGGGTCGAGGGGGCCATCTTAAAACCGTAGATGGCCCGGGGTCAGCTGGGGTGCGAGGGATATGCCCATTGGGTAACCTTACACCCCGGTTACTAAGGCCCGAGACGGCGCGCGGTTTTAGTCGGTTCGATCCCGACATAACCACCCCCGATGGCCGACGGGGGTGGTATCCATGGAGATTTCCGCACGATAAAAAAAAAAAAGGTGGGTCGTGTGCTTGTCTGCCACCTAAGTAGTATAAAATTTTGGTCACATGGAAACCGAGGACTGCAGCTGGTGTGTCAATAAATATGATAACGGTAACGATTTACAGTCGGGACACCTTTTGTTACGAGGAAAACACAGAGTTTTTGTTATGCTAATTTTACTTAGGTATAATAAACTTGAAAGGTTTAGCGAAGCCAGGCACTCAAAATGCCAACGTTAATCCTAAATTATAACTTATCGACCAACAGTCGACAATAAAAATTCTACTCGATCAGGTTCCAAAGGCATTGTGCTCTGAATAATAATCCATTAGGTTTTACAAAAAGGCTTCTTTGTATGAGTATAAGCATTAGTACTAGACCAGCGTACGGAATAAATGAGTTTTAGTTAAATACATACATACATAATGCTCACGGTTTTTCCCTACAGGGTAGACAGAGACAACACTCACTTCCTCTACTGTCATTAAACCTTTACCTAAGATTTTACCTTCAGCTTACCATCAGACAAGGTGAAGTCTTCTAGACGTCACCAGTATAAAAAAGCTAAAATCTTTTTAAATTATTATATTGTCATCGGTCCAAGATATGTGTGCAATCCGACGTCTTCAGGTGTTCCAAAATTGAGTTAAATTTCGTTACGATGCTAGTAAAAGCGTGCTAAAAACTATAATGCTGTTTGCTCTATTCATCTCAATTTAGCTGTCATTCTGTGTAGATTAGTGTAAATAATAAAATAATACAAAAATAAATCAAGATCCCGCTAAAAATAGTTTTGTTTCAATGTGTAATTTCGATCCAAGTTCTGGGAATTTGATTTAGCTAAATAAGTAATTAGTGATTATCTATTTTTATCACGTCGTGTCCGTGTTTCCCCAACCCTGAAATAGTTCCAAACAGCTCGTCTAAAAATATATATAGATATATTTTTGGTCTTAGATGATATTTCTGATTACAACAAGGACAAGTAAATTGCTATCATGAAAACCCACGACAGGTATGTATCTTTATCTGTAGATTGCGACCATTTTTAGTGACCTACTTTTTCGCCATATTTATTCAGAAGCCCCTGGGGCGATGGTATCTGCTTATGCAGCCTTGTTAACTTTATCGTATCTACATTGACACAAGAGTGCTTGTGTTGCCAGATGCTTGTTATTTTTTATATTTACTTCGAGAATCCGGGCACATGTATGATTGGGATGTTTTGCATGTTTATAATGTGTGATGTAATGAAACGTTTTTGTTGAATGGTTATTTTTTTAGTGTAATTTGGTTTAATGAGGATAGATTTTTTTTATACTACGTAGGTGGCAGACAAGCACACGGCCCATCTGATGGGGAGCGGTCACCATGGCCTTATGTACGTGCGCAACACTAAGGGTGTCACACACGTGCTGCCTACCCTGAAGGGAAGGGGGAGGGCTAGGAACGTGTGGGGAGGTTAGGAAGGTTGGGGAACACAGTGAGCTCTGGCTACCCTACTTACCGGCGGCGGGAACACAACACGATGGTTATTATGGCCGTTGTCTTCTGTAGGGCAGAGGTACTACCCCAGTCGGACTACTCAGTTCGGACGGGCAGAAAGT
The DNA here is from genome assembly GCA_963576445.1 of Lithosia quadra. Classification (NCBI taxonomy): domain Eukaryota; kingdom Metazoa; phylum Arthropoda; class Insecta; order Lepidoptera; family Erebidae; genus Lithosia; species Lithosia quadra. The sequence continues at coordinate 13,425,952 of OY754884.1, read as the reverse complement.
CGGAAAAGCTTTCGGCATTTTAACAAACTGTAGTAATTACAAGATACAAGCACTTCAAGTCAACAGTCTCTATACTAGAAACATCTGATCGTAAAGTTTAAGTACCTAGGTAAATAATGCGAACAGTGTAGAGTTAGGGTTTACAACTAATAACTTTGAACAGTTTACATAAACCTAACGTTGGGTACCTGTGTGGCGTGACTTTAAAACGTTAGACTAACTATGTCGCGAGTTCAAGTCCTATTCAGTGCAGATATTTTATACATACATATAATAGCCGTCGGTCTTGGTTATCATAATATGAACATCTATGGCAGCCGTTATGGGTACTCTAAAATATTCATTCGACAAAAATATCGTCAATGGGTTCTGGAGGTCAGATTTCGGTTGTTTAACGGAAATATCGAAGTTCGGTTGTTTCGTAGTTAGAGCGAAAAAGGTCAACCCAAATGAGTTGAGAAAAGGCTCGATGGTTTCACATACAAACAATCACGCTTCTTTCCCAATGGACCATACGTTTACAAATATCCATTAAGTACCTACTTAAAAAAAATACGGTGATGATGTAATAAATATAAACCTCAAACAATTTTTCCACGCGTCTGAACTTGTATGAATATATTCCGAAATTCACAACCAATGCATCCTTTTCATAACAACTTTATGAAAGAAACTCGTCCGATAAGATATTCAGCAAACCTGTGTTGTTAAGTGAAAAATTTATGTTCCGTTCGTGAAGATAACACCAAGTTAGATAACTCGTTCGAAAAAGTTCCCTTGCACGAACACAAAAGTTAGTTTCGTGGAGATTAAATTATTACTAACTTCGCGAACTGATTGTAATATCTATTGTCAACGGGATTATTCAATGTTGCCTTAATTGAAATTTTGTTGAAAATTACTCAAGTTTGTGTGTAGGTATAACTTTTAAGTTTACTGATGAGAATAAATTGAAGTTTAAACTTATGTTGCTTATGTGACGAATTAGTCAAAGTTACGATGGTGCGATGTAAACTATAATTACGTACCTACCTATTAGGTACGAAATAATTAAGCATTAATATTATGTATACACGACCAGTGCATGCTTATTATGTGGAGTTGGCAGCCAATTTGATAAGTCCTTATTACGTGGAACCAAAAAACAAACTACCTTTATCTCCCTAGCAGTTTAGGAATATTTTGTATTCTTTGCAATATTTTTCGTGTTAATATTGCAAATAGTGTCCCAAATTAAAAAATAACAAATGGCTGTCATAGCAAAGATAGAAAATCGTAAATTGAATATTAAAACAGTGCGACGGAGGGTTGGAAGGAAATTAACGAGTAAAGTCATTCCGCCGAGTTCCGTTTGGGTTCCATCAAATTAATACCAGCCGCCGTCGATAAAGTAATTTATTATAAGTGCTTGTTGATTGAATACAGTCATTATACGTATACATTTTGATTAAATTTCGTTTTCTATTTAAATTTACCGAGTCGAAATAAACGGTTCGGTGCCTCTTTTCTTTGTCGTACGATAAAGAACTGGAATGTTTTACCCACATATTTGTCTCCTTCTTTCTATAATCTCGCGGTCTCATGACAAAAGATCAATCGAAACTGTCATATTCAAGAAGTTTATATTGTGATACAAATACATACAAGATACATATACATATCATGATATGTGTGCCGTCACGATACACATAGAGAGCACTCTAAAATACGTAGCAGACGATATTCCATTGCGTGTGTAAAAAACCTTATAATTTCCACGAAGTGCGGGCACCCGCATCATCCCACATGCGTGATACACATGAGGCAGCGGAGACCTCTAGCTCCATGGCGGAGACGGTAAAGGGCAAGTTAAAAATAAAGGAAAATTCATAATATGGCACATTCTAGGCACAACGACATTGTTGACATTGCGATAGAATGCCGTCTTATACTGTAACCCTAAAATACTATTAATTACTCAAATAACCTTCACAATAATTAATTAATATTGTACCTAAGTTCATATTTACCTCTAGGTATGCAACATTATAATGCCGGGTATATACTGACCAATAAAGGCGAAAATGCAAATGAGTGGGATTCGTCGATAAAATTATCGTAATGATCAGTGTTGAGTGTACAGTTATGATGCAAAATGCCACTATTTTCACTGTAATGTCAAGGTTTTCACTTAATTCAATCACGTTCGCACCTTAGACGCAACTATTTAAAATTCCAATATTCAAAATTTGTGGAAACAAATTGCAGCATCAAGTAATACAGAAATAATGTGAGTATAAATTTATGAAACAGTAGAATTATGATTGCACTCAACAAAAGTACAAAAATATACTACTGCTTCTAATCCACAAGAGGACCATATTATATAAACTTAACTTAAATTCCAGCAACTGATCTGATGAAGTACATAAAAATTTTGCAAGTAAGCTTCGAGACTTTAATATACATTGTTGAATAAACTATCTGAAGACATATATCTTCAAGACATGGCCATATGTCCTCTGAGCACATCATCCTTTGTCTTCAGCCATCCATTAGACTAGCATTTGCATACAACTGCGCTCAATACCGGTTGAGATTTATATTTCAAGATGGGATCGGGTTTTGAACATGACTGCAACGTATGTATTGAATACATACAGGAGATCATTTTAGCTATCTTAAGTTGTATATACATCTGAGTAAATTGTCCGTTGCGTAATCTAAATCGGAATGACAAGTGAAATACCGTACGTGCGACGGCATGTATGGCATAAAAGTTGATCCAGCGAAAGGGTTGTACTACTTTGGAGGCAATGACCCCGTGATATCGTCACTTCATATATACTAAGTCAGTTGTGTGTGAACATCCGTCGAGCCTTTACCTAACTCAGTTGAGCTCGACTTTTTTCAGTTTAACTATGAAACGATCTAATTTCGATATTTTCCATGAAGCGATTGTCATCTGACCTTCACAATCCACTGGCGATATTGAAGTTAGTCAATCTGTAGCCAGATCGGTTTGTCGGACATTGAATATCACAATTCTTGAACCGGGACCAATTTGCTCTTCAAGGCATTAAAGGTTAAAAATGGTCACCCATCCAAAGGCTGACCTGGCTAGCAGTGCTTAACCTTGCAACGTGATAACCTACTTTGTTTTTACTTTTAATTTAGTTTAAGTCTAAATGGCACTATGTAATATGTCCTAGAATATTTTTTATTTTATTTACCTTTACTTCAAAATAGATTGTAAATATAAATTAATAGTTTGTTAATCTTTTTGATATGCGAAATGAGTAGGTACACCCTCTGAATATTATCGTTACCGTTTACTCTATGTTAATTATTGTTACCTTTTTTGTTATGTTCTCATGTAAGTGACTTTGTATGTCTTTTTGAGAATAAATTCTTTAAACCTTAAACCTTATATGTTTACTGAAGAGTATTTTGATAGCTACATTCATCATAACGTTTCAAATAGATTGAACCCGGAAACACACATATATTAAATTTACATACACAACAAAATTATGTACAAACATAAATTATGGTAAATCGCATTGTTACAATTTACATATGAAAGCGTAGCGTTATCAAGACGGGAACTTGTATTTATAATTTAATATGTGGCGCTAAAGTGTGTTAGATTTCATAATAAAATAATTATTATGAATTTAAATAGTAAAGAGTCAACAAAAAAAAATATTATCACCGATAAGTAACTTAAATGTCAAACAAAGTGATGTTAATATCTTATTCTGAATCGAGCGTCATAGCGTTGATTCTAAATCAAATCAAATCAAATCAAATCAAATCAAATCATTTATTTGCACAACACAGGTTACAGAAAGTTCGTAAAAGATACTCTATCTTTATGGTAATATATCTATATAGATTCTAAAATCATACTTTCAGTATATGGGATACTTTTCATCCTTGGAATAGTTTCTCATGGGTTGCGGGAACGAGATCAGTATGCCATGAGAGGGTAGCCGCGGCCAACAGTTTATTTATTTCAAAAACAGCCATTAAAGTAGTTCTCAACAGTATATTCTACTCAATAGATACCTATGGTCAAGAGTACCCGGCACCGGCGTGCATGTATGAAAACAATATGAAAGTTGAAGAAGCGAAAGGAGTAAGTGGAAAGATGTTGTCTCTGCCTACCCCAATGGGAAAAAGGCGTGATTTTTATGTATGTATGTATGTATGTAAGTATGTATGTATGTATGTATGTATGTAGATACCTATGTACAGACTGTAGTATCAAATAGTTTACGATTCATTTCTGTTATTCAGTGAGCATCCAATAAGCCAGACGGTCTTAGTTCAGTGAACCTGGGTACGTTGAGATAATTGTGCCCAATTCTGTCTAAATGAGGCACGAACGGGGATTACATGCGGTGCTATGTACGATTGGGAGCTCGGGATCTCTCAAAGCTACCGGCCTTAGTCGTCGAGGTAACTGTTAATGCGAAGGATATGGTGCTATTGATTTTAAGATATACTTGTATTTATGTTGGAAATTTAGTTAGTAACAATGTTCGTTGTATTTTTTTAAAATAAATTATATTTTATGGCGGAACCCCACATTACTATTCACTAATTCGCCATACAAGAGAGACTAAGGCGAATATTCGTGCGAATAAAGCAAATATTCATGAATTGGTCCTCCCTATTTCGTTGTATACACGTGAATAAAAAGGCGAATAACGAAGTGGGGCGCCACCATTACCATAGTCAAAGTCAAAGTCAAAAATCATTTATTCTGTATAGACCATTTTAAGCGGCACTTACAAAACGTCAAATTATAAATATTTAAAACTAGAAGTAAATGGACCACCGGTTCGAAACGCGGCCCAGACCTGAGAAGACATACATACATTATATAGTTACGCGGCTTCTCATTGTGGTAGTTAGAGATCTTTATTTGCAGTTTTAAAGAAACTTACAGCTAACAAATCACAATAAAAGTTCAGTTTAGTGCGAACATATCCTAACACGAACCAATATCAAACTTTAACCAACATTAAATAGACCACAAATTTATATATTTACGACAATAAAGAGATCGGTTTTAAATTTATAGTTTTTGAAATAGGCTATGAAATGCTCACGCCCAATAAATAATAGCAGCTCTAATAGCAGCTCAAATGCAACCAAGTTTAAAATTCAAAGACATTCTGAACGCTTGCAGACTGACCTACGTATTGCAATCGCTTTATCGCACCTGCTCCATATTTGATCATCAGGATAGGCGTAGAATATCATTTATTAACGATTGTGAGGGCCTAGGTAAAGTTACATTCGATTGGCTATAACGCCAGTGGAAATATCCAAAATGTATGAAAATGCCATTATTTGTCGACATGTGACGAGTAACGAATAAATCGCAATCAGATAAAGTATGAAGAAACTGAAATAGATTTTTATATTTCGAACTTTAGGAAAATCATAACTCGTTGGAAATCGTTTTCATACTAATAACATCAAACTTGGATACGATTTCTACTCGATATTCGATTGCCATAAAGACGTCAGCTAGTTTTATATCCAGTTAAATTTAATAAGGGCAACAAGTCTACGAACTTTGTAGAGGCCTACGAGTTTCGTAGGCGGCTACGAGGCATCGTAGCCGATTGCAAGAACGTTTTGAAATCACACTGACATTTTCACAGTGGTATTTAGGTGGCCCACTGATATCTTCGGGGCCCAAAGCAACCTTATCTGCAAGACGGCAGAGACGGGTTAGAAGTCAGATGGCAGTCGCTCTCATAAAAGCCGTATAAACCAAATCCAAAGAAGGAGAAGTATGCGCACCCCGGGATCCAAACTGCAAGCCTCGGATGTAACCGGGAACAATTGAAAAATGATGATAATGACTCGACGAAGTACATTGAAATATATTTTAATGTGATCTGTCTAAAATCTTGGCTTTCATCTAGCATAATAATCGACCGGAATAATTACGAATTATGATTGATACCCACTAAAATTACACCCATACCATGAGCACGTTAATGTCTATTAACATTATGGTGGAATGTGAAATTTTAGAGGTTAGCAAAGTTGCGTCCTGCCGTTTTCCAACTTCCTTAAAAAAGTTAGCAAAGTAAAATATTTAAAAGATTTATTCTTAAGAGGATTAAAACTCAAAAAGTATAAATTAGTGAAAATGTTGTTAATTTGAATAATAATTATAAACAAAACACCAAGATTTTAACGTTATTCGAAGGTGTCTATTGCGAATCCATTAAAACTTTGAGAGCATCTCTATGATTTCACTGCGAGAGTGGTTAGCAGCGAGAAAACTTTTCCAATTTGGGTTAGGTTAGTACTCTACCGAACCCCCCAAGCAACCGGTCACTGACCCCTGCCAAAGAGGATTTATTCACAAACATTCCTGTCGTGGAGTAGCTCACAATTTATCTGTCATGGATCAATATTTGCGACAATGTTTGTGACCCATATTTACAAGATAAGATCATACAATCATACACGGCTTTTGATGTTGGGAGTCGTTTTGGATTGCAGTATAATTTTCCAAAAAAAAATCTTTAGTGGAGATATGCGATGCATCAACTGCCAATATTTCAAGTTTGTATTTTAGTGGTTAAGGGTTAATCAATCCGTTAGTTAGGATAATTCATTTTATTTAGCGCCAATGTTTGCAACCAATGTTTGCAAGACAGGATTATAATGGGTGAGGAGGAATATTATTAAATTCTGTTATTAATATCCTTCGTTAAGGAAAGGTTAAATTCAACTGTGCACAGCGTTATTTAAAGCTATACCAAACATACCTTGTACTATGGAATCTAGAGCACGGATAATATAATCATCCTTATAATATTATGTACATTTTATGTATAGAAACATATATCAAAGCATAGGTACTTACATAATTTATTTTAGTCTTTATTTTAAATATACACATATAAATTACATTTTTAAATATATCTAAAAAAAAATACATTTAAAAATATAAAAAATAGTACCCCACCGGTATCGGGTACAGGGACCAAGCTACCGGTGGCTAGGGCTCCAGAGAAAGGAATCTCCTCACAATACGTGCCGTGTCGAGGAGTACCGCCTTCTGCATCAAGCCCTTGATCCAACTGCCTAACGCGAGCCTCTTGAGATGTTGGTCGAGGCTCTTGGCGATCAGTCCGTGAACTGATACAACTATCGCTACAATAATTGCCGAATCCACATTCCACATGTCGACAATCTCGTGAGCTAAATCCAAATATTTCATTTGTTTTTCTTTTTCAGCTTTCACGAGATTATCGTGAAATATATAATTTATTTTATTATTAAAACACAAAATATGAAACCGCTAAAGTTGCAAATAATTAATCCACAGAATTCTGTTATGAATATACAAATTGACAATTAAAAGCTTTCAACGCGCACCTATTTATGTAAACGAATTTAAAGTAAAATATGAATTTTAATGAGTATCGTTACAATGTCACCGACAAAGGGCATTTACCCGCATTATTTTTACATAAATGCCCAAAATGGGAGTGTAATATCTTATGGGATCAGTTTTTTAGGGACTCGTCATTATGTCATCATTATGTACTTTCAGCTTCTGGTAAGAAGCTGAAAGTACATAATGATGACATCACTTGGGGTGTAGACCTCAAAAAATGGTAAAAAGCTGAAAGTGGAGTATTAATAATGTTCAATACTAAAATGGTGGTTTACAGTTTGATAGCTTCGATAGATGCTTTTTTACGTCCTTCTTAATGGCGAGTAAAGTTAGCAAGAGTTTTATCGCTGGACTATAAGCGAGTAAGCGAGGGCGACGGTGGCGATACGTTGCTAAATGTCTGCTCCCTCAGCGAGTATGCTTACATTCTCAACGAGATTTCTTATCACCAATCGAGAATCACTCAGTGATTTATTATTTTTTTGATAGCTCTTGAAATTTTGACAGTTGCTCGTTATCTCACCACTACCCGCCCTGTGGGACGAGTGCTTAAAATCCTTTACCCGGGTTTCTAGAAAACATGTATTATGTTGTTGAAGTGTGTGAGTAAGGTGTAAGTTTTATTCTTATTGTACAGCTCCTTAGTGTCATAACGTGATGTTAACAAATTTCTACAGACTGCCTTAACTGAGGTTTTAGATCTAAAAATAATATTCGAATCGCAAAAGGTAGTTCCAGAAATGAACACGTTCAAATGAACAAAGAAACTCTCCAACTTTATTATTTGTGTATTTTCTTATCGACGGCCTTATGTTAAGCCTCATAAGTCAGATATTGATTGGCACTTAACTCCATTCCCGAATTCACATAACTCACGTTTGGGCAGAAAAAAAATGAAACCTTTGCGACATTCGGCATGGAGCGATTCTACATGATTTATTCATTTGTCCATAAATTCGACCGTAAGCCGGACATATTTATTTTGTATGAAATATCGTTTTTACCCCTGGCCGGTAATGTGATATTTTCACCATTGTTATCCCTCCATTCGGACTTTGACCCTTGAAGAGCGAGAGCCAATAAACGGACTGACGTCATAGTGGTCATAGTAAGAATGTTGAAATTTTTGTGCGAAAGTACTCGGAAACTATTCATACTGTTGACTGATGGCACTTGGTCGAACTAGGTTCACATTGAATCAAATCACTTGTAGTTTTCCTCAATATTTACATATTTAACCTGAACGGTTTTGCCTCAAAAGTTTTAATGACAGTAACTATCTTTGAGAGTGCCGTGAGGCGAAACCAGTTAGGTTTATTAAGTAAATATTGAAGCAAAGTACAAGTGATAAAGGAATGCTTGGATTGTGCAGATACGTAGAGAGGAAGAATGAGTCAGAACGTCGAAATATATATATTAGGTGAGATGATTAGACAACACGTTGAAGGTCCTAGGCTTACGTATGATAATCAGATCGACGGCATTATGAAGAAAGGTCAAGAGTATCCGAAAAAAATAATAAAAATAATGAAAGTAGAAGAAGAAAGAAAATGTGTGGTCTCGGTTTCTTTGTTCTGTGGGTCTCGGTCTACTGTATTAAAAAATAGGCGTGACGTGTATTTATCTTAAACACCTTCAAAATTATATTATCTCAGGTACTAATCACAGCCAACATATTAAAGAGTGTCTTCTTAATATGATGCAATTTTGGCGTTTCTGGACCCTTAGAACATTGCTATTATTAGGTTACTTATGTAACGTTTTATGGCCGTGACCGTATGTAATATGCAATAGTTGGGACCCGGAAATTCTTTTAATGTCGGTTTGTGTTTAGTTTCTTTACCCAACACAGACCTTTTATGAGGGGATGCTTTGGAATGCAATAGCGACAGAATTCTTCGTATATACAAACGAGGTCTAACATTATGAGGGTCCATTGCGTGCTTTAGATATTATCAAACGCATTATAACATATTGAAATAATACTATTTTTAAACAGATTCTCTTGATTCATTTGTTATTCCTCCTCCTCTGAGCCTTTTCAGTCTAATTACCAAACAGCGTACTTTGATATTTTCCGTGAAGCTATCATCAGACCTTCATAACCTACTTACTTGGACTTTTAGTACTTCAATTATCCGTAGATGTTCGTATGGCCACCGGGACCACAAAAAATGAAAATATCCAGACCAATGGATAAGGCATGTTCGTGCATATAAATATTTGCACTGAGCGGGAATCGAACCCACGACCACCGACTTAGCAGTCGAACGGTGGTCTTTGATTTATTTAATGTTAATTATTGGTTAGGTTAGGAATCTATTGAAGATAGTCTCATTTCAATATGTAACATTTAAATAAACTGTCGACTGTAAAAAATCTTAACACTGAGCAGGAATCAGTATCCTCCAACGTATATCTCTGAAGAAAATCTTCATAATAAACTCGCTAGCTATCTATGTATCTCAGTTGTGTCCTTCGCTTCAGTTAGCTCGTACTTATCAGCCATTGTCGGTCTCCAGCCAAACAATGAGTCCTGAAGTTTACGACTCCTTTTGTGATCGGTTGGCAGAATATAGTGAGCGACGGCAAAGTACTCTGTTTTTAGTAAAATGCATTTGACTAAGAACAATGGAACGTTCTAGACTGGCATTTGAGTAAGGTTTTATTACTGTAGTAATCCCTGTGGCATTTGTTGCTTTATCTCTTTGATTTATTTGACGGTACATACAGTTCATGATAAATGTGTGATATAGTGCACGGCATCTATATCACAGTAAGACTGGAAAGTCGACCCCAACTGAGTTGGGAAAAAGGTTCAGAGAATGATGATAGTGCACGGCATCTAACTTGGCAAGATTTTGGAGTAGTGGGACCCACACCACCCCAAAACCTTGCCAAGTTAGATGCCGTGCCGACACTATACCTTGTTCCTATGCGACGCATTTTGCCACAAACAAGTATAGTGTACGGCATCTAACTTGGCAAGGTTTTGGAGTAGTGGGGCCCACACTAATCCAAAATCTTGCCAAGTTAGATGCCGGGCACTATATCATCATAGTTTTTTTCGTAAGCAGTTCTAGGTAAGTATGTCTTAGCGGTTAAGAGTTCAATTGCTACGTCAGGGATTCATACCACGGATAGGTACACATAGGTATAAATATTAGCACCGAGCGGGACTCGAACACTAGTGCATTTGTATTTGACATCATCCGAGCATCATTACCGGGTGCATCTAAAGCTTTACTTTGGAGTTCGGGTCTGTTCACCTACACTTTCTTTTGAAATAAATCATTTCTGTAATTTTTCTTAACAGTTATACATCTTTAACCGCGGGAAAAAAATATGCGGCAGAGCCTACAAATAGTAAGATTATCATGGATCTCGAAGGTCTTGGTGGAGTCACATACACCCAAAACATTTGGTATTATATAAAAAAAGAAACAATATTTGTTCAACAAATCTTATTTACCATGTTATTAAATCACAAATACATTTACTAGAGCATAAAATAACAAGCTCCGACGTCAATCATTCGATCTATTTCTGGCATAAAGCGTCTTATGTTACCACAAAAGCAAATCTTTCAACCAGAAACATTTTCTACCATATCTTGGAAAATTTAAGATCGAAATTCCTTTATCAATACGAATATACGTGCTATTTCTTTTTTTCAATTGTACTAAGTGACGTCTTTCGCATATACTTTTGAGAGGTTTTCGTATACACGTGTCAGCGTCTCAAATTGGCTCCATTATCAATTTACATAAGATGTTGATAACGTCAATTAGGGTCTTCGAGATTCGGGTAATCAAATATGTTGGTTGAATAAAGCTTTTATAATACTCTCTCGCCTGTATATCTCAGAAGGGAAAGCAGGACTGTATAAACATTCGATTTTCTCAAACTGTATTCGATTCCGTATAGATTTAGGGTGGTCTTGATTGCCGTCAATCGGGTGTTTTACTCTAAACTCTGTCCGCTTTTTGAGAATTTCAAAATATAAAATCTCAGTTCTGTAGTAGGTACTTTGCGGCCATTTGCGGTATCGGAGTTGAATCTGGAACCTCGAGTACAGCAATCATACTCGCTGTAGCCAGGAAGAGGATAGAAATAATAATAATTACTGTTATCTAAAATGTTATGTCCGTATCGTTAGTTCACGTGTTTTCTTTCTTAACCAAAACCTAGCTACGCCCGTATATTCGTATCTTCAAATCATAAAAATAAATTCACATTAAAAATGTTATTCCTAAGAAAGCAAAACATATCTACGGGACCCCGGCCACCCTGCCGCCTCCAACAGTTATCTATAAATAGTCGCTGGATGTTTCGCTAAGTGGAAAATACTGTCTGGGCCCGTCACCATGGAGATTACCTCCATAAATCAGTGGTGGAGTGAATCATATTCGTGCATATATCAGCATTTCTGCGTACGTGACTCGCGAACTAATCGATAAGGAATAGTTTGTTTATTGTATCTACTCGTGTTATATGTGTGAAATGGGAAGATGAGATGTTGTTATACTGAGCGGTGATCAGGCATTATTGTTTCTAAATCTAGTGTGTGTAAATAATGGTATATATTATATCGATGGTCTAGAATAGAAACATGTTAATTGTAAAATTCTGCACTTCTACACTAGGTTCATATAAGGTATAATAAGCACCAAAGTGATATAAAAAGTCTTATTTTTATACAAAATAATTTTTAAATTCTATTTTTAAAAAAGCATGTGGAACTTACAATAAGTCATCTTCGAGTAGGTATCCTACGCTTTTTAATAACAATGCAATTGTTTTTTGATTCACTTAATTTTCTAATCTCATTTTATTTTGTTCTTCTATTAGATTGTGTTTTTTAGTTTTATAAAATTATTATTTTTCTTCTTTCAATCGCACAGCTATTTATAAATTCCTTCAGTTTGACGACATCTCTAACTGAGTATTTATTCTTAGTGTCCATGAATTTTCGCTCGTTCTATAAAACAAGCCTTACGAAAATGGTGTGTTCATGCTAAGTAATAATAAAGCTTATAGCTCCGAATCTACGTTCATCTCCCTTACACTGTAGGTATTATTTGCGTGAACCTTTGAATAATGTAGGAGTGATCAATAGATGTGGGCCGTAGATCCGGACCTCTTTATCATTCCTCTTTGACCTTCCAAGAATCGGCTTTCATTTGCGACAACTGTGCTTCGTATTTTTCCTCTATTCGTGGAATTGCGACGAATTTAAGGTTACACGTGTATGTACAAACTGTATGAATTAGGCTTCTTTCCGCTATTCGAAAATTAATATTGGAAGCTCTTGTAAGAAGTGACGTGATGGATCATTAAAAAGGCATATTCGCGGATATGGATTCGAATACGGATCTTAACATTTTTATAGTTAGGTATTTTATATAGGTATAGGTACCTAGTTCTATAGATAGTTGATGCTACTTCACACTTTGCGTGAGAGGATATATTTCGACTTGCATTGTGAGTGTCTTCTATACATTTGATTTTAAGCTATTAAGAAATAATATGAGTATAAGTAGTTTTCTATTACTACCTAATTGCCTAAATGTAGGATTTCATCTATGAACTATAAATTAATATGCTAACAGATTCACCAAAAAAGCAACGGATAAGTAACGGATCTTTGCTTTATCGGCTTATTACCCACGGATGCGGACATCCGGTACATCACACCGGATAACTGCTTTTACGCCCACATGAAATAGATACTGATTCCGTTTTTGATATTTACGGATTTACTAAAACTTGTACGCGAAATAAATGCTTATATGCTATTTTGTATACTAAGTGTCAAAATTAATTTAGATGACTTCAATATCCTCACTTACTGCCACAAATAATAAGTAGGATACTTAGAATGTCTACACACCTGTTGCAACTTATACTAAGCTAGTATTTTACCTAAATGTAACTAAACACACTTTAAAAGAATCTACAGTGTTCATCCTTTCAGCAATAAAGGTAACTGTACAGTCAACGTAACGATCTCGGAACAGTTCCGTACTCCCGCCAGCTGAATGCAGATCCACCTAATGAATTCCGTCGATTCACTATGATTTCATCTATGAACTATAAATTAATATGCTTACAGATTCACCAAAAAAGCAACGGATAGGTAACGGATCTTTTCTTTATCGGCTAATTACCCACGGATGCGGATATCCGGTACATCACACCGGATAACTGCTTTTACGCCCACATGAAATAGATACTGATTCCGTTTTTGATATTTACGGATTTACTAAAACTTGTACGCGAAATAAATGCTTACTTATATGCTATTTTGTATACTAAGTGTCAAAATTAATTTAGATGACTTCAATATCCTCACTTACTGCCACAAATAATAAGTAGGATACTTAGAATGTCTACACACCTGTTGCAACTTATACTAAGCTAGTATTTTACCTAAATGTAACTAAACACACTTTAAAAGAATCTACAGTTCATCATTTCAGCAATAAAGGTAACTGTACAGTCAACGTAACGATCTCGGAACAGTTCCGTACTCCCGCCAGCTGAATGCAGATCCACCTAATGAATTCCATCGATTCACTCCACTCGCCCCGGAATTAATCTTATCTAAGAATCCCTTTTTTTCAAAGGAATCTAAATAGGGGATTTTGTTATTCGCAGATTGCGTTTTAGATTTACTGAAGAATAATGTTTAAAATGCCTTATTAGCTGTTAGCAAGAATTTACAGTTTAGGCTTATTTTGAGACATACCTATTGTTTCATCCGAGCTTTTTTCAAATTCCGTTGTAACTAGTCGGGGTATTTCAGTCTAACTACAAAGCGGTGGTACTTGGAATATCACCGCATATTACTTTTAACATCAATACGAACATTCAATCAAAATTTCCTTTTAAATAAAAGGAAAATAGTAGAGAATCGTGGAGAGAGCGTGCGGGGCTGCCGCAGTCGCTAAACATACGCTAAATGAAGCGTATGCTGCGAAATTTTGATCAGTCGCAGAATTTGTAGGTTGACGTACGAACGTCACGCGCTCCCGTTTTAAAAGGAAATAAAAATAAAAGCAATGCCTAGTTGTGTAATTAAATGGTGTGGAAAGTCTACTACAACGTCAAGTTACATGAACGATGGGATAACATTTCACAGGTAAGTGTTTTAATTACTCCATTTAATAAAACAACAATTTCAACAACGAAAAATAAAATCAAATATTTGCTCTCTTTCTAGCACATTGAATTGCATATAGCAGTTGTCCCTTTTTTTCTCGATAGTTCGGTTCGCAGCATATCGATAGAATTTAAAATAGGTTTATTTATTCAATGTTCTTCCTATAGTTTCCTTATTTTTTTTTGTATCATTATTGCTTTATTTTAAGACTTACTTATGCAGGTCTTCCTCGCAAAAGTGTAGGAATACTGGTAAAAAACTTGTATATAACAGTAAAAAATGTATAGTGCGCGGCATCTAACGTGGCCTGATTTTGGAGTAGTGTGGGCCCCACTACTACAAAACCGTGCCAAGTTAGATGCTGTACACTATACTTGTTTGTGGCAAAATGCGTGGCAAAATAAATGAAATCTCTACCTGACTTAAAAAAAAAAATAGATTTACTCGCCTCCGTTGCCCGGGTGCACCACGTGGAGGGTCCGGCCCGCACCCTCCAGGCGACGTCCTGCCACTAAATGACGAAGCAATTCTAATCTTTCCCGTTATCATTACCTATTGAATTTCATGGAACGCGACAGTTTAAAGGTTAGGGGTTCATTATATTGGGTGCGGGCCGGAACCTCCACGTGTTGCACCTGGGAAACGGAGGCGAGCAGTGCCTCCCACTCGCCACAGGAGACGCTACTGCCTGCGGCCAATCCGGCCGGGGTGGGAGTGGCCCTCTAGAGGGCTGCTCCGAGGCTCTCCACGTGTCCCTCTGACTAGCAGATGGCACAGTGGGGAGCGAGCGAGAGGTGAGCTGATTGTCTGCGCGCCGACGGTTGGGTGACAGGACGGCCGCCTGTCACCCTACACCCCACCTTCGTCGGGGGGTCTTAAAACCGTAGATGGCCCCGGGGTCGGCTGGGTGCGAGGGATATGCCCATTGGGTAACCTTACACCCCGGTAACTAAGGCCCGAGACGGCGTGCGGTTTTAGTCTGTTCGATCCCGACATAACCACCCCCGATGGCCGAAGGGGGTGGTATCCATGGGGATTTCCGCACGATAAAAAAGGGGTTTCATTATATTGGAAAAACGTGTATTTTGTATTAAATTTTGCAGATTTCCTAATGATGACATCGAGAAGAAAGAAATTTGGATCAAAGCTACACATAGAGACAATTTTTTACCAACAAAGTGCAGTGTCGTATGTTGAGCCATTTCACGTAAAAGTACCAGATAAAATTATTTTGTAAATAAAGTCTTCCTAATTTAATAACCTTTTCTTTTATTTTATAAAGAATATTAGCAACTGAAATTATTACTAATATTCCCTCTAAACCCTCCAGCTAAGCTCAAGGGCTTGTGTTAGGAGTGGGTTCACGTCGGTAGTGTAATGACCTGGATTCGAACCCGGGGCCTCTCGATCGTAAGGCGGACTTCTTAACCACTAAGCTGCCGCTTTTTCTCCTGTTTTAAACAATTCTGTATCGCAAACAAATCCTTATAAATAATATTATAGATTACGAATGAGTCAACAATTTTATCGATATCGATACTTTTTTAATTACTTGTTTGGAATCCCTAGCTATTGAGTTGTCATTTTTTTGACAATTCGTCACCCAATCACAGAGGGCGAAACGCATTCTCTCCCCGCCGCGAATTGGTGACTTTGATTTAGAACAAAAACATGCCCATACTCTCTCCACTGGTTATTGTGCTCCGTGTATGACATGAACGCTTCGCGACTGACATATACCTAAACGTGAACATATAAAAAATGAGATAGAATTTCACATGTACCCAAAGTTGAGTAGACAACAAAGGAAAACTATTCATTCGAACCTTCGACCTTCAGATAGCAATTCTTATGAACTATTTTCAAAGGCATTGAATCCTTACCCTTCAGATAGGCATTAGACATTCCAGAACACTCCACGAAATTGAAAGATGAAAAGCTTTGCTCATGCTTTTGAGTATATTTACATCTAGTAATTGATTTTGTATAGCAAACTATAGTTATATTCTTTCTGGTATAGGCTACTCTCACTCGAGATGTCAGCATGCGTGCCAAAGGTCTTAGATATATGGGGCTCCACCAAGGTCCTGCCAAGACTCTCGGGACAAGCTAGTATAATTTTTATACCTATTTATTACTTTTATTGCTATGTTTTAGCTATAAATGTAATATTGTATTTGACATCAAAAATCACCATTTTGCTGTTCTATAATTTGCATAACAAAAGCCGCGGCGAACGACATATACTTATATTATTATTTATTTTGCAGTATAAGTATAATAGTAGATATTTTTACGGGAACATAGGAGCGACATAACATACAACATACAGCTATAACAAAATAACCTTCCTTTTTCGACGTCACCGCAGTCATGTAAAAAGTGTTAGGTAGGTATAAATGAACATTTTTGTCGACCCTACTGTGAAAGTATAAACAACTTTCCAAGACATACTATCTTAATTGTAAAATGTTACATCGTTCTACTAAAACGGTTATTTTTATCTTAATAAGATTCTGCGTTACATGACGGTTTATAGCACGCGGATGCTGTTTTCACTCTGTTTTAAGGAGAATACATGGCGAAAGTTCTGTAGTATAAGCAATAACTTTTATGTGTGACAAGCTATTCGTGTCCTGTGAAAAATTGTGTTCCGGTTAGGAGATGAGGCAGGCATGAATTTAGAATTCGTAACGAAACGCAGAACTAGATAAATGAGGTATTGCATTTTTCACCTATCTCATATGGAATAGCACGCCTTTTTTAATGTCATCTTTGTCGTATGACAGCAAAAAAAAAGTTGCGCATTGTTGATGGCATGTTGATGGTATATTCGTGGTCTTTTGCGATAACAATTTTTTTTGTTGGTTTTGGCGCTAACGCGGAAAAAGACACATCGGGGCATTGTATCATTTTCTAAAATTAGTGTAAAATGTAGTTATTATGTGTAAAAAACGGTGGATTTTTAAACATATTAACATCTTCGACAACGTGCACACGTTTGGGAAAGTGGTATATTACCGTGAATTGTGCTTTTCAACGTTGATTCCAAAACTCCATAGAAGCCTCTAGTAAAGTCTCCACTATTTATTGGGGCAAGACTATGAAGGAAGACTGACTTGACTATTGACTATGAAGACCTTGACTGTGACTAAATGACGAAAACGCCGCATAATACATTTATAAATGTAAATTATTATATTTGTTTGTGGCAAAATGCGTCCGCATATAAGCATCGCGCATTTTTATAAATAATAAAAAAAACCAATTTTGTTCCGTACGATTTATCTAATAGTATGTGATGAGTAATCCTATATCCTGATGAGTTCATTGTATTTCCCATACACATGTTCAACAGCTGTTTGAATTGATAGGTAGGTACTCACACAGAATAATCGCCGCGATGTCACAGACAACATTCATCAAGTGTAGTGAGTATCCCTACTTGTTAGTACTGCGTTATCTTGTAATAAAGTTTACCGCTTGCATTTTTATAAAAGAAAATGCAAGTCTGGCACGAAAGGTAGTGGAATAGGGCGGAGTTCCCAACTACCTTTCTAAGTAACTTTACATTGTGGTTTTGAGTTTAATAAGACTATTTGTTTTACTTTGCCTATTTGTCGGTCGCAAAGGTAGCGAGCGAAGTTGGAAGTCGTAATGAAGATAGATTGATGCGAAATAGCATTTACCTATTTCCTTTTCTTTTTTCATTTACAATTGGAAAACTCTTTCTAAACTACCCATTGTAAAATAAATGCGAAAGCAGAAAGGCCTATTTTATTCCAGAAAGACGCTCCTGTGGGCCGCAGGAACCTAAATCCAATATTTTTAAAGTTGAAAAGTACCTACATAACGTTTATTTCAATCCAAACAATTCTAGCTAACCTAAATGGTGAGTGAGTTCACGCCGGTAGGTACTATTAGTGACCAGGATTCGAACTCGGGTCCTCTTGATCGTAAATCCAAATCCTTAACCACTAAGCTACCGATGCTACCATACACACAAATCCACCAGTAATCACAATTATATTGAAGTACGTAACAACGTGGTTTACCGAAGCTCTTCAAATGAGACATTAATCATTCCAGCAAGCTCTTTTAGTACGTTTTTTAAACAAATTCAGCATCGCCTTAATACAGTTTCCAACACGGAGAGTCGATCGATTATATAGGGTGATATGGGGGAGGGTAAGCCCTCCCTAGCTCACAGAGGGTTGCGAGGGTATATTATTATATCTGTTGCTTTACAGGCGTCCACCGAACGATAAAATTCTCCAGACTGAGGAACAAAATAGAAGGTAACAGCATGTGCACGACTCGGGATAGTTGAACTGGCTTTTTTGTGGTACCATTTGTCTTTTATCTTTTTTGTTTCATGATGTACGAGTACAATAATGCTAATGGGAATTATCGCGATCATATAGATATTTCTTACTGTACGCTAATAAAGGTACAAAAAAATATACTTGAAGGCTAATTTGTACAATGCGCGATTTTATCGCTGTCCGCAATGTCTTTCAGACAACCGGTATGGACACAGAACAAAGAAAAATCCTTAGGACTAGAAATCGTATGGGGGCGTGTTTGTGTCGCCAAAAACCTAAGTGTAATTGCATTAACCTCACACATATACACTTGTGTATATGCATGAAGCAGGCTAAAATATAAAGAAATACTTTCTTCTAATCAAAAAATAAGTTTATGCGATTGATTTTAAGGTTTCTTTTCCTATAAGTTTTCACGAAATATTTACTTCAATATTCTAGAAGTTTCTATACTCTGTCCAATTCAGGATGCTAAATGATAATGTTGACAGTTCACGTCTATGAAGTATCGTATTTTTATATACAAAATAATACCTCTAAAATTATCGTAGCACATGGACAAGTACCGCCCACTTTTCGTAGTGAAGCGTCTTGCAAGAATTCAGCACAATTGACAATGACACAAAGGAATCGAATGAATCGAACTTAAATTAATTTATTGAAATTTTTAAGTACTTATGTACTACAATTTTTTTGTAATATAGCTAATAATAATATAATATAATAATAAAAGTAGCTAAGTACAATACTTATTATTTATTAATACATATTATTTATTGTATAATCATGAAGCTATAGATAAACCTTCATGAGTATAATGCAAGACATAATTACCGTAGGTACCATAAAACTTCTCTTTTATCATCCTGAAATAAGTTACCTAAAATAATAAAAAAATAAATGCTTTTGTGTTTTTATAACTATCGATTCCATATTCTACGGGAACGATAATCGAAAATCGATTAGATTCATTTTCGATTATACTATATGGGGTACTCTACTCAGAGCTGTCAAAATTATCATTTTAGTTAAGTTTGTGAAAATGTACAACAGAATTGACACCATGGGGGTCGATTCTAGTGGTGTCCGTATTTTGAGTTAAGTTAATTTCATCCTTACCATTGTTATATTTAAGGACTGATTTGCAATGCAATACAATTTTAGACATCTATTGGTGAATAGCAAAACTATAATGTACATTGATTTTGCTATTGACCGCTAGATGGGGTATTATTGTGATAAATAAATGTGTGCTCTATTCCAATGTGGTTTAAACATAATTCTGTTGTATATTACGTTAAAATGGGGGCAGATTTGATGGTACTCTGCAAAAATAATTGAAGTATATACCTTGTCAAAACGTACTTTAAATTCATTTTCAGTAAAATAAGGTGTGTAGTTCTGCTCTTCTTATATTTTTTTTTTTTTTTTTAAGTGAGGAATGCGTGCTTATGCATGATATCTCCGAGTTTGGGGAAAACCCGTAGACCTATGTGGGACTCTCCCTAAAGGGCATACCCACTAAACCTCACTATGTCCACCTGGTCGCTTTAGTCACATCGCAGGATAGGCAATAGTATGTCACTGCAATCTGACCGGCGTTTTTTGCCCGGCGGCGGGCCCGACTTCCGAGGGTAGGGCCGGCCCTCCCCCCGTACCGTCTCTGTGCCTTCCTGACGAACACCAGCGGGATGGCACGTCGCGAGGCCATTTAGTTGGTTGGCGGACCCCCACGTCCTCCATCCATGGCCATGCGGCGGGCGTACTCTGTACGTCGCCGCCCTTGCGCTCTGGGCTTGCGAGGAGGGAGCGTCAGTCCGCTGCGTTCCCTCTCTCTGAACGCCTCTCGTTTTGCCGTCATGACCGCCTCAGCGAATATTTGGCGTATTAAGTTGATTACCTTGGTGCCCACTACTTTCACACCTAACCCTTTGTATTAAAACAAATGCGGGTCAAATACAGAACCTCCTTACTTGAAGTCGGTCAAATATAGGACGAACGATCATATCGTTAATGGAGGTTCCGTAATACTGTAACAGTTAGCCACCCTACTGTACAGAGTTTGTTGAACGCGGTAAATACGTGAAACCTTTTCGCAATTTAATTTTATGTCCACAGAACCGTAAAAAAGAACGCCACCGCCTTCAAATGGATTTCCGTTGTACGTTGAAATGTCCGCGTTTTTGATATAACTGTATTTCTGTAGTTAATTGTTAAGGTTTTTATTGCACTATTTGGGAGGAAAGCTCCTTGGATTGGGTCGTAAAAGTACAGCGTCGTATTGTTTTCTGTTTATACCGTGAAACGCAGGCAATTGTTGCAAACATATGATGTAAAGATTGCATGTAAGATGTTGCTTTTAGTAAAATATCTAATGGTGGATAACGATTATTATTATTATTATTTGTAAATTAAAATATGTTTGCCAAATATTTAATATATATTTTTTATTGATTTACAATAAATAAAGTTTATTTCTATTCAATTCTAGCATATAGTACCTAGCTTTTGATTAAGCGCACCACATAGAAAGGTGAAAGTCTGTCTTCGTACGGTTTTGCACTGTTCCCTCTATTACACAGCACATGTCTCGATCCTTGCATGGCTATATTTAGAACAGTTGAAGCCGTAAGTACGTGTGTAATTAAAAAAGCGAATGTTAGTATTAAGTTAAAATATTGCGTAAAACAGATCATTTTACACATTTTTTCTAGTTTTGATTTATTTGTTTAAATACCTGTCTACGATGGACCTGTCTACCTGAAATCTATGTATCTTAAAGGGTTCCAAATTTGTGGCTTCATAATTGGAAACCATTTATAATAATTCAACCTAAAAATAAATCTTAAGTTGAACAAAAACGTGAAGTTGATGAAATGAACAACTTAAGTTGAAAAAAGTGAGGCAAAAAGTTATTTGGCACAGTTCCGGATTGAACTTTGGCTGGTAAAATCAAATCCGAACTTGGATTAATTTCACATCCAATTAGTCAAGTTGGTGGTTTCTGGTGAATATTCGGTTTATAAATAGAACTTCGTTTAAAATGTATTTGTGCCTCAGTCATGCCTCAGATAGAAAGACAATGATGATTATAAGGTCCATAATTGAACACGCTTCCCATCAGGTGGGCCGTGTGCTTGTCTGCCACCTATGTAGTATGAAAAAAAAAACGAAAATAATTTATTCTCTTTAGACCCATTGGAAAAATAATATAAACGAAATACATCACCTTCATTCCAATTTACATGACTATTCCAAATCTAAGTCATTAACATGATGATAAAAACCAAATCAGAAATCTCTTGGAGTCGTTGCTACGTCAGTGAACAATAAATTGTTACTAAAATCAGTTCGTTTCGATAAACAGACATAAACTGAGTGCCTATCAATTGTAACCATAACAACAGCACTTTCGATATCGGAACGAACAAGTGTGGTGGAAGAGAGTTCTATCGTGGAGCATAAAGCTGGGAACAGACTGAGCACAAGATATGGAAGTAGGTGTACGAGGTCACAGTCAAGGGCGAATATTTTAAAACACATGTAGCGTGTGAATACTACACACATGTGTGTAGGAAGGATTTTTCTTTGTTCTGTGTGTGTAGGACATGACGGTATCTCCCGTCCGAATTGAGCAGTCCGGGTTAGTACCTCGGTCCTAAAGAAGACCGCGATCATAATGATTATTTTGTTGTGTTCCCATCGGTAAAAAGGGTAGCTAAAGCTCACTGGAGGGACTCTGTGCTATCAGCAAAAAGACCAAAGTCTCCTGCGTTGTCAGTACAGAAACTTTCTCAAACCCTATTTTATTTTTTACGGACTGGTAACAATAATTATAGAAGATTAAATTCAGTACTTCTAGCGAGTTCCAGCGCATAGATATCTGGTTATTTTATCTATGATAATATATAGTGGTGTTTGTGTGTCCTCAACTTAATGTACAGAGTTGAATGGAAGTGAATTCTATACGAAGCGGGGAGTTGTGTATAAAGTAAGTGGACGAGTTTGTGCCGTCCTATGACGATATTATCTTGTGAGTACGTTCTCCTAGGAACACATTATCTGCAAACTTGTATGGGTTATTTGTTTGATAAGATAGCAAATAAATTCAATACGGTACGAGTGGTTATTGTGTTCAAATTGTTATTGCGGTCTAAGTGTGTGGTATGACAAAATTGTGTAAAGGACACGAATCATTATCATCATGATACTTTGGATGTATCCAACACTTGGCCGGATAAGTAAGCGTGACAGCAAGAAAAAATATCCAGGAATCACATTTCAATCAAATATGGGTAACACGTTGTCGCCCAAAATTCACTCACACGTGGTAGTCACCGATATAACTTGAGACGCACTATTGGATTTGAACCTTCCTTCTACCGGAAGTTTGATTCCGTATTTTTGCACAAAGAAATCAGATTAAGAAAATGAACTTAAATAGCGACAATTCTACATTATAATATTGTTTTCGAACTTACGATCCTTGACCATCAAGCTTCTTCTTTAAGTAACATCGAAAGACATTTAATTGCCAAAAGATTTCACAGTACCTGAATGTCATTCACATAAATACTACTCACCCATCAGCTTTCCATTATCTAAAGGACCCACTTATTTTTAAAATCCCTTCGTGACTCGACAGCTATTTATTTTACATCGCACTAATCTTGTAAGGCTTTGTACTCTCTCAACCTTTAAGCCAATAAATGTAAAACGAGATTATCTGGCGGCTTCAGAGAATTTAATTTACTTTTTAAATCCATTCTTTTTAAAGGTCTTACCGTGTATAAAGAATAATCTATGCAGGCGTCCAAAAGTGTTACTTTTCACCCAACTGCGAGTCTCCTAGGATTTACTGCTGTGATTATCCTCCAAGTCTTTTTTCAACTCAGTTGGGGTCAGCACACACACAACTACGAAGCGGCCATTGCCATCTGACCTCCACAACCCTATCGATATCGAAGTTCTTTAGTTAGACCATGTTGTCAAACTTTATACGGTTTCCACCATTCATAACGAATACCACAGATGGCAATCGAGACGGAAGGTTTAACGTGCTCTCTTAGGCACGGTGATCGATCGTTTTAATGGTAACTAGTGTCATCTAACTCTAGTAACGTGATTCGTTATAATTTTACCCAAACCTGCCCGAACCCGAGGAGAATATTCTCATTTTACGTTTAATTTTTAAATTACAGACTATATTTACAGCACTGGAGTCACTGTCTCTTTGACCTCTGCGACCCTATGCGTCACTGGAGCGTGAGCTTAAACGCCCAACGGTTTGAAACTAAACGAATGTTACGTCAGTACCAATTAATTCAACCAAATAATTTGCATTTTGCTTGCTCACAGTATGCGATACGATCTCATACAATTAATTTGTTTAATACCCAAGTTATTAAGAACAAAGATAACCACTAATACTACGGTCGAATATAATAAATTGTTACTGGGGATGTTAGATACAGTCAGCTATAAAAGTTG
Source organism: Lithosia quadra (assembly GCA_963576445.1). Classification (NCBI taxonomy): domain Eukaryota; kingdom Metazoa; phylum Arthropoda; class Insecta; order Lepidoptera; family Erebidae; genus Lithosia; species Lithosia quadra. Next base: position 13,401,552 of record OY754884.1, on the reverse strand, counting down.
CTGAATACTTAAAAATTGACAAATGATATTTAAATTGAAGTAATTTTTTTACTATAAGAGTCACAACGCACTTACGGCCAGTCATACTGCTATTATATGGATAGATGTTTTTTATTCACTCACGCCAGAAAGGTTGAAGAGATCTTGATAAATTTTGGCGTTCGTGTAAGAATTATCCTACCAATACCTGTTAAAAAAGGGGACAAGTTCCTATAGTGTGAATATATACCACTTTTGTCTAACAATTTATTCAAGAAGGGCATTAGAAGGTTTTTACAGGGGTGACAATGCGAATGTGGTGCCCTTGGTGTTGCAAACATTCATAGGTCGCGGTGACCGCTTCGCATCAGGTAGGCCGTGTGCTTATCTGTCACCTAAGTGGTATGAAAAAAGATCGAGAAATGATTTATAAACTTTAGCAACTTACTTACGAACAGTGAATGTTAAATAAAATCTTGTAATAATAAAAAGCATATCAGTACTCCTGTAAGCCGTTGCCGCGTTGGCAACAGCAACAGTATAATTCAAATAAAAAAAAATACCTGTTACAGTATAACAAGAAAACTTTTGTTCCAACCGGGTTATCGATACTGGGTCAGTTGTCGGCCATGTAAAATATGTATGCGTAAGCTCTTTATGCTGATAGAAAGATAACATCAGGGTGTTTTCACTGGACTCGGAGTTCGGTGCCGCAGAATTTAAAAGTATGTTGACATAGGTCGATAAGAGGATAAAATGCTGGACTGGTTTTATTATAATAAAATTCTTGATGTTATTTTATACATTATAATTATTATTATATAATATATAAAATAACTATATATATTATTTTATATATTATGTTAGCCTATAAGGCTGACCCGAAAGAAGATTTATTTTTTATATAGGACACAGATCCACATGTGGATCGAGATTGGTGGATTCAAGTGGAAGGAGCCATCAAAATTACTTTACCTCGCCTGATGGTAAGCTAAAGGCAAAGTCTCAGGACTGGGGTCACCACCACATACACCGGTAGTACTACAGTGGCGGCTCTCAGTTTGACGACCTCAGTTTGACGACCTCATCAAATGCTTTTTCGCGCCCCGCTTAAAGGCCCCGGTATCTAGACCCAAAGTAAATATAGTTTAACTAGCTTGTGTTATGGTTTCTAGACTGTGGATATACATAACTATTTAACCAAATTTTTTTTGCAAATACATACATGTAAAAAAAAAAACCCAGACAATTCATTCATAAAAATATTTGCACTGAGCGGGAATCGCACCTGCGGCCAGTGACTTAGTAGTCAAACGCTCTATCGCTGCGCCACAGAGGTCGTCACTACACTACGGTCGTACTATTAACCCTACTAAATTTAACCACATTTATTTACGGCACTATCACTCTATTATACATAATATGCTAGCGAAGGCAGACAGCAACAATTTAATTAACAATCGGAATCCAGGCACGGCGACATATACCTAACCACAACTAAAGTTAGATGTTATGGCGGCCGGCTGCGTTTGTAGTTAGTTTTGTCGTTGCGAACTTTGATAATTAAGTTGAGAGAGCTTGTTGATTGACTGAAATTGGCGATGAAATTTGTTTTCAAACTAATAGCATTGTTGTTTCAAAGGCAAACAAAAATCTTCATGGGGCAAATTATCCTGTATATACTTCAAGCACAATGAATGTGTATGAATCTCTTCTAGGGTTTTCAGGGCTGGTGCAGGTTTTGCTCTCAGGTGCGGGAACGGGTTTAGCCCTCCAATTACCTATTATACGTAAAAGGGGATTAACGCGATCACGTTAAAGGTATATACATACCTTTGGATGCCTGACGTTTATAATAGTCATGGAACGCGAAAGTTTAAAAGTTAACCTCCAATTACCTACCTAATTGAGAGGTTCATAGAGCAGGCAACACACTGCGTGTGCGTGTGTCGCCATAGAAGTATGCCGTACGATATTTCCCCGACGAAAAAAAAAGGTTTAGGTTGGCAGGTCAGAAAGTCGCGCCTGTAATAGCCAATACTTAAAAAAAACTAGCGCGTTAGGCATAAACAGATATGTGCCAAAATTCATCTATATTTTCAATAAAATTGAAAATATTTTATTTAGATCACTATTAGAGCCATTTTCTGACACAAAAAAGACTAAAAATAGTTGTGGCGATTCAGAACATCGGTTATTCACTAAAATGCAAATCTCGTCGGCGTCCATGCAGTTTTAGAATCAAATTTTCTCTCATTCATCGAGTCTTTCAAATTTTCATATAAATGGAATTGAGGGAGAATTTTGGAGATACGATTATGTTTTGAAGTCCACCGAATGGTAAAAGGGGTCAAACACCGCTTCCGTTGCTTTAAATACATTTGCAAACAAAATGTGATAATAAATTACATCATGTCATTGAACAAAAAGGGTTATTTTAGTACTGTTAGTCAAAGTACAGGAGTTACTTGCCCCCCTTTTTTAATACATCTTTCAGTAAGGAATTGAAGTTAAAATTAAGTTAGCATTGCTTGGCCCAGCACAGTACATACCTACATAAAGCATTGTTAGGTCTATTGGAATCCCGACCAAATGTACTGTTGAATTTTCCATACAACAGTACACATAAAGACCATGAAAATTTGCCATATATGTACGGCAATAGACTGTTATTACATGGAACCGAAAAGAATAGTTAGCTAAATATGTCTGATATCTGCCTACCTATTTGGTGTTATGATCAAAATAGATTCTATGAGTCATTACTTAAAAATATTTTCTTTAAACATTTATACATTTACACATTATTTTCTTTTTTTTTCCTCCTCCAATCTGTTTTCCAGGGTCTTAAAAAACACACTCAGAATAATAATTTATTTGTCAATCACACAATAATAATTGTCTCTTGTGGCAACCGAACTCGCAACACTTGACGTAGTTCGTGAGCTATCAGCTTGTTTGTCTCTAAATTGCTTTTAGCGATGAGGTCGTCCTTTGAAAATTGATGAGATTTTGGAGTTGATTGTGGGACATTGCATATTTGGATATAGATCAAATTATGCAAAATCATCTCGTATATTTCTGCGGGTAGCCATTATTCGATAATTTAACATAATTAAAATTGCCATGCGTCATCTATTTCTATACAGGATGATTTTTTTAAATGGACACGGATGATCAAATCCAAAACTATGAGGAATAACAAAAACCATTTGATAGTGTCATTAATAAGGAGTAAATATTCGCATATGCGACATAACGGACTGTGCGCGTTGCATACTGACACCGAGAAGCGACTTTACGATATAATTCTATCTCTATATGTACCGTGCAATTAAGTATGTTGGTCTCAGTTGTGTCTGCGCGATGAGGCTTTAATGCACGTTAATGGAAGCAATTTGCCGTGTTTTGCCAAACTACAGCCATAGAACGGAGGGTACAGCCTCTCTGCACACTCAAGAGAGGGCTGCCGCCGCTAATTTGTTTTTATAGAGGGATACTTGATAACTTGTTTACTGCGGTAAATTGTGTTGAACTAAGTATGTTACACGTTTTGTAGGTGTAATATACTTAGTTGTTGTGTTGTAAGATTTTGGGAATTACCGTACGTTTGTAGTGAATTAGAGGGGTACATTAACATGTATAATTTGTACGTGTAGAAATTTGAAAAAATAGGAAAGATAGGTCTTAGTATCTGGATTCCATTTTGTTTTATATTGGCTAGTTTTAACTTTTGTGGGTGCGCCCGGCCCTTTTAATAGGAGCCAGCGTCAGAGCCTTGTTCATAAATCTCACAGGTGTATCGGCTTTCAGGTGAGATTAGCTTGGGCTTCAAAGATCTTGAGGGACTTTAAAAGCACCTTACATATAATATGTGACACATCATGCGTGCGACAATATTACAACAACTCTAAATCACCCTGTATACGGGCAGGCTGCTTGCACTAAGAACCAATTATAATAATATCTTATAATATCTTACTTAATTTCTTTTTAAAATCCTATGAAATAATTTTAAACTAAACCAAAAGGTTGTCCTCAAATTATATCGAACGCCTCGTCGTCAAATTACGCAACCACCATTGCCACGAACGAACATCGTTTAATACATATAACCTTCCGATACAAAAGGCCTTCTGGTAAGCGCTTGTGCCTTGTAGATAAAACTCGTAAAAAGTTATAGCGGATAGTAACACGGTAATAACGAGTCGGTGTTTAATAAGTTGGAAAGAATAGTGTTGCGGTGTCAAAGGTGGTGATCAGTGTTGAAAGTTGAGGAGTTTGTTTAAATGTAAATGAGCTAATCTCTTTACGAACTATTGAAGTAAATATATTAAAATCACACGATTTGGAAAATTCTTTTATATATAAGATATATATATATAAGATGACGCTACGAATTTTAGGAGAGCAACACAAAAAGGCGTGAGAGACGCGGAGGGCGTTCGTCGTGGTGGAATACGTATAACCGAGTAAGTATACAGGAAACCGTTTCACAGAAAATTTCAAAGTTCAGCTGTTCCGCAGTTTGGCTGAAAGTCGAACTTAACTGGACTGGGAAGACGATCGGAAAATGATGAGGATGAATAATATCATCTTATGTACGTCTCTACGATACTAAATCCTGTCTAGGCCCGTGATTTGAGCGTAAACTCCTTGAACAACATACGGTTAATAAAGCTCGCTTCCTGCCAAATTCGATACGCTACACTATCCGACTCAGTAAGACTGGCGTTCGCATATAACCCGGCTAAGTGGAATTGGCATGTGTTGCATAATACAATAGGCATGCGGGCACAGCCAATCAGATTACCGCTCGATCGGATTATTCAGGCGCACATATATATATGATAGGGCTGGCGAGTAAAATTCGCTCGAGCTCGAGTTTGTAGCTTTACATTTTATGGTGTGCTGGAGTTGGTAGTTTTTTCTTTTATTGTGCAAACTTTATATGCATTGTGTGTAAAACTACGAGTTTTTGCCGGACTATAATCTCAGCGTACAAAATAGTTCAGGCATTTAAAAGCTATGGTGAAATTTCTCTTTATTATAAATGACGTAGGTAGGTACTTAATTGGACATTAGATAACTTAACTTAACACTTTGTTATTGTTTGGTATAACAAAAAATTGAAGTAAAAAAATGGCTTTCTTTCAATTTTATAAAATAGGGCTCTGTTATATAATTCATTTTGACTAAAGAAATCTACTCTTTTTTTATTTCGCTACAGTAGGATAATAAGTCACAAATTTTATGGTATTAAAATTTTAAGGAGCGACAACCCTACATATTTACAATATGGCATACTGTAAACCCGTGATGGATTAACCCGAGTGTTCGACGCTCCAGATTTTGTTTTGTTTTATTTTTAACAGATTATATTCTGTCCGAAAATGGTTAACGAATCATTTTGATGCAATTTGTTGTATGTAAACACTTTATTATGTTAACCCTAAATGCCTAGGTACTGCTGTAAACTGAATTATACCTACGCGTTAAATTAGTCAGTGTTAGTATAAATTCGTTTACTTTATTTTTTGGAAGACCTTTTTAGGTTGGTTAAATGATTTTTGGAAGGAAACCCTCTGTATTCTCGTATCATCTATAATATGGTTATAGTACAGCTATAACAATATCCGTAGCATATTGTGTGTGTGTATCTACACTGCCTGGGTTTATTTTGTAACTGCATTTCAATACCGACTTTTGCCCAGAACTGACGTCTGACTTCCCAACTTCGAAAGCTGGCGCCAGAGGTTCGTCAGTCAAATAGCAGAGCTTGGCTTGGGGTCTGAAAATTGGAACCATACTTAACCTATATTTGTTTGTTACCTTAGTAGTAAAAAAATCCAGTGAAGAGTTCTGTCCTCAAATCATATCACCAATAAAAGCATTAAGTATACTCAGACGTTTCGAAATACATTCGCGTTCCCGTTCAATAACTTCTGAACACATTTGAAAGATTCGCAAGATGAGTTCAAATTTCGATCATTATGTCATTTCGAATGTCAGTGGCGTTCGGGTTCGATATCCGGCGGAAGCGGTAGGTGTCTATGCGGTCGCTGGCATGTCTTCATTTCCTCTGTTTCCGCCGCGACTCCGGCCGGAAGTGGCCGCACCACTACACAGCCTAGTTTTTACAAGCGTGTTATTTATTTTTTAAATCTGCTCATACGTAAAGCAAATGTTTTTGACGGGTGTTATGAAAGCGTCGGAATAAAAAAGAGTTTGTATTTTTGATACAATGTATGTGTATTGTAAGTAGGTATATTGTATTCGGATGTGTGATTTGTATATTCGTGTAGTTTGATGGCAGTACCCGGTTGATGGCAATTCCAGTAGGGGTGTTATTCATGCGTACAAACTGTATTGTTAAAGGGAAATTCTTCGGCATACTTATGAATGATGCATTATATCGCATTTATTTAATGTCGGCAATAATTTAGATAAATAATTCAACATACTAAAATGTTAACGGAAATTAACGCGATCATGGTATAGGTATATACATACATACCTTCCATTCATATACCATCTATATCATGGAACGCGAATGTTTAAAAAAAAAATTAACAGTTAAATTTCGCGTGATTTTATTTTACTCAATTTTGAAGCACAAGTTGAATGCAACCGACGAACGCGAAGACGATGATGCTTCAAATCCGTCGACGCAACGCATTTAAAAAGCATCTACAATGACCTGCATAATTTACTTGATGAATTAAACATTTAGTATATCTATTTATAATTCAGAAATTAACATATTTACCGATTTAAGTTCTGATCTTCCGCTGAATAAAATGAATCTATAATTTGAAATCGTGAATAATCATAAGCAGGTATGTTTCAAATTGTATTTATTGAAAAAAAAAACTAATTTTTCGGATTCTAGCGATAAACTGCATTTGTTTAGTGTTCTTTAAATAACATTTATAAAATAAAATTTATAAATGTCATTTATAAACGTCGGGATCATTGTATTTACACTGATCCCGACGTTTCGATTGCTGCGCCTACGCACTCAGGTCGGCCGGTCCAGACAAAACCTATGCAGGTGGCGAATGCGAGATCTGGGCTTAACCGCGTGCGACTGCGGAGCCCCTGTGCAGTCCATGACACACCTACTTTCATGCCCCTTATGCCCTAGTCCCTGTTATCAAGACGACCTTAACAAGGGCACTGATAGCGCGGTTAAGATGGCAGAATTTTATGCCCGAATAATTTGAAGAAGTAAATCATTGACACGAAAGAAGAAGAAGATTACTTTTCAGTAGCCAAGCTCCCCTTTTTATTTCAATGTGACATTCGCGTAAACTTTCAACAATTTCAATTTATACTGAGAGTGTGGTGATATTTGTGATGCACGATATATCATAAGTAAGTATACACGGAGTATGGAACGCAAATATATCAGAGCGAACTACGCAAGTGTAATGCCTACGATATTGCGTCATAAATTATAGTGTACCTACATACGCAGCGGATTGTAATTTTGCTTTAGTCTCGGTATTAGATAGAGTGTATAATTTCCCGCGGGTGTTACATGATGAGAGTGAATAAGAAGTATGAAATAGTATGGATTGGATAAGTTTAGCATGATGAAATTGTATAACATTTCGAATACGCTTTTTTTTAGCTTGGTATGTAAGTTTGAACGTACATATTGAAATTGTTGAAATCAGTTGACATATTTATTGTTATTTAAATATAGCAAATAATAATGAATATATTAACTAAGTCCGCGGCTCCAGTGGACCCAGTTGAGTAACGAGCCCAAAATGGCAGATAGATTTGATATTTTGCACAATTATTATCGATCATAATACAATTATTTAAAAGTTTTTTTTTATTATCATCAATTTATTCGTTTCGTATGTTGATATGTAACGTTATTACTCAATTTTTGAACACTTCAAAAAGTTAGATATAATGACCTCCAATCATTGATATACAAAAACCCCATGTTGAGATCGAGACTGTAGAAGTAAACATATCTTGATCTATGCTGAACTTAACACGAACGAATTCGCGGGTTATATAAATTCCCAAAGAAAAATTATACTTAAAAAAATTGCAGCACTATTTTTCCACCAGTAGGTAATATTAAACTTAGTCAATCTCATTTGTTCTCATACCGTAATATATCACAATGCGCTCTCATTCAAGTTTATGTAATGTTGTGTCGTGAATATTTGCGGTTGGCAATAATGATGGGTGTAGTACTGTGTTGCCAGTGTTCGGCGGCTTATCGCGGCCGAGCACGCGGGCCGTATAAACGAAAATTTGTAAGTAGGTATTACTTTTGATATTATTTTGTATGTAATGATGTTTATAGCCTGTGTCATTTTGTAGGGATTTAGAAAATGTATTTTTGCGATGTTGGAGGCATTAGATGATAGATGTTTTGATATCAAAAATATTATAGCTATTGATTCTAAATATGAGTCGATGCAGTAAGAGTAAGTGGGTTAACCAAAACAAATGTAGAGATAGATATACAAAAATTTCTAAATAGTTTTTGAATGTGTTATGGGTGTGCCTACACACCCATAACGCAAGCTAATTAAGCTATGCTTAGTTTGGCTCTAGATAGATAGATATAGGTGAAAACATGGTACAAAACAACCTGCTTTCTACCATCATTATTCAACTAAGGATGAAATATAACATCCCCTGCTGTTGCGAATACATTGTCAGCTGTCAAAGTGAAACATATCGGAGCCGTTTTCCCGTTATTAATCCAGACATCCCTACTCGTGTATAGCAGTCAGTATGTTGGCTATTTGATTCTACTAGATATGCTACATGAAGTCTACATGTAATGTTTTATGTCAGCTCGGAATGATGAGTTAATAGAAAGGTAGTTAGAATAAAATAACGATAAGTTCTAGATCTTATTCCACGAGATGCAATCTTTTCATCCACTACTTCGATTGCGTTTCTAGCACGAATACCACGTACTCTCCTACTACAGTAGGTATTCTATATTAAAATAGTAAGTAAAGATAGATTTATTGAAGTTCAAAACATTTAAATATATAAGTATGTGGAAAATGTGGAACATCCTGTAAATGTGGAACGTCGTACCTATATGTTTTCGATTAAAGATGATTTTTCACTTTAGGGTGTGTGTTTGTGATATAGTCTGAGTGTGTACATTGTGTGTGTCACCATTATAAAAATATATCAACACAATAACTTATATCTTTATATTGATTGAGCTGACGATAAAAGATATAACTTACAATATCACCCACTACTTTTAGTTCAATCTTTGATAAAAGCCACCATTTTCCATATAAGCAATATCAATTTCGGAAGATAAAACTTATATTTTATGAATTGTATTGCGTACCTCAATGTTTATTTAGGTTGGAAATCCCATGTGAGGTCCCGGCGTTTGTTATCGAAGGTTGCCAACCATTTTTTCAGAATGCTTTGTTATGAAGAATACTTTATAGATATATTCTGTGGGGAAATTCACGCTTGCTTTTATGGTTCTTGTCACCGTTAGTACGCGAGCCTCGAGAACCTTTACAAGATAAATATAATTCAAGTATTTATGGAGTTCCATTAAAAGTTGCACTGTATTTAGGTAGTTTAGTAATAACGTGAGCAAAAGTACCTAATCCTTCAGTGCAGCCTTTGTAAGGATCTTAGCTGCTTAATTTGTTTGTAAAATAAGTTTCATAAAAAAACATTCAGTTAGATTATGGATTACTACTTAATCTCCATTATTCTATTGTCTATGGTGAATTCAAATGTGCATAAACATCGAAAATGTTTCTGTATAAATCACTTCGTCCGACTTTATGGTACGCGTCTAACACAATTTCCAAATTTGAATATACCACCATATTCCGGAAGGCAGCTTAAACTCGTAATATGTGTAGTTCTCCATCGGGTGAGCGTGTTAATATTGATTTAACGAAGTTAAACCCATCTGCGAGTTTCGCGGTAACCGTACCAGTATGCGTGTATAGTCTGTGGTACACTCATAAGCTTGTTTGTCTATGCCTGTTTACTATGCTATTAACGTACCCCGGACGTGCGTGAATTGTGTGAAGAGTATGTACGAATAAGTGTTGTTATTTGATTATAAGTTTTCAGAAGTATGGGAGGAATTGAAATATCTTCGTTTTTAACCGACTTCAAAAAAGAAGGAGGTTCTCAATTCGTACGCTATTTTTTTTGTATGCATGTTACACGATAGCGATGGATTTTGAAAATTTCTTTTTTGTTTAAAAGAGGCTACTTCAGAGGTGGTCCCATATCCAGGGTATCAGGATCTGATGCTGGGATCTTGGGAAAATCGAGGGGAAATCATCAAATTTATGGCAAAAAATCTGTTTTTGTTGCCATTGTACATAATAAACCTCATAAATAGGTACTTTTCTATTTGTGTACACTAAAAAGTAAATAATATTAGTTTATGAAGTCGGTTTTTAAATGTAGTTATAATTATTGATTATTTAAATTTAGTTTCGTTTGTATTTTACTATTTTAGAAACTAGTCTTTCTTCGTAATGTACGCTGATTAATTTGAAGATATATTGAAATTAAGGTCAGGTAAGAATTATCTAAAATCAGAAGGAAGGACAGAGGACATTTGCATAGCGAGCTACCAACTCTACTTGCCAGAGGGCAAAAAGAGTTGATAGCTCGCTGTAGTAGTAAATTTATATTAAATTCAATTAAATTTATTGCATAAATAAATTTTACGTAATTATTAATTATTATTTCATATGTTTCAAAGTCTAGTAAGCCTCAGTGGCTTATAATATTTAATAGAAACTTAACATCTTCTTCATTCAAAACTAGATTGTATTTTTATCTTAGTCGTAACTAATATAAACTTGAAGTTTTAGGGACATGTTTCGTACAAATGTACTCAGATGCTGTCTGCGCTTGGATCAAACAAAATTCAATTTTTTATAGGATTCTTTTTATATGTAGGTATTACTTTTATGGACAATAATATAGTTAGTACTCGGGAGCTTTTACTGATAGGTACCTTTTTGTTTTATTTCATAATTTTATTTTTATTTATCTCAATATCTATTATGTATTGCTTTGAAGTATTATTTAAGTTTATTATCATCTGGAGATACTCCAAAATTAAATTTATGCATATTTATCTAAAATTGTTTATTAATTACACAGTATAGTTAGTTAAAATATTTTTGCATGCACATGAATCGAACTCGCGTCCTCCGATGATGGTAATGATGATGATGAATATAGCAGTCGAACACTCTACTACTACGGAGTTCAATGAACAGAAAAAAAGCATTTTAACTAACGATGATTAATGGAAACTGGTCGCATGATAAAATGGAATCCATTTTAAAACATTTAAAGAAAAGAAAATGAATAACAGAATGAAAATAAGGGCGCGCCGAGGCAAAGATCTTTCGAGAAATAAATGGCATTAATGACCACTTAATGAGTGTTATCGCGTATTTTTATTTAAGCGTTGTATTTATTTTGTTTCTTTTTGTGTCAAAAGGATACAGTCGTCTAAATATAGCCGTGCCTAAAAGTGATACGAGATAGTAGGCGTCGTGACATTCTGCTAATTAATATGACCAGTTTTAGGAATGGCGCCTACACAAATAAAGTTAAAAAGCAAAGGAGCTGTGTAAATTTTCGTCTGTATCGGTATAATAGTTTCCAAATTAGACATACATACATACATACGAATCACGCCTTTTTCCCATTGGGGTAGGCAGAGACAACATCTTTCCATCTTTCTGTCATCTACACTGCGTATATAACTTTAATGCTATTGGTAATTTTCGGATTCAATATGAAGTAACAGTTCAAAGTATATTCTATAGAGGTTCTATTAATATAAAATAGTTTTTTAAACTACAAATACGAGAATATTTCAGTGAACGTTGAATTAGTTTTTATGTGGATCCAATAAAATCAATGGTACAAACGTAAGAAACTTTGTATCGCTAAATTAGTGGCCATTTTATTTGATACAAGCTAAAACAGTTCGTATTTTATATTGAAAGGGAACGAATAAAGTATAGTTTTAAATCTGTATGTTGCTTTTTATGGAAACAGTTTTGAATTTAAATCGAATATTTTTACCGGGCTTCTAAAAAGGAGGTTGTTTATTTTTATATATAGACAGATTTATATTATATACTTGTATGGAACTTGGTTTTTACAAACTTTTATTTAGTTTCACCTGTCCCGTTGTCTGTAATGCCCTATTGTCTGTAATCAAATATTGCAAGCCACTTTTCGACCACTTCTGGTTATCCGATTGAGCTGAAATTTGACAGACTTATGTGTCCCATGACAATCCAATATTGTAAATAATAAAAGCTTGTTTTCAAAAAGGCTTTTATTAAACAGCAGCTTGTTATTCATTTAGGTCAAGTAATAACACTCATTAATGTCAAGCATCCAGAGGCAATGTGTAGAGGGAATACCAGTAATTTTAGTTACTTAATAGTGTTTAAAAAACAATAAGAGAAATCTATATATATAAAAAGGAATCCCTATTTCCCTTGGTCATGGCATCACGTGTGAACGGCTGGACCGATTTCGTTAATTCTTTTTTTGTTGTGTATGTTATTGTCAGGAGAAGGTTCTTATGAAATAAACAGTCAAGAAAGTTGCGTGAAACATTAGAAATTTAAGAAAACTTAACAACCGTATTAACTTTTCTAATTCAACCTTCTTAGTGCTTTTGACAATATGGGAGACGAACATAGGATACTTTTTATCTTGCCACGGGGACTAAGTAAGCCACGGGCGAAGCCACGGGGCACAGCTAGTACATCAATAAAAAAGCAGAACCCTCAAGAAATTCAGTAGCTTTTATAATATAAGCCAAGTCACCGTTTCAGTAAGTTGCTTTTTAAAAACATCTCATCTCATTAATCTGGGATGAGGCAAAGAATGTTTACAGCAATTATTTGAGGAAACTTTAAAGCTTTAAGCTCGGTTTTTCACTGTTCACACAGAATATTAAACAGTTTGTTAATTAAAAATAGTTTGGCCTCGGCCGGAGGGTATACAAGTTGTTCAAGTTCCATTTTCCTGGAAGCTGATGATAAAAAATCTCACTCATATAAAAATTAAAGTTTGTGTATGTGTGTATGTGCGTTTGGGTGTGAGTATATGTATTCGCATGTGTGTGTGTGACAAACTAATTTTTTTGTGTGCCTCATGGTTCTCGGTGGAGTAGAATACAATGGTACCTATCTTAAATACCTATCTTTTCGTGTGTGTGTCATACAAAATGACTAAGAATTAATGCAAATCAGAACTCGTATGAAGTTGACTAATTTATATCCCAGTAAAATATATCACTATCACATGCCGGATTACAAGACAGCCATATGCATTACAGGATATGATAAAAAGCTATGCTCTTCACCCCATCCTTTCACAATTATTTTTAAAAGCTATTCGACTGTCAGCTTACTCCATTATCACGCTACATATTAACCAAGGTAATGGCTACGTACACGTAGAATTATTTGCTACGAGTGCCGTAGGCATCTACACAACTGCTACGAAGTCTACGCGCTGTAATTAAACCGTGTTTTATTAAAAGAATCTTTAGATAAGGGTCGTACGTGCTGGCTTTTTACGAGGTAAGAGTTTCTTACTTTATGAGTCTCTTACTACTGCAGAGATCATGAATTTGAAATGATGAGAGAGGGCACGAGAGGGGGCAAAGCGGGAATATTTCGTATAAATAACCCCTATATCCCTTTCAAGTTAATTAAAATTCAGAGCACAAGGGGGTTGCCATATTCTGTCAGGAACAAAAAACCTAAAAACTAAATTGACTGAAAAAAAATATTTTATCCACTGATAGACGGACATATAGTGGATTCTCTTTACCTTTTTGGAACTCTCAAAACATTTTAACTAGGTACCTTGCATTTACCATGTCTTGACCAGTTGGCTTCATCAAAAGATTCTACATCTAACTTACCAGGCAGAGGTTCCAGTAGACCTTCGGGATCTGAAGCCTCATCAGCGGCGGCGATGGCCAGCAGTGCTGCCACCGTCACCCACCACACGCGACCCATTTTGTCTGCAACAAAAATAAAGTTATATGAGAAAATCTATCAACGACTTTTTAAAATCAAATATTATATTTATGTATGAAATAGTTTCACTTTCTTTATACCCTTTGTCTGTATACCCCGGAAGGATAAGCAATAGTGTTGCAATACACTTTTGCCTTATCGCAGGTTTATAAGGGCCTGGTTAATGGCAAAAGGCTCGCCACCTATTACATTGGGACCTAAACATAAACTGGCGAAATGTGGGTGCTAGCACCTCTGCCTACCCCTTCGGGGATATAGACGTGAGTTTATGTTATGTTATGTTCCGGTGAACAAGTGTTACGACCACAAAGGTTATCCATCGAGCTATGTTATTACAGTGATGCGATTTATAGGTATTATATATTATGCCCACGTTCATATAATAGCAGCTCTACTGTCTCTACTGTCTGTCTGGCATGTTTCCACAGTATAATTTTAATTGAACTTCTGCGGTTTATGTCAAAAACACTGAACTAATTTCACAACTGTATTGTAGAAGAAAGTTTCAACTTTGTCAGCTTAAAACCTAACAGCTTTCAAACAGTATTAGTTAAGCTAGTTGCACACAGCGCACAGCGGGTGGAACGAACCGGCAGCATGTGTTTTATGTCCCGCCGCGAGTAACTGCCACTTTGTGATTTCATTTTCGTCTCGCGTTTGGAGTCTCATTTTCTTTAACTTTATAAGATCTCATTTCATTCAGTAATTTACTGCACGAAGGATGTTGTAAACTGGTTGACTTTTCAACTATGACACTTATCATAGTGCAGGGATATCACGGTGTAGAGGGGCACCGAGTTTTATAATGCTATTAGAAATAAACGCTTTCCGGACATCCATATTCAGTTAAAGACAGCCGTTGTCTCTCAGGATGTGACGTAAAGAGCCTCCAAAAATAAGGTAAAAATTAGTTCATTTATACATCATAAACCCTTAAAATATTACACTCCTTTTTAGATAGTCCTAAAATATTAACATATTTAAGTTGTCACACTGATTTTTTCCTTCCAAACGGTGTGTGCAAGCAGCCTTATAGTGGTATGTACTTCGTTATGAGTTAATCAAACAATGCTACTCCTAGTTCCAACCGAGTCACCTCCAGGAAAAGTTGGGGCGCTAATGACAGGAACTTAAATTTTAAGCCAGAAAGCTGCAATTTCCGTTCATTTTGGCTGCAGGATGGCGGTGCTATTTTAGCAGTGACTTGCATCAGTTGCTACAAGACCCAGTGTAGTGAGATCGATACCTATTATGGGGCAATTGTCTGAGTGTACTTTGCGTTTTTTCAATTATGGTTTTACAATATTTCATTAGTAGTTAATAAACGGTTTTGGAAAAAACGTAGATGATAGTCTGGAACAGTCGGATCAAATCAGTATTTCTCACATGTAGGGTCAGAAAAAGTACGAGCAATAAAAAAGAACAGAAAGTGAAAGATTTAAAAAAAACTTTACTGAATTGTACGTCGAAATGAATTGGTATAACCTGGATTGACCTTTGGGGTCGCTGACCGGCCCACACTTGTACCGATTCTGTTGTTACAAAAACATGAGTATCAAGAGTATACATTTTAGCCCAGCCAAACTAATGTAGGACTAAAATGGTGGAAATATATTTTAGTCCTGTCGGATCGGTACCATTGGGCTTTATTACAATTATATAGCTATATTAATGATCACGTCCACCCGTTTATTGAAGGTTTCAAGGTCGTTATTGCTAATAAAATGTCGCTTTTTCTAGAGGCTATGGTGCTAAATTGACTCACTCCGCATCGACTTTAGATCATAACGGCCGCAAGGAGTCTTGCCCCGTAGCTAACAGTAGTTTCAATTCTATGCCCTTTAGTGACGTAGCTAAAGTCTAAAATACTGTGTCAATTTTTTCATTGAACGTCCTTGCCGCACCGCTGCTTTTAATTAGTGTGTACAGAGCTTCTGGTGTGATATAAAATATTATTGTTTAGTTTGATGTCGGGCATAATTACTGTTATAAGGTCAGCGGACTTTACGTATTTTGTTTCTTTTTGAAATAGGTGTTTTATGGGTCCTATCAAGATCTACGTCGCCTAAGCTTACCCCACCTGCAAGCCGGTATGTTTATTGACGACAGATGGGATTCTGACCCTGGCTTTCATCTCAGCGGGGGAAAAACAGACGATAAAAGAAGGAGGGGGAGGAGGAAAAAGGAAGCGAATGAGTAAGTGTACTCCGGGTGCCGAGGTGAAAGCCTCGGATGCAACTGGGAACAAAGCTAAGGATACTGCCTTTTTCTTATTTTATCTTATGTTCTCTCTCACGTGTTAATTTATCTCTGCTTTTATGAGAGCGGCTGCCGTAAGACTCCCGACCCTGAGAGTAAATCGAGAGGTGTAGGATGAGGTTAAATTGTCCCTGAATATCTTCTTGGGACCCATACACCTAAACACCATAATTAAAGGTTTAACAATTACACGTAAATTTTCCTTTGTCGTTAACGCAAATAAATTATTATTAGCCTTACACAAAGAAACCAACCACACTCCTTAGAATCCATGTCCTCCTGAAATTCATACGCTATATAACCGGTGACTAAAAAACGTATGAAATAGTCAACACATAACATGATAAAGGATTTGTACAAATAAATCCTTTGTAACAATAAACATATGTATATTTTAAAAACATTTATCACCAAAATCCGCCCAGCTGTTGTTCAACAAATCCCTCGCACGTTTCCCTTCAAAGAATATCTAACTTTTTACCGTTACCCTACTTTCAGGCCGCGCCACATTGTGTTAGGAGGATAGTGGGCTCAAAGGGAGGTCGCCCTTTATCCAGAGATGAAACACTAGTCGCAAACGTAATTTTCTGTTCAAAAATGTTCCAATGTTTAAGAGATTTTCGTGGTATGTACCAACTCGTATGAAGGGTAAATAAATTTTTATGATTAGTAATTTATAAAGTGAAAAGTTTATCAATCGTATCCTGCTATCCTTTATGAGTTCTGCTTACCAGAAAAAACTGATTCCTTAATATTGCTTAATATTTTTAATTTTTAATATAGTTTTTTTATGAAAATATTCACACATTTTAGCTATGACATTTTAGTCTTGTGTTTTAGGTTCCCCTGGGTATTTTACAGATAGTTAATCCTTATTTTATTATCACAGTTAACAAAGAATTCTAATTGAAAATGAAAATATACGTTGTGAAATCATGAAAAATATCACAATTGTTCTAAAAGTACGAATACATAAAATCGTTCAAAATTATGAGATTTAGAAAATTTTACATTCAATTCTTAACTAAAAATAAATTCTAAAATTGCCCTTTTGGAATGCCTTACCTCCTCTTCAAAATATTGTAAACTCTTCTATTATCAATCATAAACATCTTTTAAATTAAGATTACACAAAACGAAATAATATAATACATGACTTGTACTGCGATGTATTTTAATGTCCGTAATAATCCATTGTCCTCCCGCATACGTGAATTTAGGTCAGCATTTTTGCTTGCATGTGTTGCCATCTGTGGTCTTAGATAGTATTTATTTAAAGCCACTGTTCAAAACACGACCCTTGGCCGTACTGTTGTAAACATACCTAGGTCGACTTTTTTCATGTCAAGTATTTTATTCACTCAGTTTTAACGATTCCAGTTAATCCTACTAATACTTATTGTAGTTAAATGTGAAAGGTTAATAAGATTTAGGTATTATTACTCTTTGACGCAACCATGGCTGAATGGATTACCATAAATCATAATTGTCGAGTCTAATAATATCCCAAATTTACTGCCCACTCCAATGGGGCAAGGTGTGATTTGTATGTATGTATGTATTAATGCTACTTTGGGTCGCAGGAACGGGATCAGTGATCCACGTGATCGGCACTGTAGTAAACAGCTATAGTAACAAATAACCTTAATTTTAGCAGTAACTCAAACCTAAAAACTTCTAGACTATATAACTCTAGTTACACTATAACAATAACCAACATAATTTAGTACTTACATTACTTTATTAACCCGCGGTAGCCTAGTGGTTTGGGTAATGGACTGCTGAGACGAGGTCTCGGGTTCGATCCCAGTTTCAACATGGCATACACCAATGACTTTTTGATGCTTTTCGAAGTTATGTGTGTATTTTTCGCAGGTTTATAAGTGCCCGGTTAATGGCTATAGGCTCGCCTCCTATTACATTGGGACCTAAACATAAACTGGCGAAATGTGGGTGCTAGCACCTCTGCCTACCCCTTCGGGGATATAGGCATGAGTTTATGTTATGTTATTACATGAAAAATAAAGCCAACGAATTAAACGTTTTAAAGATTAACCTTCAGAATGCTATGTATACAACCAAAGATTTCTGCTATAAATACAAACCGCATTTTAAATTAAAAAGCAAACGTAGCAAGGACAGTCAACGACCCAACTCAGTGGGCACACCCCGCTCACTGACTCGGCGAAATTTTCAATTCAACAGTTTCTCTGCGTTCATTAAATCAAAACGAATTCACCCGACAGATGAGTAAAAGGAGAATTATGAGTTCACCTGCTAACGAAATTGTCAAGCTGTAAATGGTCTACAGGTGATCAATGTTTTTGTACTCATGAATGGGTGTTAATTGGGGTGTCAGAATTGACATTGGCATTGTTTTCATAAACTAGAGAAGCAAAACATTATCATAGAAATTTTAAATACCGGGTGTTTGAGATACTTCCATGAGGCGTCGCCGTGGGACACCCTATATTATTTCTATAACTATTCTATATCTATAAATATATTACAAGTATTTTCCTTTTCGTGGACATTTTAATAACGTGTTTGCATTTTACTTTCAACCCCTAGATATCTCGTTTGTTCAATAAAAAATGTTGAGAATCTCTGACTCAAATGCTTTGAGACGAAAATATATACTTCACGGTCTCCTGGTTTGAGAAAGTGTTGCACGCTTCATTGCTTTTGATTAAGATTTATTGATGGTTGGGGGATTACCGTTTACGTTTAGTTGTCAGGGGTTCATTAAATTTAAGCCTCAGGTTATCCTACTTCATTTGCAATATTTCAGTAAGTTTTCAAACGAAAGTATGTATAAACATTTTTAAAGAAGTTTTTTTAAATAAAGCTTCAGAAGTTGATAAATAAATAATTATGAGTAAAATTCGCTTAGCGTAGCTCTGTGGCGAAGCGGTAGTGCATGCGACTGCTACGCAGGGGGCGCGGGTTTGATTCCCGCTAAGTGCAAATATTTGTATGCATGAATATGTCTATTTGCATTGGTCTGGGTGTTTCTATGTATAATAAATAGGTATTTAAAAAAAAAAAGTATATAAGTATGTTTATCCGCATTCTAGAACCCATAACACAAGCTAGTTTAACTAAGCTTACTTTGGGTCTAGGGAGCGCTGTGTAGAATGTCGTAGAATATTTATTTATTTATATTTTATGCATCATATATATTTTCATAAAAGTTAGACTTGCGGCTCAGGTAACCAGATAAAGAATTTAGTTTAGGGCCTTAAAGTTAAGTTAAAGTTAAGTTTATCCCTAATATGGCAGTCGCAAAGAAAACTTGTTCAAGAATAAGCCTTATGGAAGTTCTATAATGTTAAAGGGAAACAGATGAAATGCGGAGTAAACACGGAATTTATGAAAATTGTTGTTTAATATGCATGTGGCTTAAGCTTGAACGCTAAAACGCGAGATGCAGACTAAAATAAATGTATAATTATGTCGCACGCTAATCGCAAGCGAAGCGTTGTCGCTACAACATTTAGGCAACACTTAGGAGCAAGTCTTTTCTCTCTGGGGCGTTTCCATTAAAATTGCAAGAGCTTTGCTTACTAAAGGACTCGCTTTAAAGAGCTCAGGAACTGGGTGACTTACTTGAAAGGAGAAATTTCTTTTACACTTCCCTTCTAAATATTTTTTCTCTTATAACTTGTGATGTATCAGTTTCAGCGCCACCTGAGTTCCCGAGGCTTAATAGCTCATAAAAGTTGTAATGGTTTCATCCTTATACTGGACGATAAAAGGCCACATCAATATAGGTACACCCCAGAAAGACCTCGTGTACAATAGTGTACAATATAATAATAAATGAAATATACAATCTAGCTATTGTACACGGGGTCTTTCTGAGGTGTACCTATATTGATGTGGCTTGACATAACGATTTTTGGTGGTATTAGTAATATAGACATCGTTAGGTACAAACAAATTAGCGCTCTGCCTCTGCCTTTGGTACCCCAGGCAAGGTATCAGTATGTGTAGGTACTACTATAGTCAACGAAAAAAGTTTTTTAACACGAATAGTACTTTCAGAAAGATTTAATAGCTAAGGAATTCTGTCATTGGAGCTTGTTAAGGTACTTTTGTCAGTGTCTTTTCTTATTATCAAAACCTATTGAAACTTAAACTTTCAACCAACGTTCATTATTTCTGAAAGAATAATTAAAAGAAGTAAGTTTAAAAAAAGTTTTTTATAAAACTATTCTTTATACAAAATTCTTGAGAGAACATTTCTTAATTGTACATACAAGGGAGTTAACAAAGGTTTAATTTCAAAGGGGGCGCAGTGTTCGGATGGGTGAGCAATTGCGGGGACGCTTTTGATGTGGTTAATGATGTTATGGCATGTGTAAGACCATATGCCACTTGAACGATTTTAGATTTCCATTAGAATTGTTCATTCTTGTGTTTAAAAGACAACAGCACCTGAAACTCTGGTGCTGGCTTCCTTCTCGAGTTTGGAAGGTCAGAAGAGAGAAACCTGAGTCAGAGCTTCATCCGTTTTTTTTTTTTTTATACTACTTAGGTGGCACACAAGCACACGGCCCACCTGATGGGAAGCGGTCACCGTGGCCTATGAACGTGTGCAACAATAAGGGTGTCACACACGCGCTGCCTACCCTGAAGGGAAGTGGGGAGGGGTGGGAAGGCGTTGATCAGCAGTGGAATTTCAGTCCCCGAAATTGTTAATAAGGCCCCATACACAAGACTAGATCCAGTTATAGTAAGTTTGTTATCGTAATTGGTATTTTTAGACACGTTCATAAGTAAGTAAATTTACCAAAAAACTTATATTCGAAGTTGCGGGTCAAAGTAGCAGGTAATTGGTACGTAAAATACGAAGTAACATCATGGCATCTAAAGCTATTTTAAAAGTCTCCATCGGAATTAGCTTAACACATTCCAAGTTACCAATCACCTTATCTCTAGAACTTAACATAAAATAATACGGCCACGGTAACCACTTCCCATCAGGTGGACTATGTGCTTGTCTGCTACCTAAGTGGTATAAAAAAAGCCTTTTGAAAATGAAAATTTAACTCCAGAACGAAAAATATTTTTAAAATTTCATAAACATCTTTGCCCCGAAACATTTCATCATTTTTTGCTTCAGGCTATGAATACCAGTTTTCAGTGAAAGACAAATAAGAAGGGATTCCCATCAATAATAAAATACCTTGGAATTTTATGTAAAAGCGCGCTCGTTTGTTTTTATCGTTTTACTTATTTTTTAACCACCAGGAATAAATAAGCTTTTGTTACATAAATTTATATTTTTACACAACTGTCCAAAAAAGGAGTGTAGTGTATATTACCTGAGTGACAGTGGTATACCTTGTCTCTTTTTGTATATCGGGCAATAGTATACTTAAACATACATGCGAATAAACCATTTCTCAACGATTTGGTCTTTTTTTTCAATAAGAAGATATTTTTTTATAATCTTAAATTTATTAATTATTTATTGACGTGACGATTTTACATTTATATCAAAGTAAAAATTGATGACAACATTATTTACTTCAAGTTTTCTATAATGTTTATGGCCGAGGTTCGTACATACAATGAAGCAACAATAGTTATTAGGTATTATTTATTGCGCAAATTGTTATTCAAGCACACCCGAGAGGCAATTATTAACTGTTTGACAAGGGTTGGACGTAGGCCCATGTGTGCTATCCTAATGCGGTCCGTTTTACGGTATATCGCTCGTTCGGTAATCGTAATGACTATCCACTTTGTTTTTTGTTAGTTTGCTACGTGTTTGCTATGATTTATTGTTTATTGACGTTCGGAAATATTAGGGTACACGAAGTTGGCGAGGCAGTTTAACTTTAGCCCGGTTTTACGAAACTTGAATTATGGTTTCCTTTTGCGGACGTTCACATTGTAAAACGGCCTCCTTTCGTTAGATTTCCCAGAAGATTGCTGTATTAAGTTATTAAAAGAAAGCATAAATAAGTTTTTATGGAGTCAGCAATACGGTTGATCACACTGGTGTTGTAACTTTGCCTTTAGCCGCTTTGGTATCAAAGTTTGACAACCTGTTGTTAGGAGAGAAATAATAATAAAAACTTTCCACGCAACCAGTACCTAAAAATGGAAGATTTATCCTATTTAAAATTAGCATATATGATAATAGCGTTTGATGACAGGTTTTGTATTAGTATCCATACGGATAGGTACTCAGATCGGATACGGATCTTTAATACATACCTCAGAGGTAAAGTAATAACTGAACTAACGAGTAACCCTTATATCCTAACTAGATGTTGCCTGCGACTCCTTTGACCTGAAATTCTGGTGGTAATCATATTTTTATTCAGCTTATGCTCATCTCAGATAGTCCTCTTTGTCTTCATTTTCCTTCTTGTCGTTCTTTTAATTCAAGAGAATTAATGCGGTGGGAATGAGGTGAGTAAGATACTCACCTCATTCCTTGCTGTAGTTGGTAATGTATAAAGACTGGTGTTGCAAGTTACATAAAATACTCATAACCTCAGCGTTAAGTCTTGTCACCACTTGAGTCGACCGGCTGGCTCATTTAGTGAGCTTCTAGTTTGTGCCAATTTTTACGCGACTTACTTGGCGACTCACCTACCCGTTGTTCCAAGGAATATTAACGTCATTTATCAGATGCCTAACGTAAGCATTGGCCAAGAATATAAATGGTTAGATTACTTAATGTTCCAAGTTTATGCGAATAATATATAACACAATCTTCTTCTTCTTCTTCTCTCTGTAGGTGTTGCCATCGTGGTGTAGTTATTGGTTTCATAGCAATGCCGCTACTACGGAGAGGGCCAGAGCATATGTATCGCTCTTCGAAAAGGTTTATTACATCCCTCCCCCTAAATAAGCTTTTATAACACATTGTATATCTTTCCTTCTGCAGAAAGGGTCTCGAAAGTTATTTCCCGTTAAACTTATACAGCTAGACTCAAAACTCTTATGTTGTACTGAAAAGCAACCAAAACTTTGGATAGATTAAGTTTAATAGTCGGTTTTATAAATATTTCAAAACCTAAGGTGATGAACAAATTAAGATTTTTGAGCTACTTGCGTCATTGGCTGTACCTGCCACAGTAAAATATTGCCTACCTTTGTTATTTAAACTCGAGATAATTCATTAATTAGAAGAACAAAAATGCATAATATAAGTCTTATACCTTCTCTTTAAGAGTTGAAATCCTTCGCTAATAACAACGAAATCCTCACCAAAATTTCATCGCATCACCGACTGGACTAATTACGGATTCGAGCACTGGAATAATCCTAACTAAATATGAACCGAGCAGTGGAGGGAGGTTTGCGAAGTGTCCCGATAATAATTTGGCACGGTATCAAGTTGGGACCAACTTTGATTAAAGAAGCATTAGTTAGTTCCTGGAATGGGAGATAGCTCCATGTTTTGTTCTGGCCGCTGTCTAAATGAAGTAATTAATATGATTTATGGAGTTGGTAATTTTACAGGTAGAATTTGGGCGGGTACTGGTAGATAAATGACTAGTAACAAAAATAAGTTTGTTGAGATAATAATAGTTATAGAAATAGCAATGTGGTTTATTAATCATAAGTGATCACAGAGTTGGATTTTTAGCTCAAAGAACCATACCATTTACCATCCAAGCAGCATGTTCTGGGTACATGATCAGTTAACATCGATGACTAAATACCTAAAACTATTCGAGTATTTTTCCGCCTTTTCCAAATTAACCTTTAATATCACTGGCACTAATAACAACAGCTTTAGCGTGGCGGGAAAGCCTCTCGACTCTCTTCGCCAAATTAAATAGCAGAAGAACCACGTGATCAAACAATTTCTTTGACCTAAAAAGATATGTGAGTCTTCCATGCCATTATGAAGCTGTAGAAATACTTCACCAGATTATTATGGCTTATTATGATTAGTATACAAGAAGTTATTTTCCCTGGATGGTGGCCATTTTCATAAATTCAAATCAGCAAGTGATTTTCGAACGATTCAACTATAATAATAATAATAGATATTCTACAACATTCTACACAACTCAATTTCATCAATTGAACCAGCCGTTACCGGTATGAATTACCCTGCTGCTAGCTGCGAAAAGTACTCCATTTCATAAATAGCTCTGTTACATAATTCGTAAGAGACTATTTAAGGGATTTCGTAACATTACCACTCGACTGTGCACCCACGCCACGTAGTCTGGGAAGGTGGACGCTAGGAAAGAACCGGCTGTAAAAGACTCCGTAAGAGACTTTTTTAAAAAGAACCGAATCCATTTCCGCCCCCTTCCTTTACCTCATTTGTAGTAAATGTTACAGGTGCAAATATTCGTGCATTTCGGAGCTCAGCTGTGATATTTGGAAATGAAATTTTTGACAAACATTTTTCTCCATGAGAATGTAAAATATGTGACGTAAGTATTTATTTGATACATCCGTGTGAAGAATAAAATAATGTTGCAGTGAGTTTTAACTGTTTTAAGCTATTTAACTGAATTGGATAAACATAATTTTGTTCACCATTTAGCGGATGAAATATAAAAAAATTAGTCACCATTTAAAAGGTAAATTATCCCCAATAAGATATAAGCCATAAATTGTGTAAATTAGGGTACTTATATCAGTAAAAGAAACTCATATTAACCGTAGCGAAGTAAGGACAGGTTACTAGTTTATAATATCTTAATTGTATCCCAGGATATTCCGATGATATTTTGTATAATCATTAGTAGTGGGATACTAATTGTTAAACAAAAAATCATCACTGCTGGATACATTAAAATGAATAACAATTGATGTATTTCATGTATATTTTAAGAGTCCATGGCAAAATACGAGAAATACATCAATTTTAATTCATTTCAACCTTACAATTTACCGTGGCATAATAAAGTAAAAGCAAAAGTTCGAATCCAAACCGTTCCATTCTGCATTCTTGTGTATAATTGAATCGTTAAAAAAGCTCTATGCCGTTGTGTTGTGTGTGACAAAGTCTCCATTGTCTCTGGTAATGTTTGCTTTTAATTAAAACCTCTTGTTTTGCGCACGGTCCCGCACGAGACCCGCTGTAATTAATGAAACTTCAGATTACGCAAGGACGCTTGTGTTATGACAACTTATTGTTGGTTCATGCCTGTTTAAATGTCTCTGATTGTTACATACATTTTGTTAAATACATTCTTGTGTTGCTGAATGTTGGATTGGATTTATGATTATCTGGTTTAATTATCTTAAATTCAGACGTAGGTATAATAATTGAAAAGGAAACCACAATTGAACTAAGGAGAAAGAGAGTGGAAGTCGAGCGTCTTGTTCGCTCTAGTAAATTACTATTCAAGTGACAGAAAATGATAGAAGCACTGGCAAATAATACTATTCGGTGCTGCCAGGGTAGAGATTATCATCATCCATTTTATAGTCCATACATTATACATGCACACACATATATTATGCCTCTTTCACACACAGACGCATGCATACACACGCAAACACACACACACACACCCACACAAATTGTAAATTGTATATTTATAGCTTGTATGCGCATTTTTATTGTTAAATAACTCCTGGGGCCTGGTTACCCACAACACAAGTTAAATCTTATCGTGGGTACCAGGGTGCTAACTTGTTTTTATGTCTTTTTATTTTAATTATGTAACCTCTATTGATTTTTAATGGTGTATCTTTTTGTTGAATAAATTATTATCATCAACTTACCGGTTATCTAGGATGCATACAAAGCTTGTACTTTGGCGTTTGAGATCTTGTCTATTTCAGTTTTGTCACCTTTTTTTATACTACTTAAGTGCCAGACAAGCACACAGCCCACCTGATGGTAAGAGTCGCCGTGGCCTATGAACGTGAGCAACGCCAGGATCACACTCGCGCTGCCGACCCTGAAAAGGGGAAGGCTCCCGGGTATGGATATATGCTGATATGGCTTATTTCGGCTTTTAAGAGCGACTGCTCTTATATTCCCAACCTCATGAAAAAAGTCTGCACGAAAGCCTCATCTACCAATCAGTAGGTATATCAGCTAATAGGGGAGATTGCCTTGGACCAGAACATCTTGGTGGAATCTCTTTACACTAATGTGATATAGAAGCAGA
The DNA here is from genome assembly GCA_963576445.1 of Lithosia quadra. NCBI lineage: Eukaryota > Metazoa > Arthropoda > Insecta > Lepidoptera > Erebidae > Lithosia > Lithosia quadra. The sequence goes on along the minus strand of OY754884.1, from coordinate 13,375,112 downwards.
GGTGGTTATTAACAAATTACACGTCGAAATATATTTTATCCGTTGATGGATAACGGACCTAACCGGAGAGATGATGGATGAAAGAAGCTTGACGTAACAGATTTATGATGTGTGTATGATGAATGAACAATCAGCTTGTTGAAATATTTAAAGTTTGGTCAAGTTGTACTTTGCAGGTACGTCGAAGTTGTTTCTTTTGTAGTGTTTTATCATTACTATGGTCGTAGGTACTTCGGACAGTAATCCCCATGGATAACCTCTCCCCCATGGTGCCCCATAAGGATTTCTCTCTCGCGTCGGTGGACCTTGGGTTATTTACGGCTTCCAGATGGGCCCTATCTTGCCCCGGAAAGGTGGGGCGGCGAGTGTAGCTACATTATGCTCTTTTAATTAATCTTCTCTTTGCTATTCAGAACAACATAATGTAAGCCTGAGGTATCACCTTCATGAGATGTATAAATTCCATCTACAACCAAATGATATGGCACCTCTTTCTAGTCGCGTCAGAAAGATATAGGATTCAAAATCAACCAAACCACCACAAAATCATCATTTTTAAAGTGAATCATGTGAAGAAATAGACAAGAAATACTTCATTAAAAAAAATATCTGTGTAGGCAATGTAGGCAAATATTAGAGGTAGTATTGTGTCATCTTCGCAATGTCTTATTTTATTTCTTGTTATTTTTTTACCTTCAGATGTATTTATTTTGCTAGAATGTACTTCAGTACGTAAAATTTAATAATGTCTCTTTCTTTCTTTTCCTTATTCACGTTAAAAGCTTTTATAACTAGTAATCTCCATTATTTTTCCTTTCATCAACACACAATGTTGAAAAGACTAAGCTTAAATTGTCTCTATTCTTACTTAAACATTGCGTCCCTATTTAAAAGCCGTCGTGGGCCAAAGGAAGAATCGCTTTTTAATTAAAAAGGCCGTGATTAAATCTTAGGACAAACAAAGTGATGGATAAATGGACGAACAGGCGACACAGATTAAATTTATTTTTAAAGCGAAGACAAAATTGACTTTGTAAAAAGGTCTTTAGGTGAGTATTTATGGTCTCTAGTTATGCTACACGATTTCAACCACCGTACTAGATACCCAGCTCCAAAGGATTGTGCCATAATGTTAAATAACCTACTCATGAACTAGCAGAATCATCAAATGCAAAAAGAGATTTTTCATTTCTTCTCCTATGATAATTTAAAACCCTAATGTGCGCTATACCGCCGCGTATAACTATGTGTACTGTATCCGAATAAAATACAGAACCCTACTAAATTATTGCAACAATGTATAATGGAGGTAGGACACCACGATATCTCCCGTCCGAACTGAGCAGTCTGACTGGGGTAGTACCTCCGCCCTAACAGAAGTCCGTGGCCATAATAATCATCGTGTTGTACACCCGCCGGTAAGTAGGGTAGCCAGAGCTCACTGTACCCCTCCTCCCCCACTCTTTTCTAGCCTCCCCACCCATTCCTAGTCCTCTCTCCCCTACACTGCGCTGCCCACCCTCCCAAGGTAGGCAGCGCGTGTGTGGCATCCCTGGTGTTGCACATGTCCATAGGCCACGGTGACTATCAGATGGGCCTAGTGCTTGTCTGCTATATACCTAGGTACGTAGTATAAAAAAACCACTTTTTTACATCTTATTTTTCAAAATATAATACATGCATTGTACACAATATGGTTAAAACCTAAACCTGCTTTGATTTTCTTTGCCTATAGTCAAGAAAAGGATCTTAGAATAACATCAGATGCTTGACATCTCTGTAAATGAATATTAATGCTCAAATTGAAAATATAAATGGATTCTTTAGCAGTTAACGAATTCATTCCAATTGAAGGTTAAAATTTGAATATTAATAATTTCGTGTAAGCTATTTCGAAGCTTATTATAAATGGATACTCGTAGGTTTCTAATTATTTTCTGAGTGGCTTTTTAGTCAATATTTATTAAAAGGCGATATTTTTTTGCAGAAATAATTAGAAAAATATAATTATTTTTGTTTATACAACGAAACATTGAAACAAAGACAAGGATAGTTAAGTATTTGTAAAAACAGAATCGCTATATTATATAGTTTAATCGAACATTTAACAGTGGAACACTTAGGTGTACCAGGGCAAAAGAAAGTTAACTGTAAAACGGTTAGAAGAATATTTAACCGAAGAATCACTAAGTGTACGACATTTACAAAACATTAATTCGAGAACACTAAGGAAAATTATGGAAATAAATGCCAATTCTAAAATAAATAGTTGAGTTATGGATGCCTAAAGTTCAAAGAAGATTCAAGTGAAAAATCAAGCAAATAAAAGGTTTATCATTTAGCACTTAGGTCAACTATGAGTAGGTACAATAAGTTCACCATAAGACACCTATTTGAATCATACGTACTAAATGTAACATCTAGGTGAACTACTGCGGTATATCAGGGGTCTGAACCCATATAAGGATTCCTAATTAACCCGTTCGTCAAAGTTGGATTACTTACAAGTAATAAATAATAATAAGGGTATTTTTTGTTGGTTTTACAAACACTTTTTAATTTACTGCTGTTTATGATATAATTAAAAACATCAACAACACCCATTATACTTTGAGTAACACCAACGTTATAACGATTAACCAAGTTAAATATGAGTTACGGAATAATAAATTAACGAAGTTTATTTCACCCAAAAGATTTAAAGTGTTTTTTCCTAGCTTTAGAATTTTCCAACAAGGACTACTATAATTAAACCTCTGACCATTTTCCCAGATCCCAAATTGGTTTTTGTATACCAGCTTTCACGGCGCTTCGTTGTTCTAGGTTATTTGCCACAACTCACGATTGAACCTTTAGATCTTATAGTTATTTTTTTCTTGTGTTATGCCATTCCATAAATATCAACACAACAGCATTTCAGATCTGGGCGCTGGGAAGTGGAGATTTCCTCGAAACCTGATTCTCTTAGATATAGTTAATGAACAGAAACCTTAAATATAGTCCATATATAATCTTTTTAAATTAGCTTGACTCTATTTCATGTTTAAAATTTAGTCACATAAACCAAATAAATATGTCGATTTCGTATCAAAAATACATGAGTTCGAAACGCGATGAAAACTGGAGTCTATTTAAATATAAATTTGAACTTAAACTTTGCAATTCGACGAGCTACTTGTAAGTCAGTGGTTGTTTTCGTAAAATAGGGTAAACATTTGCCCTTGTGTTGATACCATTTTATTTGAGCTCTGACTCTGAAAATCATTAATTCTGGCGCAAAATAGCTATGCAGCGCATACTTGTAGGGCACTAGAAGATGGTCACCAACTTTTAGCTTATTTTTTTAGATTCTTGCAGTTAAAAGCCGGTCAATGTTATCTGCTAGTGGTTATATCTGCTTATTGATAGACAAGGATCTATAATCGAATCCGGGACCTTTGATCTAAATAACAATGAAATGCTTTACTGCCACAGCATAGAGGTCATATACACTAGATGGCTCAAAATTGCCACAGATAATATTCAGAATATATTTACCATGAGAACCTTAATCTATATCGAAGTTCTAAAGGTGCTTGAAACAATTTCAAACTCAATTGAGTATTCATGATTCTATACAGACTTAATCGCTTAAATTCCAATTCTTTATTATACCTACCTATGTACCTAAAACACCTTTATTGAAGTATGAATTGCTACAAAAGTCAAAACACAGCGTCGCGTGTAACAAATAACTTATAACAAAGTGCTCACAGCCCTAATCGTTTATAACTGCTGCGAGTAATCTCCCAAACCATTTTCGAAATCTATTATACGAATGAATCAATATATCGTCGACTCATATCCTCTGTGTCAGTCAATACTTTTAATATTGCTTACTCCAGGAGGGTTTGGCAGAGATATTGAAGGGGGTAATGTATATGTCTTTTCCTGTTAAAGGAAGCAAGGTGCACGTTTCAAAACGAGGGTGATTTACTTACATAATACACTCAGAAAGAAATGATATTCATAACTCTTTATATGCCTTTTTTTTAAATCGCCACGGATACCAGTCTCGTCGGCCATCTTAAGTGGTTATGATGGACTCGAACCTACTAAACCCGCAGACCGTTGTTTTTGAACTAAGGTGGCAGACCGTGTCGGGTCTCAATTACCGTGGTGTATGGTTACCAATATTAAGCTGACATTGGGCCATTTACATTTGTAAGATGGCTCCCTCGAACAGTAGAGTAACTGGAGGCCGTCCTATCTTACTGTGTACGGTCCATACACACTCGTAGCTTACATAACACAATTAACTTGTGTAATCTAAAAACCTTTAAAATAAATCTCTTTTACATTTAAACAAAGCAGGTAAAAAATTATATGCATTCAGATGCAAACAAGGACATTATTTGCTGAAGTCGTATTCGAATAGTTGGATCGTTGAAGTGCAGTAAAGTGTCCTCGAGCCGGCACGGAAGGCAAAATTCCGTATAATGAACGGCGCAGTCGATGGCTCTCGATCTCACGGCAGTGCTGCTGTGTTGGCGAAACAATGACGTGAACGCCATAATATTGTAACCATTTAAATATAGAATCCTTTTTTATTTTGGTTTTAGTTTTTTGTACTTATGTTCTTTTATTTTTATTATTAAACGGTTTTATTTAACTCGACCTGTTTGTTTGGGTCAAATCTAGTAATTGAAATTTGACCCCCTTTCAGTTGTTTGATTTGTCTGATATTTGGCAGTATTCTTTAGTTCTGATGACAATACAATTTTAAACCGTTTAATTTGAAAAAGATTTTATCAAAATTTATTGAAATAATAAGATGAAGTATTATTGTTGTAAGTAATTATATTGCACGGCATCTAACTTGGCAAGGATTTGGAGAAGGGGAGCCCCACAAATCCCACAATACTCCAAAATCTTGCCAAGTTAGATGCCGTGCATTAAGTAAGTATACTTATACGAGTATAATTTTATCTGTGGTGGTGGAAGCTAATATCCTAGCAATATTATTAAATCAATGTGAAAGTTTGTTTTATGGACGGATGTTTATTACTCTTTCACACTACAATAACTGAACGAATCTGAATGAAATTTGGCACCGATAATAGAAATTTAATAGTCTGAAATTGCATAGTTATAGGCTTCTTTTTCATAAAAACATAAAACTTTGATTCCGTTATCACTTTTAATAGAAGAATTATAGGCAAATAAACACAGAAACTGGTATAAGTGGTATAATTGAAATGGACTGAAAATTATTTATTTTGTAACGTGTAGCGTCTGGCTAAAAGCCTACCCAAGACATCGATTTAGGTGAACCATCCGCCCACATAGGCCCGATGTTTGCATAAGCGGCCTCACCTTGAAGAGAGGACGTTAACCTCTCCCGAATGTTTGTCATGCAAATAAATTGTAGCGATAGACTTTATAATAGACTGTCTAGAATAAAATATCATTCAAGCTACCTACATGTCTATGGTACGTCGTGCGTACAAAATTGTCTTTATCTTGAAATTTATTTTATGAGTTTACTTTTTATTAAGCTTCAAAATTAAGAAAAATTTCTTTGGATCTTAACAAGTTTGCTTAAAAAATTTCATGGATTTTGAACACTGTTAACAGAGCAGATACCTACAACGAGATATGATGGGGGACAGTTCTTCTGGATACAAAAGCCAATCTTTCAGAGCTCAAGAAAGAAAAATATAGAGTAATACTATTGATCTCAATATTCATTCTTAAGTTACCCACCACGAGTCGTGTCGTCATTAATTTCGTGGGACGTTAACGAAACGATTAGACGCGGTAGCTTGGTAGTTTAATATGTACCATAAAAGTGTCTTCTATATTTATCTCTTCGTCTTTGTAATACATCAATCCACTCGTTTGATAATGTAATGAATTCTAACAAGATAAGATTTTAAAAGGCTCTTACCACTGAAAATACTTGCCGAGTAGCAAATGTTGTCGACTATCGGAACCCGTGGCACACGATATCGACGGCCCGCTACCATTATTTTTGTTTACATCCAAAAAGAGCTAAAATATTAACATAATCCTACTCCATATCTAACGTTTGCCTCACGCTATTCTACAGAGCATTCAGAATATTTACACAACAGAAAAATAAACTTAACAACAATCCTACAATAATTCCATCCACTCGTGTAAAACCTACGAAATGTTAACAAAATGTAAATGTGTTGTAGTAGTACTCAAACTGTACTTTTTGGTGCCTATGTAAATAAGTGCCTTATCTCTTAACCGAGGCAGTTCAAAATAATTACTGGTGGAAACAAACGAATGTGGCCTAGGTATGAAAGAACAAAAAACAATAGTTAGAGAGTTATCTGCTATGTAGGTATAAGAGAAGGAGAATATTTATATTTTTACCCGACTGCGCCAGTGAGGGTAATGTGTTTCGCGCGTATGTATGTCATGTATGTATGTATGTAGTCATAGGGTACATAAAATGTTTGCATACCTGCTATTAAGAACTATCTCTTCAACAGCTGGCAGTCGGATTTTTGTTTGTTTTAGTTTACTTGGTGCAATAATTTGTAGCTCCTTCATTTAAGATGCTTTCTTAAAACCGTGAAAGTACTGTAGGAACAGTTCCTGCTAAAAATTTTAAATGTGAGAGTTTTTATGTTTTGATGTTTGTTACTCAATTACGCTCTACTGGCGGAAATGAGGAAGAGATTATAGTCTGGAATAACACATAGGCTAGGTTTTTATTCCAGCAAAACGTTCCCATGAGAAATAGCCACAGAAATAAATGATTGAATCTTGCAGTTATTTAATTGAATAAATAACTGAAAGACAATAATTTTTGCGATATAAGTTCACTGTAGGCATTAAATAAACTAAATAGGTACCTACCTGGTCTATATCCATAAAAAAATATTAATAGCACATATACCATGCCATGGCATAGTGAGTGTACCGAGAAATTGGAGTTCCTCTTACGATCGTAATGAGTTTCCATTTTCCATAGGTGTACATTTATTTATTCTATACTTCTGCCTGTCATTACAAAAATCTCTTTCTTTATCTCTGAATGATAACATTGGAATTATTCTAAAGCTATCAACAACACTTAAATTAATTACAGAACCGATCAGTTTCACTACAAACTAAGGTATTTATACTGGTAATAGTAGTTAGCCGGGCACGCAAATTTTGTACGGCAAACGGTGGTCGATAGTTAGTGGATTTGTAGTCTAGTTTCCATTTCAAGGTTCCGCCGAACATTTTGTTGTATATTCTTGAACTAGTTGTCTAAGTACATGGAATTATATTGTAAATGGAATGTAAGAATGGTATAGACTTAATAAATATGATAATTTTATTATAAATGTAAACGATACGTGGGTTAAAGTCAATGCGATCAGTAGATGCCTGCACCTTTTCGCTCATCTCCGCTTTTGTAAAAACGCTTGCTAATTCACACCAGAGCAAGAGTGGCAGCGACGTGGCCAGCATTTTCAGTGCCAAAATTGAGGTAGTATTTTACTCTTACAATGTACATTTTGTACAGTAATTTTATTCCTTTGTTTTACTTTTAAAAACTCCGCTGTTTTGTTCAGTTTTTACCTGAATATTTAGTTCTTTGAAAGAGAGCTAAAAGAATAGATTTTTATAGTGTTTGTGATTTTTTCGTTTCAATTCTTTTTATTTTTACGTCGCGTTGTTTGCTTACAAGAGTACAATAGAAATGTTATTGTTGGAAAATTATAATAAAACTAGGATTTTTACAGGATTCTAACACGATTCACAATTTAGTCTAAATCATGGAATAAAACCAAATAAATCATGATACGTTTACGACAAGTTTTTTGAGTACGTGTTTTAAATCGATAAAATAGGGAAAAAGCAGAATAAGCCGCTATTCAATTCAATGATACACAAACTAGAGTTAACGTTGATAAAAAGTGACGGTTAACGGCCGTCGACACGCGAGTACCTCCGCGTACATGTATTGTATCGTTGTAAATATGATGTGTTTAGAAAGATAATGGTGGCTTCGTGCCTTTGACGTGGAAAGGTAAAACTTGGTAAAATTATGTCCTCGTTTCATACAGTGATAGCCATTTGAACATCTCATTTTTATATACAAACAAAACAGTATCGCCTTGCAGTTTCACCCGCATGAGTCCTAATTCCGAGGAAATATCAGAGTAAAAAAGTAGCCCATGTTACTCACTGTGTAGCTTTCAACAGATGAAAGATTGTTTTTAACGGTCTAGTAGTTTTTGATTTATTCGTTACAAAAAAAAACATACTTATGACTCTTTATAAATATAACCAACTGTTCCCTGCGCTTCCATTCACGTGGGATTTTGATTTCGTTCTCGCAACTCATGAGAACCTATTTATTATTCCAAAAAGTAGGGGAAGTACCTACCGAATTTCTCCCAAATCCGTTACCTACATTAAACAATGTAACGGATTTGGTAAACGTGATTTAGTAAGAATCATTCAAATCTCTTCACAAACTTTCACATTTATAACATCACTAGGAAGTACAAGACGCCTCTTCCAGATATCGCCAGCTTACTAAGCCACGTTAATACAGCCCGGATTATCGAGAATGATTGCCTTTATTTGCCGCTCCATTACATTATCGATTTAACCAAACAATGGTAATAAGTACGTTTCTCGAAGTCATTAATTTTCGTTACGGTAACATCAAAGTCACGTTCGAACAATACAAAGTTACGTAATAAAACCGTTACGAAGCCATATCTGTCCGTAATTATTATTATTATATGAAAGGTTACGAATTTGAGAATTTCGTTTCGAGTAATTATAGCCTAGACTTAGAGGAGCTTTTGTGTGTTTTACCGACTACAGAAAATCGGGCAGGTTCTCAAAATTTCTCACATGTTTTCTCATGCGCTTTTTTATGAAATTCCTGAGATGCTAAAAGTTACAGCTCACCAATGGGAAAAGGTCACCTATGGCCATAAATAAGCTTCATCTTTCTTTGTCTAGGGTGCTGTAGTAAGAAAGTACTTCTTGGCACCCCATAAAATAGAGTAATTGGGTACTAATTCCAGTTATAGGGAGGTGTTATCCCAGGGAATGAATTACTACACGTTGTGTGAGTCAAGAGTATATATTTATCACAGATACACTGAAGTTATTTACGTAGGTACAATGCCTGAAAGTTATAAAACTACTTCGAACACAGTTAGGACTCCGGCGACAAGTAGGTACTTGGAGCGGGCAAGGAGCGTGTGCGCTTACATGTGGTTTGAGCCCGAGTGAGGCGCGCGGCGCGTGGCTTGTGAGAGAAACGAACAGCACACGAGTCGCGCGACGAACTTATATGTTAGAGGGAGACGCATAGCGCTTCGGTATCGTTCCGCGTGTGGCGCGAATCGGACGGCTAGCCGAGTGGGTTGCTATACAGTTAATTAATGCTGAAGCGGATCTGGTCCACATTTCAAGTTATTTAAACTGTATCTATGTATAGTGTCGAATAAATTTATTGCCATCGATGCAACACCTAGAAGTTGGTTAAATTCAACATCAAAGATTTTGTTTACATACAAAGCAAACCACAGATGAAATAAAAGAAAGTGTGCTAGAAAAAAGCAATTCTTTGTTTACTTCTAAATACAAAAACAATAACGTAAAAACGTCATTCTCGTAACTGGAAAGTAGGCTGTCAGAGCGGAAACCTTACTCGATTAATATCAAAACATCTGTTTCTTTATTACTACATTCGTCCTTGGTTCACACAACCTCGCCTCCTACATGTACTTACTTACCTTCTACTGAATATTTATAAACGTGAGGTGAGGTCGATATGAAGTGGATAAATGCGCTTTGGACATGATTTCTACGTCTACTAACTTTTAACGTGACAACGTCTTATAAATTGGTTTGCTGGGTGACACTTCAAGAAACTGCGTTACGCTCCGCTCACGTTATGCGCTCACAATGAGAGCGAGTGAGAGGCACGCGTCCCTTCCACTCGAGCACAGTTAGCCCGCCTAAGAGCGAGAGAGACAGAGCGAGAGAGAGAGAGTGAGAGAGACAGGCATACACATGTATATAAATACGTATGTATGTGTAAAGGTAAAAATAAAATTTTGTTAATATGAAATTCAGTGCGAGATTCTTTGTATAAATTAATGTTTTAAATATAATTCTTTGTATAAATAAATGTTTTAAATTGTTACTATTTTTCATCCTTCTTCCTACTATACGAATGAATATTCACATTAAAATTATTTTACCACTCAAAGTCGTTGTCACGTAAAACTTTCGCCCGTATACCGACTTTACAGGCAACCAATTTTTATTTAACTTGCAATATTTGTATGTTTGTGAAGGTCAGATCTTACAAGCTATCTTCTTCATTGGAGTACCAATCCCTATCGTATCCAAAATTTGCACTTTGAAGCACATTCTCCTATTTCTTCTTTTCATAATTGGTTCGGTTTTATAGGAGCAACTGCCGTCTAACCACCTAACCTGCTATAGCACCTTGTTCGTCAATCCGCAGTTGTACCGGTTTGCAAGTAAGTTAAATTGGGCCTTGAAGATCTAAATAGGACCACATACACTCTACCTACTAAGTATAAATTAATACTATTATTTAATAATGCGAAAAATAAATTCTCCTTTTTGCAGTCGGTTAAAAAACCGATAACTCTTCCGCCATTACTGTAATCACGCATGTACGCGACCAAATGAAATATCAAAAGCGCTCAACGTCGCGCGTCGTGCTCACGGCGTAGTGCTGTGACGTGAAGGGCCCTCGTCTCACAATAGTGTTGTACCCTTACAGCCGTCAAAGTTCCCCCACAATGACCATCGATTGTTCTATGGGAATAAAGGAAAGTTACGTTGTTTGGTTAGGAAACCCTCTCTTTGTATTCAAGAGGAAAAATTGTTTTTTCTGAAGTTAAAAGCTTTGGTTCTAAGTTTTCCTATACGTTTATTTGTTCTAAAGAATATCAATTTACGTTGTTTTCACTTCAACATCAAAATAACGTTGAATTAATACAATTTTTATTTTATTTCGGGCAAATACTGTTGCGTAATTGTATAGTATGTTTCTGTTGCCTTGGTAACGCAGCCGGACTGATCATGACTGCTACTGTGGTATGAGTTAGTAAATTTGGTTCCCAGATCGATCTATTTTACCTGATTGGCGGTAATAGGATGTGCAGCAAAATGTGGACCTATAATACGCCTATTTTTAAGGCATTTTAATAGGAATTATGAATTGAACTTTTACTTTTAAGAATATTATGTGTTTGTGTGTATGTTTGTAATAATCATCATCCGAGGCTTTCAATTCTGAGTCCGGGGTCCACTTTTCTTCTCCATTCAATTTTATTTGCGTTATTGTGGCGATGGTATAACGTAAATTACTGCTGTCTGTGGCCTCAGCACCCAAAATGAAAGCCTGTTAATAGAGGCTCATATCATAGATTAATTAATAATTACTACGAAATCCATATAGGTACCCACTACTACTTATTAAACAATATGTTGTCTAAAACATCTATCTTGAAGTTCCCATCGAGGACTATAGACATCGCTTGTCTGTGGAGCTTTGAATCAAGGGAGACAATCCAATCATCGATACGTTTAGATCGCTCTTTGTATTGTACAATACAGTGAAACCTGTATCTTTGTTCGAGAATCATTGCTTGGAGACAAAGAACTATCTATCTTCGAAATATATATAACTAGATATTGCCGCGGATATAACGGCCAAAATATTGTCATACATTTATAGGCAGGACAGTGATGACGTAACTAATTACTCATGACGGTATTAATTGCGATGTTTCCGGACAACAAAAACTAATTATAAAATTAATTTCATCAAAATGCTTTTGTGTAACTATGTATGTCAAATTACGAACAAGGTCAATTACCCGTCTTTCTACGAATAGCATTCGAAGTTTTGTTTTTGTAACTACCCGCAAGCTCTCAAAGTCCAACAGCGCAAATTAAACAAAAAAGTAATTCCGTCTCTTATTTACGAGGGCTTCGGAGTACAGTAAAAAGAGATAAAAGGCGTTCTATCAAAATTGTTTTAATGATTGTTTTCGATTTTCTGCAGAAGAGAGGGTAGAAATTGGCTGTGACGTCGCTTGGAGCGCTATAACTCGATTATTTCCAACGCCGCTGTTTTAACTAACTTAGCAGATGGTATCGTGCAAACTGTGTGTACACAAATTATTTATTGGGAAATAGCTTTAGCCCATAGTGGACTAGGTCTTGCCGAAATGAACCTTTATGGACTCAAAATAAGCAGGCTTAAAGCTGAATAAGTATTCAACGTAATGAAAGATACCTAGTTTGCTTCGTTAATTGTGATTCAAAGAGTAAATATTACACGGAATCTAACTTAGCAAGGTTAGATGCCGTGCACTATAGGTTTCTATGCGACGCATTTTGCCAAGAACAAGTATAGTATACGGTATCTAACTTGGCAAGGTTTTGGAGTAGTGGGGCTGACACTACTCCAAAATCTTGCCAAATTAGATGCCCTGCACTATATGTAGTTCTTTTTTGTTTGAAAGTATTTTCAACTCGTTGTTGCTAACGGCTCCGTTCGTGTAACCTATAATTATGATTTCGTTCCCGCAACTTTGAACCTACTTTTCGAGATAAATAAAACAGAAGCTTTCTATAACCGCATGCTGTTTCTAGTCTTCAAGAGAGACATTTCCCTCGCACCCCAGAGAGCCGTAGGTCTGTTCTGATTCATTTATTTTTGCCTATTTATGAATAGAAGATAATATATTATGTTACTACAGATCTGCTTATAACGTTATTGTGACACTGAAGTTTTAGATGAGTCCCAGCATCCGCTAACCGGATACTACGACTTAAGGAAGTCTGAAAGTTTGAAAACCTTGACGACAAATATTACTTGTTAACTTCTTAGAGAATACGATATAGGATTGAACTAACTTACTCTGTATTTTATCATTCGTAGATATTCTTCTGTAATGCTACTTATTTGGGTAATAAAGTGAAGAAATTCCCTCACTTGCTTTGTTTAAGAAAAAAAAATTTTTAATGCCAAGTACGTGCCAAGTATTTTGAGAGCAAATGCAGAATATTATGCAGATGCAGACTTATTTTTTTTGTCAAAGAAAATTTCTTTTAAATTTCTTAAGGTGTGAAGTTATTATAATTCTAACTTCTCTACTAAATCACTTCTGTTCAATTTACGGGTTCTATAACTTTTTTTTGGACTGCTCGAGGGTTCTGTAGGTATACTAAGATTGATACTGGTGCATTAGTAGTGGGAATAGCCCTGTTAAAAAAAGGCAACATATTGCAATCGCGGCAGCGGATAAGTAGGTACATAATCGTTCTAGAAACTTCAAAAATTCCTTCATACCTCTCCATCCTATGAACATAGAACCCAAAACAAACCCCAGTAAACACACGACAGTCCAACAAATATGAGTATATTATAGCTACGAGTATATATCACGTGCGTGTGAGTGCGTTGGCGGTCGTGATTATAAACGGATAATTCACAAACTTATACCAAAAATCAACAACGTGGTTGGAAACTGGAACTGATTAGTTTTTGGGTTAAAATAGGCCAGGCCCCCTCACCCTAATCCGATGTTGCCTAAAAACTTGTATTAACTGGGGCAACTTTATTTAATACCATTACGTAAAAAGATTTTAACATGCTCAATCTAACAGAGCCTGTCTATATCGGCAGTTAAGTGTTTGTCTGTAAAGTGTATCATCATATTTTTCAAGAACACCACTTACCTACCGAAAAGAATGTCACGGCAATGAGAGCTATAAATATTTAAAAAATATATTCAATTCCCTGTCAGCTCACTACCACTTCAGTTTGCAGAAATTTTGTTCAATACGTGGACAGGACCTACTCCATTCATTATAATTACACGAGCACTATTATATTCATTCAATTATTAATTTCCGAAAGAGATCAAGCACCGGAACATCGGGCTAGGGCCATTCGTAATGAAAAGGCTTGAAAGGGCTCAGTGCCATGCTGAAGAGCCCTTGACATCGCTCGCTCACTTACTGCATTCATGTCATTTCTGACTGCGGAATTGCGGCTGGCATTTCGATTCTCTGAATTTCCCACCGAGAAAAACAAGGAAATATTTCCATTCACGGAATACACGTGTAGGGGTTGGTTTTTGAAAAACATTGAACTGAATATGTGTGTATTTCATCAAAGGTCCGTTTCTGAAAACACTTATTTGGGTATTATATATACATATATTATATATCTGTATATTTTAAATTGATTTTTTGTATAAATTTGCAACTTCTCGTTAGAATATTATTAGGTACAAAAGTAGGTAGTTGCGATATTAAAACGAATGTATACAGTGACCTTTATATGAATTTGCAAACATAACAAACATGGCGAAAGAGCTGTACAATAGAGTTGAACTGACAGCTGTCAGCGATGCCTCGACTGCTAATGACAAGTTGGCTTCTCTCGGGAAAAAATCACGTTTAGGTGAATTTGAGTTATTAGATTTTCATATTATTTCTGTAATATCGTTATGTTATTTAAACATACTGTAATGGAAGTTATCATTCTTTTCGTAGGCGTCCACAAATCTACCGAAAAAAGAAGCTAAGTGACAAGGCAGCCTCATATTTAGACATTTATTTCTATATTAGATTTTTTTGCTCAATTTACGTTTGAAACTCGCAATAACTCACGAATCAATTCAATCTGCGATACCCGTTCAGGTATATCATATTTATTATCAAAAGACCTAAAATTATGTCACTGTCGATACCGCAAATTACCTACTATTTTATCTAAACCAATGATTTTTTACACAAGATACGCTATGTTCATAGTAACTGACTTCTCAAATCTGATCCAACTGTCTATGACATAACTATGAAGTGCACAATAGTTGTCAATTAGCGTTAAGTAGTACGAAAGATGGGATAGGCACGTGAGTAAAAAGGATAGCTATAATTCTCACATCAAAAAGTATCTCTGTCCCGTTTTTATCGCGTTTCACCGCCGCCATTATTTTAAAAATATTATTTAACTAATGTTATTAAATCGGTAATATTGTATGTACTTACATGTGATAGGAAATCCCTTGTATTTTATTAATTTTAGTGTCGTAATTTGTACACTTTTTAAAAACACACTATGGCATTTTTATTGCAATTTTAATAAGCGCTTTACAAAATTACACGCGTGTCAACTTGACGTTTGCAAGACATGTACTAAAGACAAAATGTCCCAATTGGGACTTTTTCGCGTCTTCACCAGGCGCGCTCTAATGACATATCTGCCTCTTTTTACATATATAATATCATTGATCTAAACCAAAACAAGAGACTTTTAATATGTTCAATAAAATCACCCTAATGAACAATTCCTATATCCCGACGTTTGTCTGTCTTATTATTGAGACCGGCAATTAATTTGGCACAATGTTTGCGTTATTAGGGCTACCTAAACCTTTGCCTTTGCGTATATGAATTAAAAATCGGAAGAAAATTAATAATTGACGACAAAATTATAAATACGTAATTTCATGACTTTAGTTAAATTATTCATATTATAATATTCTCAACAAACAAAGGTTTAATTGGCTTCAAAATGGTGAATGCTGAAATATTGCAAATATTTCGGCATGATTCCACAATTGTTTGTTTTGACCCCAACCCAGTATTAGTAGGGGACGACGGCGTTTCCAATTGTCCAACTTTTGAAGCAAATGTCCCAGTTTCCCAGTTTTCGTATTTTGATTCCACGTGCAAGCGAACGTGGTTTCAATTTCGAGGGTTTTTGTGTTTATTCATGAGTTTGAACAATACTTTCAGAAATTGCAGCCTCCCTCCGCTACGTGCAGTTTAATTGTGCTTTCGTACAGTATTTACTGTGGCATTTTTGAATATCTGGGCGTACAATAATTGCGTTTCAGTTGACATAGAATAAAACCAAAACTCTTGATCAGTTTTACTTTTTATTTAATACTAGCTGTTGCCCGCGGCTCCGCCCGCGTGGATTGCGAATTCTGTTTCAAATGCCTTTTTGCCAAAAAACCGCACGCCGCCGTCTCAAGTCTTCAGTTGCCGGGGTGTAAGATTACTTAGGGCATATCCCGCGCTACCCAGTTGACCCTGGGATGGGAATTGTTTGATTTATGATGCCTACAGCCACTTTCTATCATCGCACTGCTTGCCACAGGCAGGGAATTCATCCCCACACGTTGCATCCGTCTGCAGTGCGTACTGTAAGGTATGAAAAAAATTTCATTTCACGCACGCTTAGGCTGTGGAACGATCTCCCTGCAGTGGTTTTCCCTGGCGGCTATAATATGGGGTTCTTCAAGAAGGGCATTAGAAGGATTTTGCAGGGTCGGCAGCGCGAGTGTGACGCCCCTGATGTTGTGCACGTCCATAGGTGCATAGGTCACATAGGTGGGCCGTGAGCTCGTCTGCCACTTAAATGGTATAAAAAAAGCATGATGTCCTTACCTCTTTTCCGAACCCCGGAAAAGAGGAGATGGGGTGACAGGGGGTACAGAAGACCGCAGCCATAATAGACATTGTGTTGTGTTACCACCGCCGGTAAGAAGGGTAGCCAGAGCTCACAACCCCCCTCCCTATCTCCCCAATCCCCTCCTCTGACGTCCGATTTCAATAACTCAAACAGTCTTTAAATAATTTTTACACAATATTATTGAAAGTCTTGATTAAGATATAATTTATTTGGATGGGAATACAAAGATATACCTTTTTTTTTCCGTGCGGAAATCCTCATAGAAACCCACCCCGCGGCCAGCGGGGCAGGCTATGTCGGACTCTTACCGACTAAAACCGCACGCCATCTAGGGTCTTCAGACGCCAGGGTGTAAGGTGGCCCAAAGAGCATATCCCTCGCACCCCGGCTTGACCCGGGCCATCTCCGGATTCGAGATGGCCCCCTCGGGTTTGAGAACCACGTGGTTCCCGTCATGACCCGGAATAGGAGGGGGGGGGGGGGCGCCTTCGCGCGCCGCCGCCTCGGCCTGCTTCTGCTAGGGTGACGGGCGGCTCCACCTGTCACCCCCAGGCCAGCGCTCATGGAGGACGGAGGTCGTCGGACCCCCGACGCGATAGGCGTCCGCGCCCGCCTCCGTCCGGGAGAGCTCTGTGCAGCCCCTCCCGAACCTTTTCCACCGCCTCTTTCTCGAGTATCACTTGCTCGCAGAAGGAGGCGGCGGCCAACCACGCGTCCGCACTCTGCACCATCGCCGCGATCAGCACCGGCAGTGTGAGGACTCCCACCCCGAGGGCTGCCGAGAGGGCCTGTCTCGGCACCTCCCACGCCGGACACTCTGCCAACGTGTGCAGCCCTGAGTCCTCGCCCGCATCGCAGTGATAATACAATGATATACATAAGGAAACATAATCTTAGATAGGTATAATTCGTGAGACAAACGACGTCCTGGCGCGAGCGGATTGTTTTGCAAAAATCCATGATTGGTGAATTTAGGAGCTCGTCCAGTGCTGTAGCACCCGTGCTATCCTCAAAGGCACCCAAGAAAACTGTACTGCGTGTATAGAGCATAATACTTTGAGCACAGTTTAGATACCTATCTACGTACCTATAATGTCCCGAAGTATATTGGTTTGATTTACGTCCGCATTTCAACTTGCATTTATTTCGCCGCGCATTATTTTTCATATTGCGATAGCTCTTAAACTATTTATGGTAATTATATAGTGTAAATGGCAATTTTGATCTACATTAAACGTACAACGTATCTAACGTATTTAATTGGATAAGAAATAATACTGTATTGTTAAAATTAGCTTCGAAAATGACACATTAATTTTTTTGTAATTTGCAAAGATAAAAATGGTTACTGTGGGCTACCCTTATTAGGTAGACATATGCTATCGCGGACTTTTATGTAGACCTTTTTAAGTTGTACATTTCCACAGTACATTATTTTGTTCTATCTTCAATAGTTTTCGCAGCGCACGCGATGTAAGTAATTTGTTTAGGTCATTTTTTTACACCTTGGGTTACATTATTGAAGTTTTAGTAAGGATCCCTAAATTTTTCGGGGATAAATTATAGCCTATGTTACTCACAGATAATGTGGCTTTCTATTGGTGAAAGAATTATTGAAATCGGTCCAGTAGTTTCGGAGCCTATTCGTTACAAACAAAAAAACAAAAAAACAAAAAAACAAAAAACAAAAAACAAAAAAACAAAAAAACAAATCTTTCCTCTTTATAATATTAGTATAGATACTCAGCGTTAGTAGCAATTTAATTATCTTTGTTGGTTGCATATAAGTCAACATACTTACTACGTTGACCATTCTCACAGAACTGCGGACTTCTCACCGTCATTTGGGTAAATTTATCGTAGTAATATAGACATTTTGTGGACAATATCGGCTTATGTTGGGCCAATGTGTTAAATTGGCTTAAGGTTTATTACTTGTTTGTTGTTGTGTGTTCCATACTGTATCATCAGTATACCACGAGACTAAAATTTTGTATAGTAATCCTTAATACTTAATTATTATAAAGCCGAAAGTTTGTAAAGATATGTGTAAGTTTAGATGTTTGGATGTTTATTACTCAATCATGCTCTAACAGCTGAACGATCTAGCTGATATTTGGTCTAGGGATAGATTATAGTCTGATATAATACATAGGATATTTTTAGTGTATAGGAATAGATTTCCATTATAAATAAGATCAAAATTCCACGCATGTGAAGCCGTGGGTAATAACTAGTAGGTATTAAATAAATAAAATTGAGTCATTTAGATTAGTATTGATACCTACATTCCTACTAGCCGTATTTCCACTGGGGTAGGCAGAGACAATAGAGCGCAACTTTACCTGATCCTTAAATATAACCTTTACGTCCCTTTTATCTATCAACCTTTTCATACCTTTAATTCCTTTCACTGCGAACCCTGCCTTTTATAAGAAAGTGTCCTATTTGATCTGTAAACGTACTTTTAGGGCATTCAGACCGTTCGACTGCCAAATGCCAGGAGTCGCGGGTTCGATTCCCGCTCAGTGCAAATATTTTTATGCATGAATATGTATTTGCATTAGTCTGGGTGTTTCTATGTCCTCTATCTAAAACCCATTATATAAACTAGTTAAGTTATGCTTACTTTGGGTATACAGCGATGTGTAGAATGTTGTGGAATATTTTATTATAGAATTACTGAAGGTAAACAACCAGGGCAATAAAAACTCACCATGGAACTTCCCGTTTGAATCTAGAACTAGTAAGTGTAGGAACAACACGCTATCACAATTTAAAGTAGCACATTTACTTCATAATGAAAAGACGAATTTAAAGATTTTAAAAACTTTATTTATTTCGTCATATTAGGGTTACGCGTGCCGGTATCCGTGTTACTTATTAGAAAACGACATCTGTTGTTTATTTTATACTAGCTGTAGCCTCCGGCTTCACCCGTGGCATACTTTGCTTCCATGGCACCAATTTTTATCCCAATCAGACTCGTAACTTGTTAGTTCTACAATAATGAATGGAAATTGGCACAATTTGTTTACATATATTACACTGCTTCGCGCTCCTGGATTGTAGCGTAATGATTTATAGCCTATAACCTTCTTCAAAAAATAGGCTATCTAACCCAAAAAGATTTTTTTGGAATTCGGACCAGTAGTGCCTGAGATAGTGCTGTAAATAAAATAAAAATTCTACTTTCAAAAATGATCCAAGAAATTAATTTAGTTCACATGACAATGTCAGACAAATGTTTTTGTTTTGCAAACACAACTTTAGATGAGAAAACCCGACTTGTCTCCCTCAGCCTCCCCCTCCCCCCTCTTACTAATTGGCTTCCGTCGCTCCTTGCTAATTCTGTTAAGTCTAATGGCTGTCTCTCGGTCTGTATACTAACCATTACATTGAATTACAGACTTTAATGTCATATCTGCCGTCGTCTTTTGTGTATATGACACTTTTGACGTGGCTTCGTGAATTTGAATGCCAATAATTTGAATGATGTTTTATGAAATTAATTATTTCGACTACCTACTTTGCTGGCTTCGTAGTATATATAACATTGGAGATATTTAGAAAAAAAACTTGATGAATTAATAAATGAATTCTGAGCAAAAAAATATTTTTTTTAGAAGATATTGTCTGTTTTACTTAACGGAATTCAATACAGTTTTTTATTAAGGTTTTCGTTAGACTTAAAATTTTCCGTATGTTTGATTGTATTTTGTTGAGAAGAACCGGAGATATGACCTAAAAGTACAACCAATCTCAGCACTTATTAGTTGATTATATACCTATCTTTTCTTTAAAAATGAACAAAGTTCACATTTTGTAAGCCATATTACCAGGTATGCTAAGTTTGGGCATTGGCTTTAAGCAGCGTTATGTAGTACATACTCAAATGTTATACTCAGAGTACTTCCCATTTTTCTGAAATCGGTTGAAATTGCCGTTTAATAGTCTGCTTGTTAAAAGAGACAGTATAAAACATTACACGCCTCACCCCTATTTATAAAGGACTTTTTATTCAAATAAAACACTCCCTTCAAGTAATAATTAATGTGATTGTAACTGAAAGAGTCATTAGTGTGACTATTGTATTACTAACAACGACTCCTTTTCGAATTATCCGCAGTGAATACTTTATGAGATCACGCTTGTACACTCCGCCTTATGATTAGTTACATCGATAGATGTATGTATTTCAGGGCTAATAAAAAGGCTACATTGGTTGTTTCATAATATGATCATCTTATCTGTCAGGTGACATAATTTACATTTCTAACATAATTAATATTAAATAAAATATTAAACATAATTAATATTTCAAAATATGTCAACTGACGGATATGATGAACATAATATGAAACATCAAAATGTGGCCTTTTAGCCCCCCAGGTCTTTATTTGTTAAACACTTTTATTTACCTCGCCTTGTTTGTTTGGGTCAAATTTAGTAATTGAAATTTAAGCCCCTTTCAGTTGTCTGATTGGTCTGATATTTGGCAAAAGTCTTTAGTTCTGATGACAATACAATAATTTAAAACTGTTTAACTGAAAAAAGATTTTTCATAACTTATTATTTTTATAATAGTATGGCTACAACAAGTAACGTAGTTCTAAAAGAAAGAAAAAAGTGATTTTTAGGAAGTCAGGACAAGTTAAATTGACGTGGAATTCGCATCGAATTTATACGAAATTATACCACGTTACAAAAATAAAGCAGAAGTGAATTGGAGGAGTTACAAATATAAGTAAGTAATATAAGTTAAAAGTTTAGGTTAGTATGTACATGATTTCTATTGCCCATATCTGTATTATTATAAAATTGTGAATGAGCTGTGTCTGTACATTGGATATTGAAAAAAAACTTGAATTAATGATATTATATATGAACGATTCAGAATACAAAAATATTTTGGAATTCTTGCCTGTTTGTTGGTTTATTTGCAATGGACGCAAAAAACTACTAAACGAATTTTGATGCTGTTTTTTTTAAAAATGGGTCTTGGCCAGACTTAAAATCTGCCATTGATTGCAATTGGTTGAGTAGAACCGAACACCTGACCAAAAGTTGCAATAACCGACATTCACGCGGGTAGAACCGCAGGCATCTACTAGTTTCAAAATAAATCTATAATTAAAGGCTCTCATTAACTCTCATAGCACTTTATCAAGGAAGTGAATGAAAGATCCCAATGATGAACCTTTGATTTCCAATTAGTGAGAGAAACCAAGAGTCATTAACTTTGAAATCATTATCTTGATGACGTACCTATACGTACGTACGTTAGACATTACTTCTTTGAATGTTTTTTTAAAAATTAATTTACTGTTAATATCAGTGTTAAATTCCCACATGTGTCGTTTCATTAATTTGACGGCCTACGTGGCATAGCGGTAGAGTGCTGCTAAGTCAGAGGTCGCAGGTGTGAATATGTAAATTTGCATTGGTCCGCGTATTTCTATGTACAACTAGCGGCCCGGTACTCGATTTCTGAAAAACTTATTTTTTCAAATGAACTATAGTGTGCACAGCACATATCCTAAAAAACAACCTCATTCAAGATGGTCGTTAAATAAGAACTAAACTAGCAAATGCAGAAAAAAAGTCGTTAGGGACCTTACTGTAATTTAAAAAATATGATATTGTATATAAATTATGTTTGAGGAAACTAAGGCGCTCTATAGCATAAGCGCTTTAATTTTCTTCACGACCAAAGAATTAAGTATACACTTTCACAATTTATTGTGAAAGTGTATGTAAAGCTTGACTCATCAAGCCAGTTTTTTACACATTCCGGTATTGAAGTCATACGAGTATTACGTACAGTGTGCCATTCGTGGCTCGTAGACAATGTGCTACGAAGTGCTACAAATTATCGTAGCACTATTCACTACCATTATAAGGTACAAATACTGCTGATTTTCTTTACTCTTATTATAAGGTACAAATTATGCTGAAATTAAACATACTGTCGTTTCTGAAAAAATAAATACCTAATCAAAAAACTTTATACTTTTATATTTATTTATACTTATATTTTCACACTGGGAAAACGTTTTGTTAGTAGGATTCACTTCGTTTTATTCAATTAATTAATATAATATACTTATCATAAAATAATAACACAGATATCTTTGTTCTATTTGTAATATCTGATAAAAGTTGTAAGAAATTATAATAAAAAATATTAAGTGAAGTGAAAATTTATTGTAATATCTTTATTTTACACAAGCTTGCGTTTCAATATAACTGAAACAGCCAAGTGTAACTTTTTATTATTCCACGCAAGGCAAGCATACTCCTACACAACCTTGTGTGAAAGAATTCCAAATACCAGCAATAGAATCCATTATGTACCTAATAACATTAAATTAAAAATAAATAATTTAAGACGTTCTGAAACTGTTTGGTTACCTTTTCCACTAAAAACAAATAAAAGCCATAGATAATATTCCATTCTTATTAAATATAATACTAAAACAGGGTGAATATACATCAAGGGCTGAGCAGAAATATAATGAAAAAAGTGAACAAAAAAGCAATAAAAATTATAATTTTGATTTTTAATTACATTACATATAAGAAATGTCAAATTTAATCATTCTATTATTACTGAATTGAATTAGTTTAGAAATTATTTTTATTCACCATATTTTATTACAATTTCGTTTATTTTGTGTATGTTTTTTGTTAGAAGTTACGACCTGTATTCAAACTAACGCAATATCACGTGTCAATGCGTAGATACATTTAAAAACTCACCTTATATCCTCTTCAACCTAATCTCCACATTCCATTCACTATATATTTCGAAAAAAATTCAAAATAATCAAAGATATGTAAATTATTTTTATTGGAACAGATGCTATAAAGCTCTGGTGTCGGCGGAGTTTTCCGAACGCGTATTGTTCGGTACGCGGCGCGCGGGGCACTGACCAACGACTGCGCCGCGCCGCCTAGAACCACGCGCGAAAACCGAATGATTATACATCGTAGATGAGAAAGTAGGCAGGATTACATTTTCGTGTCTCAAGTTCAAGGAGTAACTGAGTAAATTTAGGAGGTAATGAGGCAAATAATATAATTAGTTGCACATTTCCCATATCAAAAAAAAGTTATTTGATGGCTAAGTTAGCGTTGGTACTTTTGTCACGTAGAGCTGATCAGACAAATTTAAATTAGAACATTATTGTACAAAAATTGAGCATTATTCATTTCTATGGAAGCTTCCAGAACAATAAACTTTTATTATTTTTTCATAAGAGAATAACATAGCATGAGTATTTTTCAAATTTATGCAAGATATGAAAATCTAACAGCAAAACTGTGTTTTATACAAAATTTATTTATCTGAAAAATGGTTTAGGTCAGTAACGTCTTCTACAAAACCCAATATATTATTATCATCTTAGTTTGGTACCTAATGGCAGTCTACGTGGTACATAATCTGTGGCCACCGCCCTGCTGAGCGGGCGGGTGTACTCGATACTCGCACGGAGCACCCGGAAGCTTCGTTCGCCCTTTACGGACCTTTGTTTCACCTAACTGCCTGAGCCAATTATAATTTCTCAACATTTAACCCTTTGCACACTCCAGTTTTTAATTTCCTTTCTACATAATAAAGGTTTATTTCGAGTGTTAAACGCAACATGCCAAAATAAAATATTGAGATAAACTCATTAAAAATTTTCGGCGCTAAGTAGATTTATTTTTGTCCGAAATTGAGGAAAAAGGTAACAATAATAAATGAGTGAAACTGAATATTTAACCCTCAAACGGTTTAATTTACTTTTTACTTAATTGGTTACATTCGCAAATATATTTTTGTAACATGAACTGTCATTTTTATGATCTGCCTCGATATTACAACGATAATGAGTTCAACTGCTGTGTATGATGCCCTGGGTTAGATTCCCAGGACAGGCAAAAAGATGTAAAATTGGATTTCTATATTGAAAAATTGTACTATACTCAATATTATTTTCGTTTCATTTTTATTCTACAATTTATACATCGATATCGATAATATTTTATTATCTAATTTTTATAAATCCGAAAATTCAAAAAAGTGCAAAATTCTGGAATGGTTACACCATATGTCAATCTGCAAACAATCAAAGATCCAATACAGCGAAAAGAAATAAATGGGTCTAATAACTAACTCTTATACATTTCCAAAGCAATCAGTAACATAGCAATCATTCTATTATCATTTATCACCAATATCGCTCTACTCTCTGCCACACTGGCTCGGCAGTCGAGAGGAACCTATGGCAACCGACAGCAGCATATCTTGACCAATCAGAATTATATCCGTATAATCTTCACCTACATAATAACCGTCCTCCTTTTCTATAGCTACATGATAGAAAGAGATAGTAGAATTTTTGCTGAATAGGAAGGTTTACCGATCGACAAATAATGAAACTTTGGGCAATCTTAAGCCGGCTTTCCACTGTACGTGATATTGTAGGTTGTAGTAGGGACTAATAAACTACTATGGGTAGCTACAGCACATTAATTTTATTGTTTTCAATGGTTTCTCAAGATTGCAATAGAGTTGAAAAGTACTATAAGACTAATTCTCTGTGGTAAATTCTGTTGGCTAGTTATGAAAAATGCTCATTTTCTACAATCAGGAACAGCATTCCTATAATCAAAATATTTCTTTATACCTATATGTATTTTTTTAATAGTGACGCGGATACACCGCTACGTACTTATCTGAGCTTTCACAGACGCTGCTGTTTCTACGGTGCATCGCGCGTCGATGCCGGCTAAATAGCACCCGACCAACGATTCGCGCATCGTGGGAAGCCGTCTCCAGGGCCCTACAGCAAAGTTAAAACAATACCTAACTCTTGGGACTTAATATAGGAGAGAAATGGTAGTTGGGGCTGTAAATATAACTAAATGGACTAGTTTAATTTATGTAGGTTCGCGATAAATCTTTGAGACTTGATAGAGATATATATTGCTGTAGGTAGGCATCGCTATAGTTTATTGACACCGAGAAATTGTATTTGTATTCGAACTCATTAATAACGGTTTGGTAGGGTTTCTGTCACAGGTATGGTGATAAATTCTAAATATGGAGGCAAGTCATCAATGAACGATGACTTGTGTAGCGAAGCGGTAGACCGTTAGTCTTAGCTCCATTGTTAGACTACTAAGTCGGAAATAGTGGATTCGAAATATTAATAATCAGTCTCTGTAGCGTAACGATAGTGACTTCGACTACTGCATACTGCGACAGGGGACGCGAATTCGATTCCTGCTCAGTGCAAATATTTGTATGCATGAATATGTATGACCATGTCTATTTGCATTAATCTGGGTATTTTTATGTACAGTATGTATGTTTTTAAAAGTATGTGAGTATGTTTATCCGCATTCTAGAACCCAGTTTTTAATTCCAGGTATTTCTTTCTATGCTAACATTACTGAAAATTTATTTCACCACAGATTGAATCAATAGGGCCTCACTTCGAGAGACTTTCTTCGTCAACGTACATTTCAGTTGGCTTCTTCTGAATTTTGTTCAGAATATTTTCTTAGAAAAGTACTTTATATTTCTTTGAACACTTCAAGGCTTTCAGTTTCAATTATTTGTTTTCCGTCGAGCTATTTTTGATATGCATTTGGAAATGCTGAAGCCATAGTAGTTCTTATGATTTGCAAAGGACGGAAATTTCCATGGAATAAAGTGAAATCTATAATTCTTTATATAATATATAGTTCTTCTGTACGTGTGTTGACAGTAAACTCCTCCTAAACGGCTTGAAAGATTATGATTTTTTTTTGTATGCATTTGGGTAGCGCCCTGGATGGTTTAGATTTACAAATAGGCCCGGCTGATGGCGCTGCAGTCGGTATCTGGGTTATGCAGGACACCGTCTGTCGGGTCCGCTAGTTGTGCGGACGAATGAGCCGTGTTTGTAACTGTGGTATTTTAAAAAAGTAACTTGTACGATACTCCTATATATACGATTTTTTGCGATAAGATTTTTCCCCTACAAATAAATGCTCAACACCTGTAAAAGTTTTCACTTCAAAAAGTATGTCCGATAGTGCGGTGTGGTCGACAACTCGAACACTCGGCCCAGTGCGTCGTTATATCGAGCACCCTTGACTAGTTCCCGCCATGCGCCATGTGAAACGGGCGCCTTTTTGTTCGCCATTAATTATTACGAAGTTTTTGTTTTATTCAACTGTATTTTACTGTCTGGGATGGGAGGAAACTCTATTGGGATAACTTTTACAATTTTAATGACCTGTCTCATCACTTCATTTTGAGATGTGTGTAATATTTATGGGTACAATTTTTAATGAAACCTTTGCATATACTTGTTTGTTTGTTTGGGTAGCGTGTAGCACATAATTATAAAACCAACTCCGTTCAGTAGATTTTGCGTCCATTGCGAATAAACAGACCAGAATTAAAAAAATGTTCTTCTTCAGAATCAACTTCAGAATCGTTACTTTGACGCTTTATAAGGAAAGTTCCTCAAAAAGTTAAACACACTCTTGACAATAATGATTATGAACATTATTTTGTTTCCGCATGTTTTATGCTTGACATTCATACTAGATATAATTGTAAGTGAATAAATAAAACAAAAAGAGTTATATAAAAATATTTATAAAATAAAAAATAAATATGTAGATACCTACACTATTTACGAGTAAAAGTAGATACACACTGTACATACTAATATTTACATCGCATACGTATTGAAGTATCGCAATTTATATTACATCAAGTGTATGCAAATTCCTTCAAGTTTTTCTATTACCTGCAAAGTAACAATATATGCTCGCAGTCGCAGTAGATATATTGCTTCACAAAACAGGTTTATTGGGAATACACTCCGGCTCCCATTCTAGATGCTTCCGTTCACAGTCGCGCGGTGAAATTGGATGCACGTACGTTGATTCAAGTTGATGGTTTACTACTGAAACTCACGATCTACTCGCTCCTGGCTTGATAATTATCTCGTCGTCCAACATCATTCACTACGTTAGTCCCTGTTGCGTCTAAAAGCTTGTACTTTGAAGCTAGTGTTGAAACTTGTTTCTAAACGCAATATTGTTATGTCATAACGCCAACTCTCGATAAAATTCATAAAGGTAAATTGCCTATTCGTCTTTGCATTGATACCAATGGTATTATATATATATAAAAAGGCATATACGAGTACAAGCGTGAATGTATGAACCAATTAAAGAGGCGCATTTATTGATGGAAACCCTAGTGAGGTCCCAAACGGTTCACAATTACCCCGTTACCTTATAAGGCTTTATTTAATCACTCGTGCAGCTGTCAGTTAAGGAATTTATTATATCTACGTAGATTAACAAATATTATTCCATAGACTTATGATACAATATCTCCTTTCAGACGTACACTTATTATTGCAATTTATGTAACATAGCAGTATTATTCGTCGACAACTGTATCAACACTGGCACGTTCTATTTGACTTGTATTGTGGCAAATACAAATTAGTATTTATATTTCAAGAAATAGATTGTATTGTAATGCGTAGAATTTTCCAACGGGGTTGTTGGTGGGAAGGTCATGTGTTTCTTAGCTTTATTGTTTTAGCTGTTTCAGCCAGACGGTTTTTGTTTTCAATGTTTTTTTGAACAAGTTGAAAAACATGTATTGTTTTATTTTTGCACTAGTATACTTATAAGTATAATCCGCGCGCGATGAAAATGTGAAGGAACCTTGTCAAAGTAAATCGAAAATGACAGTTCTCAAGTAGCGTTAGCGTGTTAACACCGACTTTGTTGTTGATTGAAATATCTATCAAATGCCAGAACTAGGTATTTCGCGAGATTGACTACTCAAGATTTTACCCCTTTTTCCACTCATTATTAATCTTTAATCTATATAAATAAAAATTAATTGCAATTCTGTTAGTATTGCAAGAACTCGAGAACGGTTGAACTGTTCTTACCTGTCAGACATTTGATGTTCGTCCTATCACTCTCGTCGTCGTCGTTTCGGTATTTTTGGCACGATTACATGTAGATCCATGTAGATCAGATAAGAAAAGGCGAATATTAAAGATAGCTGTTGCCCGTGGCTCCGCCCGCGTGGACGTCGATTTTCGCGTTTTATTGCCGGTTCTAATCAGCCGATTGTGATCAAATATGCGTAAGATTTTGAGTCTAACCAAGACCTTTCTAATAAAAAAACGCATCAAAATCCGTTCAGTTCTTCTTACGTCCATCGATAGTGATAAAAAATACCAAACGGATTTTGATGCGGTTTTTTTTAAAAAGGTCTTGCTTAGACTAAAAATTTACCGTATGTTTGGTTGTAATTGGTTAAGTAGAACCGGAGATATGACCAAAAACGACCTAAAAACGAAGCGCGGGCGAAGCCACGGGTTTCAGCTTGAATAAAAAGTAGCCTATGTGTTGCCCAAAACTATGAACTATAATCGTACCAAGTTTGATCAAAATCCCTCCAGTAGTTTCTGATTTTTGCGCGCACAAAAATTTGCGGACAAACAGACAATCATACAATATTATAATTATTATTATATCTTGCATTCAAAATTAAACTCATTTAGAAATCTAGTCGCACTAAAAATACAGCTTCGTTTTGTGAGCTTCGACATGAGTTTGCCGACGCTACGGCTAGCCGGCGGCCCACTTACGTCTCAGTTCCAAAAGGTAGCATCACATTTTGATCGCGCGCGGATTATACACATCATTGAAGAATCATTTTGAGAAATGGGCGTAAAAAGTAACGAACGGGTTTTGATGTGGTTTGTTTTATTAGAAAGGTCTTACTTAGACTAAAAATTTACCGTATGTTTGGTTGTAATTGGTTAAGTAGAACTGGAGATATGACCAAAAACGAAGCGCGGGCGAAGCCACGGGTATCAGCTTATATAAAAAGTAGCCTATATGCTGCCCAGAACTATGAACTCTATAATCGTAACAAGATTGATCAAAATCCATCCAGTAGTTTTTGATGCATGCGTGCACAAAAATCCGGTGCGAACAAACAGAGACACAGAGACACAGACAAACAGACAAAAATTCTAAAAATCATTGTTTTGGCATTCATAAAGTCCCCTAATAATTTTTTGTCTCTTATATTTTCCATATACAGACACCGATCAGTTACAGATTTATTATACTCGTATGTATAGATAGTAATGTTATACAGCGTATCAAAATATTCAAGCATATTGCAGATCGTAGCAAGGGGAAAGATGTTGTCTCTGCCTACCCCAATGGGGAAAAGACGTGATTTGTATGTGTATGTATGTAATTCAAAGAGCCGTCTAGACCTAAACTAAATATGGCATGTAACATGGGTTCTAGATTGCCGATAAAATCATTTAAAATAGTATATGATTAGTATATGAGTGTTGTTAAACAATAACAACACTTTTCGGGTTCTTCCAGGTGGACAAACTATTTTGTCAAACTGATTTGACCACGAGGAAAAAAGTTCCTGTTGGTCAAACTTCTTGGATTGAGTCCACGTGATCAAACTATTTTGTCTAACTGATTTGACCATGGGGAATAGTTCTTCCTCGTGGTGAAACTTGTTAAAGGAAAGTAGTCATTTTGAAAATAGCCTTTGAAAATTCCCTTTTTTTTCTCCGTTATTAGAATTCAAAAACTGAACAAACTAGTCACCAACACCTTTTCAAATTAATGTCTATTCCGTAGACAAGAGTAAGAAATAGACGCGCTGTCAGAGTATACCCAAGAGTGATGGCAATAGTTTTTTAAAGTTTCCAGGTTATGAATTTGGATGAAACTCCAGACTCCGAGGTGAAAGCTTTGGATGCGACTGGGAATTAACGACAGTATCATAAACTAACATTATCCGCATTAAACTGTGATTGAGTAACAAACATCCAAATATCTTTAGGTACTAATCTTCATATTTATAATATTTGTAGGATAGTAGTTAGTAGGAGGAACATAACTCAGATGTTTTATTATATTATAGGTAGACATACATAAATTTATCTGCACTGCATTCTCAGTTTATAATTTGACAGCTGTATATTTTTAAAAGGATATTTGGGAACTTTAGTTTTTACATACCCAACACCATCTTGTGGTTATGCTAATATTTTTAATCGACCGTCCTTCTGGGCTCCGTTTCTTCTCATTTTAGTCATGTGTGAGTTTTTATATTTTGGAGTCCCCTGATACGCAGATAAGGACAACATATATTATATCTGTCCCGCTTACTCTTACTATCCATTTGTATTTGAGCATCCCTCTTTGATTGTCATTTTAATGTCTTATATTACTATACTCTATCTACGGTTCATTCAAAGTCAAAGTCAAAGTCAAAGATTATGTCACCTTATTACGGGTAAAATTCATAACCTGGCAACTTTAAAAAACTATTGCTATCACTCCCGGGTATACTCTGACAGCGCGTCTATTTTTTACTCCTGTCTAAGGAATGGACATTATTTTGAAAAGGTTTAATAAAAATAATAAGTTACTAGGTAGTTTGTTCCATTTTTGAATTCAAATTTTTCGAATTCTATTATCGGAGAAGAAAAAGGGGAATATTGTTGCTATTTTCAAAATGACTGTACTTTCCTTAAACTTTAACAAGTTTTACCACGAGGAAGAACTATTCACCGTGGTCAAATTAGTTAGACAAAATAGTTTGATCACGTGGACTCAATCCAAGAAGTTTGACCAACAGGAACTTTTTTCCTCGTGGTCAAATCAGTTTGACAAAATAGTTTATCCACCTGGAAGAACCCCACTTTTCGGGGCATATTTCATTTTTTCAGATACCTCTTCAAGTAATAAGTCCCAGTTTATGAGGAGTTCACGTGGTTATTTACTAAGCCAGTGTGGTGTAGTTGCATTACCCTTCATGGCTCTGGGGCCACATGAAGCCGTTGGTCTCGGTTGTCATACGAACGTCTCTGGACATGGAATTAGTTTGGGGCCTTGAAAAGTTCAACTACAAAACATTGTTACTGCTACTGGATTGCAGAGGTCAGATGGCTGTCGCTTTACGAATCTTCTATATATATTGTATAAAAATGAATCCCTGTTTCCCTGAACTACTGCTTAATTCTTTTTTTTTTGTTGTGTTTGTTATTGTTAGGAGAAGGTTCTTATGAAAGAAAAAGTCAAGAAAGTTGCACGGGAGATTAGAAAATATAAGAAAACTTAACGACCATATTAACTTTTCTAATTCAACCTTACCAACTTAGTGCTTATCAACGTTGTTTCCAAAACTCCATAGATCACGCGTGAACGGCTGGACCGATTTGGCTGAAAATTGATGGGGAGGTAGCTTAGAACTAGGAGAGGGATTTAGGATCCTTTTTACGACGTAAAACGACGGGGACGAAGTATGCCACGGGTGAAGCCGCGGGCCACAGCTAGTAACATATAAATTGGGCCGTTTCGTCATTAGACTGAAAGTTGACCCAAAATGGGTTGAAAAGGTGAGCGATAGAGTCCTCATATCCATCAGTTTCATTCAGGCTGATTGAGATGTATGGCATCTATACAATCAGTGCCCAGCATCAATCACATATACAGACAGCACTATTAATGAAAGAAGAGTAGGTACTTTATTGAGTCAATCACTATCTTTCGGGAACTTTTGACCTCATTGATCGTACTGGAGTAAAAATGGATCAAAAGGAGGTCCCGTTTCAAATTCGAAATTCAAAATAAGGGCAAGGGAGCCCAATGCTGCCAATCCCACGATATTTTTTAATAATTAATTTTTGAATGTGTTCGTAGAATATGGTTTTTTTTTCGTCATATTATGAGTACTGCATGTGGTGCCATTCAAGACAAGGAAATTTCTTATGTTCTTGGATGCCATTATTCTGGGTACGTAAAGTGGAATAAATTTCTTTCTTTTTCAAGTAAAAAAACTCTTGTGTAAAATATTAAACCATTCGAGAATCAGTAGGTTTCTTGTAAACGCCAGATGCAATCGCATTGCCTTAGAGTCACTTGGAATAGCTCCTTTGACGTTACCCTGCTTCTTACTAAACCAATAAATATTAGATTAAGAAAGGTAAAAACTTATTTAGTGCTGGCTTGTATAAATAAATAGCATTCTTTTTTTTCACAAGAAATTGATTTTAATCAGTTTGCAAAAGATTAAATTGAATTTTTTTCAAAGAGTATACAAGTAACACGGACTACACATTATTACCTACACCACAATAATAGGTCTTCGGTGCTAAACCCCAGTGTCCTCGTTAGCCCCTCCAGTGCATGGGGTAATAATGGTCACACATCTGTGCTATATTTAGTAGGGCTTAGAATCCAATATCTCAGTCAGTTGAAACTTCTTACACCTTAAGCTATGAGATAATCACCATCTACAGTCTCCCCGTGACTATGGTTACTGAAAAGCAACCGAAAAACGATCAGTGTAAAATAAAATACGTTCCGTTGAAATAGTTATATTTCCATTGTTATATTCATGTAAATTTTCGACCGTAAAATGTTAAAAGTAATTTTAATAATAATTAATTGAAGCATAACCTTCATGTTTTTGTATACGTCTAAAATATCACTGAAGGGGTAGCTCGTTCGTTTTTACATGGGCTATGTTAAAAGAGGCGAGCCAATTTCCACCAATCAAAGGTTTTTACTTAACGCCGAGGTGTTGCTGAGATTTTTAAACAGATATTCACATTTTTGTAAATAAAATCCTGAGATTCGCAAAAATTCCTGGTCAGACGTCATTCTCTGATTCGCTCTGTCGAGTACAATGCTGCGGCGTCGGCAAGTCGCCCTTTTGTGCGGCGATATTAAAAAGCGAGCGGGGGTGAAGGAGAATTGATTAGCTGTCAGCCGCGCTAGTGGCCGATTATCTGGTGGGGCTAGGAGATTAGCGAGGCTAAAAAAAATTAGAAAAAAGTAAGTGGGCTCCAGAAGCAGCTGGGTGTCATATTTTGTCACGGGCCTATCCTTAGATATAGATGAGGGGATTGATCCCCATAAACAGGTTGGAGTCGTTGAGCCGCCAATGCTAAGTCGGTCCCTCTCTGGGATATTCTTTCTAGGGCGGACCAGATTCCCCAGCCCCGCAGGCCGATGTGATGAGACAGTGCAGTTATAGTCGGTTTGACTCTGACATAACTGCCATGGCTGCCCGGCTTGGGGCTATCCGTGGGGTTAACGGCACAATGAAAAAGAGGCCAAGTTGGTCCCAGAGATATCGAAAGGTAAAAAGTATTGTTATAACAATTAATCCTGTTATACAAAGCCCATCCCTATCAAATACCTATATAAAAAAATGATAGTCTATTCTATAAGAATCAATTTCCATTAAACAATTCAAACAATTTATATTTTCATTCATAATGTCTCCAATCTCACCTTCAGCTACAGAAACATAAAGAAGCTACGGAAATCGCTACGCCGTAAACGTTCTACGTGTCTACGACACCGCTTACTTCGTGGGATCGCCTTAAGATTTTGTTATGAGGACACTTGAACTAACGAGCTACGACTGCCTCAATCCGTCTCGTCTTTATATTAGCCATTGAACAAGTCCGCCCTACTGATGGGATTTATAATTACACGTCTTTGAGTGCATTGCTTGAATCTACTTTGTTGACAAAGTTTAAATTAGATTGGCTGGTATATCTCCGAAGGGATGAGTAGAAGAGTATTTATGTCCTCATTTCCCAACTATGTTGGACACTATATTTAGATGTTATTATGTTTAGACAAGTTTTAGTATCATTAATATAAAAAAATGAAAACAGGTAGGTTTTTAAAATATATTTATCTAAGTATATCGTCGTAAATTGAAAGTCTTTAAGAGCCATTTGGAAACCAGCCCCAGGTATGTACTCGTGCCCGGCATTATGCTGAACTGGCTACCTTTTTAATGCAGCATGGGTGCCGCACTATTATTTTACTTTATTGTATTTATTATTTTTATGTAGCATTGAAATAAAATACTTTTCTTTCTAGTACAATTATTATTGCTCCCAATAGGTAGTGCCACTTTTAAAGCTTCTTAATGTAAAGTCAAGACGAACTTGTAATACTCGTATTATACAAAATAGGTATGTACAACTTAATAGTCTACACCGTAATCAAACAAAGGTAATATTTCAAATAAAAATTATTAGGTTATTCCTAGTAAGTTGAGTCACAGGTATTACAGTATTCGTTCAAGGAAACGGCATGATCATGTAATATAATTCAGCAGAACATCTACTGATTCACCGTGGCAACGCGCGCTATAATGACATGGTTGAGTTTATTTCGCTTTTGTGAAATATAACGTACAATTCTCAGTATTCTGGTTTAGCACGTTCGTGTTGTAACGTGGCCGTTTTATCATATACTTTTTAGGGTTCTGTATATAAAAATAAAGAAACCCTATCGCTCTTCATTGTTTGTACATTAAAGACAGTTTAATAACTAAGATAGACACGGCAGAGGTGTACTGTCAGATATTTAGCAGCTATATTAAGGCCAATTTTATTTCCAATTAAATATTAATAAAAATTATTATTACAAAAAAATTGACTCAAATCCGACCCGATCGGGTAAAGGTCGTATATCAATCGAATCGAGAACGTTTTAAGAAAGGCCAAGCAAAGAGTACACACAACCGTTGGGTATGTATGAAAACAATTAAAAATAAAAGAGGGGAAGATTAAATTTATACCAAGATCATACCAATTGGATAGATGTTGTCTCCGCTCAACTTCAATGACAAAAGGCATAATTGTGTTTCGGCTACATGCAGCCTTCATCCATCGCCTTAATAAAACCATGTATTTAATAAACAATTTGAGGTACTTTGGCAACATATTATTATATGTATTTAATCGAATATGTATGATGATGATGTGTATCTGCACGCTCCGAGCTAAACCACAAAGCACACAGAGTATGTTGCTGTCAGAGAGAATCGATAATGTGGTTATCGTTAACGGCTGCGCTTATGTGATGTTGAATATGATATTAAATTACGAATACGATACGATAATGCAATCACGAAAGTTTTGGTGAGCTGTTTTTGTAATAGTGACATCTAGTGGTGGTAGATTGCACTAGTTGAAAAATAAACGTAAAAAGTATTACATATTGCGCCATCTAGCGGAATACAGTTCAATTAAACTAATGATCCTGCATCGCGCTATGAAGTTTTCACATATTTATTTTTCTTTTAAATAAAAAGAATATTAGTAACCAAAGTTAAAAGTATTCTTGTTAAAACCCTTTAATAATGAATAATTTATATGCATACTTCTTACACAATCTCTAATTTGATCGCTTTACAGTACTGGCGGTTGGCCAACCGTTTTTATGTTCATATTTCAGTTCTCGCATTTCTCTTAACGATTAATGTTATGAACGAACTTATCATATTTCAATGATAGCTTCCATTTTTTGTGCAATATAAATTGTATGAACGAGAGTTTTAAAACTGCGCTCGTGTCGGAGTTTTACGAGCTATTAAAAGTATAATAAAGATATTCTATTCTTCTATTTTATGGTTACGTGTAGGTACGTATCTACCAGATCCACATAAAATAGCACTTAATGAATAATAACATTGACTATAATTGTCTGAGAACGGGGACACCGTTTCATAAGCGGATAAAAGCTTTTCATGATTATATGAAATGTCAAATGTCTTCATCAATTCCATTCGTGTTATATTTCATGACTTTCTGAATTAAAACGCTTGACTTATTAAAGGAAATAGCATAATATTTGAGAAGGTTTGATCAAAAAAGAAGTCTAGTATATGATTCCTGACTACATATACCTAAGTGTGCATTAAACGTTTGTGCAAGTCATTCATGCACCAAGAGCATTTAGATTTTAATTTAAGTCATGATCAGATTATTTCACTTAAAATATTGTAGGCAATACAATCAAAGCTGGTCTAACATTTCGTTTGAAGTTATCTGATGGGTAAGTACAAAGCCTCGCTCATTCTGATGTCAATTAAACGGTTCAATCCAACTCTGTAATCTCAATCTGATTGAGATTACGGAGTTCTCTTAGGTTACTATCAGCCATGATTATTCGAAAAATAACTACAATACGCATTGCCAACAAGAACGTTTGATGTTAATATACAGAAAATAGAGCGATTTCTCTTGTAATATATAAATATGTTAATATAAGATACAATATATTGTAGAAAGTTACACGAATAAAACACATTGAACGATTGTACAAGGATTATATCGCTTTTTATTTAGATGAATAAGTAAATTACTGTACTCCAAGCTATTCGTATAAAGAAAGTAAAGGAAAAATCAGTTGAAAAGCTTGACCTTGAGGAGTACCTACGCGCTTAAAAAAATTACCACGAATATCCAAATTTATTATAATTCTAAAATACAATTTTGTTTACTGCACGCGGCTATTCTAACAGGCTGACCAAATTACCACATATCTACACTAGAGCTAATAAATCCTGTCTACAAAACTAGACTAGTCCATAAAGAGGACAAAAGCTCGTTTTACACTAAAACCTATTTTATGGTTAGCAGTTATAAAGGTAGCTCTTTATTTTATGATTAGTGGGGGCATTACTCAGAGATAATTTTAGAAACACTTTATTGCTTTAAACCTACCTTAGGATTAGGTGTTTTCTGAAGGTACCCATATTGCGTCCTTTTAAAAATTTCTTCGTCTCGATTTTTTATTGTACAATTGCTCTTGATATTAAAAAAATTAAAATAATTTACACAAAATGTTCTGAAGATTGCGAAAATAATTATACATCAACTCATTCATTGATTTATTTCAATGTCTGCGGTTCAGTGCCTCTTTCCTTTATCCGTACCATAATAACTTGGAATTCTTTATCAGCACACGCGTTTCCCTCTTTCTACAGTATCGAGTCTTTTAAGCGGGGTGTGAAAAAGCATCTGATGAGGCTGTCAAGCTGAGGGCCACCATTGTAGCATTATCGATATCTGTAATGGTGACCCCATTCCCTTTAGCTTACAATCAGACGAGGTAAAGTCATATTGACGTAACCAAGATAAAAAATAGAATGAATGTTTTTGAAGTTTGTGTTCAGCTACTTCTAAGAGCGATTGTATACGATAAAGTATAGGA
The DNA here is from genome assembly GCA_963576445.1 of Lithosia quadra. Taxonomy (NCBI): domain Eukaryota; kingdom Metazoa; phylum Arthropoda; class Insecta; order Lepidoptera; family Erebidae; genus Lithosia; species Lithosia quadra. The sequence continues at coordinate 13,337,488 of OY754884.1, read as the reverse complement.
CATTTCTCTTTTTCGCTAAATCCCTGATTCATGAAGCGAGCTGTGAGAAAGCGTGTATCGAAGTCGTCAAACTAAAGACCGTTATTTATTACCATCGTTTATAGTTTTGTCTTGAAAGAAATGAAGTAAAAGTTAAGTGGATATAATATGTTACAATTTTTTCTAAGCAACTTATTGCAATGAGTTAATGATATTATTAGCAATTAATTGACAAACATGAGGGATGCTCCCAGTGAATATGAGTCTTTAAGTAAGATTTACGACAATCGACTCGTTAACTGGAGTGCTTTTGAATCACACGGTCGAGAGCACGCCCCGGGGTAGTAGTTCTCGCTCATTCACTCACACACATAATAGTCAAATTGTTCGTTCAGTCTGTCGCACTTGCACTTAATGGATTGATGCCGGCTGCCGAGAATTTGCCAGAAATCATCTTTGAAACGATTTTAGGGTAAAATTTGAAAGTTGTTGAGCCCGTCTGTTGCAGCAGTTTGTATTACTTGCGGTAGAGTTTAATAATGAATGATATTTTCTCTAAAACATACGTATAACCTTGTTGGATTATGGGACTCCACGTAAGACCTTTGACGTCAAATGAAAATAATCTAAGCCGGAATTCCTGCTGCCGGAATAAACCGCGGTAGCCTAGTGGTCTGGGTAATGGACTGCTGAGACGAGGTCTCGGGTTCGATCCCAGGTTCACCATGGCACACACCAATGACTTTTCGAAGTTATGTGTGTATTTATCGCAGGTTATAAGTGCCCGGCTAATGGCAATAGGCTCGCCACCTATTACATTGGGGCCTAAACATAAACTGGCGAAATGTGGGTGCTAGCACCTCTGCCTACCCCTTCGGGGATATAGGCGTGAGTTTATGTTATGTTATGTTATGAATAAGCCCGATTGATGGACGAGATTTTGGAGCAGGCTTTCTTCACGAGGTTTTGAGTTTTCATGGCAACCGCTTCTATCTACCAAGCCAAATCAAAAGCCAGATACTGCACTGAAAACGTCAAGTAACCACCTTCCTTTCCCACAAAAACTGAACAAATTAATCACACTCGTCTAAACGTGGGTTTAATGAGGCTGCCTTTACCCTCGAGGATATATCGACACGCATAATTCCTCTGTTATGACTATTACTATAATTTATATTTAATCTTGCAAGCCTATTTAGAGAATAGAGAAACTAAACCTAAAAATTGTGTTTCTATTCTTAAAGTCAATTGACGTAACTTAAGTATTGTTTAAATAAAATTATTAATTGTAAAATAATGTTATTAAAAACAAGCTTCCTAGTGAGTTTTGGTGATGATTCTTGATGATGTTGTTGTTTAAATAAATTGTACAATATATTATTTTTCTTAGCACCAGTCCAGTACCTAGGTATGTCGAAAACTTGAGGTTTGCTCTCTAGCTCTTTTCCTTGATTTAATTTGATTCACTGTTAAAATACATTTTACAAATGAGTATTTACATCATAAAATATTATCTTCACATCAACGGGTAACTATGTCCGAACAACTAGCAACATTATCACGTTGAATGGCAATACTAATTCTTTGCGCAGGAAAAGGCCCAGCTTCCTCGTCTCGTGTACAATAAACGTGAACTTCAATGTATTACGTCCAACATAAACAAAAACATTGAAAATAAAAGGCTGACGAACAACACTAGGTACAGTCGCTCTCAAAAGTAGCTTAACTCACTTTAGCTAGAAAACCTTTCACAAAACAAAATCATTCTAATATTAAAAATGCGACAGTTTGTAAGTATGGATGTATAGATGGGTGTCTGTATGTTTGTTACGTAAAAACGGCTGAACAGATCTGGAAGAAATTTGGCGCAGAACTGGATTATGGTCTGGAATAATAAATAGACTACTTCTTATCTCGCGAATATGTTCCCTTGAATCGTGGAAGCGTGGTTCATGCAAGCAGTGCCGCGTGCATAGTGCTAAGATATATATTAAACTTATCATTTTTATCATAATTTTAGCATTTGAGTCGGTTACATCTGCGGCGTTCACCTTAAAGCCTGGACTTGCTTTCCAGCTATTACTCCTCCCCTTCGCACGGCCTTTATCATCCCTGGCAGTGAACCACAGATGTATAAAGCATCCAGTACACAATGACCAGTAATCGGCCATGCTCTGCAATGTGCAACTGACGGCCGTATCACGTAGGTGTTCACACAATGGTGCGTACATGATACCTACATGTAGGACTGCTACGCGATGACCGACAACATCCCGATTGCGCGTCACGGTGGCCAATTGTGCGCCATTGTATACCTACTACTGCTCCCTTAGTACCTTGCCGTGGCCTATCATGAACCATTGTGTACTCGACGGTTCAAACTTGTTGTCTTAACTATTATAAAATTGTAAAATAACTGTCTGTGCTTTGGAGATATAACTAAAATATTTGGGTTGTGTTATATAAACGATTCGAAACAACATTTTTTTTTTGGAATTCTTATCTGTTCCTCTGTTTGTTTGCGATGGACACAAAAGCTATTGCATGGATTTTGATGCGGGTATTTTTGTTTGAATGGTTTTGGTCAGACTTAAAATCTTATGTTTGATCACAGTCGGTTTATAACTGGAAATATAGTCAAAAAACTTAAAAATCGACGTTCAGCAGGCGGAACCACGGGCATAGGCTAAATCAAAATGTTTATAATCAGAAAAAGTGATTGATAGTAATGGTTAGGTATAGTTAGCATACTAATTGCTTTAAAAATTTCAAATATTTGTTAATAATTTTTGTCGTTGTTGTGTTCAACAACTTCCGAGAGCGACTGTACCAACCCAGTTGCTATTCAAACGGAAGTGAATACAGAAAGTTTTAGCATTCAACAAACTTTAAGGTTGCGGCTTGGCACACAGCTTTATTTCATACCTTTCAAAGTTCACCATCATTATAATACATTTGCCTTACTAATTGGCATGCTATCAGGGCGAACCTTAACTACCGTTGGGTACTTAATTTTGCTACTGTGAAGGTTCGATAAGTGTCCAATGATAATAATGAAGGTTGCTGATGGTAGTTTAAGAACTAAAGGGTCTGAATCTCTGTAAATTACGAGGTTCCATTTTTGGTGTCAAGAACTATCGTAGAACCACTTAGATAATGATTTGGTGAAATGATTTCGTTGGGTTAAACTGACTCCATCATCATCATAATTTTCACATTAGTCCCGGTTGTATCCTAAGGTCTCATTACGTGGTCTGAACGTACGTTACGTTACGTGTACTAAAGACCTTCATACATATCTCTTATGATGCCAACTCAGCACTTCTAGGGTCTACCCCTCCTACCGGGGCCAGTCAAACGCACGTAGTAAACATCAACTATGGGTTCCCAAACGTGGCAGCACCATAGAAGGTGAGTCTCCTGCATTTTATCTACGATGCCCCGGACATGAAGGCTGGCTCGGTATTCCTTAGAAAAAAAGGCAAGTTCGAAAATGATATCAAAAATTTTAAGCTCAATTGAATTTTAGGACAATATTTGACCTAGATTAATCAAAACCTAATAACTGAGTTCCAGAAATGCGTTCTGAATAATAATAACATAGCAAACGATCGATGTGGCTAGACTAGACTGTCCACTAGAATCAACGACACAAAAATAGTAGAGAACACAGACAAAGTTTAGTGCCTTCCTGATCCTGACAGAGATTGATTTCTTAGATCCCACACCCACGAAAAGTTTTTAGAAATGAATAAATGTTACGAGTGAAAAATTTAAGATCTCTTTGGGACACTATACTAGACTTCATCTTTAAATAATTATAACCGACTTCACAAACTAATGTTTTTTACTTTTAGTGTACAGAAATAAAAAAGTACCTATTTATGAGGTTTATTATGTACAAAGGCATCAAAAACGAATTTTTACCGTAAATTTGATGATTTCCCCTCGATTTTCCCAAGATCCCAGCATCAGATCCTGAGACCCTGGATATGGGACCACCTCAATAGAAGCCTCCTTCAAACAAAAAAAAATTCAAAATCCATCCATACTTGGCGCCACTATCGCGTAACATATATACAAAAAAAAATAGTGCGAATTGAGAACCTCCTCCTTTTTTGAAGTCGGTTAAAAAAGGTATTACAGAGTTGACGATATATGGCAACATGTCATCCCATCCTCTGAGCCTTTTGTCAAGTTGCGGTCGGTTTTCAGTCTAACTATGAAGCGGCGTACTTTGATATTTTCCGTAAGCAGCTGCTATCTGACCTCCACAACCCCATGGCGATATCGAAGTTCTGTAGTTAGAATAATTAATCAGACTGCCATAATGTTCGTATAGTAACTGGGATTGACTGCTTAAAGTGCTCTCCGAGGTACATAGCCTACTTGGTTACCATTTAACCAATGACCCCTCCTAAAATATGGCAACATTTAATCCTCGGTATTTTAAGTATTCGTGGATGAAGAAGGCCTACAATATTCTTATCATCAAGTGAGCTATAGGTATGGTTGTAACCCTGCAGGTATAAAAACTTGTCAAATTTAAATGCTGCACCAGATCCCTGTCCGTTAATCAGCAGCTGTACAGGCTGTTCGTTAGAACCTCGAAAATTTTGGCGAGGCCTCAAAACAACCCATTCTCACATATATAGAAGATGTGTATAGTCGGAAAAAAAATTACCATAATAAATAACATAGTGCGTTTGCCACTGCGGTATTCGCAAAAAAGGAATATCGAGTTTATGTCTAAAACTAGCGACAACTTCACCGGAGGTGGCGGAGGAGGGTTTAGCAAGTTGTGACAGTTGTGCTATTATTTTCTACTTGGATGTAACATCTGAAGCGTCTCCATACATGTCTACAAAGCTAACTTATCCGTTGAACATGTCTAAAAGTTGGAATACCTTAAAATTTCCGGACTTGAGACAACTTTTAACGAAGGTCTCACATACGTATAAATTCTTTAAATGGTATTTTCGGAGTTTGCAAAAGTAACAGCAGCAATAACGACGTTAATCTTTATATAAATAAAATTTCTAATGTTCTTGGACTAGTGATCCGATAGTGTTGCCTTGATATCGAGAGCCTACTCAGCACCAGACTAGCCGCAAGTCTATTAACTTGGCGAAGTCCAGGCAAACTCGGGCACAACTCTTTTGCGTCTGAAACACCCAGAAATGTGAACAATTTCGCAAAATTTGATCTCTCTTTATATAATTAGTTTTAGAAGTATAGATACGTTAACGAGTCTAATATCGAAACGCTAAATATTCATATTCCAGTTAAAATTAAGCTCTCCAATAATATAAAATCGTTTCTCCCTAATTGAACGTTTTAAGTGCTGTTGAACTAAATATTTAATCGGTTTACTGAAATTCTCAGAAGGGAAAATTCACAGACTTCCACTTTCAGTCAATTAAGCTGATTAGTTGGAGAGGAAATATACAAAACAAGGTCGGATACATTATTCAATTATGCTTCATAGGCGGATAATTTACCTACTTCACCTAACATCGGATTAGCTGTAATTTAATAATATGAAACGAAGAGCGATCAAAAAAATAATATTCAACACAGATTTAAAGACCTATTTTTTCGTATACATGAGGTGTACCTACAGGGATAGGGGCAAGATGTCTGCGGCCCAAGTCAACTTTGTCTGCAAGTCTGTATACTCGCTAAAAGGTGGTTAAATGACGTTTATTAAATTTTTAACTTTTTCATTTTAAAGAAAATATAAATATAAAGTATTTTTTTTCATATCAAGGCTCAAAAAATATATTTATGACGACCTTTTTTATAGGGTTAGTATTTTAGGGGGTTGTATGCACGAAGTTGAAGATGTTTGCATTGGTTTGGTTTAGATACTTCTATTGTACTTATATTTACAAAGTAAAATATTAAGTAGGTATATTTATCCGCATTTTTTATTTCATATTAAATACTACCCTTTTGCTTAGCTTGGATCTAGATAGCGCTGTGTTATACTCTTTAGAATAAGTACTATTGTTGATTTAAAAAACATTGAATGAAAAGTTAATAGAATTTTCTTTATATTTCAATACAATAAGGCATCCTTAAACCTTTCGAAAATCCTCCGAATTCCTCCTTCGTTAAGCCTAGATATAAAGAACTAATTTCCAATACTGCGGCCGTAGTTATTATAAGGAAGCGTTTACACAAGTGTTTTCATTTGATTAAAAATTCTAATAACTTCTAACTAGGAAAAACTGTTTTGAATAAAAATTATGTTACGATTCCGGGGGTGTGACGCGAGTGGGGGAGGGGAACGGGACGCAGAGAGAGAAATGAGTTTCCCAACAAAATGTACTTCTGGTTTTGTAGAGGGACATTACTTAGGTACCAAAGGTAAAATGGTGTAGTACTTACATGAAACCCTTTCCTAAGGCAGAAAATTCGAGTTTCTATATAGGTAACTTCTGATTGTAATTTTTAATTTCTTAGTAATGTGGTACAATAATATCAGTCATAATAATTTGTAAATATCAGCTGTGCGATAGCGATCGTAGTATAGCATTGAAATAATATTATTTTGATCACACATTATTTATACATTAGGTCACATGAGACGATTGTAAGATAAGAACAGTCTAGACTAGACTGGTGATGATATGACCTGTAATGTGTGTTATAGTCTACATTTTGCGATGTCACTACACCGCAAAATGTAGACTGTATTAATGTATATGTATACCTAGGCATCTATGTTCAAAACTCTAATCACCATCTAACGTCGTAAAGCTATGTCCTAAATAAAATAATTAAGTATTTATTCATAAAAAGGTAAAATAAATAAAATATATATCACAACAATGTAAACACTACCTTATGATTTGCCGAATAAGATTTCCGATGATGGAATTATTCAAAACATTCGCGAGATCACAAGGCAACGAAATTAAATTCCAGTAAGACGCTTCGACAAGACTGAATAAAAAAATACCTTTGCGTAATCCGGTTAAATTAAATCAAAATTTGACATTTTCTTTGGCGCAACTTTTCGGAGCTTTTCGGTTAGTTACCTACACTGAAACGAGTTTACGAAAATATTTTCTGTTGAACGTTGAAAAGATGATATATGAATAGAGAATATCATAGCTTGTCCGAGTTTCTTATATTAAATTGTATTATGCTTAAATGTGCCAGAGACAACCTTTTAGCATGTTTTCAATTTAATGTTTATAAGACTTGATAAATTCATGGAATCGTTCACGTGTAGGTAGGTAAAGGGTAGGTAGGTATACATAGATAGAGAAAACGTCCTATGAATGTCATTGAATTGAGGGTGTACGAATTATAACGAAGCTAATAATTTTTGTTAATAATATTCGTAATACACTGAAAAGAGCTATGATTGCCTGCGATAACCGCGTTACGGGCTACAAACTAAATTGTGTTACGGGCCAAAAAGAACTGAACATAATAAATTATACCTATGTAGGTATTCGAAACAATCTGCTTCAAAGCGCGTTATGAGGTTGTGTTGTGCACAGTGCAAGATGCGACCGGCGTCAATCGATGTGGGTAGCCATGGCAACGACAGTCCGGAACCAGATACCCTTTAAGCTTCACGACACGATATACGAGTAGGTATAGGTATTTTATAACATTATTTTATTTTATTTGTTAATAGTTGTCAACTTAAATAAATTTCCTTTGTAAAAAGAACCATAAGTAGCCATCCATTCAATCCAATTAAGGTGCATGCAGACACTAGACAGGGCATGTAAAGGTTGGCAGATTTTGCGCGGTTGAAGACACGGGTCCAAGACACGTCATGGATTTTGACGTTTTCCATGTCAAATTAATAAGAAAAATGAATGCTTGAAAAATACTCAAGTATAAAACTAAACCAAGTGCACGTAAATTGGACATGAGTGCCGTAAGATATCGGGATTGTTTAAAAGTGAGATAGGAAACAAGATGCACACGTTCATAGGCCACGGTGACCGCTTCCCATCAGGTGGGCCGTGTGCTTGTCTGCCACCTACGAAGTATATAAAAAAAAATTTTGGAATATCGTATGGTGTAAAAAGATCCCGTCACCACACAAAATTGCCAAACTCTGTACACAGATGAATGGGATCCATGCATACCTCAAACTTTTAGCCGCACCACATATTCACTGGTGGCATTCTTTCGTCGAAATTTTTTTGCGAGCGCTTTATTTTTTGCAGCCAGTCATTACAATACGTACATTTGTTTAACATTTTTTTAAATCCAGCCCATCAATTGACTGCACCACGCTGGATAGTAAGAACCTGGGCTGAAGTTCAGAAGATCCACCACCATCCCAGATGCTGACGATCTCAAAATGGTGGTCCCTACCTTGACGGCTTTATCACGTCCCATCTGTAAGACCCGGAATCATAAGAAGAAGGAAACACTTGTGCCGATAGAATACTCCAGCTCTTTATCGTGCAACAAATCGTCTTATGTTGTTGGGCTTCAAAAAAAATACGCAATACTCAGTCTATACTTTTTTGTTGGTCTGAGACCGCTTACTTACTTTCTTTCTAATGGTAATCTGTCTTATAGTATAAAAAAATCACATAGTATCTTGTTTGCTGCCTAGAAAAACTACAGTAAAAAAATCTCACTTTTATCAATAACTTCTTTCAAGTACATTGAAACTGCTCAACCATTTGCGTAGTGTTACACAAGAGGACCAAGAGTACTTATTGTGCAGAACCTTTTCCTAATGGACAAATCTTAAGCATCTTCAAAAGCTTCTTATGGCTTTTGGACTCGACCACACAAATTTCCAAGTCACCGAGTAAAGCGATGTTTCCCGTAGCCCTCTAATTTCCACTCGAGTTCTCGCAAATTTCAAAATGGCTGCCGTACTCGATAGAACGTTGTGGATTCCAAAAATAATGTTTGCAGTTATTTCAGTAGGTACCTAGTTCAAGATATCTCAGTCGACAATAAGATGATATCAGTTTCGAATAAGTGTGCCTAATATTAGATGATACTGCTGTCCTTCAATAGATATTTGAAAAAAGTCTTTTTAAATTATTGACGATTTTAAAGAGGTAAGTACCTACAGCTATCATTATTAGCTTCTAAGAGCTTCTAAAAGCTTCAATGACTACCGTAGCTACAAAAACTTACATAAAATAATAAACAAAATTGAAAGGTGTTCAGCTACTTCTGAGGGCGACTGTACTACATTTTTATTTAAATAAAGAATATTTATTACTAATTTCTCTTCTTTTTAATGAGGCATTACTCACACGGACTGAGTCGCGGCAGCTAATATTGAAGACAAAAAAATATTAAGCGAACTAGGTACGTACCTATAACAAAACTATATTGCTACAAAATAAAAAGTCCCTTACAGTGAACAAAACTAATATTATCTACACTTTCCATTGTTAATAAAAGTCGTCTGGAAGTATTCCTCGGGGATGAGCTTACCTCGTTGTTTGAAAACAAAACTATTTCAATGGCGAAGCAAATTACTTTCTTTTCTTTGAAATGTATTTCATTCATTCATTCCAAAGGGGAATGTATTTCACTCGCATCTTTACATCTCATAGTTCATTCATTCATTCGGGCGTTCAATTAAATATGTGAGGCATAAATGTAAAGAAAAACGAACCTAACCATACCTACCTTAATAAGAGGGTTAAGATTGATATCTTTATTACTGAAAAATTATCACCAAAATTGTCTCAAGTAATTTATGGAAGTCCTCTAACAAATAAGGGTATGGCATCCGATGGTAAACAGTTTCAGAAACCAATGAACATCTACAAAACCACTGAGGTGTCACTCGTACGCTGTCACCTTAGGCGAGGAGGAAAATGGGCAAAAAAGAACAGAGAGGTTAGGCCTCCAGCACTCACAGAAGCTGCCCTCTCAGCATGGCGCTCGTAGACATGTGTCTTTTTTTCTCTCGTACCTGAAGGCCTTTTTACAAATTTAATTCTAGATCTTACTTTATGTATTTTTTAACTGATGTAGGTAGGTACTGCTAGACTGATTTTGTTGAATATTTCAGTTTTCAGGTCAGTAATATTATCTAACATATTGAAACGTTCTGGTACTTATATTTCACGAAGGTTATTTGCCAAAAGAAAGATTAACGCCGCAAATTGGCCAACCAAATTACGTGTGCTCAATTGACGTCGCCAATTTGGGCCTCAATTTGGTGAGCTTATACATATTTATTCCACTTACTGAATGTTAATTTATAGCCTTGCGAGATACCAAAAATCAACCTTATCTTAATTAAAATATGTACCTACACTGCCTGTGTACATGTTGTAGTAGTAAGTACCAATTTTTTAATACATATCCATTTTAGTTCTATTCTTTTCTTAAACTTGAGAATCTTAGCAAAAGCCTCGCTACACCCGTGACCTCCTGTGAATTGTTATTTGGTAATCGTTATTTCGTAATTCATTATTCGAACCACGCACAGGACAGGCTTAAAATAAACGTTCCCAGAAACTCATTCGTTAAATAGATTAGTAAACACGAACCGAAAATACGTTGCAAATGAATACGATTGCGACGCTGGGGTCGACAAACGAACCTATAATACTACGCAGAAGAAATAAAATGGCAAGGCAGAAGTTCAACTTAAGACAAATCGATAATCTTAACATTGTTGATCAACTTACTAGGTACTAGGTACATACTCCAAGTGTTTCACGTAAGAATAGAACTTTCATACGGTCATTTTGGGTAACATTGAATCGCAGTGTAACTTTGAATAAAGTTGTGAAAAAGATTTAAAAATTTCTTTGATGCAAATGTTTTATTGTTTCAATATTATAACTGCCTAAACGGATCGCCATAATGTTTTTTAACAAACGTAACGTAAAACATTAAGCTTTCAAAGTCAGAATTTTGTAATTTAACCGCCTTTTTCGAGTGAAGTTTTTAGAGTTTGACTAATGAAAGCTGGACCAACAAAACCGCGGCAAATTTAAAAAAATTAGGGCAGGTATCACCAGTTATAGTTGGATAAAAACATTTTGATCGTGAAATAAAAGTATGTACCTATTATAGTTTAACTGATATTTTTAAAGAATTTTATTGAGCTTTATTTGGTGTTATTCTTATTTATATTGATTTCTTTATTAAATACTATCCTTTGCCCACGACTTCGCCTGCGTGGGAGTTTGGTACTGTGGGAATATCGGGGGAAAAGGTAGCAGGTTTATTCATGTTGAAATTCCCACGAATACCACCCTCGTTGGCCATTGGGGATGGTTATGTCGGAATCGAACCGACTAAAACCGCAGATGTAGTGAAGATATAGACTAAGACTAGCTGTTGCCTGCGTGAAATTATGTTCTCGTTCCCGCTACCCTTGGGAATATATTTCACGGACAAAATGTGGCCTATGAACGTGTGCAAGATATATTGCCTGTGTTATTCCAGACTAAAAACTATCTTCAAGCGGGCTTATAGGAATCAGACGGAATTCATTTATTAGAAAAAAATATTATTAATTATAATCAAAATTAGATTCCAAATATTCTTCGCCATCATCCGAGCTACTTGATCCATCATCAGTCACACTTATAATTAATTATAATAATTACATAAAATTGTCGAAAACTACAAATATCTAATACAAAAGCGAATATTTTTGGATATCGCATCTGATCTGAATCTCGTTAATATTTGATGTGAATACATACATACTACAAAGTATCAAAATCATAATGTAAACGCACAATCACAGAGAAATGACAGGAGGTGACATTTCTAGTCTACTGGTGTTGCAAATCAATAAATGTCGTGGTTCAGCTTTCATTAGACAAACTCTAGCAGTGTTTGTTAGTTGAATTTAATATCGGAATTATTTGTACAAAACTTGCTGTAAACAGGTATGTTTGGTGTTTATCTTTAAAATCTACTAAAAAACTTATTATTTTTAAATCGCTGTCCGTACATGGTGTTACATAAATTGTCTAAAACTGATAAAGTTGTAACGACGATCAAAATCGAAGTGATTTGGGTAACATTGAATGGTTCAAAGTTATTCGTGTCTTATAAAAAGTTTCAATTCTAAGTATGAGAACCCCTAAAATTGATTGCTTTTTTCTATTTTTGTGTGAAATTCTTAATGTGGTTCACAGAATACGTCTACTTACCAAGTTTCAACTGCATAGTCCTTATAGTTTCGAAGAAAAGTGGGTGTAACATACGGACGGACAGACGGACGGACGGATGGACGGACGGACGGACAGACAGACAGACAGACAGACATGACGAATCTATAAGGGTTCTGTTTTTGACCATTTAGCCCTAAAAAGGTGGAAAAATTTGCATTGACGATGTAATTTTGTTCATGGAAAGGGGAGGGTTTTTAAGTTTAAAAAATAAAATGTCCAGAAAAATTATTAGCAGTTATTACGATTTTGATCTCATCTGATAACCAAATAAACATATAATTTATTATGTTGTACACTACGTTCCTACTTATCTTACTTTATTAGAAAATATAAAAATAACAATGTTTTTTTTTTCACCAAATTGGTCCGCCTTGTTTCATATGGCAAGACCTCGCTATTTTTCACAGGTAGTTACGTCAAGTTAGTCATGATTTCCATAGATTGGACTTTTTTTTACAAGAATACATCATTCAATTTTATCCAAATCTTAAAATGTTTGGATAATAAAGGTTTTAAAATCCAAAAAAATATATATTCAAAGTTACCCAAAACTCGTGCTAACTTTGAATGTGTGTTTTGGGGAAAATTTTGGGCAGTCTTTGTGTTTTTTCCATAAATTTGTGGGTTTAGAAACATAAACCAACTCAAAAGAACACTATTTATTCTATAAAATAAAGATGTAATAAATATAATCAGAGAGTATATATTAATAATCCGTTAAAAATGTTCAAAGTTACCCAAAATGACTGTACTTCATATACTGTACTGACTGCACGTCAACTTCAAAGAAAGTCAGGCACGTATTACTATTTTATTTAATCTCCAATATTCATCTAGTATGTGATTAATTTAAGTGAATCGATGGCAATCTCTACTCGAAGTTATATTGTCGCTACATACCCATACGCCATCACAACATCAACCGGCTATTCGACTGCCTGATCAGAGGATTCTCTCTTTATGTCGAAGGAACATTACCTGTGAACCGTAGGTACCGTACCAGTGAAAGCTATACCCAGCTATACCCTTTCACCTTTAACCTAGGTACATACTTACTGTGCTGTCACTCCATAATCATTACCCCTTAGATTATTAATATGTCCATTACCCATTCAACTGTTCTCACAAAGAAACTTAAACTTCTACAATTTACCTGTAACACGGCAGGATTAACATCCTTCATAAATTATTAATTATGATCTTGAACGAACCCAAGTTGAAATGTGGACCCGAAATATTCAAATTTAAGGACGAAATTGTTACAGTTCCATAATAATTGTGCCTCGGGTTCGTGGTAATGATATTTCTGTATTACGAATATAGAAATATGATATTGCAAATTTAGAGATATCTTTAGGCTCTATTAGGCTAAGCCAAGCTTCTGTCACCTCGGGTGAATGTTGGAAAGAAGTGAAAAAAAAACTAAGTACCTACCGGGCAATGGAGGCGAGCAGCGCCTCCCACTCACCACGAGAGACGCTGCTGCCTGGGGTAAATCCGCCTGAGGTGGGAGTGGCCCTTTATAGGGCTGTTCCGAGGCTCTCCACGCGTCCCTCTGACTAGAAGAGGATACAGTGGGGATCAGGTGGAGGCGGGCTGATTCTTCGAGCGTAGACGAAGGGGTGACAAGTTGATCGCCTGTCACCCTACACCCCACTGTCATTGAGTGCTCGCTCTATCCCCTTTTTGGGTGTCAATATGGCCAACTTAAAACCGTAGATGGCCCAGGGTCAGCCGGAATGCGAGGGAAATGCCTTTAACCCTGGTAATTGAGATCCGAGGTGGCATGCGGTTTTAGTCGATTCGATTTTGACATAACTAACCCTCGGTGGCCGACGAAGCTGGTATCCGCGGATATTTCCGCACGAAAAAAAGGACATTCTGTATAGTGGTGGAAACTATTTTAGTCTTTGATATATATCAACTCTCGAATTCCTAATCTAAGTCTTAAAAATATGAAGAAAATAACATAGTTAAGTAGTAACAACTTACTTTTAGTTAGGTACTTGTAGATTGATATTTTTTAATAACGAAACCCTCAAAAGACAATATTACAATGCGGAGATTAAAAAAAGAAAACTTTGCCTCCACCACCGCCCTCACCCACCTCTTATAATGTTAGCGAGGGCGAGAGGGTGAAAACCACAGACTAAATAGGGTGGATTACGCCGGCTATCATCGATTTCAAGTACATCCCACATGCAGGAACAACGTGTTATGTGACAGCAAGAAAATATCTTACTAGAAAATGAGTGATACAACATCTATTGAAGAGGAACCAGGGGTGCGTCCTATTTGTGACAGTGCTTAAACACTTGTTTGAAAAATGTGTAGTTATAACAAACATTTTCCTATTTGCACATGGTTACTATTGGCCTTTTCAAATCAGGTTTGAGTGAATAAACGAGCCTGACGCATATATCTAAACCGCATAACTGTACTTAATTAGCATTATATGCATTACTTATTGTATTATTATGTGATTCGTTGTAAACGCCTACTAAAAAATAAAAGCAAAATTTCACAGAAAATCAACTTTGCTTTTCATTTACTTAAGTTGATTTAAGTACACTGTGCTTTTGCTGCAATTATCATTATATATTGTATTGAGCTTACCATTAATTATTATACAAATGCATCATTGTATCTTATTCATTATCATATTGCTTTATATTATTTTATTATACAAATCCCTATTTTACTTAAATTTTATTATCTGTGAAAAGTACGTTCATATTTCTCATGAAGCTATTTCATGATATTTCTCATTCTATCATACATACATCACTACTTTTTAAATAAATAGAACAAAGCTTCCTTCGATACGATTAGCACGTTTTTCTATATTATTTATATACATATTTTAACAGTTTACAATATATTTTAGTCATTTCTTGACCAATGAGTTATACTATGAATAAGGTCATCATGACGCAAACCACGAAATTTCCATACTTCGGAACGCAACTTTAGTCTTGCCATAATAAAAATATTTACTTTTGTATGGAAATATTTAATATTATTTGAATAATTTAATGCTTTAAATCGTTTAAATATATTCTTAAATAAAAACATAAATACATTAAATAACAAAATTAGTATGATGATCTCCTTACATAAAGCAGGTAATAACAGTTAGCCCCGTTCAGTTATGGGTTTATGCCCCAGCATTTTGGACATATTTTATCGGGCGTTTATTCAGTCTACAAAAATTTTAAAAGTCAAATCAAACTAGCACTATTCCAAGTTCAAAACAAACAAAAAAAGGTAATTTTAACTCGTTTATGGCAACACTTAAAACCAGTCACGTCACTTGATGGCGTTAGTGTGGGTGCGTTGTGCGTGCGTGCGTCCATGAATTTGAGAGTGCTTTTTCGTGTTTGTGTGTATTTCTGACGCCGTTTGTGACTTGTCTGTCATCCCTCTAATTTCGGATTTTATCACTAAAACTCTTCAAACTGTCGTCTTTGGGTATGTACACTCTCTACATTTAACAACGTTCATTCATACGTTAGTCAAAACATTATATTATTGTTGTACGTGTAACCTGTTTGGCAGGCGTAGTCTCAAAGGGCAGTGGCCATAATTTTGAATTTTTGGTAAGAATACTACAAATCGGTTACTTTTGGATATTTGGGCGTATCGATCGTGTTATCTGCAAGCCGGTTATCTTGCGATTTGAAGTGTAACTTGTGTTATTATCTCGGTGCGGGGGCTAGGCGATCGTGTCGGCGGGTCTGAGCCAACAGGCTAATAAATTCAGTCGGCTTTTCGGTGCCGGTCGGTGTACAAGTGTACGTGCCCACTAGCATGAAATTATAATGGTGGGGATAGTGTTTTGTCTGTTTGTTTGTTTCTGTGGTGTCTGTGAAGTGCGCTAAGTGGTTGTTTTGTTGCAGGCCGGCAGAATGCTAAAGTTTATACGAGGCAAGGGCCAGCAGCCCTCTGCTGAAAGGCAGAAACTTCAGAATGAACTCTTTGCTTTCCGCAAGGTATGTACTTAGTAATCTAATCGCTTGACTGTGAACTGAAGTTACCACTTCTTGCTACCCATCCATCACAGGCTGATAATCACAACATAAGGTTTCTGTAATTACTTCAGTAATGTACTGTCACATTAGACTGATAACCAGCAGTTATTTTATCAAGAAACAGGAATGTGCCTAAAAAAGTTTCAACGTTATCTATTACTACTTTTTCAAATATAGAAAACTAATGTCTTACAGTCCTTTCCTTACAACTGAGTTAATGAGTCTTCATATTTTATGTATCATTAAAAGTTGTAATAAACTGCACAGAATGTGTCGAAACGAAAATCGAACATTTTAAAATTACTAATAAATGTCAGTTTTATTTAAACTAAACTAAACATGATTTAGGAACACTTCAATTACAAACTTATATTTTGTTTTTTTTTCTAAACTTTGTATTAAGGCAACTAAATAATTTGTATACACACTTTAAAGTTGTTCTTAACATTCTTGAGCATATTTTTACTTCATAGATCTACTTTAAAGGCTTGTAACGGTATTCCTTTAAGGCGAAAATAAATGACTTCTAATATTACACACACTGAAATACTGAGCATGAAACTCTGAGATCCATATGAGTTAAATGGTCTATTTAATTCTTGGGCATGTACGAATGGCTGATTGATCTACACAGACCTAGGAGAAGACAGTAATGATATCGTCAGTCAGTATAATGATATCATTATAACCATATTTACAGTATGTTTTAGGTGAATATAAAACTTGTACTATTTTCCTCTATTTTACTTGCAGTAGGTAGCGATGACAAAACCATGTCTCCTTGTGTGACATAATGATCTGTGAGAAACTACAACAATGAGTAATTATGACACACTTTTTCATATACCAACACTGCACCTCTGTTATTATTGCCCAAGGATGTACCGTTTTTACTATTTATCTAACTTTTTATATAGTTTGTATATAATATAACTTTTGAACTACTTGTGTGACTGAATTAAAATTTGTCATCATCTACCTGGCCTTGTCCCAATTATTTGAGATTGGCGATGTCATTCTCCTCCATACATTCCTGTCATATGTCTTTAGAGACTATTTATTTTTAACTAAACAAATTATGGTTGTTATAAGAGTATAACTAGAATACTCCTTAGGTATTAGTTTGGAAGTATTTTCGATGGTAATTGGTAAACTTATCAGTATTTCAAAATCCAAAATTTGGAGGCCTACATAACCAAACCAATAGTTTATCCAACCATCACTTAAACCTACTTGACCAATTTTGATGACCCTTTCTGTGTTTAAAAGTTTTATTAGATCTCTTAAATATGGCAAATTCAAATTTCATTAATATATTTACATGTAATAGTAGGAGGAAGCTGCAAAAACCTAGTTTAGTAAATTGAATTTTGCATTGATATTTTAGGAATACAAAACATGTTATTAATTTGAGATTCAATGTTTATTTTCATGTTTCACATATTTCACGACATGGTTGTAAGCCAATGAGGATATTAGAATCCCGTGTATTTTATTATCACCTGTTGCATCTAAAAAAACCTATACAGTTGGATCTGATCAACTAACTGTGTACCCCTGAAATGTACCATCATTCCGGAGATTACATTTAACTTACCATCAGGCGAGGTGAAGTCATATTGATGTAAACCACTTACCACTGATTACAGTCACTTACCACCACATAAGATGAAGGTTGAACAATCCTACCATGAATTAAAAAAAATAGAATAAAAAATACAGTAATGCATACTACAGCATACCAGCATCATACCTAATATTGTCCTCTTCCACATAAGAGGATGTGTTCGTCATTATCCTCACAGCATTATGCCGAGGTTACACAGTGCGAGCTAGCATGCTAGCCGGCCCATAGGCGTATCTAGAGGGGGGCCGGGTGAGGGCCCACCCCGGAATGTCCCAGTGCCCACCCAAAGATTTAGGGTTACCGATTCAAAATACTAGGGTGGTCACCCAAACAGCTTTACAAAAAATTAAATCTGCGGTCGCAGCAGTGCTACCGCCGAGATAAGACAGTGGACAGGGAATGGGAAAACTTACTTCCCGGTATTAGAGACCCGAGCCTATTATTTGTACCTAACTTCAATCCCGCCCCCGCCCCCCGATACGAAAAGAGAGGGCTTGGTCTACCCTGAAAAATAACTCTAGATACGCCAATGGGCGGCCTGGTCCGTTACAGCAGTGCTAATTCACTTCCCAACCCTAAAAAGTCTTCGCCTGAGCCCCTTCCCTCAATTAGCAGGTAAAGTAAGCTTGGGCCTCAGATATTTTGGTGGGGCCCCATACACCTAGCCGTATTTACCTAAATGAATTCAGGCGATTCTACCTCGATTACAAAACTGTTTACCGCCGTTATCATACCCTTCGTATTTGTTTTAGATTACAACGCGTTATAATTTTTATAGTACCAAAGTTTTGGGCGTTTGAAATAGGCCATGGCTAGGTTGCGACAATGTTTTATCATGATACATCGGATTATGGTGTGCGAAATGAGTTGACAAACCTTTAAATTTATTTTTCCATGTCTATTCGTGTACTTTATGATAACTTTGAATATATGGGTAGGATTCGTGTCAACAATTACCTACTAAAATACAAGGTGAATTTCCATGCGTGTAACCGGTTTTACCACATAATTAAGTACTTACTAGAATCAAAATTATAGCTCACAATGTTTGAGTCTGTTGTGATCTCTTTTAAACACACTTGAACTCACGACTATTATGAACAACACGGTGGGGGATAACAGAGGTTTATTAATTTAACACCCACTTCTAATTTTTTTTCGGTCTTATTTAAGTCTGTGTACCTATTACTGTCAACCGGCACTTTACATGGGCTTTATGATCGCCGTCAGATAGACCAGCTTTATCCCTTATTCATATTGTAGGACTAAAAAAGATAGAACTACTACTTCATTAAGTGTACCAAGTTTACCAGACTTGACTGTTAGTTTAGTACCGCACCGTTCCTCAGCCGTTAAACATGTCTTACAACTACAATCGTAGCTGTTATCTAAACGTAAATTAATCGATCGCCTATATTCAAATATCCGGTGCTGCAGCTATTCCATTAGTCTTCCGCCAAAATTATAAGCAGTGTACAATTATACCTACCTATCTACATGACACGAGCAAGCGAGGCAGAACACTTCAATCCATCTTACACTTTTCACTCTCGTATTAGTAAAAAATTAAATATCCAAATCTGCTCGTCATTTGTTTAGATATGTCTAAAGACGGTCTCTAGTCTAGAGACCGTAGATACTTTTCTTAGCCGCTTTATAAAGACTTCCTTTTTCCCGCATTCACGGGTACTTTAAGCGGGGCGTAAAAAAGCATCCATTGAGTAAGTCAAACTCAGAGCCATATTTGTAGCATTATTTGAATCTAGATGCCGGGCGAGGTGAAGTCATATTGATTTCCCCTACTTAAAAATACAAGCCTGTTATCCACGGCAGACATGAATTTAACACGCACGTAGGAGACGATCCAATAACCACAATAATTCCTTAACAAACATGTCAGTATCAGATCAGATCTTACTAAAGTTGTCTTAGTCAATAACACATACATTCCACTCATTGCCACCTACAGCGTACCCCATTGAATATTATCATTCTAATTGTAACGGTCGAGATAAGTCACATGTCATCAATGAAAACCGTCATTCACATATCAAAATGCCTTGCTATTCCGTTCTATTGACGCTCCTAATTGCGCCAACGAAGACAGTAGATTGAAATCAAGGTCTTAATATTGTTTCAAATCAACATTTAGAACAGCATCAATCGATAACGAACGTGTATAAAATAAACTGGTTATGTGAAGTTATTGAACTTTTAAATTGTTTTTTGTAGATGAATCCGTTAAGAAAATATTCAATATTTTTTTGTCAATTTGATTCTCAATTTGAAGAAGAAACCGTAAAGAAAATCTACGATTTGTGTATGATAAAGTTGATTACACTAGCCAAATTTTGGTTGCAGTAGATGACAGAGACATGCTTTCAACAATTTGCAACAATAAAGTATGGGATTTTAATTTTTGTGTGAAAAAGTTGCTTAAAGCAACCAAATTTAGCAGTTACTTAGGAGGGTCATGCTTTTCCCAGTTAGAAAAGAATGGGATGGCATGCCTGGGATACGGATTCATTAATAAAATATTCGATTTTTGTGAGATAAAGTTGATTTACTAACCAAATGTTGAACATAGGTGAGAAGTAGAACCATGATTTTTCACGCAATAAATAAACCAGAAGTCAAATCGTCTACGATTTTGGTACGGCAAAATTAATTAAAAACTGAATTTTACATTGTAGGTATTGTCTAGCTTGAGAGAAAAGTGAAAAGAAAAGTACATTTTTTAACATTTTTACGAATAACTAGCTAGCAGCTATGTCAATGAACACATTAATTACCCTTAATTTGCGTCTATTGCCAACCTGTTTTTAGATTTCGTATTCATTATAGAGCTCGTCGGTAATGCACTATCAAATCATTTAATTCACACGTATTCTTAGAGCAAATTTTTTTTTACTTGCGCGGCTTGCGCCACGGTTCATTGCATTATGATTATATTGCGTTCATACAATACCTGAGCGTCAATTCTATGCATTTGTCTGCATTCTTTTGTGCATTCTCTATGCATTTTAAAACCTGTATTTCAATATTACAAACGAACACTCTTAAATTTTTATTCGTCATGTCATGATCAACAAAGTAGGTATGTTTTAATCGAGTGTATCGTTGTATCTCTTTCTACACAGAGTTTGTCTTTCGTAAACTTCACAAAACAGTTATTTAGAAAAGAGCATCGCTTGGCCCTGCGCATGTTATCGAAGTGTATCCGATAAGGGGCGATAGCAATGGCATACAATCGATATCTGTTGTCCTGAATGCTTTAAGACTGGTTGACTCACGCATACACTTGCTGGTAATCGTTAAACAATTTTATAAAAACTAGTGTCTGCCCATTGGTCGGAATTCTACCAAAAACCGTTATTGAAAAAACTGTTTCTGTTGATAACGCTAAATCTCGTCAATGACTAATTAAACAAAGTAAAGCTGTTTTGTCTTCGCATATTCATAGATTTGCCCGCGACATCACCGCCCGCGTGGATTTAGATTTTTAGGTTTTAATTTATCACGCAGACCTCTAATTCTTTTCTGAAATTTAAAGTAGTCCAAGTTACGCCTTACCAAATTACCTCTCTGCCAGCGAAAGTGCCGCCCAAATCGGCTCAGCCAGATTACCTCTTCCAAACAGGAAAAATATTAAAAAATGGTTTTAACTACTCTATAAAGGTATTAAACTGTCAGTCCGATGTACGACAAAGAGAACGCTCCACAAAGCCGAAGCAAGCCTCTTCTCGAACATGCTTAATTAAAAACCAGTACCCGTCTTTTGACTATTAGGTGTACCCTATTATTAGCAACACTTAATGATTTAATATCACTATTTGCTTTGGTCCTTAATAAAATATAGGTGTTATCTAAAACTAATAAACACCGCACCCTCTTTCGCTCGTACCGGTATTTTATCATTAACTGACGATTGATATCTTTCATGTTTACTGTGCTATCAGTGTTTTTTTTTTCAATACCACCGATCACAGTGGTATTGAATGTTTGCAAGGTTACGATGCGCTGGATGACTGGCGTGAAACCCTTGGACTTTGGACCTAGACTACGTACATTTTCACTACAAAAATTCCTTCCGTCTTTAAGCGCCCTTAGGTCACTACCCACTTTCTCAAAAAATGCGATCAAAATTGTACGCTGGAAGCGCTCTGGCTGACATTGTCTAGTCTCCTAAAAATTTTTACGCCTTTGTGTCCTAAATGTTATGAAAAGGTATTCTTATAACCAAAAGCATACCTTTTTGACAGGAAAATCTATATGAGGTCGAGATGAGACTGAATGAAGAACATATTTTTACTGCGAGAATTGGCTCTCTGATAACATTTGATGAAGGTGCCAGTGTTCCCATCGTTGCTGATGGCCGCTCGAAGTTAGCTAGTTGCTATGTGAATAAAGATATCGTACATTTTAAAGAATCCAAATCTTATTATAATTAAAGAAAGCGTTGCTATCGCGATTAGACATTTATAAACAATTTTCTATACTTGCTGATAAGTACTTTTATGTGCCGACACGGTCATGACACGATATACCTACCTAAGGCGGGAATTATACAGAAAAGGCATAAGGTGTATAAACAAATTCAAGCAAATAGTACGTATGCGTCTGGTCTGGAATAATCACAGAGCAATCTGTAGCAATAACACATTGGCTACTTTTTATCCCTTTAATAGGTTCCAATGCGGCGGAGCCGCGGGCAACAGCTCGTCAATGGTCTTAATGCCAGGAATGCCGAATACTGTGCCAGGCACAATGCTAAAGATGATGAGATGACATAGCCTACCTTATTTAATCCGTAGGTGATGTTGTGATGATTTGGATGATGTGATAATTTGTATTGTCGATATACCTGAAGCAAGACTTAATGTCACATTCTGCGCCTCTTTATGTTATCTGTCTTATTACTATCAAACATTATCATATCTTCAAAGATACCCACCACAAAACTTCATGCAAACTCGTAAATTGAAACTACAAGTGAATTACCTCGCTCGAGTTTCCGTAACACCCTCGGTGCAACTTTGCTATCAGCTCTAGTAAAGTCCCGTGCAGTATTAACTTGAACTTGAACAGAAACTTTACTTGCATTCACTAAATATAATGCGGTAAGATAAGGTCTTGTGATGTCCAAGTTTGTAGACTATTGTTCGGTACAATGCTTTGAATAAATGCAGGTAACAGGGTTTCGTTTACTTTTATTGTCTAGGTTACAAAGTAACATGCCATGAAAGTCAGAATAAATATTAACATAAATGCCATGTTGCCTGCGAGGATAGAACACTGAAAAACTTACTGAATCTAGGTCGGATATGTACCAGTAGATACTGTCTACTGGTAGTCGAAAGTGTGTAATGTTGCGTGTATGTATTTCCAGGATAAAAGTATAATATCTGTATTTTATTCTCGGTCATACTATATCATCTATGTGCAACAATTCTTCCAAATTCATCCAATCGTTTTACATGATTGAGTAACAGACAAATCCAAAATAACATTAGTAATCACAATCTATAAAAGCATTATTTTAAATGTTAATAATGTTTAGACATATTTTTTTACATTTTTAACAGCAATGGATATAATCCCGTTACTAATTTTTACGACTACATTTAGGTGTTAAAAACAAAGTTTAACATTCATAAACATCTACTGAGCTTAAAGTAAGCTTTTCTCTCTTCTTCATTTAGGATAATGTTCATAATCCCGCTGTACTAACGCGGATTACATCTGTAATCCAATCGTCTACATCGTGATGCCAAGTTACATCTAGTGTCGTGTCTAACGCTAATAGGCTTTAAAAATAGAGATAACTCTTGACTTACAGCTGAAGACAAATAGCACTTCCATTCATAAATAGAGTAACGGCTTTTCTTAGGGGCCTATTACGTAACTACAGTGTGGCGGATTTTATAAAGCCTTCGAGTGCTCATCCACAACCATCAAACTTTCCCGTTATCGTAATCTTTACATATACCTACTAAAAATATTTCCAATTATAAAAGCTATGTTTTTACTGGTGATGACCGCGATCCTCAATTAATCCCTATAACATCTCGTTCATTCATCAATAGCAGAGTATTATGATAATAATGCTAATGTTTTTGCTATCGTAACCCAAAATAAGGCTAAGGCCACTATACTAAAAGGTAGATATATGTTTAGACTTATCTCTAGGAATGTCATACTTCTAATCTAACGATCGATCGATGTAACCAAGAAAACGGCGGTAGTACCACAGGGCTCAATTCTGGGTCCCATTCTTCATAATGGATTATGAATAAGAATCGTATTATCATTAGCGATGCGAGGTTATAAAAGTTATGTAACAAGGTTAACAGTTTAATAAACGAATTCTTATTTCATATTTTCTTCATGAATAGATTGAAACGAAATAAGGCGGTTTCAAAGTATTTTAAAACTACTGCTTAGGTTGTCTGGCTAACAAAACTTCAAAAAACTTTGTAGACTTTTCACGGTAGAAAGTACAATTTCTGTATCAAAAATGACAGCATATTGTTGCACCAAGCACTTCTTCAACTTGACTTATGTTCATTTTTTTCTTTTTCTTCAAGACGATTTACGTCTTGCAGTGGTTCTGAATGCCTAAAGATTAAAAAGTTAAGTAAAATTTTTATCAAAACACCACACCGTTAGATCTTTTACTGCGAATTCGGTCTACACATCGTAGCCCCAGGTCTTAGCTAATAAGCTGGTAATATTCAGGTCAGGTAATGTTCGTCGACGCCCCTTTCCAGGAACAACTGCGGTTAAATTTATCGCAGGTAGAAAGAAATGATTGTTAGGCGATTCTTTAGTTTAATACATAAATCATATTTATAGACCCATAGAAGTTATTTATATTCCAATCTGTTTAAGTTATTTAACGATTATTTATCACAGCTCGTAAAATATACAAACGTCTATATTTCTCGAGTTGTGATGGTGCAAATACAGCTATAACCATAATAAAATCACAATTAGCTACTAATTGGTTAATATAATTAATAGTTAAATATTATACCTACGGCATTTTTATTAATTGATTGGCTTTGTATTCAGGCATGCATTGCATTTTGATATTTCGATATCGAGCCCTTTGTTCTTTTGCATGTCTAAGCGAACCTAAATTGAAACGATACCACCGCACCGAAAGCGGCTACTTATTATATTAATCAATCCAACTTACTCAAATACGCTGATGGCACATAGCATGACTTGACTTCGGCCACCTGTCCAATTGCAGGCAGTTTCGGTCTAGGTTGCCTTGCGGGGCTTTATCGTTTTTATTCAGTTCTCATGCTGTCTCAAGCATGCTTCTAAATTGAACATAATTATTCTTTACTGGTGAAATCCAGCCTTAACCTTTCTATCAGCTCTAAACAACAGCTCCTAAATTGAAATAGTTCGAATTACGACGACACTCGAATCTTGCCGCTGTACCAGTTATCCTATTGTAATGTGTGTATCAATTATGTGAACTGACGAGACGGCATTCCACGTGCCAACACTGTTGTTAGCTGATGGACCGCATTTGATTTTTTTGTTGGATGTACACTCACTAAATACTCATCTCGGGTAACGTCACGTCGTTCAAATAAAAAACTTCATTAAATGGTTCAAAATCTTACGAACATTTTTAACCGACTTAAAAAGGAGATGCGCAGTTTGATCTGTATGTTTGTCCACGATTATGTCGCGTTTGACCAGATTTTTAAGGAAATGTTTTCTTGAAAGTTTTTTTCACATTAGTTGATATTTGATACGAAAGTATACGAAGAAAATTTTGACTAAACTTTACTTCAATAGGTACAAGGTTGATCTAATTTGGGGATTCAAATTTTTAGAGGAATTAGAGCATAACGAAATTGCTATAATGAATAAAGAACAAGCAACTAGGGAACCCTCAGAAAATCGTATTCATCCGTAGTGTTGCTTCCGGTGTTAAATAGGTTCACCAGTGATGTCCTTGGAAAGTGGGACAAGGGGTCAGCGCGCTTGTTTAGTAAACAATAATACTTGTCAGGAGTATAAAAAAAAATCTATACTTGGAAAAGCCCACTCCTAGGAGACCTCCTAGAGCATGGGAATAAGACAGGGCAGGACTACTATTTATCCCGGGAAGATGTTCCAGTTCGGACGGACCCGGAATCATAGTCTAGTTCCTAATTTACCCAAACATTTGAACTATTGCAGCGCGGCAGCGTGACGAAGTACATAACACCTAGTCACTAAGTTTCGCATTAAAATAATAATAATATTTACAATCATAACATTATTACTCAGCCAGCTGCAGTACGATTAAAATATTCATTCACTAAATGTTTGCCAAACCAAACGCGCAGAGTTCGGGCGATGATCTGTTCACCTTTTTCGAAGCTACAAATAAATATTTAAAAATATAACCACGTATATGTGTATTGTATGAGTTTAGTATCATTTTATAGTCCAGTGATGTTATCCAGACTCTATGATTATACCATTCGGTATTTTAATTCGATGGTATTATAAAAACATTGGTCCATGTGGCCCCATGCTTTCGAGATTGAGTAACTCCATACGTCATTGTGGCCACCGTTATTTTGTGAACCATCTCCGACGCGCGCCATACAAACTCTGGGTTTATTTTTAATACGATCTACGTGAACGAAATTCTTTGGTTCATAACTTAACACTAGCATTACTGATAACGTGCATCTATCATGTATGTGAAAGCGATGATTTATTAAAAACAAATAACTTAATCGTTTATAAACTCCTAGCTACGTACAACCCTGTCATTATAATGCTGGCTAGCTTTATTATGCGAGTTTAACTCTCGTATAATAAAGAAAAATAATGGTTCAAACAAGGTATTATAACTTTTTGTAATAAGGGGGCGTAAGTTTCTTAGCATTTGGAAGAGCGACGAATGTTACATCTCTGTCTACTAAAAAGTAGACAGAGATTCCCATGGAAAGTTAAAACGGGATCAGAATTCAACACAGCCGAAGCCGCGGGAAACAGCTAGTTCTAACTAAAACAAAGACTTTACGGTAGTGACTTTTTTAGGAATACATATTGCGGGTGAATTCTACAGAGATAAATCATTGCAGCCGTTATAACAATGCTGGAGATTTGATTAGTGACTTGTGGCGAATCTGCCCTAATGACTCCTCACCCTCGAAGAAACTAACTTGGAGTATAGAACACGAGCACTTAGCATTGCAGGTTTGATTGCATTAAACCTATCACAAAATAGTTGATATATGGGGTGTGGTCTTTATGTTCTATAACGTTAACGTTACATCACTCTTTTTTTTTTTCAAAATTCATCAATTCCTAATTCCAAAATATTGTTATTTATAAGTTCACGGCATAAGGGCAATATTATAAATCTGTGCTTTTATTGCTTGCCTCATGTCGTTTCGTTTGTCCATCCAATGTTTTCATTTAGTTATTCCAATTTGCTTGCTTGTAGCATAGTTGCGTCAAACAAGGCGCGATGCTCGTTACATGAGGGCACACATCTTAACCTCTATTAAGCCGCATCACTGCTTAAAGTGCGCGCCTCCCACGGTTTCTTCCTTCACCAATTCAGGCTAACTATTATAACACACATTTGGAGATATATTTCTACGGACAATTCTCGAGGGTGGGCATTTCCTATTACGGGCGTCCCGTTTGAGTTGATTGGCTGTCTGAATGTTTCGCCAATTCAGTCTCTGAGGTCATGATCTGTTAAGACTATTTCGTATCTTCCAGTTGTGATATTTCTTGCATTTAATGTGTTTCAACTTTCGTGCGTACCTATACTAAGTCAAATAAACACTATTCGAATCCATGTGTATTCTCAGATATTATAACCCCCTGTACATATTTACCTTTTAAAACGTTTCCGTCAGAGTCGCCGTACGATAAGACCCGGTTAAGTTCATTCACCGTCTTATAGAAACTCCTGCACAATTATTATTAAGTGTAATCTAAATCGCGGTTTCTTATCACAGATTTTAAACGAACTTCAAAAATGTTGATTTTTCTAATCGATTTTATATTATCGGTTTTTGTGCCCATTTTTGAACGGTGGCAATCAAAATTATTACCAAAGGCGAAATATTAGACTGTCTCGGTGTCGAAATGGATTGAGGGCGGTTACTGTGCAGGTCTGAGGGATTCTTTGGTTGGAAGAAGTGTTAAGAGGTTTTCTAACAAGTACTTTATATGATAGGTAAATAATAGATTTGTCGTTACCATCAAGCATATGACGAGAAATAAATATTTTTAATATTTAATATTCAACTTATTTTTTTTTTATTTGTATAGATTCTGTTTGTGACTTTCTACTATACCCAACATTATAGTGAGCGGTACGCGTACGTTAAAGGTGCTATGTGAGCGATCATATTAATGCAGTTGATCAATGCACCGTCACGTGCCAGACGGAACACAAACAAATGCGTTAATAGAAACAGAGTAAACGCTAACCTACAGAAATACGTATACCTTCCTTTCTGCCACTGAGCAAGCAGATACCATTGCCAGCCATTTGTTTCTCTCCTTATATCTGTACCGTCCTTAACACACAAGCCCATCGGTTTTTAGTAAAGCACCTTTCGTTATAATTCTGCATGCCATTACCGCCTATGGTTAGAGGCTATAAAAGCCAAGCTTGGAGGTCCAGGATTAACGCTGTGATCAGTGTATGAAATCCTGTCCTAGGACATTATTCTGTTTGACAGCGAGTCGTAATCACAGTCGTACCGTGAAAAGTCGGTAGATTAACATAGAAGAAAGAACTGGCGTACCCGTATGAACGCGTGCGATTATGGTACGATTGATCAATCCGAATAAGATCTCTGAACATTGACTTTTCTAGTTTAAATTAACTATCAACTAATTTGAAATTCATACCTCCACTTCATCTTTATTACACTTTTAAATTGCCAACAAATATTCTGTTACAAAAAATCACATTATACATAACAAAAAAGTTTCTGTACAGCAAAAACAACTCTACATTAGGTTTTTTTTGTTGCTTCATAAAAATGATTTATTGAAACGCAATCCTAACTACTTACCAGTATGTCTGGCACCTGACCTTCATCACCAGGTGTGCCTCGAGACCTGCGAGTACCTACTTACAAATTAAGGTAGCAAATAAGTACATAGCTATCAATAGATTAAAATTTAATCGTTTTTTTTTCTCATCATGTGTCCTTTGCCTTAAGGTTACCTCGTAACAATTACAATCTAGGAAGTGGTTCTATTTGTCCCATACCAACTAACAAACACCAGAGCAAATTAATTAAAAGCATATTACAATCCCTTTCTGATAGTCTGTATCATAGACATCACTAACTTTGTTCGTATGTTCTTCAAGAGTAGCATTTACTGCAAAATTTAAACGAATTAAAATCTAGACACATGCATGTCTGTAATCGAATAATCATATAAGCGACAAAGGCACACGTCAAAGGCTTAGAAGCCCTATAATTTTGAGTTCGATGTACTCTATCGATTTTATTGCTAACAGAAATACTGTTGATAGAAAATGCTAGATAGCCTTACCTAAATAACCTTAGTGCGGACGTTACCCCAATGGACTGTATCAATATTTAGGTATACTCATAATATTTTTGGAGTGTACGTTTTTTTATACCACTTAGGTGGTAGACAAGCACAAGGCCCACCTGATGGGAAGCTGTCACTGTGGCCTATGGCCGTGTGCGACACCAGCAGGGGTGTCACACTCGCGCTGCCGACTCTGTAAAAACCTTCTAATGCCCTTCTTGAAGAACACCATATTGCAGTCGCTAGGGAAATCCACGACAGGGAGACCATTCCACGGCGCGGAATGAAATTTCTCTGTCCAGATTGTTAACCAAAGTTAAATCAAGATAAATAATACCGTCTATTTTATAGGCGAAATGACACATTTGCGCAACATAATAATTATTATCTTCTCCCGAAGACTTGTATTTAGGACAATACACATTTCTTTTCCTGATTTGCGAAAAGGTAAGTGTTCCTTTTCGCTTTTTACACAAATTTTGTACCATATAGTAAGGTTTGCACTGTAACCTGTGGCTGTGTGATGATGATGCTGTGTACCTGTGGCTTTCAATATTGATAAAAAAGTGAAATTAAAAGGTTAACGCGCTAGATGCATTTGCTCAACAAGATCACTTCGCTGGCTTCAAAAACGGTACTCTACCGTCTAATTTATTGTGTTCTTAGCTTATGTAGTGTTTTCACATGATTGCAATTTCTAATCTCAATAATTTACACTGGTTTAAACACGGCGTAGCTACGCTGTCTGGGGTATTGCAGCCATGTTTTATTACGTTGGCTAGACTGGATTTGTGTCTACTTAGACATGTAAATTTTTCTTTGTACTGAAATAGCTCTTGGGATCATTGTTAAACTGGTTTTATCGCTCAATTATATATCGATTATTGTATTTTTTTTTTGTAAAGTAGAGGTTTGAGCAATAGGTACATTTAGTATTATTCGTACTGCTAATGAGTAGAATACCCTGCCTGGCTTTCCAGAAAGCCTGGTAGTCTAAGTAAAGAGTGAATAGGTTGCTTCTAGGCAAACGCGCCCCATCGTCGACCACATCATCACTTAACATCGAGTGAGATAGTGGTCAAACGCGGCCTATCAACTATAAAAAAAACAGTAGACGCTATGAACATTACAAAAGAAGTCATAATTTCCCTATTTACGAGAGTGTATTCTTTATCACAAGAGACATAAAATGCTGATGGCCTCGCCAGCAGCAGTTCGAACACATGTGTGCAATGGCTCTCGCACCATCAAGACAAATTCTTATAGTTTACGATCATTTTATGGTCCGTGTATTAGCTAATACATCGCGGTGAACTTTTAAAGTAGGTATGGCATAATGTGGTATATAAGAATAGACAAACCTTTGGCTATTGTTAGAAGTGATTCGGTTATAGGTATGTCAGTCGTTTACTATTGCGAAATAGAAATTTGTATGTGTAATTCCATTAGAATTCGTCATTTCAAAAGATAGCATAGCTAATCTTTATAGGCATATACATATACTCGTGCCGTTGTGCCTCCTGCGTAAACAGATCAGTTAACTATTATAGACATCATGAGCTGCCTATCTCTATCTTTTAAATCCTACTAATATTATAAACACGAATGTTTGTAAGTACGGCTTTTTGTTACTCTTTCACGAAAATACGACTGAACTGATAAAAATCAAAACCTTAGAAATGTAAATCCACGCGTGTGAAGTCGCGGGCGCACCTAGTTATGTCATATACCTATTATAAGTAATAGCAGGAGAAAGAAAAGGCAGAGTGCAGCCATAAATAAGGTTATATTAAAGAATAAAAATGAGCAAAGAGAGTAGGTTATCTTAAGAGAGACCTAAAATTAATTATTTCTGTTTTAGTTGACTTTAGTATACCTAGAGTATTCATTCGACGAAAGTTACTTGCATTTTTAAACGAAATATTGTACCTATTTCAGAAAGAACTTAGGTAGGTACTTAGTGAATTGAGTTCATGCAATTTTTATTACACCACAATGTTGTGCGCTACTCGTATTGATTCCTCATGGCAGTATCGCGTGCTCGACACCCTAATCTGTGGCTTGTTTTTTTATCCTCGATGTAATATTTACTGATGGGACACAGTTTATTTATAGAACGCCGCGGTTCTGTTGTGAATCGAGTATAATTTGCGAAAATATTTCTATTGACGGAGGGCAATCCGCTTACCACCTATTTATCGGATCCTATTGTTAGGAGAGGTTTCCCTTTCTGTGTGTGTTTTAAGCGTGTATAACGGCTTGTTCTCTTTTTCTAAATATAGATGATAATGTTTGCTCTCACAGTCACACACGCACACATATTTTACCGTTTTAATCGACTTCAAAAAGGAGGAGGTTCTCCTTTCGACTTTTTTTATGTTTTTTCTCCTCAAACCTTTCGACTGGGTGAACCAATTTTGATGATTATTTTGTAACTGAAAGCTGATACTTCCCGTTTTGTCCCATTCCAATTTGCTCCTGTTGCAGCCGGTTTTTTTTCTGGATGATCTCCTAGGATCGTTTCCCTGTAACTATAACGATTAACGCACTTACCCTTACTGTACCATATCAAAAATCCACCCTATACAGAAACACCCGCAGAAATGAAGATAGACACATTGAAGTATACAAATACTTACACTAATAAGGAATCGAATCCACGACCTCTTACGTAACAATCGTGTGATACAAACTTACATTTAAATTCCGACTGAATGAATCAATTAAGTACTACAGTTTTTCAAGGTATTCAGGTCATGTATCCTGTTCGAGAATCGTTATCATTCACTGACATCATGAGTAAATTTACGGGTAATAGATACTGTTTATGTGTACACTACATGTATGTAATTCCTAAAAATATTGATTGTATACTACAGTTATCGGTACATTGATAACATTATCATATAGCCATCGATAAAACGCCCTTCTTGAAGGAGACGTAAGTACAGTCGAGCTCAGAAGTTGCTAAATACTATAACATGGAAATAAATAAATACATAATTGATAAAACAATACATATATTTACAAAAAAATGTATTTAAGTATGTTTATCGCTATTCTAGAATTCATAACGCTAGTTAATCTATGCTTACTTTGGATCTAGATACTCGAGCACTGAAGAATGTTGTAGAATAGGTAATTACAGTTTGGCCGCTGAGACTATGCGTTCCTGACAGATGTCAATTCTTCATGACTAGTTATGTACAATAAATAACATGTACCTAGAACCGTTCTCTAAACCTGTTCCCGACTTACAATAACATAATAATAATCACAGTCAGCAATATTGTGACAACGTGATTTCATTTTAATTTTAATTTTATTCTAATTTGGCTATCTATCTGCCCAATTTGTTTTTCCAATTTTTAATTTTTAATTTTGTTTCATTCTTATTTAATTTTATGTGATTATTAATTGTAATGATGGTTTATTACCTGAAATAATAAAAAAAAATCATATTCATTTCATTCATTATAAAAATATGATTCATTCTTTCTATTAGCTTGGGTAGGGGCTTATTACAAAATTACATTATTATAAAATTGTAACGTTCTATTTTATATTTTTCAACCAACAGATTATTATTATTAAGATTACTAAAATATGCGGTTACAATTGCCTTGTTATTTTGTCTCATCACTATGAAAGCGAACATTTGGCATAACCTTAAAACAGCGCAGTTTGACGTGGTATGACTTTTAAAAACTATTGATTTTATATTTTTAATTAATTAATTGTTAATCATTTTAGCCCAAAATTAATCTGTGTATTGTAAATTGGCACAGTAATTAAATTTTTAATGTTATCACTCGTTAATAAGGTCAATAAACGATATTTAAAATTTTGCCGTAAATTGTACACCAGTTCAAAGTTACATGGCCCTTTCGCTCACAACCTGTCAGGAACGCATTCTCTCAGCGATTCTATAATAATGCATAATTTAATGAAAATTTGTAGCAATTGCTAACATTTCCAGATTTAAACCAGATAAAGTGAACAACGGCCGGAGAATACTCTGACCAACTAAGCTCGGACACGTCTCACATAATATGAGAATTATTTTTATTTTACTTCAAAAGACAAATTGAACATTATTCAGTGTTTTTCTTACAATGTGTTACTTGCTAAATGCTATCGATTGCGACTGTACTAGATAAAAAGTTCGATATCTTTTTAAGGCTATTTATTTGCTATTAGATGTTTACTCATTATTTTTAATATTGAGATAATAATCAAGAATCAAGAATCAAGAATCAATTTCATTTATTCAATTTAGGCACACAAGGAGCACATATGAACGTCAAAAATTTACAGTAAGAAAAAAATATGTCAAGAAATATAAATACAATAAATAATAATCATTAGAAAATGATTCTTTCGCTGGTTCAGTATGTTGGTTCTACTGAGAAGATACCAGCAAGAAACTCAGTGAACACGATTATCCATTATTTATTTTTATATTTTTTTTATGTTTTTATTTAATACAATTTTTAAAGTGCGAGCGAGCAAGAGATTAGGATGACCATGCATTTTTATCATCAAAATATTCATTTAATTTATAATAACCTTTTTTCATTAAACAATTTTTTACTTCAATTTTAAACTTATTAAGTGGCATGTCAACCAGATCCTGAGGAATTTTATTGAACATTTTTATCCAGTTACCTACAAACGAATTACCAACCTTATGAAGCCTTAGCATTGGCACTACAAGTTTATTCTTATTTCTCGTATTATAATTGTGAACGTCCGATTTTTTTTGGAAGAGATCTAGATTTTTGCGTACATATAAGATATTATCGTAAATGTATTGAGAAGCAACTGTTAAAATATTAATTTCTTTAAATAGTTCTCTCAGCGAGTCAAGGGGTCTGAGGCCATAGATAGCTCGTATCGCTCGTTTTTGTAAATAATCTTGCTACTATTATTATAGACGCGAAAGTTTGAATGTGTGGATTGAATGGATGGATGTAATCACGCCAGAATGGAGGATGTCAATATATGGATGGGCTTATAATTATACGCACATAGGTAAATGGCAATAAACTAATAAAACGTTTAATCTGTCGTAAATCCTATTCATAGCTTATTCTGTCTGGTAATTGTCTAGTCAATTTAATCAAAACAGAAAATATTTTTATTAGCGCATTCAGTATGTTCACTCTACGCCCTACGGGATATAGTAACAAAATTCCCTCAATCTTAAAATATTTGAAACTGATGCATACAAGATCGTGAAAGAAGTATAGTAGGTAGTAAGTTCATAGATACCATGTACTCACGGCTTTTCTCGAATAGGTAGACAGAGGCATATTAAGTAAAACATTTGCACTGGCGGTCGGAGGGACACATTGAATACCTTAATTACCTTCCTTAGTTTTGACAGCTCCCACAGGAAGATGTGCGGTGGCTCTTATATCCTAAATACCGGGTGTATTTGAGCTTGTGGTCCCATGAAAACAACGAAAATTTGGTTTACCCACCACTAGTTGTCTATTTTTAAATTCCAAAGTTCCCAGGCACCAGCCATGGACGTAAGATTAACAATATATTATATGAAGAAATATGGGTTCTACTTAAGTACTTACTCCTTTTAACACACAAGCTTGAGGGCGCGTACATATTCTTATATAATCTCATTTCGTACAGCCACTTTCAAAAGTCCTAATAAAGTTTAGTCCAGAGAAAATAGACAACTTTGTTGTAAAAGCACTTACGAAGTTTTCTCTATTGGTTTATTCTCGGAGTTGCCCAGATGCTTTAAGAATATAAAATTTGAACCAGACTTGTATAATACGTTAAACACAAGTTTACTCTATAGAAAAGTTATTGGGTAATAGTTTTCTTGTTACGATGTTGCTCTATATTGCTTGGAATGCATAATATCGTCTTTGTCTATACCGTGAGAAGTTACCTCAGTATGTGGATATTAGTCACGGAAATAATTGATATGATATCCTAAATAGACCGTGATGTTACTGCAAAGAGTCATCATCATCTGAGCCTTTTCCCAACTCAGGAGTCGGCTTTTTCGGTTTAACTGCGATATTTTTACTGAAGCGATTGCCATCTGACCTTCACAATCCATTGGCGATATCAAAGTTCTGTAGTTAGTCCAGTTGTCGGATCTCTAGCGGTCTTATTACAAAACACGGACTAACTTTAAACCCAGGTTTAAAACGTCTTTAGACCATGGTTTACCGAAAATGTTATTACAAAACGCGTTTTAGTACTAAACCTGGGACTATCTCTGGTCTAAAGATAAACCTGCGTGACACCTAGTTTAACGTTGGTCTAAGTGTCTAAACCACGAAAATAAAACGTCAAACTTGTCATTTTGATTTGATTTGTGGAAAATACCAAAATACATCATATTTTGGCTTACTTTTTCCTCGGCAGTCCAATTTTCGCCCCTCTTTTCTTTTCTCCTTCCATTATTTAATTCAAATTTAAAAGTTTAAACCACTGGAAACGTAAAAGTTAGTACGGGTATTGAAATGATTCAAAAGTGGGTATAAAAATTTAAAAAAAAATTGAACAACGCGCGGGCTCCGAAAAACTACGCTTCATTTAACGTTCATCATAGATCTTCCAATATTATAACAATGATTGCTAAATAAAGGCATGATAATGATATTTTACTATAAAATGAAGTCCAACTATCGTTCATGACTTTAAATTTAATAATTTTATTGTTGTAAATATTTTTTCACCATTTTTTAGTAAATAATATTTATTAACGATTTCAGAAAATTTTTGCTTTCTGAGAAAACGGAACGTTGCGACCGAATGATATCACAATGAACGAACAAAAGTTTAGAGTAATCTGTGGTTGTTATTAGGCCAAGATTTAAACCATGGCCTAAGTAGTCCACGGATTATTCTGTTTTTGTAATAAGAAGAAGTTTAAACCTTGGTCTTAAAATTAAGCCTGGACTTCATAGTCTGGGTTTAAACCTGACTTTAGTCCGTGTTTTGTAATAAGGCCGTAGGACTCCAACTACCCGTAACGACTGCCACAGATGTTCATATGGCAACCGGGATCGACGGCTTAACTTACTATCCGAGTTCTTTCGTTTTGGCATGGCATATACGAGTTTTAATGTCTCGATTACGTGGATTGTCACATATTTAATTTATAATCATTTTTTTCAAGGACCTCTGCGTATTGTATCCACGTCCTGAGTGCCTATACTGATATTGCGTTTACCACTTCTCTCAAAAAAAAATGTGCAACTCAGTATAGGCACTCTGAAGTAAGCCTCCCAAAGGACTAGATACTTATTAACAAAAAGGATGGCGTTAATAAAACTAAGGAACTAATTCAAATCTAAACATGCTGTAATCAAACTCTTGAATTATGCTACGCCTTATGTAAATCGCACGCAAGTATAACATCAAGCTTTAGTCTCAATGACAACCGCGCCTCGTTCCGCTCGCTAGTATCGAGATCACACTGCGTGCTCCATTTCCTACAGTTGCATAATCCAATCGTATTGCATACGATCGATTTTCACTTTCGCATGCATAAGTTTCTGTAGAAAATAATGTTAATGTTCCATGAATGAGGACTGTATTATACTACTAAGAATAGAACTTTTTGTTACGTATTGCGTGTCGATGTGAAGATCTTTGACCCTATCAGCATCAACACCAGGTCTCGAGTGCATCCGACGCTTCCGCTATGAAGTCCGCAGTCCGTTTTTCTGCTCTTTCTCCTCCACTTTGCATAATCTTCGGCAACGCCGCAAGTAAGAACTTAACCAAGCATGTAATTTTTCACTGCGCCAAGCGTTTTCGGTCTACCCGGGACTGATAAATAAAACCATTTACAGGTTAGATTTCTTCATTCAGATATCAATTTTAACTATAAGGCCAACATCCGTGTCATCCCGGAATCAATGAAACAGCATTGCACCGTTATGTGTTCATTAACTTGAAGCAAATCTTTATTTAGAACACATTTGCAATACAACCTCAGATTTGCCATTGTAATATGAATTTAGACACTGGATAATAAAGGTTAGAATGCACGTGATAGAAATTACGGTTCAAATGTTAGGCTAACGGTAAAC
This sequence comes from Lithosia quadra, assembly GCA_963576445.1. Classification (NCBI taxonomy): domain Eukaryota; kingdom Metazoa; phylum Arthropoda; class Insecta; order Lepidoptera; family Erebidae; genus Lithosia; species Lithosia quadra. Next base: position 13,300,050 of record OY754884.1, on the reverse strand, counting down.
CGCCTCCTTGCACGACCTCACGACGCTGCGCTGAATTCACTGTTGCATTGTGTTTCGTATGATAAAAGGGAGTTTCTAATATAATATTACTTTGTTAAGTTCATATATGCTTTTAAATCTTCTGTTTTCAAAGTTTTGCATTTTTCGGCAATACTTATGTAGATGCTGTGGCCAGGCCGAAATCATGACTTGTACATCTTACCACTCATACCCGCGTCCCAAGAAGCTCTGGCGATCCCTAACAGTGGTTAACCAGCAGAAATATATCCCAGCCTCAGCTTTCAATTCCAATTCAACATCCCATTATTCCATCCCTGGTTTAAACAAACAAAATTATGATCTAATGGGGCAGTGTGGGTATCAGAAACTACTAAGATAGCAAACCCCAATGGGATTGTGGACATTTGAAGTTTATATTAAGTACTAAAGACAGTAAAGATTTAGACAACAGTGACTTTATATCAAGTAAGTAAAGTGAATAAACATTTCATACAATCTCATACTAATAAATGAAAACTATCTGTTGTAACTCAACACGAACTCGAACATAATTTCATCTAACCTGCACGTGCATATCTCATGTAACTAAAATATATCATAATAAAGGCATCGTAAAATTGTAAATGGATCATAATATAAATTGAGTATGGCTAGCCTGTACTCATCTACAGTTTTAACATACTTTATAGCTATATTAACTTGGCCCGTATGTATGTATGTATGTTGTAACTATGTAACGGCATATTGGAAGTAGATTTTAACCTACTTCTATTTTTTGTTTCTTTTGTAACTGCGAGTATTTATTATCAAACTGATATGGAGATGGGATGGATAATGGAACTTTTTATTCGTTTCCTGAACATCAAATGAGATAGTGATCAAATGCAATAGATAAAACTAATATTATATACTTTAAATAATTTCGTATTACAAGCTATGCTTAGTTTTGCTCTAGATAGCGCCATGTAGTAGATATGTCCCAGAATATATATTATTAAGTAAATAGGGTTGTCACTACTATATTTTTCTCTTTGCCTTTTCAGTTATTTATCACGATTTTACCTGTACTAGTTTACTTTCCTATGTTGTCATTTTAGCCTTCAGGCGTCAACGTCTATTAATATCGAAACCTATCATAAACAATTTTTAATATTTCAGGTTAGTGACTCTTCACAAAAACCTTCAAAGCATTATTTTATGGCATGCTACCTACAATCAACGGCTCATTAAACATGTCAGCTGTCAGAACAAAAATAACTATGAAAGTCAACAGTCTTGATTACATTATAGTACGCAAAATATTTACTATTACAAGCCTCTATTAACATTCTTCACTGTTTAATATAGTAACATAGCGTCACTAAAAAATAATGAATTTATAATCTGTTAGAGGTTCAGTTAACTTGCTTTTTTTCCTTAAGAAACTTGAGGCAAAGGAAACCGCTGCCATAAGCCACACGGCCTGTTCTGAATGTCAATGGATGGTCTGAGTCATACATACCGCGTCAGCGTCACAATCACCTGCATGCCTCACTACAGTCACTACAATATTAGCCAACCTTATCTATTACATAGCAACAAACAAATTATATTAATACTAGTTTAGCTGTTGCCCGCGGCTCCTGCCTTTTACCTGTGCAGGATTCCGAACCTGTTCCCGCGACGTAAAGGAATATATTCACGGAATAAATAAACTTTTATGCTACTCTAGACTATAATCTATATCTGGGCCAAGTTTTATCTAAATGCCATTCTGGCGTAATTGAGGATTTAACATCCATCCATCCAAATACCCTTCTCAAAAAAAGGAATAAGAAAAGAGAAGTAAAAAACAGATTTGAAGCGTGACTATGGAAAAAAGGCTAATAAGTTAATGTCCTCCTAAGTTTGTTTACATTTGAAAATCTATTCGAAAATGACGAAACATAACTACATTTAAACGAAAATTTTGAGATGCGGAAGTAGACATGCCACATGAAAGATGGATGTCGATATTGAACGTGATGTTGTTTCATAGCTGTCACTGATAAAATAGTTGCACGGGTTATCTTATCTTATTTTATTCATGTTGTTTCTTAATCCGTGTGTATCCTAGAATCTCAGAAAGTCATATTCCGCGAAACGTATGCACATAAAATGAATAATTAAACATACAGACACTTATTTACTTGTTTCATCATCACTCTTCTTAACATTACCTCCTTTGGCTTTAAGTGCCAGGTTAATGGCAATAGGCTCGCCACCTATTACATTGGGACCTAAACATAAACTGGCGAAATGTGGGTGCTAGCACCTCTGCCTACCCCTTCAGGGATATAGGCTTGAGTTTATGTATGTTATGGCTTATATGGCTTTTATGGGAGCATTATCAGCAAGTGGCTTGCAGGTGAGGTTGGTTGGGCTCATAAATATTGGTAGGGTCTCAAACAGCCAAATGTACCTATAATTCAGTTATTTCCCCAAAATATAATAGTAAACAACAATCTCTCCCCTGTTCCTACTGAATTACAGACATTAAGCGCCGCCGGCGCAACTGACTCACAAAACGTAATTACTGGCGCATGCGCATGTGTACCGTCGATATTATGGTCATGGTACAGAAAATCATTCCGTATATGGTCCGGCGTCTATCAACTGCATTACTTAGTTAATTGAATAGATTTATGTAATATTTTTTTTTACTTTTTCAAGCATTCGTTGATTGCACTGTCTGATGGATAGCTGTGGACTCTTTCTTACTTTAATAGTACATTTTATACTATAAAACGAACAACACTAGCTTCAGAGGCTTAGTGGTTAAGGCGTGGACCTTACGATCGAGAGGTCCCGAATTCGAAACTAATCCCAACCTAAACAATTTAGCTTACCTGGAGGGAGGGGTTACAGGCAGTACTTACTATATTATTTTCATACGATTAGAATATGTCTGTAGATTCGCTATAGTGAAATACAACTTGTTTTAGGTGTGACCCGCGGCGGTCGCACACGTGCAGACCGCCACAATGAACTCCGGAAGTTATGCAGGAAGCCATCGGTCTGTAACACCTCCACGCAACGCCTGCGTTGAGTGACGTCACACTCATTCATGAGTGTTGTTGATGTTATGATTATGACACTGTTGTTGAATATTATTTCTTATGTTTAGGTACTCATATTTACTGCAAGGACTCTTTCACTTAGAAGCTCAGGGTCTGTTTGCCCGAGATAAAATGATCCGAGATGGTGTGCGGGTTTTAGTCGGTTCAGTTCCGATGGCATCCGTGGGGACTTCCGCACATAAAATGAGTACGTTTGCCCAGTCCTAACCAGTTTAGCGTATTCGCTAGTTTGAAACCGCTGTGGACCCCCTAAACCCAAAATGAACACCTGCACCGAAAGCAACCCAACTTCTGAACTATTTTTTTATTGGACTCGTCAAAAAGTTTAAGTCTCAGAAATGGGGGTCATCATTTACAGACACTGATAATGCTACAACTACAAGTTTCTCGAAAAACCTATTAACTATTTATACACTAGACAACCACACATGCCAACCTTTAAAATTTTACATAAGCACATTACATTTTTATAGCCCGTCTGTTCTCTTCAAGTGGTTTCCTATAAAAATGATCGACGTCAAAACTTGAATTCGGTCGTTTTATTTATTGGCATTCTGACAAATGGCTGATCCATGACATGCATGAAATGGAAACTTGAAAATATATCTCTAGTTACTAACTTTTAAAATTTCGCGTTCCATGATATACAAGGCATGACGGTGACACTGTGGTTCCCAAAACCGAAGGGGCCATCTTGAACCCGGAGATGGCCCGGATCAAGCAGGGGTGCGAGAGAAATGCCTTATGGACCACCTTACACCCCGGCGCTAGACGACTAGACGGCCTGCGGTTTTAGTCGGTAAGAGTCCGGCATAACCTTCCCCGCTGGCCGCGGGGCAGGTATCTTTGAGGATTCCCGCACGGAAAAAAAAAGGTTACAAGCCGTGGTCACAGGAGTCAGTCTGTTACCAAGGTCGGTTAATTCCCGTTAACATTATAGATGTCTAGTTCAAAAACTCAAAACAAACTCTAATAACTAAAACAAAGTACGCGCTTTAAACTTCCGTTAAATAAATTAGCAGAAAGAGAACAATGACCACAGACATTATTACAATAAACAATACTAGCACAGATGAAGTTATATTAAGGCGGGTTAACACAATATTAGTATTCAATAGACTCTTAAAACATGAGAACTGTTGGTTCAAGGAAATCTTTCGGTACCACACTGGAACAACATCCCTTTCCGAAGAAACTTTCTTCACCATCATCCTGAAGTTGGTCCCGGTTGCTTCTAAGGCTTTTACTTTAAAACCCCAAGAACTTCTTCTAATCGTATGGCATCATTAACATCATAGAATATTCCTCGATTAGCTATAAAATGGAACCAGCATTGGATAAGGCAGGTGATCCTCACATAGGTAAGGATCCTCTCAATCCCCAGCCTTATCCAATGTTAAGGCGAAGGTGCCAAATTACGAGAGACAAAGATAGCTTTTTTAATACCACTTAGGTGGCAAACAAGCTCACGGCCCACCTGATGGGAAGCAGTCACCGTGGCCTATGGACGTGTGTAACACCAGGGACGTCACACTCGCGCTGCAGACCCTTGATTGATAAAATAATTAAAGTTTCGCCCGTGGCATATTTCGCCCCATGACACCCGTTTAACTGAAACATGCCCGAATTCCAGCAATGTTTGCTGATATTGCTATCATTAAAAAATAGAGTATCCACAGACTAATGACAATGTATGACAAAGAAGTCGTTGACACTATAATATACACATGAATTCGCTCTGCGTAGCCGACAAGGTTTCCGTTTCCTCTTGAAGCCATTCAAGTACCGTGTGAAGTTTTACAATACTTTTTAATATCATTGACAAAGCAAGCCTACTTTGTATCCTGTACTCGGGTATCCTTAATTTCATACCTATACCTAAAATAAAAAGGACTGTATTCTCCTTCGATTTAGCGTAGCGTAATGATAAATGTAAAGGTAATAATTACCCACCGAATGGTATACGAGTACTACTTCCTTTTTGAATTCGGTTAAAGACTTATTTTACTAATGTCAATATAATGTTGTACTAAACAGCACACTGAATAAATAACGATATGATTCACAGTAATTAGCCTGTATAAAATAATATATTCTAGTGTCCACTATTTATCTTCGTTTTTGACGGTCACAGGGCCTTGACCTTGAAACTATGCTAGCATTGCACCACAAATGTTTAGGAGACTCCCGATTATACAGTACTATGGAATGTGATAAAATCGCCGGTGTAAATTAATGCACTTGGTAATTTAGTTTTTATAAGTTGAATGTTGTTACTAAACTTTAAACTTGCATAAAAAACAAAACACACTGTACCTACTAGTCTAGTCGGCGCGTAGGCATAAAGATTGGCCATCGAACCTATAACATGGCTTCTTATTTTAAAAAAGATAAATCATTTCACTCCTTTGTCAAGGGAATGAGAGCAGTGAAGCTAACATAACTACTAAACTACATTGTTCAACTGCTTTTTGAGGAGGTACCTATGCGCTGGCAAGAGCCGTGGTCAATGGCCACTAATTATGCAGATATACTAATATGGTAGGTACTTAAGTACTTTTCTGTTTTCCAAAAGAGAAACAACACAAAAAGCTCTAATGTTACCCACATATCGACGCTGGAAAGGCAACCTTGCTTATGTGCCATTTAGCAACTTTACAGGAGAGCGATTCAAAGTTTGAAAATTTCGAAAAAAATTCGTAAATCATATGATTTTAATCAGAATGGCCTGAAAATTGGCATGACTATTTAAAAAAGGATTTGTCACAGATTCACTATAAAATATTACTTAAAAAACGTCAGGGGACAAAATTAGTTGTCGCTTAAGCAATAAATGTCCAGACCTCAGGCAAGGCAAATTTTCTTATAGGCCATGGTTCAGCTGATAATTTTGCTGCACTTATTGCTTATGGACCAAAAGTATGTAATTTAATATCAGAGCAAAATGTCTTAACTCGTCAGTCATTCGAAAATAACGACGGCATAATTCAGTGATATGCATCAAACCATAAAAAAATAGTTTGCCAAAAATTCTGAACCTCTAACTGACCTCAAATCGTGGCTTAGATAATGTTTCTTATAGGTAAGCATATTCAAGGATTTACATAAATAAAAGAGCTACTTACGATAAAATCAAAGTATTAGGTTAATTTTCGTAAAAGATATTATTAATTATTATCCTTAAGTCTTTTGTTCCCATAAATTTAAACATCAAAGCACAAAACAACAAAATTTGACATTAGTCTTCTAAAAAATAAATGATTAAGAAATAAAAAAAAACTCAACTGCAGTTGAAAACACTAAAACAAGTTTGATAGCAAGTGGTACCCACTAATTTTCTTTAAGTTTATGATTTTCAAATGGGTACCACCTGCTATAAAACTTGTTTCAGTCTTTTCAACAGCAGTCAGGTTTTTTATTTTTAAATCATTCATTTTATTCACAACATAATAGTCCTCCCTAATCAGCTTTTTATAATAATCCTTCAGAAGATCGAAAGTGCTGGTGATCACAACCTAGCCAGGCTAGAATGAATTTTTGGCAAGCTGTTATGGATCGAAAGCCATGTAACAACCGAGTCAACTAGACGCGAGTGACTGATGCGCCCGTGCGCAGCCGCGTCTATTGATAATGTCGGTGTCTGATGCAACATTGCATTAAAACAAATGTAGCTTAAGCGCCGTTAGTCGTGTATTGACATGTACGGAAGTGCGTTGTAAGTGACCATAAAGTGGAAAGTAAATGAAAGCAAAAAATATCTTACAATGATTTCTTTTAAAATGTACAGTGGAGTAAACTTGCTTATGAGCTACTTTAAAAATATTCTAGTCCAAGCTAAATTGCTTATATCCCAATAGCATAGTTTAGTTTTTTCGATAAAATTGCTTATATGCAGATAATGCTTTAGACGCGGCGGAGATAAATTGCTGAAGTCCCATATCTTGAGAAACTTTAGCGCGGCTAATTGTCTGATGTCAAAACAATGCAATGGTCCATGGCGAAGCAAAGTTTCTTATGTAAATATATACTTAATATCTTGGAAAAGAGATATTGCTTAACCTACAATCTAACAAAATTATGTGTAGTTTAAGAGACAAATTTTCTAAAAAGAGCTAAAATTGTGCGCTTATTAACCTGAAAAATCGGAATCACAGATGGCTTATTGACCATCAAAAATGGTCAGAATGGGATGAAACCGAGATCAACGGATAGAGAAAAATCAGGCGATTCTAATGATATATATAACTCATATTCGTGAATTTGGCGTATAAGCAAGGTTGCCTTTCCAGCGTCGATATTATTATTCAATGAAGCCAGTTGAAACATTGGCTTTTATTTACTGTCCATTTTTGAACTCATTCATTATGAACTAGAACGGCTGAAAGCCACTTTGATTAATTAAATTTATTTCATTTCATTTCATTTTTAATCTCAACGTTTGTTTTAGTTGGACGTTCATTCGGCAATTTTAAAATTCTAGTAGTGATTGACCAATTAGTGCAAATAAATTAAAATAATTCCTCTTAATTAACCAAGTGTGCAGTCTACTGGATATGGGCTTCTCGCCACGTCCACCATAGCAATCTTTCAATTAGATAATCAATTCAATGAACCAATCTAAGTGCATTCTGATATAATAATTCTTCCTTAGTTATTTATAGAAACAGAAAGAGATTGAGACCATATGACTGCAAAAAGGTGCCGACCCAATCTGATATCGATTCCGCTGCTGCTACTCTGGTAGAATGAAAGCTCGAACATAATTCTTCCACTCATTTACTATTTACGACATAATACTTAGCTAACTGCTAACATCCACATTTTCAAACTGCAAGAACTCAGACATTGTAATTTCTACGAAAACCTTTTTTATACAATGGAATCACAGTTAACGCCGTACATTTTCTAGTAAATTGCGACCACCATATATAGTGTCTAGACAAGTCTGGTGTAAATCGATATAGCACCCTATTGTGTGCAGCGGTTTAATGGCTTGGAGCTTCCTTCCGTTCGCAAATGACCTACATGGCTTCCACCGTACTAAACTTTTATTTTAGCTTACTTTGTTACTAAGGAGTGGTTATTAAAGACTTGTAAGTGCATGGTTTTTTCAAGACAAGACACTGCAATGTTTATTCAAAGTAAGGCAATAAAATGTTTTTATGTTTATATAACATACTAGCTGTTGCCTGCGGCTCCACTCGCGTGACATACTGATCCCGATCTCGCGTCCGATAAGAACCTGTTTCCAGGATAAGTAGTGGTTCATCTCTGTGCTAAAATTCATCCGTAACGACTGCCATTGACGTTATACAAACGTCAATGGCAGTCGTTACCGCACCGTCCCGGGTCCGTCGGCTTAACGTGTTCTCCGATGCATTTTTTGAATCTAATATTCATTTCAAATTACATAAAGCAAGGTAAATATAACAAACACTTAACCACTAAATATATTAAACATACATCAAACACGCGCTGTCTAATGCCGCAAAATGACGTAAGCTGAAACTGGTTGCGGTGACATCATGCTAGGTGCGTAGGCATATCAGTGCACTAAACAATCATACTCCAGTTATTGCACTTAACTAGGATAATGCGATATGAGCGGTTTATGAGCAATTGTGTTACACATTAAATCATAAGTGATGACGAAGCTCCATGTCCTGCGTACAACCAGCTTTACATATTCTTTTTTCACCAAGAATAGTATCTTTTATATAAGGTGTATGAAGTGCCACCAAAAGACTATAATAACATTCTTGCAAGTCGATACTCCTTCTGTTTGTCGGACGAGGCTCTAGGGCAAACTTACCTTTCGCTTACAGACAGCAGTTGCCTCATAAAAGCCAAGTCAAGAGAAAGAGAAGAAAAGCGCACCCCGGGCCGGGCTCTAAAGCGCAAGCTTGCGGATGCAACTGGGCGCTAACGGTGAAAATCAGCCAGTTTATTGTATACCGTAACAGGAGCGAGTATATTTGCTCCAACTGAGCAATTTTTCCAAAATTGCTTGAACTCTTAGCAGGAAAAAACAAAGAACACCTAACCAACCCGAGAATCGAACTTATCGCTACCGGTGCGCCATCTGAACAGAAACAGTTATCATGTAACGAGGACGCTATCAATACCAAAGATTTCACTAAGATATTCTTGACAACAGAAGTTGTAAAGGCTCTCTCATTTTCTTTGGGAAAATCCTTGCTAATGTTGCCGAAACGGAAGTAGCCAATGTTTTGGGTTCCACGGTTTACTGACTAGCAAAGGGCCCAACTTAGAAACTGCGAGGGGCTGAGCGGGTTCGTGTTTATGAATTAATTTGAAGGCAGTGGATACGGTCTGGTACAGATACGACCAACCCGTAACATTGACTGGTCAGTTTTCTATGACTAATGTTGTGTTGAATAATTTAATTTCGTGTAAAGTTATTATAAAAAATGTCTGGTATTTTCAACCACTCGTGTTATGTGTCATACGTGTAGTGTTAGTAGAACATCGGATAAACATACTTTTACTCATGACTGTATGCTGAAATGGTAAGTAGGCAGAGGCGTATAATATTCCCACATTTAGCTAACTCTATCGGTTCTATTTTACGGAACACATGGAAGTATGTTGAAAAGAAAAGTTCACTTAGAATTTGAAGTCTTCTATTGCATATTTTATTTTATTCGCAATTGCTTGTAAAATTGTATTCATAAGTATCAATTAAATGATTAAAAACCACGTCTGTGGTCTGTGGTCGTTATAAATAATCATTCCCTATTAGGGAAGATTTCATACTTCTCCATATGAAGAAGAATGTATTTCATATTCAGCATTATCTTATTTCCTCCGTTAAGTTTTATTAATCCCTAACTCGTACTGACTTAATCTATAAGTACATTATTAGATTTTCCTCTAACTTCCTAATCTTTATAGAAATATACTCAAATAGTCATTATTAAACCCTAAAATAAATAACGCATTTAACCCTTTCGACATCAAGTTGTCAGTCAAGTAAGTTGACAGATAACCCACCGAATGCCCGCTAAGTGATCGTAATGATGAGTGACAAACATGCGCACTCTAATTGCCCATATAGTTAACATTGATTACATTCCACCGCCATGAATATGAATGGACGTCCACATTTACGTAAATGAATAATTGATGGACGGACAGATAATTAATTTACGATTTTTTGTTATGTAATTATCGTCAACACACACGAGTTGGAACTTTAGTGTGATTTGGTAATCAACTTGCGTTCTAAGCACTTACTTTTTAAAAATACATTTTATACTATTAGTTGATTAGTCAATGTATATTTATGTGTGATGGCAGAAATCACCTAGCTCATGAAATATCTACCGGATATATAACCCAAATATTAAAAACATTTGAAGTTCCTGCTGTGCATTGTGTTGCTCTCGGTAAAGGTCTCTATCTACTTTTTACCCGACTGCCAAGAAGGGTTATGTTTTTAAAGAATGCAGAGGGTTGGCAACGCAAAATGTTGCAGTAATTGATTTGTTATGATATTAACATACTTGTAAAAATATATTCTGTGAAAGTATACAAGAGTACTTATTATTTCGTACCCAAATTTGTTGAGATAAACTTATCTTCAATTAATTTCCCGTCTTACAAAATACCTAAGCATAGAGCGTTGCACCTACACCAAAAAGTAAAAGATACTGAACCTTCCTAAACCTACAAACAAATGAAAACTTTAATTCTGCAGCAATAATGGCCTTTATTACTTTGAATTTGAACTGTAACGGTACAACCGGTTCAGTAGAGCTCGCAGTATGCTATGGTATTAGAGCACGTGGAGTACAATGGGCCAATGGTCAATAGAACGTTAGGCGGGATTCTGTACGAGTATAGCAATGTCAACTTTGACTCATAATGCAACCATTGAATGCAACGTATGCCTAATTTTAAGGGCAAGTTATCTTATGTAGGCTTTATAAAAATTAATCGGAAAATTTCGAAAAATTTACTGCAATTGACTCAAAATTTCTCATTATTTTTTTGTGTCCATCCTTGTTTATCATCTTTTTTGTAAATACGTTATCTACTTGTGCCATCTAGATTCGATTTAATAATTTCTGAATTTCAAAAATATTTTTTTTGCTTTTATGAATCCTCATAAAAGGAGCACTCGCTCATAAACTAGGAAAAATGGTAATTTGTGATAATCTCATTATGAAAATAAATGTTTATCCTTTACGTTTTTGAATAAGGGGTATTACTTGTACGAAACAATCACATTAAATGAAACAAAGTAGACAAAGCAATTTTTTTTTTCAAGTTTTCACACCTTCGGAAAACAGTGTAATTACAATGGCGTAGTCTACGCCTTATTCTCGTTGTAGTGTTGGTATTCTTGTGTACTTGTAGTTCTTTTTGTTGTATTATTCTCCAAAAGAGCGTGAAGAAATTCGGTTTAACACGATTTATAGTCGCTGATTTACTACTAGTATTTACTAGTAGTCGATGTGTTCATTTGGAATTCAACCTTGGATTATCACTTTAGCACATTCGTAGCATTGTATACATACATTTCGTTTGATTCACTGTTCACTGAACAAATGCTCGGTAAATTCCCATTGACACAAGGAAACTTATGATTTGTAACAAGGCGCCTCATGTTCTTAGAAATGTTAGATATTTTGTACGACTCTGGCAAAGATTTGTGCTGAATTATAGGGTCATTTCGCCGGTTCTCGACCGTTTAGTGGAGTTGTCAACTTCGGAACGAAAAATAAAATTGAATTAATATGAATTATTGATAGAGAATATTTTTGATACATAGTAAATATAGTCTATTTTCATTTAATATCCTTTATCTTCCATTAAGATCATGCAATAATTTTACAGAAAATAATAAACCTAAAAATGCCGATTTCGCCAGTTCTCGACCGAAATTTCCAGTTCTCGACGTTATATTCGCCAGTTCTCGACTATTAGGTGAGATGGCAAATATGTGAAGTAAAACATTAGTAATTATTAATTTGTAATCTAATGAAACCCGTATTTTGACAGAATTTAATATATATTATGTTATTACAATAAACTGATGTTAAATAATCATTTATAAAGTTGATAACACGACTATTAATATTTACAAATCAGTGTTCTTCCTCTACTTTATCAGCCTTTACTAACTAAAATTAAAGTTTATTTCTTAATGGCACTCATTAGCCTATTGCAGTCCACTGCTGGCAGTAGGCCTCTCCCAATGTGCGCCATAGCACTCGATCTTTCACCTTCCTCCAGTCTATCCTAGCCACCTTTTTCAGGTCATTTATGGACATATATGATGGACATCCTAGGTACTGTTCCATCTTCCGTTTGCCAATCAGCGGTCTCCACTATAGAACTCGTTTGCTCTACGATCATTATTAGTCCTTCAGCAGATGTAGCCAGCCCATTGCCACTTCAGCTTGCTTATTCTGCGAGTTATCTCGGCAATTTTAGTCCATTGGCATAACGAATCCTTCAAAGAATCAGGATTATTATCCTTCAAAGGATCATAGCTTGCTCCATAGCCCGCTGCACGACTAGGTTGTGGACGAACCTTACTGTTGTCCACGCTTCGGCACCGTATATTTTAACAGATAGAATTCACTGGTTGAAGAGGCCATGTGGTAAGCCGAAGTAATTTGCCAAATGCTTTGTGAAATGAAAGTCACAAAAAGGATTCAATTAGGTTACCCAATTCAATCCTTAAGGTGACTTTTAACTCGAAGTTGTTTCTACCGAGCTGGATAACCTGCACAAGGTAGACATTATTCTTGAACATCTCTCCCTTCAATGGCAATTGGTCTTGGTGTAACCAGTTCCGGCGTATGTACATGTATGTATACAATACTGACGCGCCGAGAGGATCCATTTAGGCTGTGCAGCAATTTGCTCAGCTGCTCCAGCAACTCTGTAACTATGATGATGACGTCGGCGTACTGATGATGCGAGATTTACTCACCGTTAATGTCTATACCTATATGTACCCACCGAAAATAGTAGTCGGAATATGGGATAGGCTTATTTAATTGCACTATCCTGTTCTCGACCTAGAAGGTTTTACAACACGTGATATTGTTAACGTGCTTGAAAAAGTCTGGTCGCGAACTGGCTGACATGATTCTCATGTAAATAAGATTCAAAACTCACAATCTAAGTTCAGTAATTTCTTTAACAATATGTATAAAAACATGCAAGTGTTTGAACTCGGTGACGCCAATTCTCGACGGTGCGGGTCGAGAATTAGATATTCTACAAAAATGAGGTAACAGTTACCGACCATCCAATTATACACACTTTTCAAATAAATTTACAATAACTCCTATATTCAATAGATACTATACTTCATTATCTATCTGTACAAATAACAAACAAGTCCAAAACATAAAACGACAATTTAAAAATCTAGGGTCAACTGCAGCACCTCCTCACTTTTCTTTTCGTAGTGAGGCACGCGTTCTGTCATGTTCTTAGCGAACCACATATTTCAGTATTTTTTTACTCCCTACTCTGTTTGCACATATGCACTTTATCTATTTGTGTCTACAATCGAACTATTTGAGATTGCCACAGTATTTTTGTTTTGCTTCTAATCGTATCGGTATTGCTGTTCTACGCCGATTAGGCAAACAGGTCGGTAAAAAAGTCGGGAACTGGCGTCGGTCGAAAACAGGCGAAACTACCCTACTACCTATAATAGTTACTTAGTACCGTAGCGTACCGTTCGCGCACGTGGCAAATATAATTTTATTTGTAATTTGACTATAGTATAGCCTATAACTATAGTGGAATTCGTGGTATTCATGGATTCATGGTCCTTTTATATCATGAGACAGTCATCGTGATCTCAGGAAATCCTAGCAAATGTGTACACACTGTTTTACGAGTAAGTATGAGCCGTGTGATATACACAAATAAATGTAGTGCGCGGTTGACAGTGACGTCTAGCGTCAATCAGATTCAGTCTGGTGCGGCGTGTGGGCGTGCTGTGGATCGTGTACCTACTCACTAAATAACAACGTGTTTTATTGTGTAAAGTAGTGGACACCACATTGGCGACGAGTATAAGCGCAGTGAGTAAATTAGTGCCCAAAATACCTGCTTACAGAAATTGGTCAACAACAATTATAACTAATAATTTCAATTTCACAAGTTAAAACAATAACATAAATAAATTGTGAAATAATGTTTATCAAATTAAACGGTTTTAAATTGTATTGTCATCAGAACTAAAGACTTCTGCCAAATATCCAGCAATCAGACAACTGAAAGGGGGTCAAATTTCAATTACTAGATTCGACCCAAACAAACAGGTCAATTTAAATAAAACCGTTTAAAAAAGGGAGATAGAAGTGTTTTGTATAAGTCTATCAGATCGTAAACAATGCAGTAAGAACGCATGAAACCATTGCATTATCTATCCATATTTAATCATAATATATGGACCGTAATTATGTAAAATACAATATTTATGAAGTAAGTATCTAGTTAACAATAAAATTATCATAAAGTGCTGTTGACCAAGTCGTAAGTAAAGTATGAAATAGGTACCTACAAACATTTCGAATCTATACCTATTTGACCATAAAATTATTTTACAAACCAAATATTCCGACAATAATAATTGTCAAGTACCAGTTTTAACAAAGGTGTGTTCCTGTAACTTCGGTGTTATCAAATTGTTATGGTTAAAACTAAACAAGTATCTGGTGTCGAAAACGTACTGGTAAAGGCCCAACACTTAATAAACATTCACCGAAATGTACTCTGTACTGTTCATTGTAACGATTTATAGACATTTCGGTATCAAATGAAACTCCTCTGAATGTTCCACAAAATCTTCACTTACCTAATAGTAGGTAATTGAGCTTAGAATTAGCGACAAACAATTTGAGATTACCTCAAATTGTTTTGGTTACAAGATAATTTGTTTATGGGGCATGACACTGAAATTTCAAAAAAAAAAAACTTGAGGAGTATTTTCCCCCCAAACAAAGCTACTTATTTCATAGGCACATATTTTGTCTGATGAAACAAAACCCAGAAAAAATTTAAAAAGTTCTTGATTCGTCTGAGACGACCAAGTTCAAAATACAAGTTTTTTAGAGAAGACGAGTGCACCTTATCGATCAAATAAAAAGTGCTATTCGACTATATTAAGAAAAAAATTTGTTAGGTGATGAGGCTACGATCGAAAAGATCATAATAGAGGCTAACCCCCTTGAAACTGTAGAATGCCAGTTAAATAGTTAAATGATTTTCACCATAAACAAGGTACAAATACAACTACTACCCAGAATACCTGCTGCCGATGTGGTAGTAAACGTCACAGAAGTGACAACGATTCCTGCCCTGCAATTAATAATAACTGCATAAAGTGTAATTACAAAGGTCATTTCCAATTGCAGAACAAGGGCCAATAAAAGAAAAAATCTGATGTCTATGTGGTAGTAAACGTCACAGAAGTGACAACGATTCCTGCCCTGCAATTAATAATAACTGCATAAAGTGTAATTACAAAGGTCATTTCCAATTGCAGAACAAGGGCCAATAAAAGAAAAAATCTGATGTCTATGTGGTAGTAAACGTCACAGAAGTGACAACGATTCCTGCCCTGCAATTAATACTAACTGCATAAAGTGTAATTACAAAGGTCATTTCCAATTGCAGAACAAGGGCCAATAAAAGAAAAAATCTGATGTCTGAGGACCAATAAAAGAAAAAATCTGATTTCTGCCCTGCAATTAATGCTAACTGCACAAAGTGTGGTTACAAAGGCAATTTTCAATTGCAGAACAAGGACCAATAAAAGTAAAAATCTGACTCCTGCCCTGCAATCAATGCAAACGGCTTAAAGTGTTATTACAAAGTTCATTACCAAAACATAACAGAATAAAGGCCAATAAAAGAAAATCTCTTCACAAACTATAGCGATAGCGTTTCCATTATAGCGAAAAAACTAAAGTAAAAAAAATAGCAAGTACATTATATTTTTCATATCGATGATGATGCAACTTTTAATTGTCTGGTTGGTGGTGTTAAGATAGAAATGCTCATCGATTCTGGTAGCAGATCTAATATTATTAGTGATAAAACCTGCAAACCACCTGGAAACACATGAAAAAATCTAAAGTTGTTGTTTCCAATCAAGAAAAGTCGTGTAACCAACATGACGTGTCATATATAAAAAAAAAAAATATTATAGAAAGTATTTGAATTTGTAATAGAAAGGCTCCGCATAATGTTCAGAGGCATAGGTACAAATAAATAAATAAATAAATCAAGAAAAGTCATCAGACAGAACGTTCCTGGCATATTGGTGCCAAAATACCATTAAAGGTACTAGGCTCATTCGATGCACTGCCAAAAGTGGTTCCAATTCAATAACAACAAAATTTTATGTTTATAAAAATGGCACAAGGAACATTTTGAAAACAGATGAGTTCAAAGATGTTCAATTAAAAATCACTACCTATTGATAAAGAAGTTCCCCCAGTTATTAACCTTATAGGCGAATCCCAATTCCGTTGGAATCAAAAATAAATAAAAAATAGATGAGTTCAAAGATGTTCAATTAAAAATCACTATTGATAAAGAAGTTTCCCCAGTTGCCAACCTTATAGGCGAGTCCCAATTCCTTTGGAATCAAAAATAAATAAGAAAATAGATGAACTGGTAAAAATTGACATCATCGTACCTGCCAGTAAACCATTTTCCTGGGTTTGCAGTGCTCAAAGACAATAATGTTTTATTGAACGAAAGCAATAGCTTTTTGTCATACATGAGTGCAAAGTTACATTTTAACCGCGTGCTCAGTTTTGATGACCGAGCAAGTGAAGGGTTCTAAAATTTGAATCACGAGCGCAAGATGAAAAATCTTTGCACTCGAGTGCAACACATAACTTTTCATCCCACCTCAGCGAAGAAATGACTAAATACAAAAAAAAAAAAAAAAGAAATTTCTTCATCACTCAAATCACTTATTTTAGGTTTCGCACTTGTTCTCAAGTTTCTTGTTTAGTGACCTAAGGTTTTAATGAAATAAAAAAAATTACAGCAAGGAGGCTCCGAGTCTAACTTTAATAAAAACAAATAAAAAAAAAGTTGCATACTCGTATAAATTTGGCGCCATAGAGGTACAAGTTTAATGATTTTTTGAATTCAAGTTTAATCATGTTTTGAATTCAAAAAGTTAGCGCACATGAAGTTCTATAATTCAAATTTACTTTATCCTTTAGAGGATAAAAACGACTTTTGCACGCAAATATCGAAAAGCAAAAGTACTCTTTCCGAGGTGGTGGGATGAAAATGTGTTTAAATGCAAAAATAATTCAATTTCTTGGTCACTAACTTTCATCATCAGGCTTTAAGCTGCTTGATAAATAAATTAAAGCAATGGGAAATGAATCCCCAATCTGTCAATCGTTACAGAACCTATTCGAAATGTATTGGTTGAAAATGAAAAAATATATACCTATGTATATATTAACGGTGATTTGGCAAAAAGAATAAGCAATCAATAAGCAAGCAAGAAAGCTATCTTTCAATCATCTAAAGACCGTATTTAGAAAATTGCAAACCTACTACGACCCAAATTGAGCTTATAACAGACCACAAGCCTTTGGGAGTTATATTTGGTATAAGGTCAAAACCTTGTGCTCAAATCAAAAGATGGGTCCTTCGACTACAAGGAAACGATTACAAAATAATTTATAGATCTGGTAAATCAAATATTGCAGACCCGCTACCTCGTTTTAGCACAAATTCCAATACAAAAGAAATAGATACTATTGAAGGCGAATATCATGTTAACCAGATTATTCCTTATGCATGACCTGTGATTATTGATAAAAATCAATAATAGAAGCATCCAACAATGATGCTAAATTCAAATTAGTCAAAGATGCCTTAATAAATGATTCTTGGGATGTTTCAATTAGTAATTACAAGCTATTCCAACATGAGCTCTGGGTACATAACGGCATCTTGTTAAGTTTTTGAGTTACGAAAACAAGTATTAGCAGCAGCTCACGAGGGTCACCCAGACATTGTAAATATGAAAGCTAGATTACACATCAAAGTGAGATGGCCTAAAATAGAAAAAGGTAAAAAATTGCAGATTGTGTGCTTTAGTCTCAGCCTACAACCCACCAGTACCCACGAAAAGACGCGAAATTCCTACAAAAGCTTGGGTCGATACGGCAGCTTTTGATTTTTTAAGCCATTACCGAATGGAAATAATCTTTTAGTGATTATAGACTATTATAGATAGTCGTTTTAAAGAGATTGAAATTATGAAATCTATCTCTGCCCTTGATACTATAAATGTATTGAAAAAATCTTGTCTAGGACCGGAAATCGTGCAATATAACCGCTGACAATGCAAAACGGCGAAGTAGAGAGACAAAAAATCAGTCAATATGAATTAACAGATTAACGGTTTGCTAAAGTACTTAATGATGTACAATAGGAGACCTCATCCCTCCACAGGAAAATCCCCATCTAAATTGTTCACAAAATAGAGATAGAGCTTGAGACAAGAGAAAAACAAATTAAACAAAGACACAAGAGACAAGCTATGGATAGAGAATAGAAGAAATAAATATTAGAAATAATGAAACTGGATAAGAGTATAGAAGGAATTTTGTACATCTGAAGAAAGTAGAAGGAAAATGGAAAGATAAAGATCACGAAGGAGAAATGGATATATCGTACAAAGAAGATTAATTTTGAATGGTACATTAATAAAAAATTGTTTGTTTGTTTCTAGATAATGCGTATATTATAAAACTAACTGATTTATAAAAAGGAAGAGATGTGATATACACAAATAAATGTAGTGCGCGGTTGACAGTGACGTCTAGCGTCAATCAGATTCAGTCTGGTGCGGCGTGTGGGCGTGCTGTGGATCGTGTACCTACTCACTAAATAACAACGTGTTTTATTGTGTAAAGTAGTGGACACCACAAGCCGATTTCAAAAATACCAACTTAAAAAATAAGTTTATCTCCTTTTTCAAATCAGATAAGTCGCTTTTTTCCGTTCAAATTAATAAATAACATTGTTTACTTGAATGTTTTTTTTTACTTTGATCATATCATCAGTATTTCAGTCCTTAAAAAGCTTGAGAACACATTCTAATATGAATTATTGTACTCACAGCTACATTCCACGAGCTTCACCTTCGCACGTTAAAACTAGATTTATCATGATTACAAGCAGCACGGGTGAATGAATTCCGTCTCGCTGGTGCTCGTTTCATACAACCCTATGCCAAACTTAATAAAAAACGCACTTCAAAAGTTCAAACAATTATAGGGTCGGTACAAGTGGCATCTATCGCTAATCTTCGTTAAAAACATCCCTTCAAGATACCTATCTATAGTTTTAAGTTTCATGTGAAAGTTAAAAAAAAATGTAAGTGCTTTAGGATTGTTTTCTAAAAGTAGTTTCAGTCCACTGTTGCCAAGCACTCATCCTAGAACTTGCAAGTTACGGTTTGACTGCGAACAGGAATGCGGTATCGTTCCGAATGAACAGTCAGTGAACTTTATCTTAAAAATCCATTCGAAATTCGACCTTAAGCTTAACTTCGTAAAATACACTTTGGTCTTGAAAACTTTTTGTTTCAAATACAGTTGTCGAAGTTTTTGATAATGTTGATTTATGATACCACTATTGTTTATGTTATGTAGCTGAACACTGAACAATCATGGTTTTTAGTCGGGTTATTGAATTTCAATTTCCTAATAGGTTCTATTTGTCAAAAACAAATAGGTGATAATTAAATATAACGAGTCGTACCTACATTTGGAATATTATCAATCTCGAAAAAAAAAATAACGAATTTATCGACCTTCGCGGCTCTAACTAACCTGGTTGACTGACGAGTTCCAGCCGCAGGCTTTCCTCTTGGGGTAGGGTTTCAGACGGCAGTCGTTCCTATATAAGTCCAGGGAAACCAAATTATGTGGGATCACATCCTCTATTATGTATTATACCGACTTTAAATAAAAACAGATTCTACGGTCGCTCTTACTTGAGCTACCGATAATAATCTACCTTGACAATACGAACGTACGTGAACAAATATGTTAGGTACGTTACGGTTTAATAGTTAATAAGGCCTAAGTATAGTTGATGTTTAGCAGTAAAATACCAACCACAATCACTGAACACAGCTTTACTAATATGTACTGCGTTTTTTTAAAGAGCTCTACCACCCTATTCGGGCCCAAGTCAACCTAACTTACTGAACAACAGAAGATGCTCTGACACAGGCTTTACTTCCTTTTTTATACTCACGTGACTTCTTCACGCCTGATGGTATAAGTAAAGGAATGGGAGAATAGAAACACACTTCCGTACTCCATGGGACAGCAATCAAAGTAAAGTCCAAAGCCATTACAACACTGCCGTATAATGGTGCTTACCATAAGACCTTCCACATGCCTATTTTACATTTTATTATTTAAAAAAGAACAACAAAATAGATTCGGAGTTTATAAACCTTTTAAAAATCAGTTCTTATTGCATTTTCCGGCAATCTAGTAGGTAACTATCCATTAAGCTAAGTACGTTATAATATGAGTCACTGCGGCAGGCTGACTGACGTCACCCTATTGTATACAAGGCACACTCAGTAAGTGTCAGTTCGTATACAAAAACTCCCATTCTATCACTTAATTACCGGCTTATTCACACTGCTTATATAATTTGACCTAAATATGTATTAAGTCTCTATTTCAATATTTCACATGTTTTAGAACAGCTGTACTTACCACAAAACTAGTAGGTAGCAGTGATTAGAGATATTAGTCTACAGTTTTCGTTCCTCTTTACATATTACATTAACTTCCTGACCATCATTAAACCTACAATGACTGAATAATGCAATTTTATTTTATATGTAGAACATACAATAACCTGTTAGATTTAAAATGTAACTAGGTCCGGCTACCTTACAACCAACATAAATTGGTCTTCTCTTCATACAAATTTGATTAAACGTGAGGTTAGGTTTCGCAATATTATGTCAGGTCAGACTAGCAGTAAACCAGTTTAAATTGACCTGCTCCTTTGTACAAATACAGGTGAATGGAAGTTCACGATATATTTTACATTAAGTGCCGTATATTATCTGCGTTGTAAAGCAATTTGTTACGGTAATGTGTAATTATGATGGTTGTATTTTACCAAGGCTATATTTTCGATGGGCAGCTATTTTCAACTCTACGGAAAAGATACTCTTGATATGATTTTCGCACCCCACTCAAAATACTATTAAGTTAAAAGTACCATATAAGTACCTAGCCCGCGACTCCTACTGAGTACCAACGAATCAGATTCATCAATTATTTAGTATACTGTCGTGGAGTTCATCTCACCTCTAATGTGCATAAGGAGAGACCACTGGGAGCGCTGGGCTCCTTAGGGTAGATTTCCTTACGGCTGCCATCATGAGCCGGTCACCATAGTTGGTCTACCGCCTTCAAAACTGCCGCAGGGAATCCGGCTAGCTTTTTATTATCGTGACACAAGTTTATTCATATTCGTCGTCAGCCATAAATTTTGCCTGCGTTCGCTTAGTTATAATATCGCTGGCATTACAAAACCCGCATCAATTTATTCATAAATAGGTATAGGGTAGTTTCGCCTGTTTTCGACCGACGCCAGTTCCCGACTTTTTTACCGACCTGTTTGCCTAATCGGCGTAGAACAGCAATACCGATACGATTAGAAGCAAAACAAAAATACTGTGGCAATCTCAAATAGTTCGGTTGTAGACACAAATAGATAAAGTGCATATGTGCAAACAGAGTAGGGAGTAAAAAAATATTGAAATATGTGGTTCGCTAAGAACATGACAGAAAGCGTGCTTCACTACGAAAAGAAAAGTGAGGAGGTTCTGCAGTTGACCCTAGATTTTTTAATTGTCGTTTTATGTTTTGGACTTGTTTGTTATTTGTACAGATAGATAATGAAGTATAGTATCTATTAAATATAGGAGTTATTGTAAATTTATTTGAAAAGTGTGTATAATTGGATGGTCGGTAACTGTTACCTCATTTTTGTAGAATACCTAATTCTCGACCCGCACCGTCGAGAATTGGCGTCACCGAGTCCAAACACTTGCATGTTTTAATACATATTGTTAAAGAAATTACTGAACTTAGATTGTGAGTTTGAATCTTATTTACATGAGAATCCTGTCAGCCAGTTCGCGACCAGACTTTTTCAAGCACGTTAACAATATCACGTGTTGTAAAACCTTCTAGGTCGAGAACAGGATAGTGCAATTAAATAGGCCTATACCATATTCCGACTACTATTTTCGGTGGGTACATATAGGTATGGACATTAACGGTGAGTACATCTCGCATCGTCAGTACGCCGACGACATCATCATAGTTACAGAGTTGCTGGAGCAGCTGAGCAAATTGCTGCACAGCCTAAATGGATCCTCTCGGCGCGTCAGTATTGGTGTATACATACGCCGGAACTGGTTACACCAAGACCAATTGCCATTGAAGGGAGAGTTGTTCAAGAATAATGTCTACCTTGTGCAGGTTATCCAGCTCGGTAGAAACAACTTCAAGTTAAAAGTCACCTTAGGGATTGAATTGGGTAACCTAATTGAATCCTTTTTGTGACTTTTATTTCACAAAGCATTTGGCAAATTACTTCGGCTTACCACATGGCCTCTTCAACCAGTGAATTCTATCTGTTAAAATATACGGTGCCGAAGCGTGGACAACAGTAAGGTTCGTCCACAACCTAGTCGTGCAGCGGGCTATGGAGAAAGCTATGATCCTTTGAAGGTTAATAATCCTGATTCTTTGAAGGATTCGTTATGCCAATGGACTAAAATTGCCGAGATAACTCGCAGAATAAGTAAGCTGAAGTGGCAATGGGCTGGCTACATCTGCTGAAGGACTAATAATGATCGTAGAGCAAACGAGTTCTATAGTGGAGACCGCTGATTGGCAAACGGAAGATGGAACAGTACCTAGGATGGACATAAATGACCTGAAAAAGGTGGCTAGGATAGACTGGAGGAAGGTGAAAGATCGAGTGCTATGGCGCACATTGGGAGAGGCCTACTGCCAGCAGTGGACTGCAATAGGCTAATGAGTGCCATTAAGAAATAAACTTTAATTTTAATTAGTAAAGGTTGATAAAGCAGAGGAAGAACACTGATTTGTAAATATTATAGTCGTGTTATCAACTTTATAATGATTATTTAACATCAGTTTTTTGTAATAACATAATGTATATTAAATTCTATCAAAATACGGGTTTCATTAGATTACAAATTAATAATTACTAATGTTTTACTTCACATATTTGCCATCTCACCTAATAGTCGAGAACTGGCGAATATAACGTCGAGAACTGGAAATTTCGGTCGAGAACTGGCGAAATCGGCATTTTTGGGTTTATTATTTTCTGTAAAATTATTGCATGATCTTAATGGAAGATAAAGGATATTAAATGAAAATAGACTATATTTACTATGTATCAAAAATATTCTCTATCAATAATTCATATTAATTCAATTTTATTTTTCGTTCCGAAGTTGACAACTCCACTAAACGGTCGAGAACCGGCGAAATGACCCTACCTCTGATAATGATAAAATAGAAGTTGTGTAATTTACGTCTTGATATTATCGAGCGTTTTATTTCCATGTAATGATTGTAATCAGAATATATTGTATAACTTCATCGAATTGTAGATTCTAATCTATATAAAATAGGATCTTAATTATTAAAACGTAAAATTTTTATTCTAAAAACAGAAAGTAAACGTTTCTGATAAGAGCAAATTCTGTGTACTTACTTAGTTCAAGTAAAATAACCTATTTATCTTGTTTGCCCACAGACAGTCCAACATGGCTTCCCACACAGAGCGTCGGCACTAGCATGGGATCCACTCTTGAGGGTGATCGCGCTCGGCACAGCCACCGGCGCGCTCAAAGTCTACGGCAGACCAGGCGTAGAACTATACGGACAGCACCCAAACTCAGAAGCCAGCATCACACAAATCCACTTCATTCCTGGTAAGATTTTGAATTTTGACATTACATTACGGTTATATATCGAGCCAAGCCAAGCTCACCTGCAAGTTGTAATCTGCTTATTAACAGACAAGACTCAGGCACAAACCATCCTCTCGCATTTGAGAGTTTAGAGGGCTGTAAAGACGCATAGATACCTACATTTGCTAATTCTATAAGAGATTCAAAAAGTCAGAAATTATTTGTCTTCTTCATCCGAAACACAATCCTGGTGGCATCCAAAACATGCAGCTTGGTGGTCAGAATTTACTCTCTAACTTCTCCGATCGAAGATAGAAAATAAATAAATAAATTTGGCAATCAATATTTAAGTAGTAAGCGGATAAGTTGATTGATTTGCCGGTTGGCCCATTCATTCTGAGAACTTCTCTACATTTGTTTAGGAACGATATCTTAGCTAGTGTTAAAACAATTTTTATTAGCTAGAAATTAAATATTTACATAAACACAGAGAGGTAATAAAATTATTCATTTATGTAAACATACACAAATAAACCACGCATTTTATTAGGGATTCGTTTAATAGAATATCTGGCCGAATGCGCCCACGCATCATTTATTATGAGTCGTTTAGTCACCAGCTTGCCATGATAACGAATTATTTTAGGACGTTATTCATCGAAACAGGGAATTTACTCGGAATATAGAAAAAAAAAACTGGATTGATCATTTACATAATAAAATTATTAATAGATAAGAAACGTCGTTACTACCGCAGTCAGAAATATAACGACATAAAATGTAAAATAGTTCGGGTATTAAATGAATAAATTATTTCATAAAAACATTCAACTTTTACTGGTAGGTAACAGGGCAATAAGAATACAACATAAATATTTAATATTTAAAAGAGGGGAGCACCTACGAGTACACCATTAGAAATTGAGTGTCATTAAAAACGAAAACACACAATTATAACTTGTAACCACTTGTAACGGATCGCTTGTATTTGCCGCTCTCCATAGACAACTTTGAAGTAGTAGAAGCGGCTCTAAACATGTCTCTCGCTGACTTGGGTTAATCGGTATCTCTGCGTGTAATTCTGATTAGCAAATAGCACAGTGGAGAGACAGCAAAGAAATGGGTTTGTCATTACTCAATTTTTTTATACCCTGAACATGGTCTAGCTCAAACCTCCGATCGACGCAACTATTACCTGCAACAAACAGGAACTATAGCGCTTTAGGGCTACGAGGTGAACGATCTGTTTTAAAAATTATCTAAACAGGGCTAGCCAGTTGATTACCAGAAATCTGATGTTAGTGAATTAGGTAGCTCGTCACTATTAACAGGCTACCGGAAGCGCACTTATTTAGAGAGAAAGAAAAGCGCTCATTTACAAAATGATAGGGTTGCCCAGTTGCGAGTAATATCAGACAATGTTCGACATAACCGCTTCCTTGGACACTTGGTGACGTGATTTCTATACGTGAAATAAATTGAGAATATAACCAAGTCCGTCCTGGTTTTATCGAAATATTCTCGTCTCATGTCTTATGACAGACGTGGGAACTTGAAGCTGCATCTTATCTCGATTTTTATAAGGAACAAATTACGCTGAAAAACTTAAATGTTTTTCTATAGATTAATAGTTTTGCGAACTGCATGTAATAACAAATATTTTGTCTAAATTTCAGGCACAGGCCGTTTAATATCTTTATCGGACGACAACAGTCTCCACTTATGGGAGATAAACGAAAAATCTCTAGTGGAGCTCAAGACATACATATTCGAGGGGAAAAACAAGAAAATATCGGCACTGTGCGTCGAGTCCACCGGCAAAAACTTGCTCATCGGTACCGAGGGAGGAAATATTTACAATTTGGACCTTAACACTTTCTCGGTCACCGAAGATGTGATTTATCAAGAAGTTGTTATGCAAAAGTAAGTAGCAATATTAGTTACAATACTATAAGATAGAATATAGGTATATAGATATATAGAAACTGGATACTGGATTAAATAATAATAATAATCTATTCACTCAAACAATGTATTCCTTAATAGTAACAGTGTATAAATAACTTTCGAATGACTTACTTGTTCAGCAAATTGAACGATATCATACCTTTTATTTCTTCCTGTTAGCCATTCATTCACAACTAAGTTACGTGGTTTATTTATAAATGTCAAAATAATGCCATATCATACATTCTCATTCTATGGCATACACAATCTCATAGATTTTTAACATTGTAATCAGTATTAAGGTTCGCATAAATAAAATAGGCAATAACCATTACTCACTCCCATATCACAAAGCATAAACAAAGGCTATGGTGATTCATTTCCCTATAAAACGAGAAGAGACGTTAAATCTCCCTGTAGGTAATGAATGACGGCTGTGCGCTAGAGATGGGAAAAAAATCATTTTTATCGATACACCATATCGATCTGAATCGGAACACGTTGCCGCGTTATATCGATGCGTACTTAAGTTTGTTTACATTAACACACTAGCTGTGCCTGCGACTTTGCCCGCGTGGACTTAGATCTAGGTATGGATAGGGATAGGTAGGATAGGTATGAATAATTTTTTGGGATATGATCAAAAAAATCATTCGTATCGCCCCGCGCATCTATACTGTGCTTTTAATTTTGACCCCTAAAAGACTCTCGAGGCCCTAGGTTAATATGAAGGAAACCTGAGGGAGGAAAAGTATTAAAAACTGAAGAATCAATAAGTTATTAGAAACACAAATTATGAAAGATTAAATGACATGTTTCTAAGGGTTCTTACATTATTATTTTCTAATTCCAGTTGTCCAGAAGATTTCAAAGTGAACCCTGGTGCGGTTGAAGCTATGTGCGAACACCCCAAGGTACCAAGTCGGTTACTCTTGGGCTATAATCGAGGACTAGTCGTTTTATGGGATCGAACCTCCGCAGCGCCCACACACACCTTCGTATCAAACCAACAATTGGAGAGCTTGTGCTGGAACGACGATGGTAAGGATATGAACTCTAGAAATTGAATATTTAAAATAAGCGTCAGTGGCTTGGTGGTTAAGGAGTCGGCCTTACTACCGAGAAGTCCAGGGTGCGAATACTACCGAAGTAAACCCACTTCTAACACAAGCAATTTATCTTAGAAAGCAAGGATGAGAAAATCTGAGGTCGGAGGGCCCCTCATATTCCCAGTGACATTTTCACTATAACGACAAATCTAACTCCTTATCATTTATTGAAAACAGTTCAGCCGTTTCTAGTTACGAAGAAACATACATAAAAAAAACAAATCCAATGCTGCTAAGTTTTGACGTGACGACCTTCTAAAGTCAACTCATCAATAATTAGCTATTAAATGGTGGTTGAGCCAGACTTCTACTAACTAGTAAGTTATTAATCTTCTAAATCCGTGTGTGCCCTCAGGAGAACACTTCACATCATCTCACAACGACGGCTCGTACGTGACGTGGGAGGTGGCCGGCGCGTCCAGTGACCGTCCCCTCAAGGAGCCAATCACACCGTACGGACCGTTCCCCTGCAAAGCCATCTCCAAGATATTGACCAGGACTAGCGTGGACGGCGATGAACTCACTATATATGCTGGTATGTACTTCGTTTTAGAATTTATAAGTGAGTATGTTGCGTAGACTAAGCTTAAAACTTTTAGTATCCTTTGGCGATAAAATGGGGCGGTCAAAATGACCGCGACGCACTCTTATTATTACTATCATTAGATCGCATTTAGCCCGCGTATGTCTGACAAGCGACATGAGCTATTGCAAATGCAACCTTATTATAATCGTACAAATAAGAGTGCGTCGCGGTCATTTTGACCGCCCCGCCCCGCCGTCTTCTTATCGCCTTATCAAGTATTAAGGTGAAAATGCTTGTCCGTATCCAATGTGACCCAGTCAAAAACTAGTTAAGTAGTACATTAATAGTTTTTAGATACGTACATATACTACACCAGTTGTCCTGGCTTTGTCCGCGTGGAATTCAGATCCTGTTCCCGCTAATGAAGCCTATCCATACTAATATTATAAATGCGAAAAGAAACTCTGTCTGTCTGTCTGTTACGCTTTCACGCCTGAACCGCTGAACCGATTTCGATGAAATTTGGTACAGGAGTAGATTCGACTCGAGAATGAATATAGGCTATGTTTGGTCGCGATAACCGACATCCACGCGGGCGAAGTCGCGGGTGGAAGCTAGTATGCCTATATATCATTCCAGATTATAATCCCTCTACTAAATTTCAGATAGATCCGTTTGAGCGTGATTGAGTAACAAACTCTAAAACATCTTCACAAACTTTCACATTTATAATATTGTTAGGAAATTCGGCGTGGTAACAAATTACATATTTGAATTGCAGGAGGTATGCCGCGAGCTTCCTATGCTGACAAATACACCGTCACAGTACAACAGGGAGAAAAACACGTCGCGTTCGATTTCACAAGCAGAGTGAGTTTCCTATTTTTTTTATACTACTTAGGTGGCAGACAAGCACACGGCCCACCTGATGGGAAACGGTCACCTTAGCCTATGAACGTGTGCAACACTAAGGGTGTCACACACGCGCTGCCTACCCTGAAGGGAAGGGGGGAGGGCTGGGAAGGGTACAGTGAGCTCTGGCTACCCTACTTACCGGCGGGAACACAACTCGATGGTTAATATGGCCGCGGTGTTCTGTAGGGCGAAGGTACTACCCCAGTCGGACAGCTCATTTCGGACGGGAGATACCGTCGTGTCCTACCTCCTATACTTTAAATGTATACTAGTGATACTCTGCAGCTGTACTCGCTCTTAATGACTTATACAATATATTTCACATGCCTCTCCTCCCTGTATTGTCTTTCTGCTTCTCTCTCCTTTTCATCAAATTTTAAAATATATCTTAATTATTTCTAGGTGATAGATTTCGTAACAACAACGCCAGTGCCTCCCGACGGAGTGCCAGTACAAGAGGATAGGCCAGACACTCCTGCGCAGATGCAACTACAAACTGTCAATCAAGTCGCCGCTGCATTGGTCTGTATCCGTATCACTTTACTCATAGGTAAAATTGAATTAATATTAACAGCTTTTCATTGAATACATATCGCATTATAGCAAAAATTAAGCTTTAATCTGTCTTACTGCCGCACTCAGAAAGGTTCCTTAAATTAGTCCTAAATGATACTTAACTAATTATCATTAAATCTGTTAATTGATGGAACATCCCAGAGTCATAATTTAAGGGTAAATTAGTTAATCACAACTTTAAGTTTTGTAGAGCGGTGCAGTGACAAAATCACAGTATCGATAGGGCATCGATAAGGCGTCGGTGTAGCCACACCTAAAAAGCGTTAACAGTAAAAAGTAGAAAAATAATATTAAACATATTCAAAACTTTTATTTATAGTAGTATAAATTACAATCCGTTCTTTTACTGTTAGTTTTTATATATAGATGAAATTAAATACCTATTTTCATATACTGATAATAAAACATCTGGACTCTTTTATTCTATGGCATCACTGACAACTGCCAATGTCAATATAGCCAACGTCAAATTATTGTGCATTGTTCAACAGACACAGAAATAAAGGAATTTTAAAATGATATTGTTAGTTGCGATGAAAAATGAATTCTGTTTAATAATCGCAAGCGCTCGGAAAGTTGGTTGGATCCTAGTTCAGCACCTAAACAATGCCCTAAACGAAAACTTACCCCTAGAAAAGTGATGTTGACTGTTTGGTGGTCTAGCGCCCGGTGTGATTCATTACAGCTTCTTACCAAACGGGGTGAGCATTACTGCAGATGTATACTGTGAAGAACTGAACACAATGATGGAGAAACTAGCACATCTGCAACTAGCATTCAATCGCTCGTCTCCGTTGCTCCTACACGACAATGTGCGACCTTATACTGCACAGCAGACGGTCTCCAAGTTGCAAGAACTGGGGTTAGAAGCTCACCGCATCAATAAACTGCCGCTGCGTTGGCAAAGATGCATTGATTGTATGGGTAATTACTACTTCGATTAATACAAATAAAAATACATGAAAATAAAATCGTTTAATTTTTTTCGTACATAACGGCAATTTCATAGGTAAAGACCTAATTAGGGCACGGCTAGCCACGAGGTGGGTATCCATGAGGATTTCCTCACAATAATTCTATTTTTTTAGATGTAAAAATCAATCCTTAAAAGTTAAGTAAGGGTTTTGTATCACTTAACTTTAAAGTGTCATTAGGGGTGTTAATGAATCCTTAACTGACTCTGAGTGGTAACTTTTTACAAATTTTACTAAGGAACAACTTAAGTATCCGTTAAACGTCTCTGAGTGCGGCAGTTACTATTTAAATGAGGTAATATCTCTGAAACGGCCAAGCCGTTTTTCACAGGACTCACTGGCATATAGGTTATATAATAAGTCAACTTTTATCTTTAGAAAAATTATTAGAGTCCCGCGTGTCGACTTGTAGGTATAAGCAAGTGGGCCGACTCTAATGTCGTTAGTTGCATTCGGCAATGCGTTCCGTCCATATGTTTTTTACGTTCATGATTCTCACTATGACATTTTATTTAACCAACAGATAGTGCTAGCAGAAGAAGAACTGGTGGTCATTGACCTGTGTGACGAGCGCTGGCGGCCGCTGTCCCTCCCCTACCTCGTGTCCATACACGCGTCCGCTGTCACCACGGCGCAACTGGTTGACAATGTCGCCGCTAGCGTCTACGATAATATTGTTGCCGCAGGTGCGTTGGAACCTTGTGTTTTAGCCGATAAGGTTTAATTTAGGTTGACGATTAAGGGTTTTTAAGCCATTTTAAGCGTTAGTATCGCGGTACTAACCCTTAAAATGTGTCACCAATTTTAACACATTGAGATCCTTGCGGACGTTAGATCGTTGGATCCGGTTGCCATACGAAACAACTGAGGCAGTTGTTCCGGATAGTTGAGCTCAAAAAAGCCTGGCAACAGATCTAACTACAAAACTTCAATATCGCCAATGGGTTGTGCCAGTCGCTTCACGGAGAAATCGAAATGTTATTACTTCGTAGTGTACCTAAAAGCAGACTAGCTTATTAGGGAAATTTCCAAATAAGTAATTCGAGCAATTATACTCGTAATTATATATTTCCCTATGTTCAAGCAAGCACGTACTACAATACAGTCTTTATTATATTTACAGATTTGAGATTAATATAGTTCCTTATTATATTTAAAGCTACTTAGTGACCTCTTATTACCACAGAAAAGAGAAGTAAGTAGAAGTGGTAAGTGGGCGTGGCACGCGTGTCACTTATACGCATTGTTTCGCAAGGTTTGCATAGTGAGATAGAGCGAGAGAGAGAGATTATCTGAAGTTTTTCTTTAGTCAAAGTTTGTTTGATTCAAAATACGAATCGTCGTGAATATTTTTTTTATCTATAGCAAATAAATCTCTAACACGAACTAGTAAGGTGTATTTTCGTTTTGCAGTATGCATAATTTAGGCTAATTTGGTATGGAAGATAAGTGACTGGTGGTATGTGTGAGTTTGGCGACAGCGGTTCCCCTTATAAATTAGTAGTATCACACTTCCATTGTAGTAGGTATTCTTTATTCCGTGCTTATTACCGACAGGCAAACAACAAAGCGAAAACTTGTACTCTGAGAGCCAGTGGCCGATATCTGGGGGGTATGCAGATACCCCAGAACTCAGCGAGAGGCAACTACTGCTGACGGGTCACGAAGACGGCTCCGTAAGGTTCTGGGATGTCACCGGGGTCGCCATGACTCCGCTCTATAAGTACACCACTGCGCAGCTATTTAGGTAAGTTATATATCTTGATGATGAATTCTGATCAATATATCTGATGAATGACCGCTTCCCATCAGGTGGGCCGTGTGCTTGTCTGCCACCTAAGTTGTATAAGAGATCAATGTCGTACCTGTGTGATATTATGACAGCAAACACAAAGAGGAGGAGGTCTTAGTAATTGCCCTGTGACTGTCGTGCCTAAACTGACGTCTCACTCTCAAACTTACCATCAGGCGAGGGGTGATCGAAATCAAAAAAAAAAATTGACTCGAGTTTACAGTGTAGACATGATGTTGTTACTTCTAATGTCTAACAGATTGGATCATAGAAAAAATTTTAATGAATAGGTAGGTATTTCAATCCCAAATATTACTAAACGTTTTCCATTGCCGTTATTGCTAATAGAATAATTTTAATAATTTTCTATAATAATGGTCTAGGTCTAAAGACTCTGCTAGCAAGTTCTTTCATTACCAATCTTTGTTGTAAATAACTTGAGAGCTGTAATCTAATTTTGTGTTCAAATAAATCAAATAAATCGCGGCATTTTATGTGTTCATATTTATTTATATACAATACATATGTAGTGTTTAACATTGGCTAACATTTCCGTCCTCTGCTTGTTGCTTGCTCATTGCGCAGTGGGCTCAAACGGTCGACCACAAGGTAACATTTGATCTATAAGCATGCTACATACTTTTATTGCCGGCTGCACGGTTATTTTTTGTTCTCAGCAGATGTAGTTTACGCAATACTGATAAGCAATTAATGTAATAGAATTTTCAATCACTATTTTGTTTTTTTTTAATGTAATTTTCATAATAATTCGTTGGACATTTTTTGTTTTTTTTTAGTATTTTTGGGTAGTTACGGTAACATAACAAGATTGACGATATAGCCTTACATTTAAAAAAAAAAGTGAAGTATAGTTATCGTATAGTAAATTAATTTATTATTTCAATCCAATACAACAGCCAATAGTATTTTTAAATCTGTGACATCGAAATGTCTTTAAAGATTACGAGAAAGATTAGTAGTATTCTGATTAACTACTTCAACTTGTGATAGGTCCTTTATATATCGGTACAGTGGGCTTCGAACCCGCAATCTCTCGATTTCAGAGTCCTATACCTTAGTCGTAAAAAACATAAGATGTAAGGCATAATCAAAGCAAAATCAGGGCCGTTTAAGACAAAGCGCTTAAATTAAATAACAGTATTAATCAATTACCAGCCATAAAAGAACCGTGCGGTTCTAAAGGGTACGCAAGGTGGGTCTCACTATAATCTGATATTTAGCAGGCTCCCACTCCTAAAAGCAAAAAGGCGACGAATGTTCGTAAATTTTGCTTTAATTATGCCTTATATCTTTTACTCCTAAGACGAGAACAACAGTTCAGTCTAATAACAATATTAAAATACATCTTCCTTCCTCTTTATTAATCTAAAGGATGTTAAATAATAATCAATAAATTATTGCTTGTATAGCGGTGAAGAAATAGGCGAGAACAACGACAGCCAGACGGACGAGGAGGAGTGGCCTCCGTTCAGAAGAGTTGGTTCTTTCGACCCCTACAGCGATGACCCTCGGCTCGCAGTCAAACGGGTAAGTTCAACGCATTCACACACCAAACACGACTCCTTCTGAAGGTCTTCTAAAACCGCATGCCTTGTAAATAAATATTTTACAACATTCTACACAGCGCTCCCTAGACCCAAAGGAAGCTTAGTTTAACTAGCTTGTGTTATGGGTTCTAGAATGCTGATAAACATACTTTTTTAAATACATACTTATTATACATAGAAACACCCAGACCAATGCAAATAGACATATTCATGGATACAAATATTTGCACTGAGCGGGAATCGAACCCGTGCCCACTGCGTAGCTACGCCACAGAGGCCGTCAAAGATAGAGAAATTAGTTGTTAAAGTCACGAATAAGGTTTTCTCTAAATTCATTTTTGTATTATTTTTGTGTAGGTGATCCTTTGCCCTCTATCTGGAATGCTGACAATCGGTGGCGCAGCTGGACATATAGTTATTGCCAGCCTCAAGACCTCTTCAAACACTGCTGAAGTTAAGGTAAGAATCATTTTAATGCTAACATTCTTATTATCATAGGTCAAATGCCTTGACCATTATGTTACCATTACTCACTGTACGAGCCTTTAGCTTTGGCACGTCGGGCAGATTACCGAGTCCGGTTGAGATCTACTAGGTTCGGTTTTGTAGAGCGTTCTCTCTATCGTACATATGACTGAAAGTTTATAGAGTAGTTAAAACCGTATTATGTTTATAAAATACTAGCTGACCCACCCCGGCTTCGCTTGTGGCGTATTTCGAACCCCGATGCACCCTTTTTAACTCGCATAATATGCTCATAATTTATCAGTTTTCCTAAAATGTATGGGAATCTACAGGAATTGTTCAAATTTATGATTATTGCTCCGCTCCCTTGGGCAGTAGCGTGATGATATTCAGCCTATGACATTCACGGATAATGTGGCTTTCTATTGGTTGAATTTTTAAAATCTGTTCAGTAGATCCCGAGATTACCCCTTACAATTTAACAAATATACAAACACAAACTTTACCTCTTTATAATATTAGTATAGATTGGCACTATGACTTCGGTTTTAGGTATTCTAAAAAGATATCAACGTTTTGTAGTAGAAAGGACGCTATACAAGCAAGCCGACTGCCAATTTTAAACAGTGTTGAAACAAACCAAATGTATTTGTCCCCAGTCTGTGACAGTAAACATCGTGTCAGATCGCGACGGATTCGTTTGGAAGGGCCACGGACAGCTCACGCTGAGGTCCGGCTCG
The DNA here is from genome assembly GCA_963576445.1 of Lithosia quadra. NCBI lineage: Eukaryota > Metazoa > Arthropoda > Insecta > Lepidoptera > Erebidae > Lithosia > Lithosia quadra. The sequence continues at coordinate 13,265,294 of OY754884.1, read as the reverse complement.
CTCACATTCCCACAAGGCTATCAGGTGAGCTAAAATAAAATTGTTGGAGTATTAAAAGTAAATGAGTTAATAGTTTATCTAAAATAAATCATCGCACTCAATTGACATGTATAGTTTTTAATTACCAGAAATAAATATTGACAAATACAGAATGACGGTACTTAAAATCAGTAATGGGTTTATGCCCTGGTATTTTGGGCATTGGTAAAGGCCAGGTTAAGAGTACCCGGAACCGGCGCGCATGTATGAAAACAATCATGAAAGTTGAAGAAGCGAAAGGAGTATGCCAAGATCGTAGCAAGTTGAAAGATGTTTTCTCTTGGGGTAGCCAATGGGAAAAAGGCGTGATTTGTATGTATGTATGTATAATATCAAACGAACAAAAAACGTTTTTAAAGTCTTACATGCGTGCGATACCATTTTGATTTTTACTATTTTTACGCATATGGATGATGTCTCCTCCCCATATTTGCTATATGATCCTTCCTCCCTGATACATGTACGGTGTGTCCGCAGGCAAGTTCGGTGGTGCAGCTGGTCCCGCCGGCGGCCGTGACGGCGCTGAGCGCGCAGTGGGAGTGGGGGTTGGTGTGCGGAGGCACCGCGCACGGCCTGGCCATCGTCGACGCGCTCAAGCCCGCGCCTCTACTGCACAAGTGCACGCTCAACCCACACGGTGAGTATACACGCACGTTGAGTACTTACATGCACGATTTCTACGTACATGCTCGGTGAGTACTTACATGCACGGTGAGTACTTACATGCACGGTAAGTACTTACTTGCACGGTGAGTACGTACTTGCACGGTGAGTACTTACTCGCACGGTGATTACTTACTTGCACGGTGGATAAGTACATGCACGGTGAGTACGTACATGCACGGTGAGTACGTACTTGCACGGTGAATACTTGCATACACGGTGAGTACTACTCGTTCACGCTAAGTTTATACTTGCACTTGTTTCTGGAGCCGTCAGCGGTCGTGACGATGCGGGATGAACTGCGCATGTATTTTCATGAAAAGAAGTCATTGGTATCGTTTTAACATGAATTGATTCATTTCTAATGTCTATTATCAATTTCTTACACTAAACAGATTCGGGTTCAGGAGACACGCCTATATCCAGAAGAAAATCGTTCAAGAAATCGCTACGAGAATCGTTCCGACGACTGCGGAAAGGCAGGTCACAACGACGACAGACCACCACATCGAGCCCCACCTCACCCACACAAGTAAGTATTATAATTTACTATTTAGCAACTATTACAATTAAATACGAAACGTAAACCTTCCTTATTAGCGGCACTATCGAATGTATTAATACAAGATGTGTATTTTTTTACGATATCAATGGATTCGATTCCTGGCTAGGATTATGGTTTTTTTAGATCCCAGGTTCACCATGGCACACACCAATGACTTTTCGATGCTTTTCGAAGTTATGTGTGTATTTATCGCAGGTTTATAAGTGCCCGGTTAATGGCAATAGGCTCGCCACCTATTACATTGGGACCTAAACATAAACTGGTGAAATGTGGGTGCTAGCACCTCTGCCTACCCCTTCGGGGATATAGGCGTGAGTTTATGTTATGTTAAATCCAATTATGTAGTTTCAGTTTTCATCAAAATCAGCCCTGAGACTTAAGTATTTTTTGTTATTCCTCAGTTTTTGATTTGGCCATATACACCCAGTTGAAATATTCACCCTGTATTATAAATAAAAACTGCAAATATTTTTTGCTAAAACATGAATTGTAATTTTTTTACCACATTATAAAACCACCTTTAGAAAAAATCTGCCACTATACCGCCAAAAATTACAGATAAAATAGTACAGAGTCATTGATATGTCACGTTATTTTAACAGCCGATCCCCAAGAAGCCAGCGGACAAGGCCGCGTCAGACACAGATGCGGATGTCAAGCCGATAGAGCGAGCGGTGGAAGCGAGGTCCACCGATGACGCGTTTGGTTCCATGGTGCGGTGTTTATACTTTGCGAGAACCTTCCTTATCAGTAGTAAGTACATTTGGATTCAAGATCTATATTCTTTCCACTTCACTTGCAACTTACCATCAGGTTGATTGGAGTAATATTGAAGCTAATACCTGTCGCCTTAAAAATCGTAAATAGTAATAAAATACCGTAATCTATAAACGCAAATGCAAATAATAAATCAATGCGACCCCTGACTTAAATTAAATGCTTTTAAAATTATTTCAAAACTTACGAATCTTGACAAAATTAAAATTTCTAATTCTAATTGAAAACTAAACAGGTTTTAAAAACTTGACGTTATTGAATCGGCCTTAGGCTAGAAAAAACAACGAAAAACGACAGTTATTTTGTGTTAGACGACTATGATCTCACAAACAAAAATGTTTTAAATATAATAACTTTAATTACAGCACAAAATTCAACGCCTACGCTGTGGGCGGGCACCAACAACGGTACAGTCTACGCTTTCACGATAAATGTGCCAAATACCAACAAGAGGAAAGACGAACCGGTATGTACACTGGCCTTTAGTTTATCCTATAACACATTTTTAAATAAGGAATCATGTACATGAGCCTAACAGTATATTTCCATTGCAGGTAACGTGTCAACTCGCGAAAGAAATTCAACTGAAGCACAGAGCTCCAGTTATAGGCATCACAGTTTTAGATGGCGCGTCTGTGCCGCTGCCGGATCCGTTAGAGGTATGTCATTATTGTCATTAATAATAATATTTATTGTATTATTTAATTAATCTGTGTAAAAAATTACCATCAGCGGTAGCCTAGTGGTTCGCTACTAGGTTGCCAGCCATAAGATTGGCCACTGATTTCAAAATTACAGTTCTTGTTAATGGAAATGGCCATCAATTACTAATACAATAGTAATTTGGCCTACAGATAACTTCTTTGTTCTTATCACTCCATCTTTCTCGAGGTCAGCTCACCTAATAGTCCTACCATGTTAAATAACCATTCACAATACTATTGAAATCACTTACATGTTCCAGCAAGAAGGGAATATATTGTCCAAATTTCTAAACAGTTCTACGACTATTAAATCGTCGGAAGTTTTATTTATACTACGTAGGTGACAGACAAGCACACGGTCCACCTGATGGGAAGCGGTGGCCTATGGATTTATTCCCCAACTCGGCAGACATTAAGTGCATTAAATATTTGACTGACACTTGTATGTTTGTGTGGTGCAGGTGGAGCGCGGCGTGTCCCCACTGCCGGAGTCAGGCACGCACCGCGTGGTCATCACGTCGGAGGAGCAGTTCAAGATCTTCACCCTGCCATCGCTCAAGCCCCACAACAAGTACAAACTGACGGCGCACGAGGGCGCTAGGGTGAGTTGACATTGCCTATATTTTTTGAAGTTTGAAAAGGTACAGCTATAGCAGTCCAGAAATGAGAATAGTCTTCCAATAGTTTATTACATTTGTCTATTGTTTTCGTATGAAATTTCAACCAGCTTTTTTTATTAATGACTTTTACTTTATTGGCATTGTAAACCGTTTACCGGCAGCCTATCTGATTGCCAACTTATAAAAAAGTAGATCACATTGACAGTTGACTGTTCTGTTACCTCCTTCCTCCCTCCCCCCGCAAGCATTCGGAAAACCAGCCCTGCCCCCGCCTGCTCTCCACTGTACCCTCTGCTAGACAGATGGACACGTAGAGAGTGAGCAGCCCTCTAAGGGGCCACTCCTGCTTTGGCCGACATTTGCCGCAGATAGCAGCGTCTGCCCTGCGAGTGGCAGGCGCTGCTGTCTACGGCCTCCAGCTTTTTTTTTATCGTGCGGTAATCTCCATGGATACCACCCTCGTCGGCCATCGGGGGTGGTTATATCGGGATCGAACCGACTAAAACTGCACGCCGTCTCGAGTCTAATTACCGGGGTGTAAGGTTACCTAAAAGGCATATCCCTCGCACCCCAGCTGACCCCGGGTCATCTACGATTTTAAGATGGCCCCCTCGACACGCCCGAAGGGGGGTTGGGGCGAGCTCGCGCCACTTCGCTGGTGGTGGGGTGTAGGGTTGTCACCGACGTCGGCGCGCGGACAATCAGCTCGCTCCCCACTGTGCCCTCTGCGAGCCTCGGAGCAGCCGTCTAGAGGGCCACTCCCACCCCGGATTATTATTTTGTATCTATCGTATCACTTATCGACCAGTAAGTACAGCACCTACAAGGAACATGTTACGGCAGGTCCGGCGCACGGCGTTCGCGTGGTTCGAGTGCGGTGCGGGCGGCGAGCGACACCGCGAGTGGTGCCTGCTGTGCCTCACCAACCTGGGCGACTGCCTCGTGCTCAGCCCCGAGCTGCGCCGACAGCTCAACGCCGCCGCCGTCCGCAAGGAGGACATCAAGTGAGTACCGCCCGGATATTATTGCCTTAACCTGGTCGAAACGTCAGGCATTCCAAAGGTATGCATATACCTATACCATAATCGCGTTAATTCACGTTTGCATATTATTATAATCATTGCCTTGCTTTCAAAGGCATCGTACAAGTAACAAGTAACCAAGTGTGACTTCCCATCAGGTGGGCGATGTGCTTGTCTGCCACCTACGTGGTATAAAAAAAGTAATGTTTACCACTGAATACCAATTCTCGTAACAAAAATATTTTCAAAATTCGAACGTCTATGGCAGTCGCTAACCTTTAGTCCGTTTTTTTTATATATAGGACACGTCAATTTGACTTGACTTTACCTCAACTGATGGTAAGCTGAAGGTAAAGTCTCTGAAAGAGGGTCACCATTACATACACGTACCATGTTAACTATGCTTCTTAACTTGAAACAAGAATTTAAGGGTAGTTCGAGCCTCAAAAATCCGACAACTGGTCCAACTATAGAACTTGAATATAGGCAACCAAATGGGTGGTGTAGGTCAAGTACCAGTCGCTTCATCGTAATTAAACTGAAAACAATCCCAGTCGAGTTCTATTAAGACTTTTCGAGAAATTTTGTCCACTTTCCTTCTGCTACAAATATCATTTTACCTATTTATTTATGTCTCGTAGTCAATCGGCATGTAGTGTGTTTGCTTACCTATACACTTATATTATATTATAATGCTATACTCTTATATAAAGTGTCTTTACTGTAATAAAGGACAGTTATTATTCAGCAGCCAGTCGTATCATTTCTCTCCTAAACACATGCCCTTACATGGCGATCCTGCCATAAGTGGTGTACGGTATCAAGTTGTGACTCAATTCGAATAGTGACAATGTGTAGCTCTAGCTTCAGAACCTTTTTAACCTAAACACATGCCCTTACAGGCAAATGATGATGATGAGACAGCAATTCTTACTTTTTGTTATATTACCGACACAGAAATGACTAACTTTATACAACGAAAGATTTTAAATAAACGCTTTGTATAAAGTTTCTAACGCTTACCATTCTTTTCAGTGGCATTTCAAGTTTATGCTTCTCGAAACGAGGTGAAGCTCTCTATTTGCACTCTTCGTCCGAGTTACAACGAATTACATTATCTGCTACAAAGGTAAGTCAAATTGTCTAGGCCTCGATTTTGTTAAAACAAGCCACTGTCATGCCTCAGACTCTACAAAAAATTCCATGTAATTGTGGACTTTATTGTTTATTACGTTAAAGTATAAAATTAAAAGATATTTTGTAGAGCGAATCACAATGGCACACACCAATGACTTTTCAATGCTTTTCGAAATTATGTGTGTATTTATCGCAGGTTTATAAGTACCCGGTTAATGGCAATAGGCTCGCCATCTATTATATTGGGACCTAAACATAAACTGGCGAAATGTGGGTGCTAGCACCTCTGCCTACCCCTTTGGGGATATAGGCGTGAGTTTATGTTATGTTATGTAGAGCCAATGAAAAAGTTTAATGAATTATTTTCATTTGATTTTAGACTTTAACTGTACAACGGTACAGTCTAGAATTGAATAGCATTTTTATAGTATCAGTGGCATAACAATGGTTTGCCTTTAGCAGAATCGTGGCCTAGAATAGTCCTACTAATATTATATGTGTGAAAATTTGTAAGGATGGATGAAAGTAAAAGTGGCTGAACGGATCTAGGTGAAATTTGGTACAGTGGCAACAGAATGTGTATTTCTGGGGGGCGGGCCCATGTTCGACATAAAAGACGACTTTTATTTGTGTTCTGTAGGTGACAATTGCACAATGCCACATAATCCTATCGCCGTGGGCTGTGGCCCTACGAGGCACCATCGTTGAGGAACCTCCTCTAACCAATGGAGACCACAAGGTAATTATTATTTCATTTTTTTATTTGGTTCACAAAATTGTAAACAAACAGTAGGTAGCATATATTATGTAGATTACAAATAAGTCATTGCGTGATTATATTCTACTAGATGTGAACACAGCATCCAATGTAAGGTTATACTCGTATTACTATAGTTATAAACAATAATAACAACAATTACTCATATTTATTGCTAATCATACTTATAAAATTACATTCCAAAGTTGCATAGTGGTCCTAAATACAGCTTATATGCTTGAGGACTCGGGTTCAATTCCTGGGTCGAGTAAAGTGTTATTAGGTTTTCCTACTAGAATATACTTAGTAATAATCAGGGTCAGAGCATACTTTTCCATGCAAAAAGATTTTGTGACAGTCTTGGGACTGTCACGATCTCTTCTATATACATTCATACATAATACCTTAACTAATGCAAATAGCATTCATGTATAAAAATATTTCCACTGAGCTGGAATTCAATCTGACCTCTATCGTACCAGTGGTCTCATTTCTATTTGCAGACTTTTAAATAAATCATCTTATAATTTGTAATATCAAAAATCCCGAAACTTCAACACAGATTTCAACACTCTCCCAATCATGCTTTCATTCAATTGCAAATCCAACGCTTTAGCCAATACCGCCGCTAACACTGCAAATACATTTAACCTTTAATTACATTTAATTTCTATTTCATCCACGAAATATAAAATCAAGCGGAAATACCCCGTATCTCGATCGCTTACGTGTCACAATGCTATAAGATGTTCAACATGCGTTCAAGGCAATCGATACCTCGAGACAAAAATCTTTACCAAACATCAAAAAGTTCGCACATGTGTATTATCCAATCAAAAACTAATGAGAGGGCGTCCACAAATTGCGTGAGGTGTATTTTGTATTTTTCTGTCCCCCCCTCCCTCCCCCCCCCCCCCCCCCCCGGTGGGATTTCATGAGATTTTATTCAACCCCCTCCCCCATCCCCTAATCTCACGTGAAAGCTTTCAAAATGTGGGTTCTCACGTGTTTTATAGACGCTCCCTGAAGTGATTGATTAACCAATGATTGATATATTTAATTGACGCGCCCTGCACATACCGCCAAAGAGACTCTAAAAAATTATACAAGAGCACATTATCAAGATTTGTTTCCCATAACTTTACTAGCGAGATTTAAAGGTACTTCCGCCAGATTTTATATTCCCTGATTTCACCTCATAAACCTGTATATACTAGCTAAACTTTTCATATTGTAAATAATATCACAACGCTTCTCTACAAGCCGGTACGTGATCGCAATCCTCAATTACTGACCATCCAGGAGGAGGCTACCGAAGCGCCTCATGACGTCACGGCTGCGTCGGCCGATATCACCGTAGATTCGGTTCGCGACCATACCAACGCTACGTCCGACCAACAGGCACCACCGGAGCTTAATATTAATTTACAGGTAATGCTCTTTACTTTATTATAATTTGAAGCTTACTTATCACTTTAACGCTGAAGCCGGATGAGACACGACAGTCTTAAGACAGTCTATTACTTTACAAAAATTATGAAAGTGCGTGCAAACTTTCAAACATAACGTTTCATACACAAGGCTGTCTAATACCTAGAACATCTGCACGGTCTGTTTTATTTTTTTTTTTCGTAAGAACCTTCTCCCGATAATAACAAACACAACAAAAAAAGAATTAGTGAAATCGGTAGAGCCGTTGGTGAGTTATGCGCTTACCAACACATTTTGCGATTCATTTTTATATTATAGATGTATCTATACATTTTATCAATCTACCCCCCTCCTGTAAAATACAGAACTCGCAAGTGAACACGAGCTCTATGGTGGTGAAGACGACCACACGAACGACGATGAACGATAACGGCCCCGACGGTACCACCACGACCACCACTACAACTAACTCCATCACAGAGAACAGTGAGTATGATACTAACACCACTCCCTGAATAGAACCGATAGCGTATAGAGAAAGACCAAAGATAGCAATTATTTTGAGTTATACTGAGTGATTTTATAGTCGTTATTGACCCGAAAGGGGGTTACTCTGAATAATAATATGATATCATGTCCAAATTGCTGCACGAGTTATAATAAAAAAATTACTTGATGTAATCTTTTTCACTCGTTCGAGTAAAAACATTATTAGAGCGTCGATAAAAAATCACTGTCATTTTTTAATGAATGAATGTGCGCTCGCATGCATATTTCGAGTCATGACATGTCGGTGCTGGCATTGTCGCGGTCGTCAGGGATGTATTGTGATTGGTTAGTGATCGAAATTAAAAAAAAAAAGATTTTTAAATTAATGGCTCCAATCGATCCTGTTATCGAAACTGTGTCCAAAATAATTCGGTCCAAAACGACTATAAAATCAACGTGTAGGTATATTCCCAATACTTGCATATAGCACGGTAATCAAAAGTTCATAAGAAGCTAGCAATCCTTTCACTAAAGTATGAACATGTAGCGAGGTTTACAACATGATAGAAATACCTGTAATATAACCACGTCGTCGTGCAAATCGTATGGATTCCTTTACACTATTTTGTGCAAAATATCTGCACGAAATTAACTTAGACTACAAAATTTAAATAGAATGAGAAAATAAATAGGTACTCAAAAAAATATGTTTTGCATGATATAGCGAAATATACGCTATGAATTGGCTTACAACTATGAAATTATCTAAAGCAAAGCTTTTGCTATACGCAAAATTATATTTTTCTTATAAATTGTTGTAGAAAATGTATTAATTACTTATACTACCCTACAATACTAATCGAATGTCTATCTCTCAAATGAGTATTCAGTCTAAATTTAAAAAAAAAACCAAATTCAAATTGATAAATATACATTTTGTCAACAATTTCGCTATAGTTTTACAAATTGATACATAATATTAAAATATCGCTTCATTCACCATTATTATATGTTTATGTTACATGTTTTCCGTTTGTATGTTTGACGGGCGCTTTGTGTTTTTGTTTGTAGTCCTAGAGCACAGTCGCGAGGAAGGAGTCATCACCCGTATCGAGGTACCCTACACTTTGCTTACATAATACCTACCTACCTTATATTAGACGGAAATATTACTAAAATCAGTTTGCATTTCAACTATATTTTGTTCCTCTTGTACACATAACATTTAAACGTTTAATTTTTGATGAAAACAGTGGTCCATCTTTACCATTTGATTGTTAAAAATCCTCTGAATGGTATGCTCAGATTCAAATAATGTATGGCTGAAAATTTAAGCATTTGGAACCTAAAATTATGCTATTTTAGAACACTTTGGAACATGAAATGAAATGTTTTCTTTGTGCGCATAGAATATGTTAGTAGCGGGTATCTATTTTTTTTTATATACTAAGTAGGTGGCAGACAAGCACACGGCCCACCTGATGGGAAGCGGTCACCGTGGCCTATAGACGTGTGCAACACTAAGCGTGTCACACACGCGCTGCCTACTCTGAAAGGAACGGGGGAAGGCTAGGAAGGGGTGGGAGGAGGGGTACAGTGAGCTCTGGCTACCCTACTTACCGACTTTCTTTCTATTTTATTTGATCTCTAGAATCTTGAGGTCATTCAACCGGTATGCTATGATTGAACGTTTAAAAGAAGAGTTCCCTATAGAGGGTGAAGTGTTAAAACATTGAGCGTCCAAATACTGAGGCTATTTATTCCATTCATGAAGTGATTTTAAATATTTCCGTCTACTAGTACTTATATAATTTAAACGTCTATTTTGCATGGCTCTAAATCTATCTACTTTATATCTTTCTACTAATTATTTAGCTTCAATGCCTAAGCGATTCTTCATGTTCCAACATATATTTCTCGCGTCAACTTTTTATTTGCGGGGAATACGAGTTGAATGTGAACTATCCTTATGTGACTAACTGCTCTCCATATCCAGCTCCTGTTACTAAATTTCTCAAACTAACAAAACTTAACGAACGTGTGTAATAATTAACTAATAAACTTCTGCAATGTTGTGGCGTCCGCTCGTTGTTCGTCTATGGTTCATTCGCCATCATAGCAAAATTTGGAGTCATTAGATTGTATTTCTACAAAATTGTTTTTTTTTGGAATTCAATGTTTAGTAGAACTCCCTAAACACATGCGGCCGCCACGCACTGCGGAGAAGAACGTAAGGTGGTACTCATAAAGGTGTTCCTACAGACGGGCACGGTCACAGTGCCAGCCGGCACCGACCCGAAGCTGATCCTCGAGATGTTTGACCTACAGCGCACCCCACTAAACGTGCCGGTGCCGCCTCAACCCACACCCGCCGAGACCAACTAATTGACGCAGCACATTCGACAGTACGGCATGTGAAAACACACGTTTACCTACCACCAGTAACACACTGGTCTGTAATTTCGCCAATTAAAACGCATTGTGCCTCCGGTATCCGCACCACCGAAATCATATAGCCAGATACCGGTGCTTTTATCATTTGACAAGTATTGTATAAGTTTCTATAAGCAGTTCCGTGATTGTTTATTGCTATTTCGCATCTGTGCCTAGACCATAGATATAGAGATATCGACTGAGCGTTCCATATTCAGATATGAAGTAAATACTGTTACATGAGTGCGAAAGAGACGAGACTGCGTAGCCATAGCTATCTCTTTTTAAAATCTAATTTGACTAGACTTGATAGGTGTATAAGTTATCAAGCAGCGGAAATGAGACAGGCAATAGCCACACCGTGCTTATGTTTCTTTCTATGGCAAATCTTTATAAGAAGTAATGCTCAGTCTATTCATACATATCTATAACCTAGACAGCTAAAGCTACTGCCATTAAATCATTTTTCTTACTTTAAAAGTCAATTCGGTTACTCTAGGTATACAAAAATATTCAATAAGATAATAATTTCTTTACTTTAATATATATATTTTCTCTTGTTCTAAGAATATTTCGCATTTTATTATGTTTACGTTAAATATTATTTAGTATAACTTGGTTTGCATGTTTATATAATTGCGACAATATGGGTGTAATTTTCGTTTCATTGTTGTGTATTATTTGTAATAAATAAAATACGATTATATTATGCTTATTCTGTACTTAACAGTATCAAAAGAATTATCTATCTAATGAGATTATTTTTTTTAAACATTGTATTAATTTCTTTAGAATTTAACTTAAAAAAATATGTGATAGCTAATTTTGCTGTTTCAAACATAGCTAACTCGATAAAAAAATAGTATTGACACGACCATTATGTTTATTTGCAAAAGTTAATCGTTTATGTTAGTACAAAATACGGACGCCATAGCAACGTTTGTTGTACCAGCAATACTGCAATATAATTGTGGATTGTTTTAAATAATTAGTTAAGTGAACAATGTGAAATTAATATTCTAATTTAGCTTGTTAAGTTAGTATTTCTTACATTCAAAGTGAATGTAATGTGCCTATTTATTTCTTTTTTATTATGATAAAGATTGTATCTAGGTAATTAGAGTTAGACGTTTTGACAATTAGTAATGACTAGAGTATATTTTATTATGAATAAATAGCATTTAAATTTTCCACGACAAAATTGGAATAAACATTTTTATTGCCAATTATAAATAATAGAATGAAAAATTGTTGTATTACTTTGCAGTGTTTCAATTGAATTGTATATTCAGTAAATATTATTTTTAATAAATTATAATGTTGTACGAATGGAAAGTTTTAAGCAATATTTTTTTAGCATTTTAATACTTTTTTAATTTTATTTTGCCATTGCCAAGTTCATCTTATCGCTTAATCGGATACTTTCGTTTTAGTGTTATAAAAATGGCAGCTAATATGAGGAGCTATCTAAGCACGTCGTACTACACATCACAATTTGTGATATAAGGGGATTGATTTATTGTTTAGACATATATTTTATTCATAGATATAAGTTCAATGTGCCTGTCTGTTTTTAGCAAACTTCAGCCCTTCGGGCATATCAAGATATATAACGTGTACTGTAGCAAGCGTCAAGGGTACTCGCGTGACGTCCGAACGCTTCTATTTATACCTATAAAATAAATATACAATTTTTCTCCTTATACTGCGCATTTTAAAACTTTGATACGAAATTAACAATTTCTATCCAACATTCTTACAAGAAAATAAAAGCTAAGACTATATTGTGAATTTTATTTTCCTACTCCACTTTAGTATTGCATCTTTTGCAAACAATTCTGTGCGTCCTGTGAAAAGGGGTACAAGTCAACTTATATCGAATTTGATGTTATTATAGCACCTCAATCAGAAAAAAATACTCTATTTTTCTATCTATTCACCATTTTGATACGTCTATTCGTTTCTGAGATAGTGTGATACATCTAAGACGAAATGGCGTCATTTGATAAAATATGACTGTGTAAATAAATATATGTTGACATCTATCAATCATAATATTCAAGTTATTTGTGTGTAAAAATGTATCTCAAGTCATATCATTATTAACATTATATTTATTACCTTCTAATAAGGTGTCATCTGGTACATGTTTAGTTATATCAATTGACACAAAGTAAATTCGTACACTGCATCGATACAACTAAAGTTGTATTATTGCTCACATACATAGTAAACTAATATTTTTGTGTAAACTAATTCAACTAAAATTATATCAATAATGACGAGAAGATTAAAACGGTTTTGATCCAAAATATTGTGCAAAGTAATACATGTTACGAACGCGAGCTGTGCGCGGGATGCAGGGGGCGCTACTGCGAGGGTACCGCCGCCCGCGCGGGGTCAGCGCCGTAAAATACTACTGGACAAGGTGCTCGCGCGCGCTCTCTGAGCAATCCAACATGGCGCACAATGTACCTATTAGATGTATCATTTTACACAAATTCTGTTTTATTATTCGTATATTCATAATAACAAGAACTAATAACCATTTACACAAAATAATTACTCCACTTATATCAATATACAATAAATCTATTTATTAATGTGTAAAAGTGAAAAACATTGCAATTTACGTAGATGCGCCCCAGTATTGCTCCTAAACACCTAATTATATAATAAGAATAATAATAAAACTCTGTATTGTACACCAAGGACATAAAAGTAGTAACAATAATACTTAAATTAAAGTATTAACAATTGGCGGCCTTATTGCTCCGTGGCAATCTCTACCAGGCAACCATAATAATGTGCGTATACTTCCGCTAGTATTTGAGTATTATCGGTATACCTACACTATTTATCTATAAGTGCACGCGCACACAAACCGCTGACAGTTGGCGGACGACGCTAGTGTCTATCGAACTGTACCCCGCGTTCCCCCCAACCGAAAATAGATGGAGCAAAGCGTCTTCGTGGATTGCACTATCTGTAGGTAATGAATACCGTTATTATTTTACTTAGTTATTTATGTTCTATGATAGTCTATAATGTAAAATTTCATTGTTGCAGCATCGTTCTTGCCGTGCAAAACGCATGTTGACTATGATGCTCGTAGCTGCTCATGATCTGCCGAATATAATTTCCATATACCACAAGTTTTTAACCCCTGGTTATTTTTTTATATACTATGTAGGTAGCAGAACGGCGTAACTCTCACGTCCACGCTTAACTTCGGGTCATACATTGAAGCTAAAGCTTAGCTGGCTGCAAAAAAGCTGGGCATCCTATCTAAGGTGCGACAGTACTTCACACCGGAGCAATAAAATTGCTTAAGTTTTTGTACCAAGCGCAGGTTCGATCCTGTCTGGAGTACACTACTCGTATCTGTGTTATGTCTCAACTAAATACCACCTTGACGCGCTGGAGACGATCGAGAATCGAGAGACGAGCCAAGAGGTTCATCAACGACGTTGCACTAGTCGAGAAAAGGCTTCAGAACCTTGCCCATAGACGCAAAGTTGCAGGTCTATCGGTTTTCTATCGGATACATTTCGGAGAGTGCGCTCTGGAATTGCACAACCTGATACCCCCAAATCTTTCCATCAGCGAACGACCAGACGAACAGCGACGCAACACCGCTTTATGGTCGATATTCCACTCATACGCACAAAGCGCTTTGCCGACTCGTTCATCATGCGTACAGTTAAGGAGTGGAATTCCTTGCCCGAGTCTGTGTTTCTGGAAAGCTATAACCTGGAAATATTCAAGTCACGAGTGAAAAGATTCCTTCTAGGCAAGCGTGATCGTAGACCACATCGTCACTTACAATCAAGTGAGATAGTAGTCAAACGTAAGCTTATCTTGAATAAAAAAAAAAGTAGCAGACAAGCACACGGCCCACCTGATGAGAAGCGGTCACCGTGGCCCAAGGACGTGTGTCACACTACGGGCTTCACGCACGCGCTGAACCTACCCTGAAGGGAAGGGTAGCGGGCTAGGAAGGGGTGGGAAGGCTTGTCTTCCAACCCTGTGGGGGGAAGGGGAAGAGGGGTACAGTGAGCTCTGGTTACCGTACTTACCGGCGGGAACACAACACGATGGTTATTATAGCCGCGGTCTTCTGTAGGGCGGAGGTAGAAACTGTTTTTCGTTTATGTTGTATTGTTGACTTATGTCCTTGATGTTTATTTCCTTTTTAACTAAATTAAAATATTCCAACTTTCAAACCAAGTGACACTCAATAACACCTAAAATAAAAGTGATTATGTATTTTTGTTTCTTTTTTATTCCTCTATTTTTATACCTTTTTCTTTAGATTGTTTCTTGTATCATATTACACAAAATTGAGTTACGATTTAAGTCTACTTATATCAAAAAACACGAACTTTATTCACGAGTAAAATGATATAAATAATAAAAAATCTATTTTTACGAGTTTTGTGCCTACAGTGCTTTCGCCAATAGAAAAATATTACTTGTTTGTTAGACAGCTTTGAACAGGAGATGATTAGTTTCATATAAAACTACCTGATAATACAACAAATATCACCTTTCACCAAACCTTCACATAGCGTGTAAATCGATTTATCTCATTTAGAATCATTATACGCGAGCATCCATATGGTGTGTTTTGATACAACAAACAGTTTTTTTTAAATATCTCGTCCTATATTGAACACTCTTGAGCAGGAACCTAGTAGATTGTTAACAATACCACAATAAAGTAAAATATGTCACTAGTTTTGAAAACAAATTATTCTAACAAATTTTATGAATTTTTAAACACAAAAACTAGTCTACTGTAAAGTTGACTTTTTCGACATGTAGGGGAGACTGAGGACACTTGATCCCCCCTTTTGTTTTTTATCCCTAATTTTTTTATTGAGTATCCGTTTAAAAAACCGTTGGT
Organism: Lithosia quadra; assembly: GCA_963576445.1. Lineage (NCBI taxonomy): Eukaryota > Metazoa > Arthropoda > Insecta > Lepidoptera > Erebidae > Lithosia > Lithosia quadra. Next base: position 13,249,748 of record OY754884.1, on the reverse strand, counting down.
ACTGAAATACGTGAAATTTATTTGCTCATAATTGCTATGAGAACCAAAGATATTAATGTCTAAATTTCGTAGTTATTTGACTAAAAACAATAATAGGGAATTGTATCATGTGTCCCGTATATATGCAAGACTTGATCCCCCCCGTCTGGATGACGATCTTGGGGGATCAAGTCTCCCATATTTAGGGTGACATGATACCATTATTACCAAGGCGTTAGATAAAAAATGTCTTAAAAATAGAATAAACTTTTATTTAGTTTCGAAATCACTTAATTCTTTATAAATCTATGCACCTTCTTTAGTTTTGTAGACTCTGGGCATTTTGATCTGCAATGAATTGAGGAAAAAAAAGCGAGGGGACACTTGATCCAGGTGGATCAAATGTCCCATAATAGAGTGTACCAAGTATACCCCTAGCTACTTGAGGCTATAAACAAAAATATTTTGAAATGTCTTTTATATAGCCACTTTTATAGGTCAAAAAACCATAATGATATATGTAATGGCTCGTATTAAATTCATACACACGTAAAAGTCCTATTTTAAAGATATGTTTAGTCGAAGTGAAAATTCACCAAAGTTTACTTTTTGCCGCAGCAATCACTTGGTCGCCCGCCATTTACCCAAGTCTCAAATGTAATAAGTGTAACAACTGTAGAAAGTTATTGCGTATCTTAAACAACAGATGCTCCCAATATAGAAGTAGATACGGCCTGTACAAGTTCCGTAAATCTTGTGTACCTAGTCTCCCGTATGGATCAAGTATCCTCAGTCTCCCCTACCGGTTTTCACAGGACACACAGAATTAGTAGGCAGGTAATTGTTTGCAACATTATAATCTTAACTCAAATCGAGGAAGTTAACATCCAGGGTAGGAATTGAACCTGTGACCAGTCATTTTCTAGGGGAAATATTCTAAACTATTGAGCTACCCTGCCCTGGATTGGATAGCTAAAATTTATCGTCCATATGCGTCTCGTATTTTTAGTTTATAATAAACCAATCACGGGCTGAAAGACTCGCGTCATTGGATGATCAGTCGGCCTTGCTGGTAAGCGTCGTCCACTGAGAGATAATAGATCAGTGGCGTCGTCAGTGCTTATGGTAATCTTGATTGGTCAATAGAGTCATTCCATTCAGTATTTAGTGCAACTTAGTTCTCCGAAATAAATAAAGTTTTATTAAAACAGGAAATGCCCTACATGCTTTCTACTCTCACCAAGGTATTATGACAATTTGGTCGTACCAATATTATACCAGACTATACAGAATTTCTGTTCTTCGCAATAATTATTGTCTGATATACGTGTGTACCTCTACCTCACCGTCCCACCCCTCAACGAAAACTAATTGATTGAACCGCGGGTAGTGAATTCTCCTGTGCTAAATATTCGAGTGTTTTATCAACCTGTGATCTCGTTGATTTAGTTTTTAAATCTATTTTCCAAAGTTTACATAATTTATAATATTATAATCTATATCGTAGTCTGAGATCTATATCCAATTTATGGTCATAGTAGCTGTCAAAGTGTCATGCATCAGACTTTGATAGTGATGTCGAGTTTTCCACAAATTTAACATCGATAGATCTGATATACTTTTTTAAAATGGTATCTTATGAAAGTTAAGCTGTCTACACCCAGCTTCCCAAAATTGTAAGGGCAGGTATAACAGCATAAAAAACTTGGAGGTGCAAAATATCAAATATCACATACAAAAAGGTTATGATTGATTCTAGGTAAAATTAATAGATGTAAGTGTAGTGATAAAACGACTTATTTAGTAACTATGAAGATGAAGCTGTTATAAGTATTTTTAACTTCATCATCACAGCTAACGTGGAGTACCTACTCTGCAGGGAAATTGGGTTGGAATATTTTGCAAGGGCAATATGCATCATCTTATAAAGTTGTAACAATAATAGTAGAAAAAAAAATGTAGTATTAATGATATCCAAATAATTGTTTGCGTTTTTTTATTTTATTTCGATAACGATAATAAATCGACTGTACTAATGTACATCACTAGTGTTATCTTCGGATTTCGGATTGTTGTCACTTGTTTGTCACTTTGTCTTCGTCAAATTGTTGTGTTGATGGAAATATAAATATAATTTCTGTGTACATAGCTGTTCAAAATATAATAATATGGCTCTCTGCAGAATATGCCTCAGTAAGAAGCCAGAAAAAGATATATTACAACTAGAAATTGGCAAAAAGAACGATGTAAAGTCGTATTCAGATATCATGTTGTTTTGTTTGGACGTACAGGTAAACAAGATCTTTTATTTATATTGGCGTAATTTACGTAAAAATTACATATTATCATCACTTTATGCTCAATTTCAGGTGGAACAGAACTCAAAACTAAGTACAAAGTTGTGTTTAAAATGCACAAAAAAGGTATTAGCATTTTACAATTTCAAAACTTTAGCTTTAAAAAACGATGCATATTTGAGGTCGCTAGACGATAAAAATGTTTTTCTAAGTGAAGATGAAATTAAAATTAAATCGGAAGTATTGTCGTTGAGCGGCGATGAAGTTGAAGTAAAGGATGAAATAAATTATGGAATATGTTTGAAAACAGAGAGTCCAGAACATGACTATAATTCGGGCTCAGAAGATGAGTACCTTAGTGTAATAAAGAAGATTAAGTATGAATATGTTGAAGAACAAACTAAACAGAACAATATATGTAAATCAGACAGTAAAGAGAATGGTATGTATATAATGTAACAGATATATCATTTAAATGAATATACCAAGGTTTAAATTCAAGGGCTAAAATATTCCAAACTAGCTTCCGCCTACGGCTTCGCCCACGTGGATGTCGGCTATCGCGACCAGGCATAGCCTATGTCTCAAGGTCTAATCTAATCTACCCCTAAACCAAATTTCATCAAATTAGGTTCAACGGTTAAGGCGTGAAAGCATAACAGACAGACAGACAGTTACTTTCGTATTTATAATATTAGTATGGAAGTATGGATTCTGATCATTTGGTGTGAGATAATTAAAGAAGACTTTCTTTTTAATAATGATAATTCAAACATTATGGAGTGTTATCATGTACCAATCCTAAACCTTGAGTGGATTAAGGTCATTTCTGTGATTGGCGGGTCATAATTGCTGTTCTCCGCTGTGGGATGCAATAATTCTGCCTCACCAAACTCAGCCCAATGTCCACACACAAAAAATTTGTTGCTTACATGAGCAGAAACAATTAGCATATATAAAACAAATAACTTAATTTTTCAGCACTAACTATAACCCTAAAAAGAGGAAAACATAAGAAAGCCAAGTCCGGTACTACACCAACCACAAAACAGATGTGTGCAGAATGTGGCAAGACTGTGACCGATTTGAAGGCCCACTCATACTTGCACCTGCCAGAGTCGGAACGGAAACGTATCAAATGTCATGTGTGCGATAAAATGTTTTCTAGCCACAGTGCAAGATATAAACACAATAAAATTAAACATTTAGGAGTGAAGCAACTGTGTACTATATGTAATAAATGTAAGTGCAAGTCATATCTATTTCTTCCAATGTTGTGCGGGCCGGATATACCAACTGAACCGATATATGAATGACAAATCAGTAATACCAATAGTATCTTAATTCCTTAGGGTTAAGTAAAAATGTATTACATGTTGAACAATAGGACAGTAACCACAGAAGCTATAATCAATATCATCCTCTGAACCTCTGAACGCAGTTGTGGTCGGTTTTTCTGCCTTACATGTATGCAGCAGCGAACTATTTTTTTAAATATCGGTCACGTCAATATGACTTCACCTTGCCTGATGGTAAACTAAAGGTAAAGTCTCAGGAAATGGGTCACCATTACATACACCGACAGGTGACCCTCAACTTGACGACCTCATCAATTGCTTTTCACGCCCTGCTGAAAGAACTCCAATATTTTACGTGACTCACTCAATGAAATTGCTAATGAGTTGTGAAGGTCCGCTCCTTCAGAAATCATTAACAATATCGAAGTTCTGTGGTTAGACTAGCTGTTAGACATTTTAGGGCTCCAAGTACCCGTAATGACTGCCATCAATTTAAGTATGGCAACTGGGACTTATTGAATCCATCAACAATATTTTTTCTTACAGCTGTGAGCCATTTAAAGCAGCATAAACGTGTAGTGCATGAAAAAGACTCCTTACCATTCGAGTGTGTGGAATGCGGACGGCGGTTCATCAGCAAGTCGAACTTAGACCTTCACACAAGGACTCATACCAAAGACCGACCATTTAGCTGTGAGCTCTGTGAAAAGAAATTCGCTACCAAAGGACTGGTGCACCAGCATATGTGAGTATTTAAAAAAAAACTGTAATTGGGATGTTGGCTATCTTATATTTGTTGTTGAAAAATCGACGAGGTCTCGGGTTCGAACCCAGGTTCACCATGGCACACACCAATAACTTTCGATGCTTTTCGAAGTTATGTGTGTATTTATCGTAGGTTTATAAGTGCCCGGTTAATGGCAATAGGCTCGCCACCTATTACATTGGGACCTAAACATAAACTGGTGAAATGTGGGTGCTAGCACCTCTGCCTACCCCTTCGGGGATATAGGCGTGAGTTTATGTTATGTATGTTATGTTATGTTGAAAAATGTTCATGCCCAAAAGTGCTCCACACAAAATTGTATCAAATTGACTTTACAATGTTTGGCTCACATTTGTTTCACACGCACACAATATATGGAGTGCAAGAGAATATTGCATTTATCTCAGTCAACATTGCGTTTACATAATATGTGTAATACACATTAAAATTACTTGAAAATTTAACGAGCATAAACACAAGTTATAAATGACTTAATTTGATTCTTTATATTATGCACTATTTTGGGAACTGAAAATAATGAAAAGTTTTTGTTTCAATCAATCAATTAGCTTATTGCAGTCTACTTCTGAACGTAGGACTCTCATAGAATGGTTTGGTTGATTGATAGAATTCAATTTGTTTCAGACGATCTGTCCATGAAAAAGAAAAACCTCACTTATGCCAACTGTGCTCCAAAAGTTTCTTCAAGAAATATCATCTACAAGTACATTTGAAGTAAGTGCAATTTCTTATTGTGTATTTTTTTTTTTGTGTAATTAAATAAATAATTACGTATTCTACGACATTCCACACAGCGCCCTCTACACCCAAAGGAAGCATAGCTTAACTAGCCTAGATATGTTTTAGAGAAACGTGCTTATAGAAATACATACTTAGATACGTTTTTTATAAATACATTACACATAGAAACACCCAGCCCAATGCAAATAGACATATTCATGCATACAAATATTTGCAGTGAGCGGAAATCGAACCCACGCCCCTTGTCTTAGCAGTCGAATCCATATAATATTATAAATGCGAAAGTAACTCTGTCTGTCTGTCTGTCTGTTACGCTTTCACGCCTGAACCGCTGAATCGATTTTGATGAAATTTGGTATAGGAGTAGATTAGACCTCGAGAATGAACATAAGATATGTTTGGTCGCGATAACCGACATCCACGCGGGCGGAGCCTCGGGCGGAAGCTAGTAAATAATAATTGTCAATATAGAGCACGGGTGTTGCCAGGCATTTATATTTTGTCTGTCTGTTATATTAAGATAATTTTCTTGGTACAGGAGTCACTCCAAAGAGAGGACGCACGAGTGTCCGGAGTGCGGCAAGTTCTATAAAACGGAGTCCACACTGAAGAGTCACCTCGAGACGCACGGTGACGTCAGGAATTTCTGTTGTGACCTCTGCCCGCAGACGTTTATGAAGAGAGAGTGAGTATACCTACTTATACAAGAATTCAACGGAGGTAGGACACGACGGTATCTCCCGTCCGAACTGAGCAGTCCAACTGAGGTAGTCGGTGCCTACGCCATCGCTAATACTCGATGGTGTCATGGGGACTAGGATGATTCCTCTTGACACTACTGGAGGTGTCGTGGGGATTAAGAAGATTCCTCCTGACACCTTTAGAGATGTCATGGGGAATAGGTGATTCCCCATGACACCACTAGGGGTCTCATTTGGTGGTGTCATGGGGAAAGAACGGTACCTACGCCATCACTAATACTCGATGGTGTCATGGGGACTAAGATGATTCCTCTTGACCCCACTGGAGGTGTCGTGAGGATTAAAAAGATTCCTCCTGACACCACTAGAGGTGCATGGGTAATAGGTGATTCCCCATGACACCACTAGGGATCTCATTTGGTGGTGTCATGGGGAAAGAACGGTACCTACGCCATCACTAATGCTCGATGGTGTCATGGGGACTAAGATGATTCCTCTTGACGCCACTGGGGGTGTCGTGGGGATTAAGAAGATTCCTCCTGACACCACTAGAGGTCTCATTTGGTGGTGTCATGGGGAAAAAACGGTACCTACGCCCTACAGAAGACCGCGGCCATAATAACCGTTGTGTTGTGTTCCCGGCGGTAAGTAGGGTATTCAGAGCTCACTGGAGGGATTTGTCAACGGGGAAATCAAAGTCTCTTGCGTTGTCAGCACAGAAACTCTCAACCACCCTTCAACCAATCTCTCCCACTCCCCCCCCCCCCTTCCCCCCACAGTAGTTAGTGCGAGTGTGACATCACTGGTCCTGCCCACGTCCATAGGCCACGGTGACCGCTTCTCATCAGGTGGGCTGTGTGCAACTACCTACTTACACGTCGAAGAGAATCATATAAGATTTGGTTAAATACCTACTTGACATTTTCTAAAATAAATTATTAAAATTCTAATGACCATTTGATCCCTATTCACCCCCTTGTTCCCTATTCACCCCGTTTTTTACTGTATGTAATTCAAGTGTCGTTTGTCAACAGATACCTGTGGGTGCATATGCAGTCCCACGCCAAGATTAAACGCTACCCGTGCCAGTACTGCGGCGTCAAGTTCCACCGCTCCGACCACCGCAAGCGGCACGAGTTCACCGCTCACCAGAAACACCTCATCGCCTCCGCCCCCTCCTCTACATGACACCAGAATACAGGAAAGTGTGATGTACCCTCTTAAAATTTCCACTGGTTTTTGGGGTCCCAACAAGATCTTTGAGGCCCAAGCCAACCACATTTGCAAGCCGGTACACCGCTGATTGATGGATGAGACTCTGGACTGGCACGTCAGATAGCAGTCGCTCCCATAAAAGCTCCGAACCGCGAACAACGCTAAGATAATAACGATACTTAGTGACGTCACCGGCAAATATAGACAATCGAATTTCTGATGTGAGCTCTTTGCCTATGTGATTGCGTAAAGTTTAGCGCCATCTAGTGACAATCCAGTCTACTCGATCACGTATTGGTCAAGCATTGGAATATTTTTACGGAACTCGTGTTAAGCATCCCTGGGCCCGTAGACAAGTGTCACAAGTGTAATTTGACGCTATCGCTAAGGAATAGAAAAGATTAGATCGACCAATCACACTCGAGCTCGGGATTCCGCCGCGGCGCGCGCATCGTACGCCGGCGACGAGCTTGGATGTGATTGGTCGACCCAATCTATTCGTTTCCTTAGCGATCGTTAGCGATTTAGACTTTTGACACTTATCTACAGGGGCTGATGCTTTATGAGTACAACTTACTTGTTCTAACTAGGGTTTGTACATCGCTGAAACTTGGAATTTAAATATGCATCTTAGCACCTATGCCGAAAATACATTATTACATTTATTACCGGATTTGATGGTTGAACAAAACTGTGCGCTTTTTGATTGGTCCACTTCGCAAAACCTCTAATTCACGAATCGTCATTTTGTATAGGCCCGCTTTCTTTTTGTTTAAGTCTATTTATTATGTAAAAAAAATGATTATTTTAATAGTATATATTAGAAGTTGACCAATTATGTTGACAAAATTATTAGCATTAAACTGGAAGTTGACCAAATGCTAAGTGGACAATTTTCTGAGAGTGGGCAAAATTGATAATTGCGACACAAGTTGCCCTGGAAAAACTATGCTCTTTTAGAAGAGCCACACATTATTTAGAATATATTATTTATTATAATTATACTGCACCTACAACGCTCCCAAAGGGCCATTTGTCAAAAAATATATAATAAGCTTATTTTTGTTTAGTTAAATAAGACTTCCACTATGGTGCTATTAGTTATTTTAACATTTTATCTTAAATTTGGGGTCCTAAAAGTGTTAAAAAGTACAGTGTCCTAATAGTAGCAGCTGTGCCGAATTTTAACCACTCCGGGCAAAGATGATAATTTTAGCCACACCTTTATATCTGAAGTGTACCACCATATAAGTCATGTTTGTGATGTTGCCAACCTGGGTGAGAGGTGGATGACTAATGGCGAGGTTAAAGTTATCCCTATCTTCCGGATACGGATACCTAAGTCAATTTTGCCGCTTTGGGCAAATGCCCGGTTTGCCGCCCCCTGGATCGTGCCCTACCTCACTCACGAATTACTTATTATAAATAATACACTATTATAATGTCAAAGTGGTGGCTCATCACAGAATTTTTTTATTGCGATTGGATGAATGGTGTAAAATGATGTAATTATTGAAGTTCGTTAATTTTTTTAAAATTTTTGTATGTAAAGATACTTTATACGTAGGTTGCGGCTCTTTTCAAATAAAATGCAATCCAAATAATTTGTATGCTTAAGATATTAGAATGTAAGTATGGCCCAGAGTTAAATGTATAACATTATACAAGTATTTGTTAAGTTTAAAGAATATTACAAACTATTTTTCTGTTAAAACATTGTTTTATTATACACCATTAAACAAAATTCGTACAAACCTGACATTACATTCGAAGTATTGATTACATTATAAGATATATGATTTACTAAAATTGAAAGGATTCATTATTATTAAATTCACCCATTGATTAGCGAGTTAGTTACACAATGGGTACAGTAAGGCCGAACGCAGACGGCGGGGGGGTCAAAATGACTGCGCGCTCTCAAGAATAAATAAAATAATAAATAATCTCTGAAGTTAATAAAGTTGCATTTGTCCGCGCAATAGCTCCTGTCGCTTGTCAGACATACGCGGGCTAAATGCGATCTAATGTTAGTAATAATAAGAGTGCGTCGCGTTCATTTTGACCGCCCCGGGCCTCCATCTGCTTATCGCCTAATAGTTCAGTGAATCCAGCTGACTTTTAGTAACTTTAGGGCTAGCGCACATTAGAGACAAGACAGTCTTTAGACACTTGTCTCGACGTGGCTTGTAGGTCACAGCTTTGTTTTGTACTCAAGAGTGTTTAAAAGGGCAATAGTCTGCTTGTAGACTGTTGTCTTTAAATGAGCGCTAGCCTCAACCACGTATCCAAGTTCGATCTATATAGAATACTAATATGAACTCAAACCTTAAACCAAAATCAATAAATTAACTCTAGTCAGGGCAAAGCGGCTTTTCAGCAATATTCTCAGACTCTGCCAATTGCTCCCTCAATTCAGCGTCTAACTGAACGCACGCTCCACCTTCCTCTGTCAGTCTCGGGGAGTTAGATGGCGTGTAGATTTCTAAGGTATTGTGTATGAATTGCAGCTTGTGAGAGAGGTGGGGATACTCTCTCTCTAAAGCCTCTACGATGTACCTCAAGGTGTCGTTCAGAGTTTTCGCCTGGTTGTACTCTGCTAAGACAACGTTCTTCGGCTTGCGTACTTTGACCGACTGGCGTTTGATAGCAGTGGCTAGTTCAGTGCCGAGACGCTGGCTTCGTACTACGCGTTCTAGGAGCTGGAATAGGAATATAAACATTGTGTTAAAATATTATTTAAACTCCAGTGATCTAACGACATAAGTAAATGTTGAAATCTAAAAGTAAAACAATAGGTTCTAGAATGCGTCATTTTTCATTTTTCATTTTAGAAACACAAAGGCCAATGCAAATAGACATATTCGTACACGTACCAAAATATTTGTTTTGAGCGGGAACCGAACCCGCAACATCTGACGTAGCCACAAAGATCGTCAGATTTCCATCTGACGTTGAGGATAACCTGTACTTACGTATTGTTTCATCCGGTCAGTCTCCTGGCATTCTCTTATTAAGTCGGCGATATGCTGTTCTAATTGGGAGTTCATGGAGCTGGTCTCGTTCACCTCCACATCTAGACGTTCCTGTTCTTTTAACAGGAACTCCATGCGACTTTTTGCCGCCGCCAGATCCTGTACATACAATAAGTACTTTTCGAGTAATGTGGTGATACTACACGGTGAAAAGCTTAGTAGGTATATTATGCAGATAGCCACGACTGACAAAACTATAGGCTTTCATTGATAAGTTACTAAAACTTCTACCTTAGTAACTCGAGCAACATTGGCTTTCGCAAGCCTCAGCTTGTGATGGTATGAAGACTGCGAGGTACTGTGGCTACCGTGAGCCTTCTCCACAGCTGCAGCTGCCCTGTTCTTCTCCATGGCGGTATCGCGACGGGTCACGTACAGAGCCAGATCTTCGGCTAACTTCTCACTAGTACGACGCAACTGCTCGCGACGTACCTGGTATTCAAGAATAGAAGTTGATGATGAACACTTCAAACTGTAAGTATATTTTTATACCCATTAATTTTATAGTCTTAGCAAATATTTACCTCCATTCTATGAATTTCCGCTCTCATTTGCCCTATCTCCCCAGCTGCAGACTTGGCGTTTGTCATATTCCTCTTCAGTTCTACCGCCAAGATGCCCTTCCTCTGCCATATAAGTGCTTCCCTCTGAACACGGTCCAGGTCTTGCGTTAGGTTCATTTTGTCTCTATCCAGTTCCTCAATGTCCTCTTCTAGTTGTATAATTTCCATTTCTGCGTCCTTTGAATAAGACAAGCAACAAGTAAACACAAAATTCACAATCGATCCTTATTTTCACATCTCTGCTGAGGTGCTTAGAGAAGGACTCACTGGAAAGAACACTGTGTGGTTTTCGTCGGTCTGATCCAGGCATAGCCAATTCAACGGTATCCTCAATGAGACGGTATCCTATGCAGGTATCCAGTGTATTCACTCATGCAAAAAGCAACGTTACCTACTCGTACTGGATACAAAGTGAATCCAGAGTGAATTTCATACTCACTAGTGAGCGCGTAAACGCAAATTTGTATGGGATTGGATTAGCGCCGCCTGGTGGCAAACGTGGGAATCATTTATCGGTGAGCAAGTTAGCTCCTAACGTGACTCTCCGATTCACTTAACTCAGTGACAACTTCTGTCAACAATTTTTATGTAACTCAGTATAGGCACTCAGGTCCGTCTCGAATGGACTCACTCTTGTCTAAGTGCTCTTAAAGCTCACCTTCAGATTAGCTGCATATTCGTGTGTCATGGCCACATTAGCTCTTTCCGCGATGAGATTCCTATCGATCGCGTCCCGGCGCGTGCGCTCGAGCACCTCGAGCCGACCACGCAGCTCGCGCAGAGAGCGATCGACGCGCGCGCGCTCCGCCAACACATTCTCGCATTCCGCTTGCGTGTGCATTATTTTTTGTTCGCAGATTTGGATTTCTGTAAATGATGAAGACGTGGTAACTGACTATAATTATCTATACCTACCTACTTACATCTTACAACTCTTTCATTATCCGCAATTAGATAGGTATTATCAAGCAAGCAATTCAATCCGTGTTCATATAAATTAACTTTCAAACAATGTAGTTACTCAATATTTTACACCGAATATCGTTTTCTACCTTGTGATGGTGGAATGCCTTGCCTGCGTCTATGCTTCCGGAGAGCCATAACCTGAAAGTCTTTAGGTTAAGAATGAATAGGTTGCTTCTAGGCAAATGTGCTCCATCATCGACGTTATCATCACTTACCATCAGGGATAGTGGTCAAACATGTGCCTATAAACACTCCACCGGATAAGGAAAAATATAAGTACTCAGAAGAAAAATTGACTAGCAAGAACTTAAAACTCTTACGTTTGTTAACGAGGTTGATATCGGCCACCATCTTGTGATGTTGCTCCGTCAGTTTAACCACGTGCCCCTGTAGCCGCAACCACTCATGTTGCATCGCCTCCGTACGCTCGCGGAAGCCTTTCACCTGGTTCTCTAACTCCTCGATGCGACGCTCTTGGGGCGATTTCAACTGGCATGGTACAAGATATTATAAAAATATGGTAGATAGAGAGTATGATAGATTTCGCAGATATAGAACGCGTTTTCAAAGACTTTCTAGGAGAAAGTCTTTGACTTACATCAAATATTTCTTTTAAAGCCGCACATTTCTTGATAACGATATCAAGCTCTCGCTGCTTCCTGGTAAGCACAAGCGCCTTCTGGTCATAGTCTTCTTGAAGGCTGTCGATCTCCTTTTCCCTGGCTTTCACCTTCGCCATTTTTTCTTCCATCAAGCGATTGTTCTTTGCTTGGCGATTGCGATACAGCTCAATGTCTAGCATTACTTTGGCATGTTGGTTTTCCATCTCCATCAATGCAAATTCCTTAAAAAATAACGAGGAATATATCAGTAAATTAAAAAAAAAAATGACTTCCAAGAATTGAACCGAGAAAGTTCCTTTCTAGGTCAAATACCCTGCCAACGGAGCTATTCAATATTCTTATCTGTAGAACTTGTAACTTTTTATCTCACCTGTCTCTTGGACATTTCTCTCATCTTCTTTATACCATTCGCCATGGACTCCACCGCTTTGTCGTTCAGCAGACAGTCTTGCATGTTAGCCAGAATTTCGTTATCTAGCTTCAGCTTCAGTTCATTTTTGCGCTCAAATTCTTTGTTCGTATTCTTTAGTATGTTCATCATAGCATTGTTCTCCTAAAATTTGTAAAATTATCTGTAAGTTCTGGTACATTCGAACTCGTAGCGTAACAAGGTAAGTTGTTTTATGACAATTCCTTCATATGCTTACAGATTTGATCATTGCGCGATCCCTTTCAGTCATTTCAATGGCTTCCGTCAGCTCTGCTATGCTTGTTTCCAAATGTAATTTTTTTGTTTCCTCGTTTTGTACTATGAAAACAATAATTCACTATAATATTAGGTATTACGACAATGTTTATAACAGTTTGAATTCATTGGTAACTACATGATTACAATTGACCCTTAATGTACTACGACAAGTCATCGCCGTTATGTCCAGCGGGGGGTCCAACTTACTTTGCTTATTCACATGTTCAATATCGTACATGAGCTTGTCCTTGTTCATGGCGAGAAGCTTGCCCTGGTTCATTTCTTCCATCAACACTTTTTTCGTAACCTCCAAGTTGTTTATTAAAGTACGATAGTTTTCCTGAAGCGATCTGGTAATATCATTAATTTTAATCAATTTATGTTTCAGGAACAGTTAGGAAAGACTTAACTTGAGATCTGTTACAAGGTGTAGGTATACGGAATGCATGAAAACAATAAGGAAAGGAGAAGAAGCTAAGGATGTGTGGGATCAAGGATCGTATAGTGCGCGGCATCTAACGTGGCCAGATTTTGGAGTAGTGTGGGCCCCACTACTCCAAAATCTTGCCAAGTTAGATGCTGTATACTATACTAGTTTTTAGGCGACGCATTTTGCCACAAACAAGTATAGTGTACAGCATCAACCTTGGCAAGGTTTTGGAGTAGTGGGGCCCACACTACTCCAAAATCTGGCATCCGCGCACTATACAAGTGGAAAGATGTTGTGGTCTCTACCTTCCCTATGGACATAGTGCATGTTTGTTTATATATTGTGAGACAAGTAGGTAATTGGAAGGATTAAAAAATCCTTTTTAAAATGAATATAAAATATATATAGGATAATAAAAAAGATGAGATGCTAGTTTTAAGGTTGAAGACTTATAAGTAAAAAAAAAGTGTTAGGTACCTATAGTCATCTCGCACAGAATCGTAAACCTTATCCCGTTGTTTGATGTTGACTATGACAGAGTTCCACAGGCTAATCAACCTGCGTTTGTCCAGCTCCAAGTCCTCTAACTCGGTAGAATATGCGGTTACCTTAAAATGATTACCTAACATAATTAAAAGCAATAAAGTGTAGCTTCTGCTACCCTTCTAATATAAACACCTAAATACGCCTTTAAATTGTTTTCCACACAGGAAGGCAATTCAGAAAATTTGATCATAAGAAAATTGGAGAATACCGAGAGTTTGGTGTTGCAATCACCTCTACATCAAACATTCCATGACACTGGATAGCTAAAAACTTTATTACTGGAGCTCTCACCCATCTACAATTAACCATTTACCATGGATTGTGTAGATTTACCAAGTTTACATTTTAAGACCCTTCGAATACCTTATCGTTTATTTTCTCCATTTCCACATTCTTGATTTCCATCTGCTTCTGAAACGTCTCCAGTTTGGTCTCCAGTTTCCACACTTCGTTACTCAAGCCGTACAAAAGCATATCCTGGAAAATGAAAAATATGCTTCAAAAACAGTAACATCCAATAAAATTGAAGAACCTGCAACTATTAACAACTACTATCTACTGTAAAGATATTTTTTTTCTTATTTTTCGTGCGAAATCACCACGGATACCTCCTCCGTCGCCAGCAGGGTTTTATGTCGGAACCAAACCGACTTCGAGCGGCTTCGATGCCCTCAGAAAAAGGAGGAGGGAGGTGAGGACGCTGTCACGTCACGGGCCGCCGCCACTATGTAATAATAATGCCTTTTCCTCACCAGTTCTCGTTTCTCATTAGCTAGTGCCAGCTTCTCAGTCCTCATTTTGTCGGACATACGCTGACTGACAGTTAAGTCTGACTCGGTCTCGTCACGCCAAGCTTCCAACTGACGGCAGAGGGTTGTTAGGGCCTCCAATTCTTCTGTGGCTTCACGTTCTGTACGGTTCGAAGTTAATATGTTAATGAATAATATGAAATACAGTGTAGGTAACTATAGGTGCAGTGCAAATAAGGAAGTAAACCAACTATGCTGGCTATAGAAACGGTAGCCGCGTCGGACTTAGCCCGGCATGAAAAGGCTGACTCAACTGCGTCAAAGCTCACTATTACCCTAAGGTGGGCTGTGTGAATGTTAGTAGGTACCTACCTAGTATAAGGGTGTGTTACCTCTCACAACATCTTGTTCGAGTTTTTCTTTGACTTTCTTATACTTTTCGTTTGCCTCCTGCGCGCGTTTCTCCGCCGATTGCCGCTCAGCCGTGCGCTGAGTTAGCGTCGACTCGTACTCTAATATTAGCGCCTGATGAAAACATACTAGTCAGTGTCACTCTAACTCTTGCACAATTTCTCATACATCTAACTTACATTCGCTTTCATGCCTGTTTTTAAGGACAAGCCTTTTTCAATTTATTCCATCTTTTACAATCAGAATTGCGCAACTTGTTACGCTAACTTAACTACTTATCAATTATTGTATTGGCTTCGTAACTAAGTATGGTGTGATTCTTTTTTAATTAATCATATCATGTATTTGGCTTACCCTTTGCGCATTAGTGTCGTGATCACGTGTATAAATGGCAGACAGATCCTTCTCGTAAGTTTGTTTGCTCAGCCTCAGCTCCTCACGCTGCAAAAAAAAAATAAGAATCTGCCTTGACGAAAATACTGTCACAACTTGGGGCACTCATTAAAACAGTTATGGATTGCAACTGATACTACTCATGGAATGAAAAATACTTAGATTATTAATATTAATAATCTAAGGAAAAATATTAATTACCAAGTTGAGTATTTCTTCTTCGGCGAGCGTATTCTCCTTCATCAGGAATTGCTTCAATGTTTCCTGAAACTTTTGCATCAGCGGATGCGAGGCCTCTAGCACCGCTGGCATTGCGCCCACTGGCCGATTGGCGCGCCATCTACACAATATTTTATTAACTATTAAATTCACAAAACAATCAAGTTCTGCATGTTCTGGTGCCGAAGAAGCTCAGGACCCAGACGAAGTCGCTCCTGACGCTACAACATTCTGTCAGATGCTTTCACTTCCATGAGAAACCAACTGCTGTTTTGCTATGGTATATTTTCTGTATAATTCTTTCTATTAATTTGAATAGGAAAATGAGGAAAGTTGTCGGCTCTTCGGAGAATAACATCAAAGAAATCGGCAATTTCTAATGCCACTAAGTATCTAGGTTTATTAACTTTTAAACTTTCACGTTCCATGATTATAATAATATGTAAACGGGAATTAACGCGAAGAGTCAGAGTCAGCCTGTGACCACGGCCGGTGTAGACGAAACGTCAGGCATTCCAAAGGTTCCCGTTAATTCCCGTTTACATATTATTATCTAGGTTTAGTCAGAAAAATTATACAAACTCGTCTAAAGCTTCCCGTCCAGATGGTTTTATGCACTGGCACTTTGTCCGGGGACACTTGCATACGTCGCAAGGCACCACAACCTGCGAGATAAATAAAAATGTATTTTTTTATATATCGGTCACGTCAATATGACTTCACCTCGCCTGATGATAAGCTAGAGATAAAGCCTCTGGAAGGGGGTCCCCATTGCACACACCGACAGTGCCATAATGGTGGCCCTTAACTTGACGGCCTCATAAAAAAAGGTGATTGTAGTCGCAGCACTGCGTGACAAAGTGCAGATATTGGTTTAAAATACGCCAATACCCACTGGTCCCACAAGTACTGCGACAACCATTACCTCAAGCCCGGCTATGCACCTACTGAACCCTGAACGCAATCCAACCTAGGTTGGATTACTATGGAGGGTTTTTCGCAAGATGCACAGTGGTACCTACCCGGCGCAATTTGAGGCAAATTTCTGCCATCAAATTGTACCACCTAGTGAAAAACCCACTTTAGCTGAACGTATGGTATCGTAGTGGTGAAATCTGGCATGAAAAGAAGCACTATACTAACAGGTGGGAAAATTATCTGTTCGTGCTTGAACAGAAGACATGATTCCTCATGTATGACGATCTCATTTTCGTCCCTCGGGCACTCGCAGTGGGCACTGAGCAGTGATTCCTCGGAAACATCATCTTCTGAACACGGGCAGGGTTTTGAAGGCCCGGAGCGCGCCGAATCAGACATCGTATTCACTTTGTATTATCAAAAACAATATTTATTTTAAAGCTCTTGATTTGAAAACGTCTCAAAAAATGCAACTTGCCGCTTGTTTGTTGCTAAGCAACTGTTAATTATGTTTTAATTTTAAATAGCATCATGTTTATTGATAAAATAGAACCTCTTTGTTGCTAAGAGATCTGCTAAAAAGCGTGTTTGAACGTGCTAGCTTCCGCTAACCCAGCTCCCTTTTACCCGCGTGATTTGGACCCATTCCCTGGATAAAAGTAGCCTATGTATGTGCTATTCCAAACTATAATCTATCTCTATGTTAAATTCCATCCGACCTTCTTCAGCCATATTCGACATGGTTACCTAAGTAACAAGCATTCATATGATCATCCATGATTTATAATTAGAAAAGTGTATAGGGGAAAGGTGTACAAAACGATCCCTTGAGGTCAAATGATTCCCAACTGTTTAAAACAAATTACTAGTGCCATCTGTTTAAAATCGCCAAAAACGTATTCCCCGCATCCCGCTCAGTTGTTCGGCGAAGTTTCATGGCGGTGTGATCACTATTGGTAAGTAAATTGATAAAAAAAAGAAAATCAGTGTGCTCGATCTAAGTTAGGCCTTAATATAATATTAAATTGCTGCTAATTTATTGTGATTTGGAAAATAGCTGTTTTATTAACGGTTTCTATAGCATTTCAATAACATTTTGAACAGGTGTTGGTTCTCAATATGATAGCTGTTTCAGGTTATTTTTACGAAGTTTTCGAAATAATACGATTGGGGTCAAATGATTACTCATTGTGGGTATAAAATGATCCCAGGGATCATTTTACCTTACAACATTTTGTCAGTTTACAAAAATAGAAGGATACAATATATGAATTAATATACTGGGATACCTACTTACTTTAATTTATACTTAGTACCAAGTATAAGTATAATATTATCTATAATGCCACATTCAGCATCATAAATTTCATAATGTTGCCAGTACAGTTAAATCCACTGCATTGTAATTATGGTATTTTTTTTGGTATTAGTTGCCCTGTTGTTTCTATAAATCTTCTTCTATATACTTATAATAAAACTGTAGAGAGGTCAATTCTATTGGGGGGAGGAAAATAGCTATTGGGGGATAATTGGTGATCCATAAAAATGCAATATTTTTGTCTTTCTGTCTGTCTGTCTGTCTGTATGCGCACGAATGATCAAAAACTACTGGAGGGATTTTAATCAAACTTGGTAAGATTATAGTTCATAGTTCTGGGCAACTTATAGGTTACTGTTTATACCAACTGATACCCGTGGCTTCGCCCACGCTTCGTTTTTGGTCATATCTCCGGTTCTACTTAACCAGTTACAACCAAATACGGTAAATTTTGAGTCTAAGCAAGACGTCCATCGCTGATCTCGATGGACGTAAAAACTACTGAACGAATTTTGATGCGGTTTTTTCATTAGATAGGTCTTGGTTAGACGAGTGGAGACCAGTAGAGTAAATAGTGCAGTGGAGAGTGGACTCAAGAGTGGAGTAGAGAGTGGAGTGGAGAGCGAAGTGGAGAGTGGAGTGGAGTGGAGTGGAGTGTGAAGTGTGGAGTAGTGAATGGATCCTTAATTCTTGTGTTGTGTATTCTAAATCAATAAATCTTTATTTCTTTCTCCTACGAGTATATGTCTTTATTCTTTTACAGATTATGCCACGTAATTAGGTAGGTACTGTAGAAAAAATACTCGACAATACTGGAGGGAGGATGTCTAATTAGAAGACTTTTTTCTTAGTTATATTAGAATATAATTAGAAGAAGATTACTAGAAGATAACAAAGGCTTTTAGTTAAACTACCTATATAATTCATATATTGTTACAGAGAATGTGGATCTCAGACTGTGATGATTATGATTATAGAATAATAACTCCATGAGAAGGCTGTAATAAATAATTATTGTTAAAAATAATTATATTTTTGTTCCTATTAATGCTACTTTTGGTAATAAATATGATTATAATACACAAATATTTTATTAAATCTGGTACTTGGTAAAATGATCCCCGGGATCATTTAAACCCTACTCTTGGGATCATTTTGTACACCCAGGTGTACAAAATGATCCTTTAGTAAACTTCTGGGAAATGTCTAATAAATTGGAAAACGTAAATAAATTACAAAATATTGCTGTGCTAGTGTATGTATTATTAAATGGTTTAACATAAGTCTCAATTAATAAATAAATAAGTTACAAAATTACTGTTTTCATCTTTAATACCTTTTAAATATATTATATGCTTTGCGTCGGATACGGTGAGAGGGGGGTTGATACACTGAGTAGGTGCTCAATTATTTAATAGTTATTTAAGTTAGTAGTTTAAGTCATTTGTTTGTTTCTTTTTAATTTATATATGTCGATTTTTTAAATAAATGAAATATAATCAAGAATATTAAAAGTAATGGATACTGCAAGGACATACATTGCAGTGTCTCCATCTAGTTGGTTGGGTTGTGTACCTTTCTTTGCGGTGACCATGTTTAATTGCAAGGTTGGGATATATGATGTAGTTTACGTCTATGCTCATGAAAATAAATGGTATAGTCTACGTTTCCATATTTACTAATATTATTAAGAGAGGCCAAATTCATTGAAAAGGTTACTATACATATAATATATTTAAATGGTTTAACTAAAATTTCTTCAATCGTTACTATTAGGTTTATATTTTTGACACAATAGGCATTCTCCCTTAGGGGGATCATTTTGTACACCTTTCCCCTACCTAATTGGGACGTGGATGCCATTATTGATTATTTATTGATTTAATTTTCATTTATCATTTCCAATTAAAAAGGAGGGTTGCAATTTACGACTTAGCTTAGTATATTGAATTATGTAACTCGTGAGGCAACCCTAAAATCATATGCCGTTACCATAGCAACGTGTCTGTCAACAAAAGTCGTACAAAAGTGCACGTTTACAAAGTAAACAACAATAAAAGTGTAACTGAAGTAAGATTTCGTGAATATTAACTCTAAATATGGTACGTAGTGCATATTTTTTATTCCTTTCCAACACTGACTAACTACACAAAGTACATACCAATGCAATGTTGCTGTTATTTTCTAGATTTTATCTCGATCAAAGCCAGCTACAGAGAGTCGTTCGAATACAGGCAACAACTCCGCTAAGAAGAGCTTTCCGGAGTTAGAAGACTTCATACTGAAGCGGGATTATGTTGGAGCTCTCACCATGCTTGAGGTGAAATTGCACAGCTATACGTTTATTCCTAAAACCGTATCTGAGTGTGAACCTCGCTCTGTATTTTTGTAATGCAAACTCCACATAGGTACTTTAAACCATCAATAACTTTTCAATTGCTACGATCCTGGCCTTTAGTCCATATTCTTAACTATGAGGCCATCATACTGAGGGCCACCACTGTAGCACAATCGGTGTATGTAGTGGTGCCCCCCGATCCTGAGACTTTGCCTTTAGTTTTCCATCAGGCGAGGTGAAGTCATGTTGACGTGTCCAATGGTTGGTATGGTTTCTCGGGCTGTTATCCGCAACTCCACGTCCTGGCGCGGTTTTTGCGTGTCGTGTCCAATAAAAAAAAAGGATTTTTCTTTCGTGCTCTACAAGAGACGAAATATTTTTGTAAAATAAGTACCTACCTACCTAGTTTATTTTAAATGGTACTTTTTCTTGGTTACAAATCAAACTTTTTTCTTTGCCAGTTCCTAAAGCATGAAGGCAACACCGAGATATGGGTGGATGTGTGGGTGGCGTGGTGCTGGTTCCATCTCGGCGAGTACAGGCGCGCGCTTGACGGGTACATGAGTGTGCGCACCCAGGATAAGGTGGACCCGCGGGTGTCCGATAACATCGCCATGGACCTTGCCGTGTGCTACTTTTATTTAGGTACCTACATTATACAGACAGTATTATATATATTTGAGTGTTGGGGGCAACACACAAACCTTTGGGGTCAAGCTAACCACAGCCGTATACCTACTATGCTACTAGCCGTATGGTGATGAAGTCTAAATTCAGTACTTACATACAAAAGTGACCGACCTTTATGTTGGCAGGAATGTACAAAGAGTCACAGGAGGCTGCAGAAGACGCACCAAACTGTCCTCTAAAGGTATCAGTATTTTATTAATATTAACAAAGACAATGATATTAGGTATTACTTATAGCTTTCTATATTATTGGTTAAGATGCCAGCAGTAACGTAAGCTAGAAATTTGTTGGTTTTTGTTGTGTTAGGGTTAAGAAATTTTCGTGAACCCTTTTTGCTAAACCAAAGACTATGATTAAATGTCTTTGGTTAAACTAAAACGCCTATATCAGGAGGACAACAAACTATAATTCTAGATACCTATGTTACTAGAAATTTCATTTAATTCATTTTTAATTTTATTCCTCAGACTCGTCTGCTATTTCACCTAGCCCACAAACTTGGTGACGAGGAATCCTTGATGAAATCTCACGCAGCACTACGCGACGTCCCTGAAGACCAGCTGTGCTTGGCGTCAGTACATTACATGAGGGCTCACTACCAGGAAGCTATCGATGTTTACAAGAAGCTCTTGTTAGAGAGACGGTATGTAGGTAGAGTTGTAGTCGGCTGCCTGAAACTAGAAAAGAAATTATAATTTACATACAGTACACGCGACACGAATCCTATTAACTACCCTCTGTATATTATGTATTGTATTATTTAAATTATGCTTCTTTTTTTCTTAAATACATGTAAGCTTCATAAGGTAGCAAACATTTGTCCTCCGCCCAAAAAAAACGGCTAAAGATGTTGGACATAATTATTGACTTACATCTTGCATGAAAATGTATATACCTACACATGTTTAAACAATTAAATATTATTCTATTCTATTCTATTCTATTCTGAATGCTGTACCGTCACACGTGTTTCCTTCTTCTTACAATCCTGGGTTCTTCAAGCGGGCCGTGAAACAGCATCCGTCTAGGCCGTCTGGGTCTACCCAGACGGCCTAGACGGATGCTGGACAACTTTCTAGGAGCATTCCTTGGAAATAGTAACCATTACTTTTGGATTTCACCTCAGCTTACCATCAGGCAGGGTGCAGTCAATCCAGTGTCTAAATATTTAAAAAAAACTATACTAGAGTAACTTGAATGATGACTACTACCTACTCAGTTTAACATAACATAACATAAACTCACGCCTATATCCCCGAAGGGGTACTTCATTCCCCTACTCAGTTTTGGTAACAATAAATCAATTTTAAATATTACAGATGTAAAAGATATGAAAATGACGATACGGAATGGATTAAGGCGTTGCCCCATTGCAGTGGGTAATGAGTAATGACAAATCGCGTCACAGTTTAATCCCCTTGTAGAATATTGTCATATTTACCTCTAGTTTGTAGAAATTATTGTAGAAGGTATACCTATAGTAATATTGTGGTAGGTACCTATGCTAGTGATTCCACTACCGTTGTACCCAGTTGTACCTACCTATCATAGAAGAAGTTTATTGCGAGCTCATTCAAATATTAGTGCCATCTAGCTTAGACCAACTAATTTGTAACAAACGATCCTCCATCGCGACATCGTAGTATCGATTAACGTAATTATACAATACAACTTCCCCTCATCAATGAGGCTTAGTTGAATCTTCCCTTCATATCATGCAGTTTCGTACCTATATGTACTGTTCTGTGTCTAGCACATACATGGCGCTAAACGTGTACGTAGCGCTGTGCTACTACAAACTGGATTACTACGACGTATCCCAAGAGGTGCTTGGTGTGTACCTCGCCCAGCATCCCACGTCCACTGTCGCGGGGAATCTGAAGGCTTGTAATCTTTTCAAGTAAGTGTTATTTAGGTACAGATACAGGCACGTAACTTGGCCAGGTTTGAGCAGTGGCGTAACTATACCATCTGGGGCCCGTGGCAAATTCTGTTGATGGGGCCCTATCAGTAAAAATCGTCACGTTGTGCTCAGTTTAATTTTAATAAACTTTGAGATTTTCAGCGTAACCAAAACCAATGTCAAAATAATTACACAAAGAATACGCAGTCAGTGCCTAGACCCCTTTTTTACATACATACATACATACATACAAACCACGCCTGTTTCCCATTGGGGTAGGCAGAGACAACATCTTTCTCACTTGCTACGATCTTAGCAAACCCCTTTCGCTTCTTCAACTTTTTTTTTTTTCATACACGCACGCCGGTTGCGGGTACCTACTCTTGACCTAGGCCTTTCTCCAAAACATCTTGGATCTGATTAAAATATGTACGCCTAGGTCGGCCTTTACCGGGTTGCCAATTCACCCTCACCTCATATAGGTATCTGTTTTGTCAATCTCCTTTCATCCATCCTCTCTACATGTCCAATCCATCTAAGTATCCCTTTCTATATCTTGGTCACTACATCTTCAACTATACCGCAACGATCCCTTATCACACTGTTCCTCACTCGGTCCATCAGCTTTACTCCAGCTATCCTTCTTAGACTTCTCATTTCTACAGCATTCAATCTACTTTCATGCTTCTTCTGCCACACCCAACATTCACTACCATACATACCCATACATCGATGTGGGAACGAGAACTCCTCTATGTACAGCAAGTCGTGCCTCTTTAGACATTTTCTGTTCTGACTGCTCATAGAATTATGCAGTGCGCCATTCACTTGATTACATGCCAAAACTCTTCGGTCAGTTTTTTCCCTTTTTTTATGGTGCGGAAATGGATACCACGGAGATGGTTATGTCGGCATCGAACGCCGTCTCGAGTCTTAATTACCAAGATGTAATAGGCATATCCCTCGCACCCTAGCTGACCCTTTCTCGTCTCCTGTGGCGAGTGGGAGGCGCTGCTCGCCTACGTTGCCCGGGTGCACCACGTGCCCTCATAAAAATATAAAATCCGGATGCCCGGGATTCCCTTTTTTTTCCGTGCGGAAATCCTCATGGTTACCCACCCCGCGGCCAGCGGGGCAGGTTATGTCGGACTCTTACCGACTAAAACTGCACGCCGTCGAGGGTCTTCTGACGCCAGGGTGTAAGGTGGCCCAAAGAGCATTTCCCTCGCACCCTGGCTTGACCCGGGCCATCTCCGGATTTGAGATGGCCCCCTCGGGTTTGGGAACTACGTGGTTCCCGTCAAGCCCCCGGAATAGGGGGGGGCGCGCGAACGCGCGCCGCCTCCTTGGCCTGCTTCTGCTAGGGTGACAGGCGGCTCCACCCACGTCGTTAGACCTCCGACGCCTTCGGCGTCCGCGCCCGCCGCCGTCCGGGAGAGCTCTGTGCAGCCTCTCCCGAACCTTTTCCGCCACCTCGAGCATCACTTGCTCGCAGAAGAAGGCGGCGGCCGACCACGTGTCTGCACTCGGCACCATCGCTGCGATCAGCATCGGCAGTATGAGGACTCCCACCCCGAGGGCTGCCAGGAGGGCCTGTCTCGGCACCTCACACGCCGGACACTCAGCCAGCGTGTGCAGCCCTGAGTCCATGTGTCCATGCCCTGAGCATCGCAGTGATGGCACTCGGGCGTTGGCTCCTTCCGAATCAGACACAAGTGATCCCTGAAGCACCCCTTACCAGAGATCACCTGCGTCAGCCGGCACGAGAGGCCCCCGTGAGGCCTCTCCGGCCAGCCCTCCATGACGGGTTTTACCGCCGCTACAACGGCGTGCCCCGCGCTCGGTTGCCCAAGTCGGTCCTTCCACTCCATGCCCGGGATTCCCCTAACATAGTGTTTGCTAACTCGCCTGCGCTACCAACGGCAACGTACTGCGACAAAATATTTGTAGAAACCTATTGATGCGTTCTAAAATGAATAGAAATGTGCTATTTACACGTATTTTGATTGACGGTTTTTGATGGTCATAAGTAAAATTACTCGTCACTGGTAATATGTAGGTACAAATGTATATCTCTAAAAATGAATCAACATCTTTTTGTTGAGGTTGGTTGAAATGCTTAATCATTAACTTGAAATTGTATGGTCTTTAGTTGTCTCACTTTAGATTTAAACAGGGCCTCGATTCTGTTAAAACAAGCTACTGTCATACTACTTTTTTTTTTCCCCCACTTGAGTCTATTACCAGGGACCCCGGGTATACCCTAAGAAGGAACTCCCCAGGAATCCTGTAAGACTTCGACCACCAGCCACAGCACAGGTGGTCTCGCTGTCATACTACTGACACTACAAAAAATGCCATTTAATTTTGGTCTTTATTGTTATCAGTGGCACGACAGTGGTTTGCCTTTAGCAACAATCTAGGCCCAGAACTTATAAAAATATACCTTTCAAATAAAATAAAATACTCAGGTACAATGTTAAAAAATATTTTTGCGCTCGCGGCCTCTTGGGCCGGGGCCCCCTTGGGTCGGGGGCCCGTGGCATTTTGCCACCCCTGCCACCCTATTGTTACGCCACTGGGTTTGAGGTAAGTTCGCGCATCGTGCACTTTGAGCCAATCAAATGATTCAAATTACGAACGAACTGAACGTTGATTCGCTACAAGACATCTCTCGGAGACATATGATTGGTCCGTCAAGTGACGGACCAATCATATGACCGCGACGGCGTAACCGCGTCTCCCGCGACTCGCTCATACCTCAAAGGGGACCAAAAAATCGACCTTTGCGCATATGACGCGTCCGGCCAATTTACGTGCCGGTATCTGTACTCCCATTTATTCAATCAGAAAATTCACCAGATCCTAGGTTTAAAGATATTTATTACTAGCTGTTACCCGCGGCTCCGCTCGCGTGGATGTCGGTTATCGCGACCAAACATAGCCTATGTTCATTCTCGAGGTCTAATTTACTCCTATACCAAATTTCATCAAAATCGGTTATCCGGTTCAGGCGTGAAAGCGTAAGAGACACAGACAGACAGAGTTATACTTTCGCGTTTATAATATTAAGACAATAATATTAGTATGGATGAAAAAAAAAAGATCCTAAAGAAATCCATAATTCTTTTAATTTAAATGAAAAGAACAGAGGCATAATAACAGCATTGTATTTATGCGAATTAATTGACAGATTGTACAACGGTAAAGCGGCCGAAAACGAACTAAAGCAAATATCGTCAGATCAACACACATTTGGGCAAGATCTCGTCAAGCACAATTTAGTTGTGTTTCGAAATGGTGAAGGAGCACTGAAGGTAAAGCTAACGCTAATGTATAACTATTACCTAAGTACCTATTTATTTATTTACAGAAAAAAGTAGGTATCTATATGTAGATCCGCATTCTATAGCCCATAACGCAAGCTAGTTAAGCTATGCTTACTTTGGGTCTAGATGGCGCTGTGTAGAATCATTGGCGTATCTAGAGTTATTTTTAGGGTAGGAGGGGGGGGGGGGGTGATAGGCTTGGGTCTCTATTAGCGGGAAGTATTACCCGGCTTTTTTACTCACACCCCAGCAAAATAAAACATTTAGACTCTCCAGCAAACACTTCGAGAAAAGGCTTTTCTGTCCACTGCCTTATCTCGGCAGAAGCACTGCCATGACCCCAGATGTATTTTTTTGTAAACCTGTTTAGGTGACTACCCTAGTATTAAACATCCTAGGGTGGGCACTGCAACATTCTGGTGGGGCCTGGCCCACCCGGCCCCCCTCTAGATATGCCTATGTGTAGAACATCGTAGAATATTCTATTTATTTGTTTAAGTAGCTTAATTAGCAAATCATTCAATGAAATTTGATTTGATTATACAGCACAGAAGCTGTTAATTATTATCAGTGTTATAAATTAATGTGATTATTTTGCAGGTGTTACCGGAGCTGGTGGACGTGGTACCAGAAGCTCGCCTTAACCTGGCGGGCTACCGTCTCCGTAACAGGGAACCACTCGAAGCGAGAACTTTGTTGGAACCTCTGCAGCCCACCTCACCGCTCCACTACATCATGAGGGCAGTGGTTGCTGTGAGGCTCTATAATGAGAGTGGCGATGTAAGTTTTATGTAACAAAAATCGTACTAAGTAATATTCTAAAAATTTGTGTGTTTGTACTACTGTACAACCACGCTCTAACCGCTGAATGGATCTGGCTGAAATTTTTTACAGAGATAGATTGATCTTGGAATCGGTTCCCGTGGTTTGCAGAAACGAGGCCACGCGGTCGGAGCGATAAGCAACAGCTAGTAGTGAATACAGCTACGAAAATTGCCAAAAAAAGAAAAGTTGTGAAATATTTATTACCTTGTTCTATGTCGATATAATATTATTTCTTGCGCACTACAGTTTCAATTTCATTAAGCATTGAGAACTAAGAACACGTTTACAGGTTCAGAGAATGCTCCAGGAACTCAAGTCAAAATATTTTCTCACGTAAAAAGCTCAATCCACACTGTCCATGCATTTGGATTTTTATTATTAGCTAAGTAAAGTCTTACGGTCGGTCTTAAATACGGTGGCATAACTAAAGATATTAAAATATCATATCTGTTTATTAAAAGGAAGAACAAATGAAGCTGGCCCAGCAAAGTTTCCATTTGGTGGGTAGTTCAGCGTCCGAGTGCGACACGATCCCGGGCCGGCAGTGCATGGCGTCCTCTTACTTCTTGGCGGGCCACTTCGAGGAGGTGCTGGTCTACCTCAACTCTATCAAGAGCTTCTTCGTCAACGATGACACCTTCAACTTTAATTACGCTCAGGTATTTACCCAGACCGAGTACCCAGACGTACGGCGATGCACCATCGGTATATGGTGGAAGTTCCACTTATATGCATGAATCGCTTCAGCAATACGTTCATTATACGTACAGCTAAGGAGTGGAATGCCCTGCCTGAGTCTGTGTTTCCGGAAAGCTATAACCTGAGAGTCTTTAAGTCTAGAGTGAACAGGTTGCTTCTAGGCAAGTGTACTCCATCGTCGATTACATCGTCGCTTGCCATCAGGTGAGATAGTGTGGTCAAACGCGGGCCTATCGACTATAAAAGAAAATATCACAATTAAACCTGTATTTATTTGCACTATAATCGCATTAACTCCTGTTACCAGGACTGCATGACACTATCTAAAAAATAACTCATGTCAGCATTCTATCAAACATAACTGAATATTACAACAGGCTAAAGTAGCAACGGGCTTCTACCGCGAAGCTGAGGAGGTGCTCCTCGCGATCCAGGACGAGAACATTCGGTCTCTGTTCACGTTCCTCGCGTGCCTGTGTCGATGCCACGTCATGAATAAGGACGCGCATCTCGCTTGGGAGATATGTATCAAGGTATAATCTATATGAATTCAGTGTCGCATCTTGCTTTGTAAACAAAAAGATAGCTTTTAACAAAATAGGTAGGTAGTACTCGGTAGTTACATGGTTAAGAGGCTCCATTACGCCTTCAATCTATATATATAAAAGAAAGTCGTGTTAGTTACACATTTATAACTCGAGAACGGCTGAACAATTAGTAGGAAGGTAGCTTAGAACCAGGAGATGGACATAGGATACTTTTTATCCTTTTTTTAGTAAAGAGTGGAGTGGAGAGTGGAATAGAGATTGGAGTGGAGAATGGAAGTGGAGAGTTGAGTAGAGTTCGTTTTTTTTTTTTTATTTTTTTTTAAATACCACTAAGGTGGCAGAAAAGCACACGGCCCACCTGATGGGAAGCGGTCACCGTGGCCTATGGACGTGCGCAACACCAGGGGCGTCACACTCGCACTGCCGACCCTGCAAAAACCTTCTAATGCCCTTCTTGAAGAGCCCTTATTGGTGGCGATACTGACTTCCACGAGGACGAAGCCGCGGGCGAAAGCTAGTAGATTATACACATGGTTAAAAGAGACACCTGAGTCCATAATAATGTAAGCTAACGATTTTGGTACCTATACATGTCTACTGTTTACCATTTTTCGTCCACAGTCAGCAGGCACGCCGGACAGTTTTGCGTTGTTACAACTAGTCGCCAACGACAGCTACCGCATGGGACAGTTTCTTGTGGCCGCTAAAGCGTTCCACATGCTTGATAGGTACGTGGGAACTAACAATTTATGGATATTGCACTATTAGGTGTGTTTCTAAGAATATCCGCAATTGTCGGCAGGGCATCAAGGACGTCAAGCTGAGGGCCACCACTGTAGCACTATCGATGTATGTAGTGATGACCTCTGGTCCTGAGACTTTACCTTTAGCTTATCTCACCATCAGGCGAGGTGATATAGTGACTGTATGCGTGCAGGGCATGCTTGTTTGCCGCCGAAGAAATTTAAAAAAATACTTATTCAGAATAGGTGAAATCATATCGCCTAGCGGTGCGTGCGTGCCTATAATATAATTGATATACTTCAACAAGACAGTTTTGTCTACAGACTAGACGGGGGCCCTGAAATGTGGGAAGGTCTACGAGGTGCGGTCTGTGGTTGTGCTCAAGCGGCTGCTGCTAACAAATCATCATCGGCTGCAGACCTTCGAGACGCCCTAGCCTTGATCAAGGGCGCAAGGTCACACAACAGGGCCGACAACATCGTTAAGACTATCACGAAGTGGGCTCAGCAGAACAGGATTCCAGTTTGATTTGAGAGTAAGATTACAATGTGCCGTTATGTGTAGGTAGATTTGGATAGGTGAAACTGAATTGAATATTCCAGCTGTTCAATTTTAGTAAGTAGGTACCTAAATAAAATTCATGAAATTCGAATTCCGAGTTTTCATTCTAATTTTTGACTAACTTCAAAAATGAGGTGATGATTTTATATGTAGGTACGCCTGTTCTATTTTTTTCTTATTTTAAAGGATCAGTCAACGAAAAATTTAGGTTAACAATTTCTAGTTTGTATCAACATAGCTCTTAAACCTTTCATACACCATTTATATAAAACATTTATATTAACTTTTTCCTCTAGGAATTATGAAACTACTTTTACATCAAGTATAAGTATAGCTTCATGTGTGTTCTAAAAGTTTGTAAATATTTTAGTATCTATAGATCAACGTTTATCGTTGACTGTACCTATATCTATCAACATTTTCATTGTATTGGGATTGAACCTTGAACTCCAGGGATTCAATACAGTAGGGAACTCCTCAAAATCAAATAGAATCAAGCATTAGAGACGTAATGAGAATAAGATTCAAAATTGCTCATTAGAACCTCAAGTATTACCAGCCAACTATTGTAATATTTCTGAGTTCATAGTGACTCAGAGAGTAAATCAATCGCTTCGAGTTTAAAAATCGTTTAGAGTAAATTAAAGCTATTGAATGCAGTCCTCGTACATTAAACATAATTACGCAGCTACGCTACAGATTGCAAAAATTCTCGACCTCAATGATTTATTGGGTGAGCTCTTTAGGCGATAAGCATACGGAGGCGCAGGGCGGACAAAATGTCCGCGACGCACTCTTATTATTCCTAACTTTAGATCACATTTAGCCCGCGTATGTCTGGCAAGCGACTTGAGCTATTGCGCGGGCAAATGCAGCCTTAATGATCGTCGTACAAATAAGAGTGCGTCGCGGTCATTTTGACCGCCCCACCCCGCCATCTGCTTATCGCCTTAGTGGCACTCGGTCAACAAAAATTTCAAACTTACGATTTTGTCGGTATCTTAACGAATATCATCGCAAACTTAACGATTTATCGATAGGTATATCTCCATATTGCTGACCATCGCAAATATTCAGACTACCGTTTGACGCGAGAAACGTTACTGCAACCGATGTTTGTCGCTATCTTAGCTTGTGATTTCGGTAGCAAAGTCGTAGCAAAGGCGATAAGTATCGAGACTGTGGCCCCAAGGCTGATATATAGTTACGATGAAATAAATATTATACCTAGGTAGGTATAAATAAAACAGATTAGTCATAAAAATTACTGGTGTGTATTTAATTAAACCTCTGGTTGCAAACTCCCGTGTCCATACGGTCGACCTTATTTGGCTAAGGCGATTGAATATTTATAGGTAGATACAGCAATTTGACGGTAACGTGTCTTTATTGCTTCATCCAGGTCATATTCAAGCTAAATTAGGGTTTAGTGCCCTAGATCTAGAAACTATATACCTACTTAGTTATATGTAGTAACTTTTCAATATTTAGATTTTTTATAAATTCATTGCTTTGCAAACTATATAGGTAATTATATAGGTTCACTGGTTCCATGTTAGACGAACTTTTTAAATTTGTGTGATTCTTCTAAGCTATATTATGTGCTAATTTATGAGGATTCAGATGTTGCGCAATACTCTAATACCTAGGTAGGTCCAGTAGATCATTTAACCTGTAGGTATGGATCATTAAAATGGAACTTACAAAACGTCAACGGTTAGCAAATGGACCGCGAAACTCACCGATTCGAAATGTGACCCCGTCCTTATAAGACTCCTGCAAGAAAAGCAGGCTTCTTTTTTATCTACTTACATGATCTAAAAACATTTTTTTTGTATAGCAACAATTCATTTCTAAGCTTGTTTGTCATCTAAATCCAAAGTGTCCTGTGATATCAGCATAGAATCCCTCCTAACCCCCTATTAACCTCCTCTTCTAGGGTCGGCAGCGCGAGTATGACGCCCCTGGTGTTACGTACCTCCATAGGCCGCGGTGATCAGGTGGATCGTGTGCTTATCTACCACATAACTTGTATAAAAAAATTAAGAAAACTTATGTGTTTTACGTTTTAAATATTTTTCACAAAATGTAAACCTGCCATTTAGCCATCCAAGTACTTACTAACGAGCGACGTATCATGTAGAAATAACTGCTAAGGAATTTTTCCTAGTAGGGCATAAAAACTTGACTAAGTAATGTCTATGCCAAGTCTAAGCAGCTTACGGCTTACCGGTTGTAGAGTTTCGACATCGCGTTTCCGATATAAGACCGTTGGCCACATTACTTATGATAAGGTAAACAACTGCGTTAATTAAACGTACCTGCTTATATCCTAGATTTTGTATCAATGGCGTCTTAAGGTTTTTCTGTAATATTTAAAAAGATGGCACTATTTATCGAAGCTTATCCCGACTTTTTACATATTTAAGGACGCAAGTTAAAATTCCATGTTTAACAGGCAATGCGATAAAGTTCATTATTATGGTTCCTAGATGGATAAGTGGGTAAATTACCAAGATATTTAATTATTTAATTAATTTTCCATAAAGTTAGGTAGGTTTGCTTGATATGCATGCAATTGCTAGAATTATTTGAGTACCTGTTTCATTATATTATTATGTATTTACTAATTTTTTTTCATGTGATACCTAATACATTTTAAAAACAGATATCGGTTGTGTGGTACAAATGTTCAAAATATTTTGCATCGCACCTAATTTAAGTACTTGTAGACGTTGGCTTGGGCTCTGACTCATACATCTATCGCTAATATAATTCAAAGTTTTTAAAATTCTTTTTTTTTGGGTATCAAACTAGGTCAACATAAAACCAAAAAATAGTGCAAAAACTGCATTTATTTATAAACTACATTATATTTACATGTAAGTAAATAATACAACGCGTCAATATCAGGTCCGTAGGCAACAGTCAAAGCAGTACACAATAAATAGTTACAGTTAACAGGTGAAGTCGTCGGGTTGCCCTAGTGTTGCTGAAGATTCCTTGCTAGAGACTGTGGCTAGATCGCAAAGATGTTTCCTCAATTTTTGAGGTGTAAAATTTTACGTTCTATGTCATGAATTAAAAATGGTGTATAAAAATTACCTTTGCTATGTAGCCACGGCCTATGATTTCTCTCTCACACACAAGAAGATCACCTTTTTTCCCCATTACAAGTTGCTAACCCTACCCCTCCCTGTAGGTCCAGTGACCCCACTCATCTACAAGTGCGTAGTGTTGTTCAGCTGTGGTTTTCTAAAGAGGGAACTAGGTACTTCTCTAGTCAGGTGACTCTAAATTCTATCGGGAAATCCCGATTTGCCCCACCTCTAAGTCTAAAAGTCACATCATTTTCTTCCTAAAACCCTTCAACAGACTACAGTTTTTATGAAATCTGTACTACATTTAGCGTTTAGTTTGCAGAAAATGTACGTATCTCTCGTAAAATTGACGTTTCCTTCCCCAAAAAACTATTTTCCTATCAGAAATCTTCCATCATTCGTTCAGCGGACACTAGAGCGATTGGTCGTTATGGTTGTGCTTAACCCCATGGGTGTGCGACGGCTGGGAGCGTGTACTTCGCAACCGGCGCGGCCACTGCAACCGGCGCTGGCGCAGCGAATACCTTCGCTACGGGTGCTGCTACTACTGGGGCCGCCACCTGTTAAAAACAAAGAATCTATAAAACCTTATTACCTCTTAAACTAGATCACGAAAACTTTGCTTCTAGGCAAGCGTACTCCATCGATAACCACATCGCTACTTACCATCAGGTAAACCATAAAAGATCTTCTCCTGCTTCAAGTAATCCGCGATTAATGCTTCAGACAGACACACAATACAGGGACATATACGTGTAACTTGAATAAGAATTAAATTCAACAATATTTTTTCTATTTCCCTGCCTCGTTGGTGCTATGACGTATGCTTAGGTACATTTGTTGCGATAGTAAGATCCAGATATGTTCGATTCCCATATGCTGATATCGACAATTCTGCCAATATCAGACGTAGTATGGAGATTAACGACTGTTCAAATTAATCAATTTTTTCGAAGAAGTCAAGTTAGTTTTAAAAAGCACTTTTCCAATGGCAACAGTAATGCAAAGCTAAGTTTCGGTAGATCGAAGTCTGGCTTCGATAGATCGAAGCTAGGCGTCAGTAAATCAAAGCTAAAGAGGACTCAATTGGAATATTCCCATAGAACCAATTAACACATGCCCTATTTGAGTATTAAGCTATTCAGAAATCTCACCGCATGGGCTGCACCAGTCCTTTCCACAACGGCGTTGAAGCCATTAATCTTGTCAGCAGTGTAGGTAACTTTGCGGACATGGCCATCAGGCTCTACCAGGCTATAGGAACCATGGACGACGCCGTTCTGCAGCGTCTCAGCGGCGTCCTTCTGGTCACCGGTCGCGGGGTCCGAGACACCGTATGAGAAACTGTAGGCTGGGTTCGGATCCACCGGCTCAGCACGCACAATCTGTGATTGTAAAATGGTTGGTTAAACAAAACATGGATTAAACAAACAATAAAAAATGTTGTTTTTATTAGCTTCGTCTATATGTAAACAAATCTTGAAAGTTGAATTAACTCGGATACAAATACTCATTTTTTTCTCCCTTCGGGGTAGGCAGATACAACAGCTTACCATCTACTTCTGTACTTATACACTCCACAAGAATAAAACAGAAAAAAAATACGTAAATTAGACATCAACGAGCTGATTTGAAAATGCAATCTGGATGTATATATTGGAATCCTGTAAAAGTTAATGGAAAATTCATTGGATTGGAGCAGATTGGAGTTTACTTGATTTATTTTAACGAGCCATTTGATAACAAGTCTGTTTTTTTTGTTTTTTTTTTTCTATTCTACCTACTACCCTCTTCTCACAACCAAACCTAAACTGATTCCGTCACCGCAACCCATGGGCACAGATTTGTCGGACCAAACTTAGGTTATCTTTTTGGTCCCAATTAATAGGAAGGGATCCTATCGTCGTCATTGGCGCTAAGATAACAGAACTGCTAACAGAAAAGCTCAACAAGCTGCCTAAACCGAAATTCGAACTAACATCCTCAGGCAAAGACGAGTGAAGAAATTGTATGAGAACTCACTGGCGCAGCATATGCAGGTGCAGCATACGCAGGTGCAGCGTACGTGTGAGCAATGGCAGGTGCTGCAACGGCGTGTGTGGTTATCGCCGGCGCGTACGCAGCGTGAGTGAGTGGCGCAGCGAACGCAGGCGCAGCGTAGCCGACGCCCAGCACTCCCGGCCGCGCCGCTGCCAAGCCGCACGCGCAGCAGAACAACAATACCTGGACAAATTGTAATCTATACTAATATTCCGAGTCCGAATATTCTGAGTTTTTAGTAAAAGTCCACACATAAAGTATTTTTTCTCTTACCTGCAAACTCGTACACTTGCTGATTGACGAATGAGGCTCTAGCACAGGTTTCCTTACGAGTTTGGTGGTCAGTTACTCACGTAAAAGACAAGGTAAACCAAATTTATAGGAAGTTTGTAGAGTACAAGTGGACGCTGCGGGTATTGACGCTCGGATGATAATGATGACAAATATTTGCACTGCACAGGAATCGAACCTGCGATCTTGAACTTAGGAGTCGCTGCCCTTGGGTAACAGAAGCAGTAAAATACTTGTTTTTAAATCTATATTAATAAAAGCGAATTGGTTTGCTGCTAATGGCAAAACTTGAGAACAAATTGCGATGATTGAAAATTTAAAAAAATTGACGAGTAGCGTCAGCACCCGGCCCGGGTAATGTCCGGGTAGGCTAGATAGATAGATACCCTTTATTGCACACACCATCAGGATACAAACAAAGCGTATACATAAAAAAATATATTGTACAAAGGGCGGTCTTATCGCAGTCTGCGATTTCTTCTAGGCTTCTAGGCTAGGCTTTAAGATTTTTTTTGATTATTATCGATATAAACATATCGGTTAGGTACAGTTTTTTTCTATTTTAATAATTAAGTATAATCGATTTCAATCAATAAGTGAAAACTAGTCTAGTTTATAATAATGTCGTACCTTAGCGAACATGTCTGTGGTGTGCGGTTCTCGTGTGGTAGTCAGCACGTGTGGTGCTCCCCGCCGGCGCACACTATATAAAGCGGCTCCTGCGCATGATAGTTGATACACTTTCGCAATAACATACAAGCTTACTATGTAACTAGATTGTTCAGAAAGATGGATATTTGTGATATGTAGGCTATCAGTCGCGGAGGCCGAATATTTTGTAAAGGGACATTCGTCTAGCCCTAGAGCAAGATTCCGTGAATATCAGAGGATCAATAATTCTCATAATAAAGTATGTTCAAAAGTCAGTGCCGATCTCATCTCGATCTCACAAATGTCAAACTTGACGCATACCATTACAGGAAAGAGAATAGGTAGGTACCCATTATATTCCATTAGTAGGTACAACTTATTACAATATCTATCAATTACAAAGTCTAAATCTAGCAGAATACCTTACTTGCCTTTTTTTATACCACTTAAGTGGCAGACAAGCGCACGGCCCACCTGATGGGAAGCGGTCACCGTGGCCTATGGACGTGTGAAACACCAGGGCTGTAAAGGTTCGATTGGGATAGAAATACAACACGACTTGCAAGCAATAGATATTATTTAATACTACCAATAATTGATACAAACACATCTAATATACTCTTAGAATCTAGGTACATCATGACATCATTTAATAGGTACTCTTACACCACACGCCCTACAAAACAAGAAAAAAAAAAAAAAATATGTAAGGATTTTTTTTTTTTTTTGTTTTTTTTTTTTTTTTACATGTACGAAAATTATAATTTATCATGTAAAATACAGTTTTGTCCTATTTTTGTGTATAATTTCTACTTTCTTGTTCCGTAAAATCTTAACATTTGGATCTAGATCTTCTATAACTGTAAAAGGGCCAAGGTATACATTATCAAATTTATTTCCTGTTTCATTCTTAACTAACAATAAGTCATCTTTGTTATACATAACTGGTTTTAAATACTCATCAAATTTACATTTTCTTACCAACTTACTTTTAATTAAATTTTGTCGCGCTTCACACTGCGCTTTTTGTAGTCTAAACTTTAATTCTAAGGGGTAATTACTTGTGTTATATAAAGGTTCAACAGTACAATTTTGAATATTCCTAGGTATATTACATGTTCTTCCGAACACCAGTTCGTAAGGAGTATATTTTGTTTCTGAGTGCACAGATGTATTGTACGAGAAACACCAATAAGGGAGCCATTCACTCCAATACCTACTGTTGTTGTCAGTTTGAATTCTTAAAAATGCATTAAGTGACTTATGCGAGTTCTCAAGTGAACCTATCGATTGATGATGATAAGCACTGGCAAACGTTTGTCTAATTTTAAGCAGTTTACATACCTCAGTCATAGTACTAGAGATGAACTCCGTTCCCCTGTCAGTCGCGATCTCACGAGGGATACCATACCTGAGGATGAAGTTGTCGACGAATGCTCGTGCTACGCTTACGCTATCTTTTCTTACTAAAGGATATGCTTCAACATACTTACTTAATTCACATTGTAATGTGAGAATATATGAATAACTATGATAATCCTTATCTAAGGGCCCAACTATATCTAAGTATATTTTATCAAATGCTGACTGCGCAGTTGTGGTTATTATCATGGGTTGTTTTGTATGCAACGAGTGCTTTTGTTTCTGGCACTTGTCACAATTCTTCACAAATCTTATAATATCTTCCACCAAGTTTGGCCAAAAGTAATAACGTTTTATGTTATTTGTCATACGTTTAATACCTGCATGTCCGCTAGTGGGAAGCAGATGAAAGTCATTTAATATTACGCGCTTATCGTCGTCAATCGTTATTCTTATTAAATTTTTCAATATTAAAATACGCGGACCGGTCCAAGCGCCATTTTTACAACACTGGTTTATCCATGTTATATATTTTTCACTTAACTCATTTTTAATTATATAAATTTCATCAATTGATATTCTTTTACAGATAGATTCCAAATCTCTCACGAAAGCGGCTCGCGCTGAGCATGATCGAGAAAGTGGGTCTAAATAAATCGACAATTTAGATGGTACATAAATAAAGTCATTCACTATAATATATTTAGTGTTATGCTTAAGTCTAATCCGAGAAAATATTAATTGAATACAATTATTCGGTTTTTTAAGAATTTCAACGATTTTCGGTTGATCAGACCGAAAATCGTTGAAATCCTGGCAGGGTCGCCATGTAAAGGTTCGATTGGGATAGAAATACAACACGACTTGCAAGCAATAGATATTATTTAATACTACCAATAATTGATACAAACACATCTAATATACTCTTAGAATCTAGGTACATCATGACATCATTTAATAGGTACTCTTACACCACAGGCCGTCACACTCGCCCTTTTTCACCCTTTCCCTTTTTTCAACTTTCGGTCACGATTCAGATGAAAACTAATTTAATAGAATAATCGAACTATTGAAATTCGAACATATTTTATTTTATCACGATTATTGTACCTCAGACCTGCGTCGTAGTCATGGTCGTAGTATTAAGGCTGGGTTTTGTACTGAAAAGGCCATCAACTGATAGCCACTATTGTAGCAGATTGTAGCATTATTTGTGAGCATTATCTGTAGTGGTAACACCTTAGCTTACCATCAGGCGAAATGAAATCATATTGACGCGCTCTTCCAACATCATTCCAATTATATAAATAGATAGTACGTCTAGATTCCGTTTTGCACTCTTTCTATCTCAAAGTCGGCTGTGTCTGTGCTCAACACACAAACAAACGAATTTCGCCATTTCCACCAGTGCAGTATCGTAGCAGCCGAACTGCTACTTCCTAGGAACTGGTTCGATACCCGCTCCGTGCAAATATTTTTAAGTATGTATATATGTGTATTTGAATTGCTCTAGAGTGTTCATATATAGATTTTTTATACTACGTAGGTGGCAGACAAGCACACGGCCCACCTGATGGGGAGCGGTCACCGTGGCCTATGGACGTGTGCATAGAAGCCTTTTTTTTATTTATCGTGCGGAAATCCCCATGGATACCACCCACGTCGGCCATCGGGGGCCTTAATTACCGGGGTGTAAGGTTACCCAATGGGCATATCCCTCGCGCCCCAGCTGACCCCGGGCCATCTACGGTTTTAAGATGGCCCCCTCGACCCCCAGAAAGGGGCGAGCATCACGCCACTTCGCCGACGGTGGGGTGTAGGGTCCTTCCTTTTCATCTCCTCAGTCTCAGGCAGTCTTCTAGGCCTACCTCTAGTATATATGAATGTAGAGTCTACATTCATACTTTGAACCTTTTTAACAACATTAGGTACTTTCATCTCTTCTCATAAAATGTCCATGCAACGACAGTCATTCGCTTCTCAATTTTTCATTTACTGTTGCCATCTTTCAAACTTTGTAAAAATACTTTATATTGAACTATAACTAAAGGAGCTAAAAAAGTATAACGGAAGTGTCCAACCACGTTGAATGACTTAAAACAGTACTTAGCAGATTTTCTAAATAAATATGGCTCAATATAACACGCCTAGGCGCACATTCCTGGCTAACACATAGGTGGACATTGTAAATTTAATAAATTAGACGTGGTTTGACCAAAACGGACCATGTTACACTTCACACAAGTAGAGTGGGTCGTAAATATAAAATTACGAACGCCCAACCCAACCCTTATGTTCTCATTATAGCATGCATTTAATTGTCTTGCGTCACATTTTTGAACCTCTTAATATCTAATTAATGTTTGTTGAACTAATTCTACAATCTAAATAATATATCTTACCGATATTTGTGGCGACGACGGACGGCCTCTGTGGCGTAGCGGTAGTGCATTCGACTGCTACGACAGGGGGCGTGGATTCGATTTCTTAGTTTAATTTCGATTTCTTGATTGTTAGTTTTCGTAAGCTTTCGGTTTAAGCCCATCGATTCAAGAAATAGTTATAATTGAAAACAGTAATCAATAGTTATGTATTGTCACACCCCGGAAACTCTCGACAAAATTTATGATTCCATGGAACTATGGAAAAGAGGGGGAAACAATCGTGTGTCAAATTACAACATGCATAGTTTGTGTACCTACATGCACGGTGGTGTTGATTTGTGAGTATTTTATGGTTAGTGCTACGCGGTGCCGCGTCTTATGCGATAGAGAGAACGCCATACAAAACCGTACAAAATCGACTCATGCTGTCTTTCTCTCTCTCCTGCCCGATGCGATGATGACGTGCGGTGCAGTATTCCGTACACAGATTCTCTGTCTACGGTACACAGCCTTTGTGAATGTTGCCATGGTTCTTGGCGCGGGGTGAGGTAAGTGATATTGGTGGGCGGTGGTGAGTTTCTGTTCTGTACGTTAGTAGGTACTATTATATATTCTGTGGTATT
This sequence comes from Lithosia quadra, assembly GCA_963576445.1. Taxonomy (NCBI): domain Eukaryota; kingdom Metazoa; phylum Arthropoda; class Insecta; order Lepidoptera; family Erebidae; genus Lithosia; species Lithosia quadra. Next base: position 13,209,782 of record OY754884.1, on the reverse strand, counting down.
GTAATCAATTTCTTTAACGTTATGACTGCGATGTTAACTTTTCCTGAAATTCTTTATTACCACACGTGTTTCCACGGGCATATTTTCATAATCAATTCAATTCAATGGCTGAAGGAAAGGAACTAGATGAAATTTGGTACAGGGATAGATTTATAAAATTGAATAAAAACAGGTTACTTCTATGCCTAGAAAAGTTGGGAACGGCATCAGACTTCCACGCAGTTGGATTCGCGGGCAACAGGCAGTACCCTATGTAATAATATTCCAAAACATATTTAAGATGTATTCCACACAACCTATCTAGACCCAAAGTTAGTAACACAGCTTTACTACCTTGTAAATGAGTCATTAAGATAAATGGCGAAACGCTGACAAACAGGCCACGCCATCTGATTTAAGCCTGCACCAGCCTACAGTGTGTAGGTATCAATAATGTAGCCTACTACATAGAAACTTATTTCGGCGTAAAGTAGGCCACACTTGGCTATTCCGGTACGTATAACCGCATGTGCAAGCCAGTTTAAAATTCATATCTAGCCGCGCCCTTATGTGTACGCATAATTCTCTCACGTGGATAAGCGGTGTGTCGCAAGGACATGCTGATACGAAAGTCAATCGAGATATTAAGTTCCATGGGTAATGTAATATTGAGGGGCTCGTGGCTAGTGGTAACCGAATAGGTTGCAAGGTTAAGCAATGCTAGTCAGTAAGTCTCAGGATGGAAGGCCATCCATGGAGACCCCTTCAGTTAAGGCATACGAACATTTATGGCACTTGTTACGGGTAGTTGGAGCCCTGAAAAGTTCGACAACTGATCCAACTACTTTAAGGTATTTTCTTTGTTCTACAATAAAGTATTGGAATTCTTTGCCAACACACTATTTCTCTTACTACAATACCTAGTACTTTGTGAACGGTGTGCTAATTAATTAGCTACTTAGAGGTGTAGAAAGGAAAGAATATTTATAAGGCGTTTTCGCTTTCTGCAAACAAAAACAAAAAAAAACAACAGGGGTGCTTAATTTAACAGAGTTTACTCATACAAGAACAGAAAAAAAATAGTATCTATTTGTAATCAAAAAACTTAAAATAAAATCTTACTTCTTATAATAACAGAGAAATAAGGAAAACAATAATTATATTAGACTTTCATAATACTTTTCACGGCTCCCACGAGCGAAAAGTATAAATAGTCAACATGGCGTGATTCTAAGTCAGGGCTCTAAATAGATCGCATCGGTTGTGAACGTCCGACTCGAAAGGTTTAGATTCCTGAGTCACGCAGTGTTTTGGGTCTTTTATGCTGATAGTGGATACATAGCGAAACAGACCCACTGCACTTGGATTTTTTTTACTATTTGTAAGGCACATTATACCCGACGAACCTAGGGTTAGTCGGTAATATGATGTATAAATTACGATGGTTTGAGTTAAACTCATATAAACCGAAGCGAAGTCAGGGTTGCTAACTATATAAAGCGATTAATAATAAGTCTCCTTTTCCACCCATTTGGACAGGTTGTTTCTAATGATATAACGTCTTACTTCATCGCCAAGTAACATTAGAATCATAAAAGGCCACGACGCAATGAAATCGTACCAGGATAACGCTTCCGTACTGAAAAACTTCTGACAAAAAGGCACGTACGTCACGAAGGACGCTGCAATTAAAGTCACAACAATACTCACATTCAATATTTGGTTCCTCATTCCTTTTTTCAGAATTGATACTCGCCTCGTTTTACAAATAATTACATCCGAAATCTGAGTCCAGCAAATCGCTACAAAATATGCAGTCTGAGCCTTCCTTTCGATCCTCTTTCTATTAACATAATTCCAATCACGACCTAAAACATCTTTAACTGTTTGGCTTCTATTCTCCCAATCATTACGAATGAACATTAAACTGGAAGGGAAGAAACCGTCCTGTGCCATCACCAGAAAATAACAGTACAAACCACTAAAAAACTGGATCAACCCTACTTGGAAGTACGCCATGAAAATCAATACTCTATTGACGAGATGATCAGTCGGTTTTCGAGGAGGTATTGCCATAATATCCTCTTCGGAGTCCTCGTAAGCTAAACTCATAGCTGGCAATAGATCCGTACCTACATTAACAACTAAAATCAAGATCAATGTCAAAGGTAAAGGCATACCCACGAGAGCGTATAGCACGAAGGGTAACATCTCAGGGGTGTTCGAAGTTAGAGTATAAGCGATGGTCTTCTTCAAATTATCAAAGATTCGTCTACCTTCTTGTACCCCAAGCACAATGGAAGCAAAGTTGTCGTCAAGTAAGATCATGTCGGCAGCTTTTTTAGAAACTTCAGTTCCAGCTATCCCCATAGCTATACCAATATCAGCCTTTTTCAATGCCGGCGAATCGTTGACGCCGTCACCCGTCACAGCTACGACATGTTTCAATGACTGATACGTCTCAACTATAAATAACTTCTGTTGCGGACTGGTCCTTGCAAACGTTATCTCACTATATTTTGATTGAGCCGCTCTCAAATCACTAACACTCATTTTACGAAGTTCATCGCCAGTGATGACAGCCGCAGCGAACATATTCTTCACGTGGGCTGGTACGTCAGCTAGTTCAATATGATGTTCAAACGCGTAATCATATGCTGTGGGCAAAGTGATGGTACCGCACTGCCGAGATATAGCCAGAGCAGTTACAGGGTGATCCCCAGTTACCATCACTACCTTTATACCCGCTTGCCTGCATAATGCGATTGATTTTGCGACGTTCTTTCTCGGTGGGTCAATCATTGATATCGCCCCAATAAAATTGAGATCTTCCACTGGAAAGTTACGTTTTTGCGTATCAAATGGATAGCCTATTGGATAGGTATCTGTAGGTAATTTAACATCACAATATCCAATAACACGTTCACCCATGTTTGCCATTTTAATAAAATGTGCCTTTAGTTCCTTTTTTAACAGGGGCGTGAGAGGCTGAACATCATCATCAGTATGAAGTCTAGAGCAGTACTCTAGAACAATTTCTGGTGCTCCTTTCATGATTAAATAGTAACTTTGTGTCGCTTGCATGCGATGAATAGTGACTTGATACTTATAAGCAGAACTGAAAGGAATTTCTGCTGCTCTAGGATTTTCATTACGAACTTGAGTTGCTGAACGATTTGCTTCCATATACCGTAATATTGCAGACTCAGAAGCATCACCGAGTATCTTCCTCTTCTCGATAGGCTCGTTCATAGAGTCATGAGTAAATTCAGCCTTCAAATTTAGTGACGCGGATAAACATAGAGTTGCATACGTGGAATTTGATACACGTGTGTGATCATTCTTATCTAATATTTCAAAATTGCAATACAAATGGGACACTGTCATCTGGTTTTCGGTCAAAGTGCCTGTCTTATCGGAACAGATACATGACGTAGATCCTAAAGTCTCTACAGCTTGTAATGTTTTAGCGAGACAATTCTTCTTCTTGAGGGCTTTAGCTGATAAGGTCATACAAACTGTTAAAGTTACTATTAAACCCTCAGGCACATTTGCTAAAATAATCCCGAGCATATACTGTAATGCTGCCATCCAACTTTTTTGAATACAATAAACCATTATAAAGAAAAGAAATCCAAAAAAGAAAGCCACTCCGCATATTAGCTTAACAAAATGTTTTATTTCTTTAGCAATTGGCGTTTCCTCTTTCTGTAGACCGGTTACAAGACCAGCTATTCTTCCCATTTGTGTATTTTCTCCGGTGGCAACTACCATACCTTTGCCGGCACCTTCGACGATGGGACAACCAAAGTACACCATATTCTTCGATTCCAGAGGATTTGCGTGAGTGCACTCCGGTCTATGTTTGATGGGTTCAGATTCCCCAGTCAGAGACGACATATCGGTACTGAAATTAGTACAGGTGAGGATTCGGATATCGGCAGGCACTATGTCTCCCCCTTTCATTTCAACAATATCACCGATGACTAAGTCTACATTCGGTATCACTTTCTTTACTGATTCTCTGATGACGATAGCATTTGGTGGGACCAGTTTCTCGAAGCCACTCATCACGGCAATGTTCTTAGCTTCCTGATAGAATCCAAACAGCCCCGTGCCTACTATTGTCCCCGTAATCACAGTTCCTAAATACAGATAATCCTGAGCGGAATGACCGTGGTCGTCTCCCATGTGGAAATGGGTAATAGCGAAGTAAGTTCCAAGATTTAGGATTGCACCTGCCCACAGTACACACTGAAACCATCCAAAAAGATTGTGTCGAAATACCTTCCACAAACTAGTGCCATGGAGTTCCTTGAGGGCGTTGGGTCCGTGAGTTGCCAACAGTTCCGCGGCGACGCTTTCTGTCAGGCCGGAGTTGACGTTGGAGCGGTACACGCCTTCGAGTTGCGCGGGCGTCAGGAAGTGGTCACCAGTGTGACCTTCTTCCTTCAACACGTCCATCTGGGACGAGACCGGCGCATTGCCAGCGATCAGGCTCGGCAGCCGCTGCAGTGTGGCCGAGCGGCCTCCTGACAGCGACACGATACTGGAGCGGGTGCGAGTCCCGGACGGCATTTTGAATTTCAATTGAATCTACTTCTTGAATAATAAATATAATTACAGTGACAGGCTCCGACAAAATCATCAGCTTGACACATCTGTCATCAAGACACGAATTTTCTATAGGTATTATTCTTTATGTTAAATATCATGTGCCATGTCTACATAAGGTTCATAAAAGGTTGTAAGCCAGACGAGAGCCTTGTTGCTCGAAGTTGAACATAAATTATGTTGAATGACTTCTACGATTACAAATGTACTATTTCCATAGTACCATCATGGTACTGTTTAATGGTACCACGGCAAATAAGGGCTCTTGGCAGTCAGGCAATGAACATTAAACGTTAATACATATTTCTTGTTATATTTCCTATATTTTCGCATATAAATGTAGAGATTTTATATTAGTATCTTCATTACATTTCATTTGATACCTATATTGATACAAGTTTAGACCTTTTGACCCCCAATGACACTCGAGCAATAACGATAAATCTAACGACATTATCAGTTTAGCCGTTTAGTAGTAACAAGGGAACTTAGGGATAGATATACATACATACACATCAAACACATAACCCTCCCTTTTAGTTTCGCAGTTTGTTAATAAATAAACACCAAATAACTTTATAAAATATTTTTATTACAAAAAAATACCTTTGCTACAATACATAACATACATAATTACAACAGGTTACGGTTCTCATTTATGTATCAAGGCAGAGCTTACCTACACTCGCTATCATAAACCTAATACTTACAAATATACATTCGAATAATATGTTAATAGATGAAGGTGGTTACCCACGGTGTGTGACTAAGCAGACGTTATTAAGCACGGCAGTCGACTGCGAATAGCCACGCATCGCGTATCAAACACTTTCCACGGTACGTGCCAGCTTGCTGCAAAGCCGCGGATCTGACGCACCGCTATGGACTTATCTGCGGCTCTACAGACACTTTCAACGGCACTTCGTAGTAGGTGGATTCGCGTTCTTTTGCGGAGTCACGCACCGTGGGAAACCGCCTTAAGATTTTAGTCTTTATTATAATTTTATTAAATTACTCTTTTATATGTAATGTCCCCTATTGATTTTGAGGGTAGATTAACTGCGACTATTTTTTTTCTTTAGCTGCTCAATCTAAAAGGCCGCCAAATTCTATTACCGTTGACACGAGACCTACTAACACGAGACAATACAATAGTGGGTTTATTGCATTTCTTTCATAAATTAAATTACAGGCTTTTCAAAAGTTTTGATTAACGGATTTCATTGCGATTATTTTGCGATTTCCCGTACCCATGCCTGCTGAAAAGCACCCGAAAATTCGAGAACAGTAAATTGCGATAAAACCCGTTTAAAATAGTTTTATTTCTATAGTTACACATCACTAGTAAAAAACAAGCTGATGAGAAAAAACTTGTTTGGTTTAGCCTAAACACGACAAAACCATACTTATAGCGCAGCTTACTTCAATAGCTCCCATGTGAATTTAAATATTTTCTGAACTGTTTTCTTATATGTTTTGCTGATTGTATTTTTGGCACAGAATACAAAGTTGTACTTAAATAATAAAAGGAGGAATTATTTATTTCATTATACCGTACATTATCTGTGATTTAAAATTCTATTTTTATACCTATGCCTAGAATAAAAAAAAATTGCAAACTTTTCAACTGAGGATGTATTCTTATATTTTTACAATTAATATTTAAGATAATATTAGGTACATAAATAGCTGAAATAAAAACCTTATATAATTAATTATACTTATGTGCTTTTTTTAAAAACGAAGCCTTTACATTCGAGCTATTTACATTGGAATATTTTCCTTAATTATTATTGGAATCTTGCATTAAAATTATTGCATTAAAATCCCACATAATTATTCTTATTTCATACTATAATACTAATATACATATATCAATAAAAAATAAATAACGCTAGTTCAATTAACACTGATTTATACCATGCGAAGATAAAATATTATGTTGATGATTTGTTTAAATAAATAAAAAATTATAAAATAGCGTAAAAAATAATGAATAATATAAAGTTTGGGATTTATCACAAAACTTAGAAAACGTACATTAGAAGATACAGGGACTTGACTGCGCGAGGCATGCCGCAGTATAAGATTATGCCATCGGACTTACCAGGGCCCGATCTAGCTATTTAACCACTCCGGGCACAAGATAATGATTTTTGTCGCTCTTTATATGTAAAGTTTAACACCATAAAAATGAGCTAGTGATGTTGCCAACCTCCCAACCTGGGTGAGAGGTGGATGACTAATGGCTAGGTTTAAAATTGAGTGATCCCTATCTTCCGTATAGGGATAAGTCAATTTTGCAGCCCTCATTTTTGCCACAATGGGCAAATGTAAGGCTTTCCACCCCTTGGATCGGGCCCTGGGACTTGCAATCAAGAGAAACTCTAACAAGAACATACTACCTACACTAGTATCGCGCGCTATGGACTCGTGATACCACCGAATGACACCACGTGGTGTCAATCCCCGTGAGGGGTTGGTGTTAAATGTAATATTCAATCCCCATGATGCCATCGGTATTATTAAAGGTATTAATGTCATTTGTGACCCTAAAATGTTGGTTAGGTTGAAGGGGCAGATCTATAAAACCATCAGCAGACCTGTCCTTTTACTCGGTTACGAAGGCCGTTGTTAGAGCGACATGGCTGTGTGTCACGGAGATGAACATGTCATGGTGGATACGGCTCAAAAATAACAGGTTTGATTCCTGGCTAGTAGTAGTAGTAGCTATCGAACCCGCGCTCGTCCAATGCCTCGCTTACAAAATTGTACTACGTATTGCACTATTTATGTTTGCATATAATACCTACATCTTATTCTACAATACTATTTAAAACAGAACTTCTTTTTATATGAGTATTCTCGATTCTGGTAGCTTAACATAGACGATTTGTTGTTATCCAATCAAAGATTAATATGAAGTATTCAAACTGATACTCTTCTAATATCAATTGCAAAACTCTGAAAGTATAAAACCAAATACATACAATCGATTTTAGATTTGAATTTAAAAAGTTATCTCAAATATTTTTACTTTTTTCGTCTGTTAACTTGTACCTATATAATTCGCTTGAAAACTAATATATTATAACTAGTTTATTAGATTTATAATACTACACAATATTATGCTAAGTACTAAACGATTTGTTCGCATATTATCACGATTGGGAAACAAGGAAAGTTAGAAGTAACGATATACTATGTGTTCCGTAGGCTAGATCATCTAATTTTAACGGGAGATCAGAAGTTTTAGAATTGACAAATTTTATAGAAGACAGGTTTCAGTTATCAGTTTATTTTTTCATTATTTTATAATACGGAATATATTATTTCTCAAAACATTTTGGTAAAAATTATTTTGTACTTTTATATTGATAGTGTGGGAACTATTAGCACTAAGTAATAAAACATCTAATCATTCAAATGTTTCATTAGTACTTAAAATAGAGTAATAATTATATTTTAAGTTAGTATTGGTAGGAATGTATATGACTTTTAAATTTGTAAATAATAGTTTTAAATATATACATCAGTATTTTATGTGTGTTTTGGTATCACTTCTTTCTTTTCATGGGAAACTGTGACGGGCTATTAAAATAATATTATAAGCGGCTAATCAGTTTTAAACAATGTTATTACATTAGGCACTGCGCTAAACTTTTATGAGAACAATTAAATTATATTTTTCGCTCAATGTATGTATGTATGTTTGTATGAATAAGCTAATTATATCGAATAGCTATAGATTGTAAAGTCCAACCAGTCTAACTTGGAACTTCGATATCGCCATTGGTCATAATGACCATTGGTTGTGGAGGTCAGATGGCAGTCGCTTCACGGAAAATATCGAAGTTCTGCCGCATCACAGTTAGACTGGAAAGCCGACCCCAACTGAGTTGGGAAAAAGGTTCAGAGAATGATGATGATCGAATAGCTATAGATTATATAGTTATTTTGTTGTACATGAACGGATTTTTAATTTTATACTGTTAATAATAATTTTAAATTTCAAACTCGCTCTCTGCTGCAATGGACACGCATCTTTCCACAATACAAACTTCACGACTTATCAACTAAACATGCAATCTATACTAATAATAAAGCTGAACAGTTCATTTGTACGCGCTAATCTCTGGACCTGCCTGCGCGATTTGAAAAATTATTTTTGGATTTGACAACCCAATAGGCTTGTGTCCTAAATTTGAAAAAATGGTTAATACAATACCCAAATGACCCCAAAAATATAATTATTATTTTGATTTAAAACAATCATTTACATGGTTTATTTCAAGATTTAAAAAGTCGATTTGAATTTATTTCGAAAACACTCCAAACTGTCATGGCGTTTTTTGTGATGTCACGACCTCCCAAACGAAAGTGGAATCGTGTTGTTATTGTACGTAAGCTGACGTAAACACAGGAACTCGTGAAATAATGCAAGATGTGACGTCACGCTCTCTGATTGGTGTTTGATATCACGTGACTGAATGTCTAATTTCTCCAAATTTATTTTGTGAAAATAAAAGTAATCTTTATTTTGTATATCAAACTATATTGCTTTTTGCTATCTTTATAACAAGAATAGCCGCTAGGAACATATACCAACCCGATTTATTTTAGATGGACACAAGCCTATTATGCGTTACTTAACATCACGCTACGACTCTTAGGAGCCGAGCAGTAAGCGGGTGAAACACACAGCTTATTAATAATCAGCAGAGCAAACTAATACTACCGTTATCACTTCCTAATAATAGCAACCTGTTTAAAGGCAAGACGGACATACAAGTGAGGACTCCTTTGAAGGTGTCTGACCGTAGTTTGGTGCTGGAGAATGAGGCGTCCTGGTCTAGCGAGGTATGGACTCCTATGCGATTATTCGTCGTCCCTGATATGAGCTCGTTGTAGTACACGGCTAGGCAGTGAACGGGCTCTGTGCTACCCCTGTTAAAAAAAGGTTCAGTATAAGTTCCCACATATTTTTTGGACATTTTACTAAATATAGCCGTTTGTCGTTATGCGTGGAATTCTGTTCCCATTTCCGCTTCCCATGTTACCTGTTACAAAAATAATAATTTATGTATTACTCATATTCCAGACTCTAATCTATCCCTGTACCAAATTTCAGCCAGATCCGTTCAGCCGTTGGAGCGTGGTTGGGTAACAAACATCCAAATATCTTCACAAACTTTCCCATTTATAATATTACATAGTAGGAAGTAGGATTTACTAATTTGTTTATGATTGAAAAACAAAAGAGTAGATTCCGTCATCAATATCATCACCATCGGATTACATTTCTCTGTTGCGTGTAAAGCTTACATTCGATGTAGCATACCGTAGTTTTAGTGTACTAATGATGTAGCGTGCCAACGATTTAGTGTACCTACTGTCGATGTAGCGTACCATCGATTTGGGGTGCTGTCGATGTAGCGTACCATCGATTTGGGGTAATGTCGATGTAGCGTACCATCGATTTGGAGTACTGTCGATGTAGCGTACCATCGATTTGGGGTACTGTCGATGTAGCGTACCATCGATGGAACGTTTTCGATACAGCGACCATCGATGTAGTGACTGTCGATATTTACTAGACCCATAGTTCTAAACTCATTAAATTTCTGTACACAATTTCACATCTTCGTTGACCCCCTTAACAAGTGAGACAGTTCATTGACTTACTTCAGGTGGGCTATAAGTTCTCCGTCGTCAGGTCTCCAGAGCGCCGTGACTTGATCTAGCCCCGAACTCAACAGTCTGTGTTCATCTACTGTCGCCAGCCTAAGAACCTGAATAGTATAAAAAATATTATCACGTGTCCCTGAGACGTACAGTCAGCATCAAAAATGGAAGATGATTGCATAGATATTAAATTCAAAACTTCGAATGAATTTAAATAATTACATTAAATCGAATTTTTAAAACATTCAAATAAAGTTAACCCACTGAGTAGTTAATCATTTTTACTAAGAAATGTAAATTACTTTGTTCAAAAACTACACTGGAAAATCTAAAAATCTTCTTTTGATTTAAAAACCAAATTTAAAAAATTCTAGGGTTCAGTTCCAAAGTGGCGAGTAGTGGGAGGTATGAGATGGGAGGTGGGAGGTAGTAGGTGGGAGCTGGGAGGTAGTAGATGGGAGGTGAGTAGTGAGAGGGAAGAGGTGGGAGGTGAGAAGTGAGAGGTAGGAGGAAGTAGGAGGTGAGTGGTGGGAGGTAGGAGGTTAGTGGAAGGTGGGAGGTGAGTAGTGGGAGGTGGTTAGTTTAGTACCTCTCCGTCGTGCGCGCGCCAAGTGGCCCGGGGCTGGCCGGTGCGCAGGTCGAGCACGGTGACGTGTCCGCTGGCCAGCCCGCACGCCGCCCAGCCGCCGCGCGAGCACACGCACATGCAGCGGATGAACGTCGTCGCGCTCATAGGCAACTACGCACACGTGTTTTGAATATAAAATCAACATTCATTTTGAGCATAAAATACCATAAGAAATAATAAAGAAGAAATACAGTTTCGATCGTAAATAATAAAATCCAAACCGATCCTAATTACCAAATCTCAGCCTCGAAGACTAAGTCATTTGTATTTTGTCTCAGGATAACGTAAAAGTTAATTTATACTTAATACAAAAGATGCAAGATTTAGCCGATTTGAACATTACTGAATGTTATGAAAATGGGAATTTAGAACTCTTTCTATCTAACTTAGAGTTAAAAAAAAATTATCAATAGAAGTTAATCCTCTTTAAATCTGTATCCTGTCTGAATTGATACTTCTGGCGTGCCACAAGGATCAATTTCAGGTTCGGGTCTTTCTTACCTTAAGTTCATGTGAGTTGTGTGGGGCTCTCGCGTCAATCACCCTTAAAGTGGCGTCAGTAGTGGCCGCTAACACCGCGGCTGAAGGGCCCGCCAAAGTACGCACTATACTCACTGGCGACTTTATACTGTCCAACTGTAGAACGGATAGGAGAAATTAGGGTGGAAGATATTTTTTTTTATAGAAATGATGCATATTATATTTCAGAGTGTACTGTGAAAGTAAAGGAGGTACGTGATAAAGGTGCACGAATAACGACTCTAGCAGCCACACAATAAAGTACAATACAGCGTGATTTTATAGTCGTTTTGGACCCGAAAGGGGGTTACTCAGAATGATATATGAAACCATTTTGACATGTCAATATTGCTGTACGAGTTATAATAAAAAAATTAACTTGCTGTAAACTTTTCACTCTTTCAAGTAAAAACATTATTAGAGCATCGATAAAAAGTCACAGTCAATTTTTAATGAATGAATGTGCGTTCGCAGGCATAATTCGAGTCATGACATGTCGGTGCTGGCATTTTTGCGGTCGTCCGGGATGTTTTGTGATTGGTCAGTGTTCGAAATTTTTACAAAAAAATGTTTTAGATTTTCAAATTAATGGCTCCAATCGATTCTGTTATCGAGACTGTACCCAAAATATTTCGGTCCAAAACGACTATAAAATCAACGTGTATAGATCACAGAAATGTGTACACCTTTCAAAATAATGCTACCAATTTGCACACGCAATTATGAGTCTAGCCAGAACACTCTAGGGTTTCTTTTACTTTAATTGCTTCAAAATCATGAGTCAGGGTTGTAATTTAAATTAACTCAAGGATGATATTATAATATATTAGACTGGTCCTGACTTGTAATTCATTTTTTTTTATTTCTTCAGACTGCTCTATACCATAACTTTTACTACATATACGTAAAAAAAATTTTAGAAGGTTTAAAGTTTACCTGTGACACTACGCTCTCCATAAATGGATCCCAAATATGTACGACGGAATCTGTAGACACAGCCAGGCGGAGCGATTCTAGGAATGTGAGTGATAAAACGCCTTTCTTGTGGCCCGTGTACGTCCAGTTACATTGTGAAGTTGCATTCCCGTCGCCCTGCAACAAAGTCATGCTTACGATAGCTGCATTATACAGGATGAATTTTTCAACTGTGCATGGATGGCCTAATCAGAAACGAACATCAGTCAATCAGAGCGAACAATGCTCAAAGGAGTCTCAGGGCCGATTTTGATGAAAACTAAAACGGCATCACTGGATTTTTAAAAAATCAAGGGATCGAACCCATTTATTATAAAAAAACACATCCTGTATTATTACACCGAAAGTATATACATTCGAAAGTGCCGCCAGGAACGAATTACATATGGCAAGCTAATGGAAAAATCTCAAAACAATTTTTTTCTTTTTTTAGTATTTTTTTACAATTTACTTGGATTTTCTTCTCTGGTGGTGTGTCGTATCTCTAGAGACATGTCATCATAATCGTCTGACATTTTGCCGGATTCTTCTGAACTTTTCGTTTTTTTTTTTACTTTTTAATTTCTCACCTGATTCCGCAAAGACCACAGCCGTACGGTCTTATCTTTGGAGCCGCTCATGAAGCTGTTCTCGTTGTCGAGACAGTGTATACTCTTGACGGTGTGTGTGTGTCCCACGAACGTCTGCAACTTGATCTGTTTGAGGTTGAAGCGCGTTTCTTTGTCCGGTCGACCGATTTCGTGCTCCCAATATATTAGCCAATCGCCGCGTAAATGTCTACAATATTAAGTTGTTGAATTAGACTGAGCAAAGAATCAGGGATCCGATTCACTAACGCCACGTTTTGAAAACACATGATTTTAATTTTATTAAAAAAAAAAAAAATCTTCAGTATTCAGTATAAACTACCAAAACAAAATCTACCCACGTTTTTGGGAGGTATTTTAAATCTTCAGAATTACAATTAATTGCATATTCAATTGTTTTCTAAAAGTTTTCGTAAGAGTTCAAATCACACGTTTTAAGAACATAACTTTCCCTGTGTCTAGACTCGAGATTGTCCCTTTCTAAGGGTTTATAAAACATAACATAACATACTTGTCAAGCCTTGTCACTTTTATCGCCTCTTTTTGAAGTTTACATAGAAAATGCCTTAATGTATGTATGTATAATGTATGTTCTTTGTTTTAAAGCAAAGAGGTAAGTAATCAAAAAAATGTTAAAAACCACAACTTAAAAATTAAATACAAACTTACCTATTACTCTTAATACCATTATCCATCTTATAAGCAACGATATCGAACCTGGTACCCTGCGGTGTTTGTCCAGTGTCACACGCATCGCTAGCGACATCTATCCTGTTGCCAACCAACGTCACATTGGAACCAAAACTGTTGGAACTAGATATATGGTCCATGACTATATCAGGTTTGGTTGTGACGTCCTTCCGGCTTAAAGGTTCGTCGCTGAATGAAGGTTGGACTCGTTTGTCGAGGCGAATTTGGACAGGCGAGCTGTAGAAAAAAAAAAAGAAATTTTTGTTTCTTTTTTTGGCAACTCTGTGTTATTACTGGCTATTTCGTGCGTCTAATATTACTGTAAACTGTATCCTTAATCTCATCAGTATTATAAATGCGAATGCGAATGTTTTGCATTATATTGTATTAAAAAAAATTAAGTGTTTGTATGAACATTAAAGTAAAACATTATGACAAAAAACTTTATCGGTCTGTCTGTCTGGGCAGATTTTGAAGGAAATTTCACTGGTAGATAGGTAATATCTTGGCTACTTTTATTCTGAAAAAAAAAAGGAATAGTATTAGGATACCGCAGAAAAAATTCAAAACTATGAAACATATCCTCGTCCAGCTCCAAGTTTTTGCTGCATTACAATCGGTTCAGTGGTTCATTTGAGAAAAGTAACAAACTAACAGCCTAATTAGTTTCCCAATAATTAATGTGTACATACCTCACATAATGGTTCTGTTCGTACTTATGACATAGATTTCGTATTGTATCATTGTTCTTTAGACAGCGGCCCATGTTGTCGACTCCAATAAACTTGGCAAATGTATTGTAAGCATGGAACGCTAGCTCCTCATCAAATACCATCAGAAGTTCTTCCTGAGCCTGCAAACACATTAATATGATCTTTATTGGCATATGAATAAGAAGTGGTTTAAATCAGCAATATTTTGAACCAAAATAATGTTACAATCATGGCCCTTGGGTTAGGGTTGAGCGGAGTGCAGGCCGGAACCTTCACGCAGTGCACCCGGGCAAAGAAGGCGAGAAGCGCCTCCCACTCACCAGGGGCTGCTGCCTGCCGGCCGAGGCAGGAGTGGCCGTCTAGAGGGCTGCTCCGAGGCTCACCACGTGTCCCTCACACTACTAGTAGGTAGGTAGCTCGCCTCCCCCCTCCCCCTATAAGGGGGTCTAGGAGGCAATCTTAAAATCGTAGATGGCCCGGGTTTAGCTGCACACCCCAGCAGGAATATGCCTATAGGGTAACCTTACACACCGGTAATTGAGACCCGAGACAGCGTGCTAAGTAAAATGTTTTGTTTGAGTAGCAATTATAGTAAACAAAATTGTTTTCTAAACTTGTCTTAATCTACTTACTGTTAGTCTAGCAGTATCTTGCGGAGCCTCGACATCAGGCGGCGTGCACGCCAGGTCCGGCAGATCAGTACGTATAACCCTTCCGTCCTGCACTCGCCACTCCGCAGTAGTGCCATCGCGACAAATTTCTAGAAACCCTTCCATCTTGTAATCGATTAACTCCTGTTCAGTTAACTGAGGGTTAAAGAGTTTGATTATTATCGTAATCGCCTGGTATCCAAAGTAGTTTTTACAGATAAAAAAAAAGGTTATTAAAAAAGTTTGTAGGCCACTGGGAGCACATAGGTCAAGTTAACATGGGCTCTCGATGTAAGGCTATGTCGGCTATGTAATATCGAAACCCATTATCTGCATAAAATTATTTTTGACAGGTGACCCGAAAAACGTTTTCGTATCTTTGACAGCGTGCCGTTTTAAAAATACTATTGTAGGTTCTTGGGAGAGTGTTATTAGTATAGTCTTAGTTTATGCTAGCCTAGTACTTTAAGGTCGAAAAATGGAGACTTTTTTTTTAAATGTCAGATACTAGGTTTTAAAATTGGACAGCCGATGTACACCCACAAACTTAAAAATGTCAAGATTACAATGTGTAGTTTATTTGTAGAGACGTTAGTTACCTTTTCAGGAGTAGTTTCTTCTTGTTTGGGCCAGTTATCAATCTTGCCGGTTGCTTTATCGAACGTCAAGAAGAACCTGTAATCGGTGAATAGTATCCGCCGTTTATTAAACTGTTCGGGTGATAGATTCGAGGCTCTTATCAGTGAGGACCAAATAACAAAGTTACAATCGGATCCCTATATAAAATCTGTGTAAACAATTAAACACACTACTGACAATGATAATAATGTGTAAAGCGACATATCGTTTAAAGCGACTAAACTTTTTTAATTTCGGCGACCACTATTAAACGAATATTTAGTTATAGGCTACTTCTAGGCAATCGTATACCTATACTACATCGTCAATTACCACCAGGTGGGATAGAGGTCATACGTCATACATATAAAAAATCCCTTTAATGTTGTTATATCCGGTTTCGAAATTACTTTTTAAATAATTAATTTATATAACATGGTTATAATTACCTTTGCAACGCTGGCACACAGAGATGTCGCCTCGTCATCTCCCTGCCTATACGCATCGCGAGTGCGTACAAAGCGTCCAAATGCTTCCTCGTGAGTGCACAGCGCGCGACCACCCCGCTCGGGTAAGAGCAACGAGTCGTAGAGGCTAGACGGAGAGCTGGCTGCAGAATTGATTTCAGGAATGTGTCCTGAAGCAAAATGTATTTATTAGGAACAAAAACTTGTATACCTAATAGCTTCACTGTTTAGAACTAAAATTGAGTCGAGATCCCGCCCATTTCTTTATTTTCCATCTATCGATCAATAGTAAAACTACCACAGAACATTACACTAAGATACCAACTAAATGTAAAGTCAAAGTCAAAGTCAAAAATCATTTATTCTGTATAGACCATTTTAAGCGGCACTTACAAAACATTAAAATCAAAATTATTTAAAACTAGAAGCAAATGGACCACCGATTCGAAACGCGGCTCAGACCTGAGAAGACTCCGGCAAGAAACTCAGCTAAAGTACAAAGTGTAGCCATGCCATCTAGTATCGAGAATAATTTTATATTTGGATAAACTCGAGACTAAGAGAGGAGGTGTTCACAGGATGATCACCGTCAGGCCGCCGGTAGTAAAAGCCACGCCTACTAGGATGACGTCACGCTAAGCCCTGACGTTATTGAGAATCACAATGCACAGTTGGTTAGGCTACTTCTTTGTATTTGCTCCGTGGGTGGGATAAACAAAAGAGAGAGAATTGAACCAAATAAGTTATTTTAAAAAAGACCAAGAAGAATTTTTGATCTACTTATTAAATTTCAATATGGCGTCGATACACCCTCACTTACTTGTAACTGTTCCATAACTTTGACATCGGACATGTAGGGTATGAGGTACTTGACGAGCTGTAGACACGCTACTACACCGCCCTCTAGCGGCGCGGACAATCGGCGGCGGCAGGAAGCGATCAGTTCACCCATGTGAGGTAGGTATTGGAATATTATTAACTGCTCACCGTACATTGCTGCAATAAAAACGATATTTATATAACACTGGACTGGACTTAAGCACTGTAAATTGCATGCTTTTCACACATATTTTTTTAAATATTCCCTGAGGTTTTTTATTTTTCTTTGAGATTTGAAAAGAGCCATACCGATTTCTATTTTAGAAAAAAAAATATGCAGTGTCACTCGGGATGGAATAGGCATTTTTAAGATGCGCATCTGATTAGACACTATTTTATAACTCAAGAACGGCTGAACCGATTTAACTGAAAATTGGTAGGGAGGTAGCTAAGAATCAGAAGGCGGACATAGGATACTTTTATCCTTTTTTATACTAATTAGGTGGCAGACAAGCACACGGTCCACCTATTAGTGGAGAGTTGAGTAGAGATTGGAGTGGAGAGGAGTAGAGAGTGAAGTGGAGTGGAGAGTGGAGTGGAGAGCGGAAGTGGAAAGTGGAGTAGAGTCGAGTGGAGAGCCGTTTTATTGGTGACGATACCGAATGCCTCGCGGGTGAAGCCCCGGGCTAAAGCTAGTTTAAAATAAATAATACTCACCAACAATAGCAGTGAGGCACTTAATAACCTTCATAGCATTCTTGTCGCCGACCACCCGACTATTCACTATCGATATCTCATCAAATTCATACTTCTCGTCGCTCTCACATAGAGCTAAATTATCTTTACCGATATAGCACAAGGTCAACATCTTGAGCAAATTCCTAGTTATATATCTACATGTAAGTACGGGGCCTAGTCTATGAGCTAACCATATTAAACTTTCTGAGCTCATATCAGATATCTTAGAAGAACTTGTATCTTTATATCCAAGAACATCTTCTTCACTAATACTTTGAGTTTTTACATACTGTTCATCTAATTTGTTAAATTCTACGTTATGTCTATCGAGTTTTTTTCTTAATACTACATCTTCGGCGTCATCTTGTGCGAAATGTAGGTAACTAGTGAACATTGGTTTAGTCGGTATTTCTATCACAGGAGATGTTGGTAACTTGACATTAAGTGTTTCTTGATTCTCGTCTTTATTTAGAACAATATTGAGTTCTTTTTGAGTTGTATGATTGATCATGAAATGTTTAGACGATATTGGTGAAACGTGATCTTTAGATGGTGAAGGAGTATGTATGTTAATTTCTTGAGGGGTGTTTGATGTGTCGTACGAGTCTATAGATTCAGCAGGAGACTTGCTCCGACTGCTACGACTTGGTAATCTATCTTTATCAGTTTCGAAGTGAAACAATTCATTTTCGCTCCGATTATCAACATCTTTTTCTTTTATTTCGCTAACAGTCTTCTCAATACTTGGAGTAGTTACATGTTCAGATCCATACGAGGTATCAGGGGAAAATATATCTGCGTTACTTGATAAAGCATTTTTAACGTTATCGTCTGAATATCTCGGCTTTTTGTTGGCTAAAGCTTTATTATGACATAAGTGTCCTGGCGAACCAACTTCTTCAGGCACATCTTTATAACCACCCACAGCTTCGACTAAATGTTGCGTAAAATTGTCTAAGAAACATTGAAGATCAAGTCTAACCATCAACTGTAGCAAAAATATATTGTGATATAGTTTCACAAATTTTTGTTTGTTCGCTACTCCTCCATTGACAGTCAAAGCGTCGACATCCGTAAGCTTGTGTTGCTCTGGCTTGTCGATAGAGAAGTGATCCTCATCGTAAAGATTCAGTATATGTTTTAGAAGTTTCTTTTTCGTCTGATCAGGACCAAGGGCTTTACTAACAGTATCGAATAAATACCAAGCGGCTAATACTGAGGTATCTTTATTTTGTAGTAATTCTATATAATGTGTCAAGAAAATATCCAAAACATCGAACTGGTTGTAGCAATTGACTTGGTTGAGTAACACATCCAAATGAGTAACACAAGCTTGGATTTTTCCTTCTGCAATTCTTTGGCTGAAGTAAAGTTTGGTTTTATCGACGTTTTGGTACTTTTCGCATTGGATTCCATCGCATTCGTACATGTATAGTATGTTGAGTTCGTTGCTAGTTAATTCATATTCGTGTAACGTGTTTAAAAGTTTGTATAAAATATCGAAGCTTGGAGGAAATGGTATCAAATGCTGCATCAGTAAAGGTTGCAGTAATTGCGCCGGTGTGGGTGCAGGCAGACCCTTATCCGTCACCACAATTTTCTTCATATGCTCGTCTCTCTTAGGAAGAAGTTCGCTTTTCGAACTTAAACTTGGTGGTTGAACGTTTAAGAGTAAAGAAGCTATGTAGCTCACACCTTTCGGTAAAGCGCTGAAGTTATGTTTTAAGACAATCCTACAGTTGTTGTACCTTTCTAAGAAATTATCATTAGCCATTCTTAACGGCCGTATGTAAGTATGCAGGAATATTTCTACGATCAAACATCCTATCACTAACATGTCTTGCCGCCGACTCTCTGTAACAAACTGGTTGTACACAGACGCATCAGTAGTATATCTATTATTAAACGTCCTATTTTTTCTCTCTTTTAATACAGTTTCTAGATGTGCGTCTTGGGTAAATTTCTTTAAGTAACTTTGGTCGTACGCGGCTAAGAACATGTGGTTAGTGAACGCTGTTTCATCTGATAATTCTTTACTTGTTGAATTATCTTTGATATCTTGTTGTACAGGATATAAATTCAATCTGGAAATATTTTCTTTATACTTTTCTCTATCCTCTGCTTTACTAAAGAAGCACTTAGTCCGGAAATTGTCTAATGCTTCCAAAGCTTGGATGGATGCCACTGGATTGAACTCTTTGGGGAGATATATGATGCCTTTTCCGAGTTCTGATCTTTGGACTCTATAGTGCCTTGAGTGGGAAGACGCTCTGCCTTCACTGGCGGAAGCTTGGGTATCGTCGATCCCTTGGCCTTTGGACAGTGAGCGGGCTCTACTGCTGCTTTTGTGCCGGGATCGAACTCGCTGAGGTGGCACGTGTAAGCGAGAAACGTGTTGAGGAACGCTTGTAGATTCCTCGTCTTCATCCGATATTTCTTCTGAGCTATCATTTTTTATGGATTTTTCTGTAAAATATAATGCTAGGATGAACAGATTTTTATTAGCATTTTTTTTTAATTACATATTACTTCTAATATGGCTAGGACCTGTAGAAATTCTATACGGAATATTATGTTGAAAACATATTTACTCTCAAGGGTTAAAAGACAGATATATTATCTTGTCAAGCGGGCACAATTACAGGGCACAACTATTATACTATAATTGCTCTAACTAAGAGCAAATTTCGCCTAGGATAGGCACCAAGAACAATCAAAATTTAGATTTTTTTTTTATTTCAACTGGAGAAATCCAGCTTAGACTCTCATTACTTACTGGCATCTTTAGGCGCTGTCCAGTGTAGTCTAGGCGGCGTAGGAGGCAAAGCCCGAGCCGCGCGAGGCGGGTGCGGAGCCGTGAACAACTGGACCGCGCCACCGCGGCGTATCCTAGTGTGTCCATCAACTAAGGAGAGACACACGTTTTTGGCTTTTATAGATGCTGGGCCGGACAGCCTGAAACAAGCGTTATGCAGCCGATAAAAATTGTATCGAGGCCTTCAGATTTAGAACTACCATATCGAAATTTTCTTTATTTATTCATTTATTTATACAGGATGATCTTTTTAAGTTGGCATGGATGACTAAATCTAAAACTATGAAGAATAGCGAAAAGTTCTCAAAAGAATCACGGACCCTTTTGGTGAAACCTAAACTTTATTTATGTATAATAAATAAAAAATTAAGTAATAATAAAAGAATTTAAATCAATATTTCTAGCCATGAATTAAACCTGTTAATTTTGAAAAAAAGAACACACTGTATTATTAAACAATTCATCACATTTAACAGTCGCTAATAAGAAACAGTAAAGAAAACGGCAACTCACTTGTAGCCAAAAGTTATATCTATCCAATGGTGTAGATTCTCGGAAACATGGCTGCTCTCGAGTGCTTCTCTGTGTTTTGTAATAAAATCTTCGGCACATGTCGCCCAGGACGGTATACCGAGGTCCTGAAGACGATTACCAAATACATATAAAGGAAAAGATAAGATACTTAAATAAGAAATTCGATTAAATGCATATTTGCCGTTGCAATGGTATAAGTGTCTGGCTATAGTACAGAACTTACAGGCAAGTCTTCGTGTATGCTTTTGAAGACGGACGGATCGGTGTAAAACTCTGGTATACATTCGTCAGGCGTCCACTCCTGCATGCGTTGTATTGAAGCAGGATATTCCGCAGGGACCCACTTGTTTCGAACGTACTGACAAAGGACTTCTTTAGGCATTCTATAAATAATGTTGTTACAAATCAGTATCTAAGCTTTTTTCCCCAGGCCTGTGCTACTTTAAGGTTTAATGAATTTATTTCTCCAAAGACTTACATGTCACTTATTGAGAAACAATTATAATTTAATACACAATGTACTAGCAATAGTTCGTTCGTTTTGATGACAAAAATATTAACTTGCATTAATATGTCGAGTCAATATGTTGTGCTAACTTATTTTTAAATGTATGAAAGAAATAATATTTTTTTATAGATGAAGGTTTTTTTTGTTATAAAGTTGTGCGTCTTCATAGGTAAACATTTTTTTTTACTACTTAACTTTTTTAACTTTAAGCATCGATCACCGGCGATTCAGGCATATTTAGAGGTCAGGTGCCTTACTACAACGCTCTTATAGCAATTCAAGAGCAATGCAGTTCAGCTGAGGGAAATAGATGGAGTTATACAGCGTGTATGTGCCAGAACGCGATGCAGTATCGGCTGAATACAGGAAGTCAGTAAAAGTAAAGGATTTTGTATAAACTGAATTGAATTAACTGAGGAGGACTCCTGTAAATTGAATAATTACCAACTGCCTCAGTGTGTTCTAAGCAAATACATTTAAATATCAACTTTATTCATTTTACAAACAGTACAATTTCGCTTACCGCCTGGCGAGGTACACATAACAAGTAATATCAGAGAGTGCATCTGACACATGGTGTGGGATCTGGTCATTGCTGCTGCTGACGTCATACGTCATATCCAATTGTCTGTCTCCTTTGTTCAGACGGTACTTCGACTTACTCAAATCACGCCAGTTTCGGCCTAAAAAAATAAAGATGTCTAATTTGTGTAACATACCTAGGTAGCAGGTATATAAGTTTAAATATTCGTTTGCAGTTTCAAACTTAGCAGTTAAGGAGTTCGCCTTACGATCGACACGTGCCGGGTTCGAATCCTACTCATTACTACTGAAGTTAATCCCTAACACAAGCAATTTAACTTAGCTGGAGTGGTTGAATGTCTGTTACCTACTAGTATTCTTTACAAAATATACTTATGAATAATGAAATTTATACAACAGAAAATTAACTAAAATGTCTGATAGTATCTACATACGTAATTAGATTTAATATGTTGCTATTCTAAGTCATATAATAATTAGAATGTACACACTATTTTAATTATTCCACAATCAAAATTTACATAATACTTAAATATAATATGTGTAGAAGCTAGTTGTTACGTGAATTGTAACGGAAAATAAATATAAATTGTAATGCGTACAAGTAACTACATAGTCGTAGATTAGTTTGTGTATGAAGGCCGATTACGTAGGGTCAGTTGCTTGCCCCGAATAAGGAGTCATTGACTCCAAATCCGAATATTCAATCGCAAATATTCGAGTCAACAATGGACACGACTGCCAGTAAACCCCCACGAATACCCCCGCTAATTAGCTACTTTACTTATTTGTACTTGAGCCGACTAAAGCCGGGTGTAAGGTGGCCCATAAGCCATTTCCCTCGCACCCCGACTGACCCTGAGCAATCTACGGCTTCTAAATGACCTCCTCAGGTGTGGAAACCACTGTGTCTTCATCTTGCCCCGAAAAACGGGTTGGGGTGATTATTTTTATAGAGCCAACTAACTAGGTACTTAAACAGCAAATAATAATGAAAAACTTGCTATCAAAATTTTAAAATGATAATCTACTTTTGACTCTGATTATTTGAGTGAGAGAGAGAATATTTGAGTGGAAGTCGAACCTTTTAATTTACTCATATTTTCTTTTTTATGTATCGGTCACATCAATATGACTTCACCTCGCCTGATGGTAAACTAAAGGTAAAGTCTCAGGATTTCAGTCGATATAATGAAATCTATTATTTTTGTGTAGGTATTTTGAAATTTAATATCATCAAAATCATAAAATGGTCTCGAGAGATCTACATTGTAGGTATCTATTTATTAATTTAAAACATACTCGTACATTACACCCTATTAGATAAGTACTGTCACTACCCAGTCATATTATCTATCTGTGTCACTAACTTTTAATATACCTAGGTACAGTTCACTGACAATGTTTACTATTGAAATATTAATAATATCGATACGCCCATTGAACAGATAAAACAATGCTTTTGTTATACAACAAATAGGTACACTGACTACGCAGTCTGTAGTACTAGCTCACGTTCAGGGTTCCTATCCCTACCTAACACTTCGGCGCGGCGTTAGAAGACCTGAGACGGCGTGCGGTTTTAGTCGAATGCTACCTAACATATTATATAAATTTTATGTTATGATGATTAGAGCATGAATGATGAAAATTGAAATGATTACCAATGTTTACCTTATGGTACAAAAAAAAATTAATTTAACGACTTAATTGTTGTTTTTTATTTATAACCGACATCATAAATCAACTTAGTGTGCCATTTTGCATTATCCTAATGATTCAGATCTAAAGCATTAGCAAAAGTTTGTGTACTAATAGCTTCAAAATTTCATTAAATTCTGTATTATTCAACAAAATCCAAATTATTTTTGTTCTCCAAATGTTCGCCATTGAAGCACCTAGTTAGAGCAATAAAATAAGCAGCAGCTTTCAGTGGCAGTTTTGAGGAAAAAAAAATAAGAGGGTATTATGATAAAATGTAGGTACTACTGTTTCATGGTGGTGAGTGAGTCGAGCAGATTGCCTTGTGTGGGGACTTCAACAGTGGCATTCAGGTAATGGGCTTGGTAGGTAATAAGCTATCTAAAGTTACATATGAAGGAACTTAATATCAATGCTATGGTAGGTATTAAATATCAATATTCGACCAAATTAAATTTAGATTGAATACTAGATGGAAAACCAGAATTGTTGGGATTTGCCTTAAATTTTCTTACAGTATACTCAGCCTATATAACAAGTACTACTGTTGTACATAAGGTTTGCTGCCTGGGTATATGCGAAATTATCACATATACAACATTTATTGCAATAATTTCACATATTATTTTGAAATAGTGCAATCTTAGTTGATCAGTTTAAAAGTCCACTGAATTAAAAAAATATGAAATACAAAAGCAATTGATACTCACCACAGCGATATGAGAAATCAGTGACCCAAGGCACCATAAAATGTGCTTGTGGATCATTATTACTCCTGCCTATCAGCGTGTTTAAGTGGAGAAGGTAGTCCAAGTTGGATATCCTGCCCCTTACCCATAGCATACACAGCTTCTCTAACTCAACTGCATTCTTTCTCGAGCACCACTCCTCTCCCCTCTTGTTTTGTGTAGATGATGAAGATGTTGTAGATGGAGCCTTGGACTTATTCTGCTCAAATATCAGCGAAGCATCCAAGCAGTGAATATTGTTTGTTATTAGTGGCAACACTTGCAGCCATAAATTGTCTGACAAATAAATATCTTGTAAAGTCAGCATGCCCAAGCTTAACCCTCTATCGCTCATGGCTTTTGACAAATTCAATAACTGATATATTACAAACAAACCCCTACTATAATTCATATCAATTAAATTTGGACTGAAATTTAAGCAGTCTAGTAAAGTATTTTCATAATGTTCAGTGTATATTATAAAGAAGTTATTGTCTGTCTCTAAAGTAAACAGTGCTGACAATAAATTGCCATGTGTTTCATACATTTTTAATATATTCTTGTTAGGTATCACATCTATGTGTTTTCCAGCTCCATCATTTTTAATTCTAATAATATTACATCCGTATAAACGGAGCACCACTTCGGACACCAGCTGATCGTGTTCTAACAAATTTACTATGGTACTTTCCTTACTACTTTCATTGTTCTGACAATATTTTTTATAGGACTCCTTCCATAAGTTTCTGTGGTTGCTCTGTGAGACATACTGTAGCAGCTGAGAAAATGTGAGTGGAGTCTCAGTGTTATTTTCCTTAAGCTTGTAACGAGGCAGAGGAAGAACCTTGGATACCTTTTTATTCAATAACTGCAATATAAACAATGTTGGTTAGAAATGAACCATCCCCAAATAAGATTACTATATACATAGAAATTATGCGTGATTACCTACCCTTACAAATATTTTACGCCACGGATAGGGTACCCTTTCACCAGGTTGCAACGTAAAATCTACATTGTTCAATGTGTTATCAACTTCGACGTTTTTTAACCATTTCTTCAGCCAGCATGAGTGGACGACGACCGTGAATAGATCGGGTGAGGCAGTAGGAAATATATTTTTATTACTTATACCTAACTCCTTAACAATACAATCCATGTCTGAATTAATTACAATATTTTGTTTTGTTTTGTTTGGTTACGGACAAAACTGCAGGCAGTCATTACAAATATTGACATTAAACTAATCTGACAGATCTTTAGGGATGCCACATGAATCAATTTTAATTTACATCGTTCAGAAATCAAATGAAGTGATTTTCTCAGTCGTCGATTATTCGATTATCAATATTGTAGAAATAGTGTTGTATTGTTTGTATTCTTATAAAATTCCTTTTAATTACACAATTTCAACTTAATAATTCTTTAAATGATATAAAGCCATGTCATAAAATGATACAGTAGCAGGAATTTTGTAACCAGAAAT
Organism: Lithosia quadra; assembly: GCA_963576445.1. Lineage (NCBI taxonomy): Eukaryota > Metazoa > Arthropoda > Insecta > Lepidoptera > Erebidae > Lithosia > Lithosia quadra. The sequence continues at coordinate 13,183,785 of OY754884.1, read as the reverse complement.
ATTTTCGAAGACACTTTCTTCTAAGTTTACTTGTTCTTTCTACTATATCGAAAGAAATACGATACGATATTGTTACTCCTTACCTTACAATTATTGCTTTTCATAAAAAGATACCTAAGTAGTAAATAAAATTACAATTGGGAGAAATAAATAAACCAAAAAAATTGATCAAGACTTTATTTTTTGACTTTACTTTCGAATAATTACTTTTTAACAAAGTTACCTATACTCAAAGTTACAAACAAAACAATAATGGCTTAGGTACCCTAAGTTCCCGCAGTGGTTGGTGTCACTATTCAAATTACATGTTTTTTTTTAAACTTTGCGATTGAATACAACAATTTTAGGAACACAAAAAGTCAATTTCCACCATTCACTGTAGTTTTAGACTTATTACCTATATAAGCATATTTATTACAATATAGGCCACAAAAATGGCAAATGCTGCTGGACTGAATATTATAAGATCACTTACTAATTCATCTAAGCTTACTAATATAATCGGCATGACAGAATAGCTACAAATGGGTTGATAACCCAAATATAGCTTATACATAACAGTAATAACAATAACAGGAATTACAGAAGTACCTACATTTAAAAAACAATTGAAGTACCTACATTTAAAAAACAATTAAGACCATTGGTAAATAAGGCACATTTAGTAAATAATACATTTCAGAATTTTCAGATCAACAAGATAACCTTACGTATTATATAAGGCACACCAATATTTAAGTTCAACTCGCCTATTTGTTGGTAAAAACTTTACAGTATGTAGTCATCACGACATTCATAACTATTACTATAACACAATATAATGGTTGCATAATGCAATTTCATCTTATATTAAAGTAACTATAGGTATATTATTATATTTCTAGTCTAAAATATGTAAGTAATCAAAAATTATCTTACAACAATCAGAAAATATACTACCAGTGTTGCTAGCCTAAAAAATTCTGAAACAGATAACAATGTCAATGTCCAATATTGTCTTTTATATACATATTATATATTTATTAGGACATAGTTTATAGCATATCAATGAGCTCAATGTATAACTAAAAAGTTTTCAAGTTTTCAAGGCTATATTTCAAATGCTTAAAGTTTCTAAAACTTTTGTATGGTGAAGAAAATTAATATCTATAGCTATAACTCGTTTGTAAATTTTAACAAGAATCTTAACAATAAATATAGTTATTTTTCTACTCTTAGGAATGTCTGAATCACAATTTATTTCAAGGTCACAATGTTAAGGCAAATCTTCGTTGAAGAAGTACCCAAATTTTATTTATTTATTGATGTGCTATCACAGGAATATTGGTCCCTAATCAAGTATGTAAATGTACTGATATATCTTCAAAGAGTAAAACGTAAAGTTATGTAACGTAAAAAAATGTAAACTTATTATAAACTGTAGAAAAAAATAACACTCATAATTTGAATATCATTCAACTTTACCAGATACTCGTTTACTATAGCACTTCCAAAGAGTTTCCTTGTAAAGGACGGCTTGGGTTTCCGGACTTTTTGCTGCCACTATACCTCTTCCAACAACTATTACGTCACCACCATTATCCAGTATGACCTTTTCTGGAGTGTTATAGACCTGTCCTAGGTCATCTTTACTGCTCTCAAGCTGTACGCCGGGTGTAAGTTGTATCAGTCCAGGGTCCTTGAAAGTGTCCTTATTCTGACATACAAACCCGGTGATCAACTCGGGATACTTTGCTGCCATTGAAACTGTTGAATCTCTGTACTCTGGAGTAATAAGATTGCCCTGTAAACAAAATGTATGTTGGTTAATTTATCGAGTTTAGTTTGAATATATATTTTTTAGTTACAGGAAATAACAGAACCCAATATAGGTACTTTCAGGTCATGTTGGTAAGTGATAAACGAGTAGGTTATGTAGTGTTGCCAGCTTAAAAAACCCTAGTCAGGTCAGTCTTAGTCTTAGGAACATATGGTATTTAAAAACTATACCATCAATCTAAAATTATTATATATTGTCTTCAAGTGAGTATTAGACTCCAAGTTGGAAGTCTGGTATCCCAAAAACAGAATCCAGGATTTGCATTACATAGCAGATGCAATTGCTATGCCGCACTACATAGACATATTTGATCTTAACTAACATCAAATTAAAGCTAACACAAGAAAAAATTAACACATTTTACCTCGCTGCTCATTTCAGCTAATAAAAATACTCCATGGTTGACTCCATTGGTAGAGTTAAGAGCTTTCAATATACCTTCACCGGGGAGCGAATGAGCTGTGACACAGTCAGCCCACTCACTTACTCGATGAACACCCTTTAAGTATTGCATAGATACAGTATGGCCAATATCAGCATATTTTCTATCTTCCAAAATTAAAAAGTTGAATCTGTCAGCAAGTTGCTTGATCCGAGTAGTGAAATCATTATTAAAGTCTTCGATAATATCAGCATGGGTTTTAACTAGACATATGTGTTCACCAACTTTTTCTAGAAGGTCTAGAATTTGTGTGGTTGACGTTAAGTCTACTGAAAGGCATAGATTCGTCTTTTTAGTTGCCATTATGTTAAATAATTGTTTTGCTACTGTATTCTTGGCCAAATCTGCACGTTGCTCATATGGAAGTAAAATTCTTTGGACTGGTTTCTCTGAAAAGTAATGGAAATAAGTTTATAATAATCTGCTTTCTTTAGGTAGGTACAGTATCATAAAATTGAACAATAAAACACCACATTTTTAAAAACTAATCAAAAAGGTGGCTGGGATGTACTGAATGCAGAAGGCGGAGAATCGGGTGGTATGGTGCACATTGGGAGAGGCCTATGTCCAGCAGTGGACTTCGACAGGCTAATTGATTGATCAATTGAATGTGTACCTAAATTAAATTTCAAAACCCACCAACTACAGGCGCTTGAGTTTCTTGAAAATATTTTTTCAGTTTTGCAACCATTTCTTCAGTAATTTTTCCATTCTTGGCTAGAATATCAATAAAACTAGACATGGTGTATAACGATTTAACATGAACGTCATTTGCCTCACAATTTTTGCTGCCACCCTGTTCTCGGTCTAATATTATCACAGCATTGTTGACAACCAAACCTTCGTTGCGTAAATCTCTTACAGTCTCGAGTACACTGGAGCCCGAGGTTACAACATCTTCAACTATGAGGCAAATTTCCCCTGCCTTATAGTACCCTTCTATGGATTTCTTAGTGCCATATGCTTTAACTTCTTTGCGCCTCATTAGCATGGATTTCTTAGCTTGTACACTAAGTAAGGTAGCAATCGGCAAAGCTGTGTATGGAACTCCACAGACATGGTCATATTTCAGATCCTTCATAGCTGATTTAAGCAAGAGATTTGAAATGGCTTCCTGTAATAATTAATAAGAATGGTGTTTTATATTTTCAACAATAAAAAGGTGTACTTCCTTGGTATGTAACACAGGGCAAATGAAATATGAATAGTGTAAGTTAACAATAAAAGAGTAAGTTGTGTACTTACTGTCACTTTATAAGTAATTTGAGAGAGAATATTTTAAAAAGAAGTTACTAGTTCTAATATTCTCAGAATTTATTAATTTAATGCTTACCATAACATCTGGGTAGCTTACTATAACCCTCAAATCAAAATAAACCGGCGTTTTTAGGCCAATCTTCGTTGTGAACTCGCCGAACTTTACAGCATTTATAGAAAATAGCTTAATTGCAAGTTCTACTAGGTCCTTTTTGTAAGTCATTTTTATTCTGTGATAATAAATGAAATATTCGTCTGAACGAACTTGTAAAATGCGGATGGTATAATATGGTAATTGCCAATTATTATTGCTAGCTAAGATAAAAGGTAATGGTCTCAGCCGTCTCAGTAATGGTATTTTCCGTAAATGTATTGTAATTTGATGGCATGGTACTCGAAAACTACACTAAATACATAGAAATAAGGCACTATTTGAATTGAAATTGCATTGGATTTTATAACCTTAAACAATTCACGCTGACACTTTTGACATTTCACAGCAATGTTACCAACTTCATTCAATTAATGATCAATTTATTTTCGGGGAGCTGGAACTATTACCCAAATATGTAAAAAAAACCGTTCTGGTAAAAACGGGGTCAGAAGAAGGGACTTGACTTCAATCAAGAACTTAGAAAAATTGTTGAAAAACTCAATTAATCAACTAACCTATTGAAGTCCACTGCTGAACATGGCGTCTCCCAAGTTGCCATACCTCTCGATTCAATCTATAGATACCAGTTCCTTATTAAAAGACTATTTCTAAAAAATGTTAAATATTGTCTTGTTTTTTATTTTAAAATGTTTATGTGGATAAATAAAATTATTCACAAAACAAACAATTGAGATTTTGTTGGGCTATGAAATAATGCAGTGATTTTTGGGGAGTTTTGAACATTGACATGCCGCTCAGTCACCGGTTGAACTGAACAACTGAACTGAACTGGCTCACGTCACTAAATCATTCAAATAATAATTCCTTTTGTAATTTTTGGTCTGTTGCTCATTTCAATCAATTATTCGCTCACTACTCACTCACTCATTTCTCATTTGAGAAACGCTGCTTGTGTTGAGTGCACGCTGGATGAGTGGAAAGTATTTTTAATTTTCGTGTTTATTTTCGATAATTACAATAATTTGTGCGTGTGCTTAGTTTAAGTGATATCAATTAATATACAAACGAATGCGGAATGTAACTTGATTATAAATGGTGTGAGTATAAAATTTATGTACAGTGATTATGAATCATAATGTTTCACAAGTTAACAACTTTTTCGCGCCCGGAATTAAAATGTTAAAACATACCTAAAAGGACAGCTTTTGTCCATTACTATTATTATTACTGTGACGTCCCTTAGCCTCAGGTAGAGGATTTTGAATCAATGTCGGGTAAGGTAAATTCACCCCTCCTATCGGCCGACCGTGGCACGGAGTGGGGTCCCCTCCCCTCCTTTAGGGGAAGTTTGGGTAGACAAAGGGTAGTCACCCCTAAGCAGAGGGGCGCTTGGGCCTTGGGCGATATCCGTTGGTAGGGGAAGGGATCATAATTTCAAGTTCAGTTTTTTTGGTCTTGCCCTTTATAACGGTTGCGCGCGTGTGGGAAAGTTTATTTTTTTGCCTGTAGTTGGTTCCTAATATATTTGAAAATTTTCAGATTATCATATTATAGGAGTTGAACCAGTGAAATTCAACATCAACATGGACGTAAATAATGATAATGAAAGTATGTTTATTTATTTACTTTCATAGTGTATTGTGTCATTTATTTGTTTTGTTTTTTTTTCATAATAAACAATTTTTTTAGATGAGTCCTTGGATTTTGTTATGAAAAGGAGTTTGCTAGCTAAAAACAAGTTGGCCTTTATTCTTCCTGACCCTGATGGTTTGGTCAGATTTTGTTGTGTGGAATGCACAGCCAAATATGACAGTAAAGAACAGCTGGAGAGACATCTGCTAGTGCATAATAAGGAGTATAGATTCTTATGTGGGATATGTGGCACAGGGTGAGAATATTAACAATTTTTTTTTAAAATTTTGTTTTAAAATTCTTAATAAAATTATAATATGAATGTTTATGAGATATGGGGATTTATTGGGTTCTCTTGGCGTTATTAAAACTGTAACTAGCCTAATTTGCTGTGATCAACAATTACTTAAGAAATATAGGATATGACTAACCATAATTATTTATCATACTTGTTCTACTTCTACTACTTGTGCCAAAATTTATAACACTGTTTTTTTTACAATTTGATAGGTTAAAACGTAAAGAACACCTAGATAGACATACACTAGAGCACCAGGAGGTGCGTCCTCATGTTTGCCAGCACTGTGGGAAGGCTTTCAAGAGGAAAGAACATCTAAATATTCACACATCCATACACAGCGGTGATAAGAGTGAATCCTGCCCAGTTTGCAATAAATGTAAGTATAGATTTACTTATCAAAAACAAGTGCTTAAATAAAAAAAAAATATTAAAAACAGTATTTATTGACAACATCAAAATATTTGTTGTATGAAGTAATGTTGATTGAAACATCAAAGAAGACAAACATGCTAATAGCAAAAAAATTACATACAATTATGTAGTTTATATTGATTATATAAAAAACAAAAATGTAATTTACATGTTTGTGTTCTAGACCATCAAAATAATAAACTTGTCAAACATCTGCATTAGACATTTTACATAATGTATGACTTGCCTTGCCCGGCCTTGCCCCACATATTTTTTTTTAAATGCACTATACTCACACCTAATTCATGAGTTTAAAACCTCTTTAAAAATGATCTAGTGGTTTTTTCAACAAGCTGTTTGCTTATAGCATTCTATCGAAGAGATCACTTACGGAAACATCTACAGACACACACCAAGGCCTTTTTGGAACGGAAGTCAGACAGTGATCAAGAACAGCAAGAGATCAAACAAGAACCACAAATCATTGAGGATGATATTCCCGTGGAAATCCTTAATGAGGTGAGTTAAATACATTTCAACACTATGTAGGTATAATATAAAATATGTATTTTTAAAACTTGTCTTGGTAAACATGTTTTACAAAAAAAGGATGAAAAACTAATATTAAATAAGGATAGTTGAACAAGTCTACTTTAATTGAAATTTTGAAGCTATTACTTTAGTAAACACACCAATAATAATTACATATTCTATTACTAAAATTGTGGTGTTTGAAGACTTGAATTTATGCTTTTTGGAACCCCCCATAAAGGATCCGTGATTTTAGGAAACACGTGAATTCAATGTCTATCTATTTAGCTGAAATTGTGCCCACTTGTCTACTAAAAATTACTATAATTAGCTTGAGTGAGAACGTTGTTTCCGTTGCAGAGATAATAAATATCTATGTACGCGGTAATACCGTAAACTACATACCTATACCCATGTCTACACAAATATAGACATTTGTAGCTTGCGCCAGAATCGTTTTTGTTGTGTACTAATATAGTAAAATTCAAACAAATATAATAATGTTCAGACAAGAAAACGTCTTAAAATTTACTTCATAGGAGTCAAAAGATTAAATTTGGTGTTACGGCAATGTTACATTATTATCTACCCTAGCAGACATGTCTTTTTTCTCTCGACCAATGAAATCGCAAAAAAAAGTTGTCACGTAACATAATACCTATATGTCTACGGATGGCGGAGATTAACAAAATTTTTGGTTCCATTGTACCTACTTCTGCCGTAAATCGAATCCGTCGTGGACAAAAATCTGCCCTATCTACGCATTTGCCGAATTTCGAATCTGTCAAATAGGTACCGAACAAGGGTCTATTTTTACCAATAGTTGGGTAGACTCTCTGCAACAAAAATATTTGTTTGTATACCTACGGATTATTCCATTAATTGGAAGGTCAAAATTACATGAGACCCAGAATTGTGGACTCTCGCTCGTTTACATCTCACAGACGCCCAACTCATTTTTCTGCTCACATAGATCCCTTTACGATCCTGTTAGAATTTGTGGTCCTTTAGAGGTCGATATTATGGTCCATTTAGTATCCTTGATCTGCACTCAATGGCATAAGCAATATCAAAAAATTACACGAGTGATATCCACGACAAAACATCTTCACTAATTCTTATAATTATTTTACATAGATTCGTAGAAAAAATAGAAATTTATCTACAGCTATTCGCATGTGCAAGCCTCGCTTGTCGTCGGTGTATAAGGACCTTTAACGCCACGTGACGGGGCGGTAACTTCGGCAGGGCGATGCGATGTAGAGAGCAGTGTGTGATGTGATGATACAAATGGCGTTCACTTGTTACCCACCTCCTCTCCCCTCCTGTCGTCGAAAATATGAACACGTAGAATTGAACTTGACCCGTGAATCTCAATAACTTTGTTATAGGTACTTCTTTGAGTCGATATCTTGGCATTGAATAAGATTTCACTTATCATATTTCGTTCATTGATAGTTTGTTCACGTCGACGTGAATATGGGTTGCAGAAGTAATGTTTTTAGGGCTGCAGTGTGCATTTTAATAGTGGAAATTTTAAAGGGCAATATTGGACAGCATTGAAAAGACGCAATAATATTTAATTAGCTTTATTTTTAGGAAAATATTCAAAGCATAGACAATCTCTAAATATAGTTAAATACATTACTTAAACGAACTTGATGTGAGTGTATTTGCAAGTATTTAGGGGAACCCAACCTCCGGAATTTATTTGGGGGCCAACGACTCTGTCCTTTAACAAAATAGACAAAAAGAAAAGAGAAAATGTTTAAATTCCAAATGTTTTGACAAAAGGCCCTACTAAAGTAGCCATAGGTCCAACTGACGAAACACCGTTAACCCCCGGGAGGTTGGTATACGAGGGGGTCCCAAACACAAAAAAAAGAACATGGCTTGTATTTAAATGGTTTTATGATAATATAGAAAGCTCATAATGTTGTCTCGTTCCTGGCAGTATATCTAAGTAATTAGGTATCAAATATAATATGTAGATACTAAGTAATGTTTTTTGCCTAGAATAGAAAATATAGGTAGTTCACCTATATTTTATGCAATGCAGTCTTAGTTTGCCTTGTATATTATGTTTTGACCAATATAATGGCACAAAAATCGGCCACGTGATCAAAAACAAATGGCTCATTTCGTTCGTCTTAAGAGACGTGAGTCAGCTCTTGTGGCACGAGTCTGTAACTATGGGGCTTCAGGTGATGGAGGCGTTGTTTTTGTTGTTTTTTATTTTTCTATCGTCTATATACTACAAAATTGTAAAGTGACTGTGTCTGTACATTGGCGTCATTGAAAAGAAAATACTTGCAATTTAATTTACTTACCATTTTTTTGGGAATGGAGGAACCATTTCGTTTTTTTTTATTCAGCCCTTGTAACACGTTTCTGTAACTGTAGGGACTTCAGGCGGTTGAGGCGTTGTTTTTTTTGTTTTGTATTTTTCTATCGTCTATTATAACGTTGTTAAATAGCTGTGGCTGTACATTGAAGTTATTTTAAAAAAAACTAAGGGTTATGTTTTTCTTATAATCAAATTATAATCATAATAATGTAATTGTTATCAAATTTGTACACCATATTTCATGGTAGGACATAGCGCACTTGAATGTAACGTAGAATTAGAACTGTACAATCCTATGTTCCACAAATAAATAAATTTGAATTGAATTGAATTGAATGTTAAAGATTTTGAAAAAATATTTTTTTTTTGTTTTTGGAATTCCTCCCATTTTGGTTTTTTTTTTTGAGTCAGCCATTGTAGCACGGTTCTTCTATATGGGAGTCAGATAGTTGGAATTCCTCAATTTAGTTTAATGGTACCTTTTTATGGAAAGTGACAATTGCCCAGTGCTGTTTTTCTGTCTGTTTGAGAGATCTCTGGAACAGCTGGATTGTCAAAAAATAAACTTTAAAAATCTAAATTCACGCAGGTGAAGTCGCGGGCACAACTAGTAGGTCATAATTCACCAATCCCTTTGGGTATTTTAATGTAGGTTATTTGGGTAGAGTCGTCCTGTGCGTGTAGCAGTGGGGGGTGGGGCGTCTGTCTGGCTTAAAAATGGAGGCCACCGCCTACGCTAAGGTCGTCTCTAAGAGAAATTCCTACCACCACCCTCCCACCTAGACGATGTAGGTACATGTATATTGGGTATAATTTAAAATACCGAATTCTTAGTACATTTCAATACAGAAGCCATCATGAATTGACTTGGAGAGCGCAAAAGTTATTCTATTTTCGAAGAATTTAAAAAGAGAAGAATATTCGAATTCGGAATTATAAATGTATGATAGCTTTCTTCATCTTAGGTAGACAGAGACAATGACCCGCCATCGGTTTGTGTTGTGATTTCTTTATCACATTTTCTAAATTCAAACACTTGTACTTGTTTTTATATCCTCGAAAAACTGGTCTATTGCCAGTATTAGCACCTAGATTTCGCCAACTACGCAGTCTACTGCTGGAAACTACTACTCTCTCGTGCTCTATATTACCCGATGCTCCGCTTCCAGTCTACACAATCATTTTCTACTTTTGAAAACCTTGCAAAATAGTATACTAAATGTCATATTACAGGCAATCGTTACTGAAGACAGTCCGCTGGTGCCGCACAGCTCTCGTCCGTTCCAGTGCACCATCTGTGGGAAGTCTTACAAAAGGAAAGACCATCTCAAGATACATAGTTGGACGCACAAGAAGAAAGAACATGCTTGCACTGAATGTGGGAAAGGTAAGTCTAGTTGTAAGGTATTTTCATCATTAGATCTTTGGCAGGTCTTCGGACTTCATCCTATTGTGACCAGTAAAATCATAACCACTATTTTATTTTTAGGAATTTAGCCAAGTTTCTGTACAATACTTTTTTTGTAAAGAGACAACTAGAACTTTCCAGACCCAGCAACTAGAGTCCATAGACGCGTCTTCGCTTCTATTCAATCAACGAAATCGCAGAAAATGTGGAGGTGAGATTTTAGTCACGTGACAACTTTTTCCTGTGATTTCATTGGTTGACAGAAAAGGAGACATATGTCTACGGACACCAAGCTGAGGCTGCTGATAAGCGTTTTATATATAATTCATAATCTATAAAATACCCGAAGATCTACTATGAAAGGGTTTTATTCGAAGTTGCGGATCGAATTTTCGAAACTATGATATATTCCGAACTAATTGACATTATTTATAAGTCCACTGTGGCATACTTGTATTTTTTGCGTGCAAAATAACGACCATTTTGCCCGGGGAGCTTATGTGGTTACGTGTGGCCCCCTCCGCGTCTACAGACCCCACACCCCACTGCCTGTCCACCTGTTATTGTCGGCGCCGTAACACAATATCAGTAGTCCTAGCAACGACAGCTCTCGCCCCGCACTTCCTGTATATCCGTGGTCATTGCCCCGCCTCGATAAGCGATGATACTGGTAGTGACTTATTCTCGCTCCCTCCACTTATGGTCCGACGTGGGTTGCTGGCGAGGTTACTGCCCTCTGAAGCATTCCTCTGAACGATGCCAGCCTTGTGAGTTATTCTGTCGTAGAGTACTATATCGCATACTGAGGTTCTATTGGTGGTGATTAGAAAGGAATCTCCTTTAGTAAAGATAATGCTTTATGAGGATAAGAAGATATTGCTGGGGGCAACACTAGGGCTAAGATTCTGTCTAGCACAGCAAATAATATAGCAGATTCTACTCGTATACAACTCAAAGCGATAGTAAATTTAAGTACGTGGAGTTTCATAAATTACGTGGGAGGGGTTGGGAGGGGGGCAGTCAGAAACCTTGCCAGATACTCGCGCGCGTTGCGCATAATAACATTATGTGTGACGTATCAGTTTCATCGCAATCGAATGGACGGTATAGGATATGGTGTAGAAGACAAACAAACAAGGCCCATACAATTGCCAAAACGTCATGCTAGGTGTTTTCATAGGTCACTGCTGAATCTGCTGATGATCATGGTTGTTTCTAAGCAGTATTATATTTCTTTCTTTTTCATTTTTATAATGAACTCGTAAAACAAACAGCTTTTATTGTAAGTAATTCAGATAGATCAGAAATCCAGGGTCGGCAACGCAAGTGTGGTGTTGCACACATCCATAGGCCAGAGTGACCGCTTCCCATCAGGTGGGCCGTGTGCTTATCTGCTAACTTAGGTTTATAAAAAAAAGTTACCCGCGTTAGAAAAGGCCCTGTTTATCTACGTTTGGTCAAGGTACATTGGTATCCTCGTAGGTTGTTCCATCTGTTGCAATGTTTAGTGCGCTTTCATACCAGCTGTATATGGAGGGATTTCAAAGAATTCATATCCCCCTATATGCGTACTTGGAAAAGAGATAGTGTACACGAAGTTGCGCGTTGCATTATGGATAGTCTCTTGGTGTTCGCCTTGTTGCGCCAGCATAAACTGAATGTAGGTCGTAGTCCTACACAGGTTTGTGGTTACGTCACTGTTGACCGCTCAGTCTGTGCAGACGCGCATATTTTGTGTTCTGTGAAACTACTTAAAAGACATACGTAACTTGGGTCACAAATATATAATACTCAATCGTCTTTCAGCAAACATATTTCCACTTGCTACGATCGTGGAATACTGTCACTGTACAGTCTAATTGGAAAGGTAGTAAGTACATCTCGTAACGTGAGCCGCTAGGAATCGTGTTGCATCGACCCTTCGCCTCTGGTAGGTACTGAATGAAGCTTAAACTAGGCAAGACACAAGATAGTTAGTCCGTAAGGCATGTATCGATGCCTTATAAAGAAATAGATATTTTTGGAGTACACCAGATATTTCTATCAAAATTATTTCAAGGCACAGGGCAATCATCGATTAAGTAGGTAACTAAAAGTGGAAAGTACTGCCTCTACCGAAGTGACTGTTCCTCAAAAGCACATAAATATTATTGGCCATCAACCATTATCTTGTATTTCACTACCATTGCAGAATCTATTTTATGTTTTCGCCAAGCATAATGTACACTGATGTTACCAGCCTCCATAGAATATAATTTAAGGAGCATGCAGACTTAGGCTTCCTAACAGTAGCTGATATCCATTCCATTTGCTACGATCCTCGCATACGCCTTTCGCTTCTATTTTATAATAATGTAGATCTTATATGGTGGTCGTTGGTTGTGGGTACTCTTGACCTGACCTTTCCTTACAATGTCCTCGATTTGATTGATATACGTACGTCTAGGTCCACCTTTACCATGTTGTCCCCTTGAATCTCAAGAAGCACATAATATTAATTTACGCATCAAGTGACTATGAATTATAAATATAACTAAGAATTTTTGCGAATGCATTTGAACTGCACAATGACTCTACTAAGAAGCTTGCAGTAAGCGAGCAGTCGTTGGCACTGCACACCGATTGCAATCCTTCTTCGAGTGAATGGCAACTCATTTGCATCTACATTAAATCTGTGCAGCCCAAATTGTGCTGCACGGTTGTTTTGCAGTTTGAATGCAATTGGGTTGCTTGGTTGTTCTGCAGTTTAAATACAATTGAGCTGCATGGTTGTTTTGCAGTTTGAATACAATTGAGCTGCATGGTTGTTTTGCAGTTTGAATGCAATTGAACTGCATGGTTGTTTTGCAGTTTGAATGCAATTGAACTGCATGGTTGTTTTGCAGTTTGATTGCAGTCGTACTAAAGTCATTCAAACTGCAAATTTGCAATCGGGGTGCAGTTGGAATACATTCCGTCTGTCTATAGATTAAGTCGGCATTTTTTCACGCACATGGCCTCGCCTTATATAAAAAGAAACGCGGTAACTGGTATAAAAGGTTGTACCACCATTGGTATTACTTACGCGTTACCGGCCAGGCTCCTCCCAGAGGAGTCCTAGCGATCCTACTCCAGAAACATAACATACGCAAGTACCTAGTATTATTTAACTGCTGTTTTCTGCAGGGTGGAGTGGACGTTAACCCGGGGGAATACCTAGACATAGGCGTCCATAAATATAAACAGAAATGTCTATAGAAACCTAAGATTATTTAGTCATTCAGCTGAAATATTTTGTATCTCAACTTTGACATAGGTTTCATACCAATACCAATGTTATGAATACGAAATAATCTATTGTTACCTTTCACACTTAAGCATTGAAACCTGTGAAGTGGATTCGTTGCAGGGAGTTTTGTATATTCCTATACCTCCCCCCCCCCCCCCTCTTCACTCGCTACGCGCATGGATGCTTTAATAATCTATTACGTTAATTCTATTACGGTTAGTCTTATAGGAACTTACTTTTATAGGTAGTGTCCCTCGTAGTGTCGGTGGAGGGGAAATACCCAGCAATAAATTAGTGTCGCGACCTTTATGGTCAGAAGTAATAAACCTTCATGTTTCCTGGTAAATGAGTTTAATTGTTAGAATCAATGTAACGCAGTCTATATGTGTTTGAATGTAGACAACTGTGCAAGCGACATAGAAGCCTTGAAAAATAGTAGCACATTACGCTCGTATGCTCTTTTACGCAAAACACAACGCTCATTTTGAACAAGCTAGCACTATTTGGCAAAGTACAGACAGCATCAAACATAGATCATGCTTGCAGTTTCAAACTTGAAAATCCGATTATTTTTATGTAAAGAATATTTTGTAACCGAAATAACTAGGACTCTCCCTAACCAACTAAACTAAATTGCTTGGAAGTTCTTCGGGCTTCGAAAACTGGCGATTACACTACCAACGTCGACCGCTGGTAGTGTAATCGCCAGTTTTCGAATCCGAGACCCCTCGATCATAAAGCCGACTCCTTAACCACTAACCTACCGTAAATTTTGCTGAAAAATTTTAAATTTAAAAAATCGGAATCTGATCATCAATTTTTGAGGCTGGCTGCTGTACATGAGTATGTGTGTGGTGCGAATGAGTTATTGAAAGGAGAGTGTATGTGGGAAATCGTGTTAACTGCATTCCTTTATGAGCGATGGGTTAGTGCCTGAGAAGGCGCGCCTACCGTTCAAAATGGCATGCTAACCTGTATGGTAAAGAGAGCTTTGTAAATAATAAGATAACAAAGAAATGTTGAAAGTACAGTCAATGTACTGGAGATGAAATCATTGTATTTTGCCAGGTTTCGTCTCTCTCTCTAAACCTCTCCATCGTAAGGCGGCCGAAAAAGCCTGTGCATGGAAGAGTTCTATATTAGTCATGTCAGTTATGCGTCTACGGGGAATTTACACGAGTGTCAGGATTAATTAGTACCCTTCTGCTCGATAGTCTAACTCCAAAATAAAAAAAATTAAGTAACTACCTAATTCTTCACGATTCATTATTTTCCTTTTTTGGTGAATCATTTCTCTAAAATTCGAAGAGAAAATCATCTTGCATGCTACCGCTTTAGGCGACCCTTAGCAATATTCGAGGAATGTCGAGTATACGTCATGTTTCTTTGAAGCTCGCCTTGAGGGAAGCCATGCATCCTGCCTCCCTCCCACCCCGCAGTGCTGACGTCACTATAAACCCACAGTAGTCCCCTCTGCCCGCCCTATTTGAAAGCGTCGAACCCACACTGTTAGCCCACGCAGTGCAGATGACCCCTGTAGATGCCACACCTGTTAGTTTTAAACGCAGCTGAGCCCTCTGCTCTGGCCTGATCGCTTCCACATAATACGGCGAATATAGGTAATTATTTTATTATCAAATCTATATCTTCGCTTACTAAGACCGGATTTCACCAAAAATGATAGGGACTGAGATTAAGGTTGTACTCCTTTTTACTCTGAAATTTTTTTTTATTTATTTTATCAGCGAAGCACTGAGTAGTGCCTGACTGGTATCATGCGTATGCTGAAAGATTTTTTTTGTATAGATTCGCCCCTATTAAGAATAATAGAAAACATAATTGCCTACAACTTCTAACACTTTTCTATTATTTGTATATCCATTCGGGCTTACAGGCTATATAAAAAAGAAAAGCTAACACCCCCAACCTGGTGAATATTGTTTTTGGAAACAAAGAATACACAAAAACTAGCCAGCGATGTGTCAGTAGGGACCTTTCTGCAAAAAAGTTGTTACTTTCGTGCAGGTACGAGTATGCCTGACTCAGATGGTGGTCATAAAAGAAAAAAAAAGTGTAAAGAAGAACCAACTTACTTTATTTGAAACGAGTTTTGAAAGTTATTCCACTGGGGAGTGGGGAATTTCTGACGGGGGTTCGAATTCAAAGATGGAACTTGTCAGCACGAGTGTCATACCTTTAATGTGTCCTCCATTAAAGGAAAGGGTTTTGTTCCGGTATGGGATGTGAAGGGCCCCGAAATTGTCTTGTAACTACGTGTACAGTAAGTGGGTTTCATGGAAGGGTGGGTACTGCGTACACGTGATGTGTTCGGAACTGTGTAACTAGCTGAGCCGCATGATTTCACTCGATGTTTATTTATGAGATAAAAGTAGAATAAAACATTTCATTTCTGTGGTATAAGTGTTTTTAGTGTCCCTAAGGTGGCAAATAATCCTAATCTAATAATCATAACCACTAAGTTTAGTTACTTATTTTTTACACTGATTACCACAACATCGTCTTTTTTCATTATTATTTATGGGTTTCTATAGTTCTCTGCAACCAGAAATAAAAAAAATGAAATTAAATAATAGACATATTCTTCTATTCTAATACATATATTCTTGTTGAAATTACTCATAATCCTGTAATTCTGTTATGCACTTATTTTTGTGGGAACTTCACAAATGTTACTCACACTCGCACACATATTACTCAGATTCAGTGCCAATTCAAAGTGACCGTTCGAATCAAAATGCATCCACTCATCAAAATATAGTTGAAAATATCTACTAAATAGTAAATAAATAATTATAAATTAAAAGAAAAACGACTTCATCTGGATCAAATTAAAATTAGGACCAAACGGTAAGCACCAGCTTTCAAATAAACAAAGAATCATCAAAATCGATTCACCCAGTCGACAGTTCTGACAGCTCACAAACATAAAAAAAAACAGTCTAATTAAGAATATCTACAATTTAATACAACCCAATTACATACACCAAAAAGTAAAACGAACGACGAACGACCCAAATTCATGTTGGAAATAAGGACGAGCGTCAGTTATGTAGGTACGTGTCTTTATAGGGTTCCGCGAAACCCATCCCCACTTACTCACCCTACTAACAGAAATATGAGAAAAAAACCGTCTTCCATTTTAAACCACGGGGGAGCAGCCCTTTTTTTTCCAAATATCAATTCACTTCTACTTTTGGGCGCGCTGAAAGCATCCCCCTTCGTTTAAAGTAAGGTATGGTGTGTTAGAGGTTCAAATTATACGTTATTAGATATTTTAATAAGAGGTGGGTGTCTGACACAAATTAGTGAATAACCTCTGCAATATACAACGCTAATGGTATTCAGAAAATGGAAATAGGGGTAAGCACTTTTGATCTGACCTATTTAGTGACTTACCGTAACCTTCACCTAATGAAACAATGCATAGTGTTTAATGTAACTATATTTAGATTTGATTTAAATAAATAATCTTATTTTAAAAATATGAAGTAATTACAGTTTCTAATAAATAAACATGGTCTTAGACCATAATCAGGACACAGGCTTAAGCTAACTGCATTTATAAACACTTGAGCTGCAGATCATCTGCAGTCTGTTGGCATGCATTCGTTCGCAACACAACCCAATTACAACTGTACACGCGGTCTCCACCAACTGTCACTCTGTTGCCAGTTGTGGTAATATGATCCAGAAATACATTATTATTGTCATTCGCTACAAAATCCATTAAGTATATATTTGTCACCGCTAAAACCGCTTTTATTCAGTCCTAAAAAAGAATATCGGATATTTTTGATTTCAGAAAACAGAAATTTACTAAGGCAAAGTGTCGCCACGTGGGCAGGTTACTGTAATAATGGGTAGGTAGGTAATAATAATACCTGAAGTGGGAGGGGGGGCATCACACAAAAAAACAGGTATAAGTATAGTTACTTATACCTGCTTTTTTGTGTAAAAATCCTTCCTACCTAGCTACTCCTGCGACTCTAGATTCAAAGGTGTAACACCACGTTGGAATCGTCTTCAAGAGGGATACTCAGACCATTTACACACGTAGAAACTTAACACTTGATGGAGTTCAGACTCGGACAGAAACAGCTATAAGAATAACTCGGGCAGGTGGTCCCTCAACCAACCGTCCGGTCGGTTAGGTTTCAAAGGGTGATGTCAGGGGAAGGGGTGATAAGGGGACGTCGCCTTGCATATAAGTGGCATACCCCGCTGTATAACGGTAGAGCGGTAGTCCTACGTCTGGTTTTCCTGTGAAAGGGTGGCGAAAGAGATAGAAGATTCTATTATCTAGTCTTATCGGTATAACGGGTTAGTTCTATCAAAGCTTACTGAACAAAAAAGTGAGACTTGTGATCTCTGGACGTGGGAATATTTTAGTTGAATGAAGAGCAAATAAAAGTAGTCAAATAATCAGATAGCAGCTCGGTTGGGGTAGCGCACGGAAAATAGAACCAAGATGAAGTATAGTTTTAGTATGGAAACTAGTGCTATATTATAAATGCGAAAGTAACTCTGTCTGTCTGTTACGCTTTCGCGCCTGAACCGCTGAACCAATTTTGATGAAATTTGGCATAGGGGTAGATTAGATTAGACCTCGAGACATAGGCTATGTTTGGTCGCGATAACCGACATCCACGCGGGCAAAAGCTAGTTGGTTATAATTTTGCAATAGAGAAGTCTAAAAGTGAAAGTCAATTAGTAGCGAGTTGCTATTGTGAATTAAGATGAAAACCAGTAAATTAAATTCGTGGAATACAAGCGGTAATTGCTGGAAACTTGGTTTTATATACCATGTATCACTAATAAATCGATAGTGGCACAAATAAGGCTCTGGGGAACGCTTTCCTCTTGGACTTCAGACAGCAGTCGCTCCCGGAAAACCCGACATACCGATCAAAAACAATAAGCTAACTCCGGGCTTCAAATTGCAAACTTTGGACGCAACTGGGAAATCGCTAAGTGGATGATGATGAGTTGTTCATTTGGTTTATTGACGTTTTGTAAGTGCCATTTTAATGGTCTACATACATACATACATACAAATCACGCCATTTTCCCATTGGGGTAGGCAGAGACAACATCTTTCCACTTGCAACGATCCTGGCATACTTCTTTTGCTTCTTCATCTTTCATAATTGTTTTCATACATGTACGCCGTGGTCTATACAGAGTAATTTATTTTTGACTTCGATTTTAATGCTCAAAGTCAAAGTCAAATTCATAAATCATTTATATTTTTACCCGACTGCCGAAGAAAGGAGGGTAATGTTTTTTTTATTTCTGTTGCATGCCTACTTACTTCTAACAGAACGTGCCTTCAAACTATTGTACAAAATCGTTTGATCGTAGGATCTACAGAGGTCGAGGCATGACCTCTACCGCCGAGCCTACCCTTGTCTCAGTTACACTCCTCAATGTTATTAATAGTTGCTAAGACCCGCCCTGTTTAGGCCTACTTTATGTAAGTAACATAAACTAGGCCTTAACAGAACGGGTCTTACTGTATACAATCACACACGAAAGTTATACACACGTGGAATTATTATAAAGAGATTTAAGACTTCTTGTTACTGAGCTAAATGAAAAAAAGGGTTCCAAGAAATTCTAGGACGATTTGACGATGCGAGCGCCATCTAAACTCAAACTTAGCATAGCCTGTATATGAGTTAAAATGATGGAAGATGGATAGGGCACGGTAACCGCTTTCCATCAGATGGGCCGTGTGCTTGTCTGCCACCTATGTGGTATAAAAAAAGCGCAGATTGCATTCTTTTGAAGAATCACCTCTGAGATATCTGGGATAGTGACGATTAAAGTGCCTTTGCATTCAGTACTCTTCTTTTTTGAAAGTTGGTTAAAAAGAACAAATATACTCACCTATGACCTTAGCAGCTGCGTGTTTCAACTTTCTTAGCACGTTCCATGAGTGTTTGTGCCACTTATTTCATAGAGCCTGCTTTATTTGGCGCCACAAAAACTGCATGCATTGCCTTGAACTACTGGCGATGTCTTCTAACCTACTATATTCAGAACAGAAGCCTATTACTACCCAAGGCAGTCTAACTACACCCACACCTACGAAGTGTTACAACAGAAGGCCAATTTCTTGTAAAAAAATATGTTCAAAATTCAATCTCGTCCCGATCTCATGTCGGTCTCCCAATTGCCAAAAAAAGTAAGTATTTTTGTCATCAAAAGATTACCATTTTCTGGTACAACGCTAATATTTTAATAAGTGCTGCTCGACTAAGCGCTTTAAAGGCTAATTAGTCGGTCTAGGGGTCATGCTTGTGAACAGGTGCTATCTGGGGTGACATCTTATAATGATCTTATCTCGCTCTGTTCCATACCGCGTGAGCATCAATTTCAAAAATTCTCTCACAATTACAATAAGTAAGTACTACATTATCCCTACGTTCTACATTGGTTACATTTGTTACTACAATAAAAATTAGGAATCCCTACTAAAACTTTAAACATCACGGTGTTAAAAAAATCCTCCCGGGCGAAGCCGGGACGGTCCGGTAATAAAAAAAACGATTTTTTATTTTTAGATGTCAATCAAAGAGGTTGAAAGATTTAGGGGAAGGTCTTTACCCAGCAATAGGACAAAATTGGTTAAATTAAAAAAAATGTCAATCATTGTGGCGGCCTCTGTGACGTAGCGGTAGTGCATTCAACTGCTACGACAGGCGCGGATTTGATTCCCGCTTAGTGCAAATATTTGTATGTATGAATATATCTAATTGTATGGATGTTTTGATGTATGATGTGTATTTACAAGAAAAAGTATATAGGGTAAGTGCTCCAATGAATGAACCCTTAAGACAATTTTGAACTTTAAAAAATATTTGCATCTATACCAGGGCGGCTAATCCATAATGTTACTATCGTTTGATATTCAAAATTTATTCAAGATTGAAATTACATGGACCGTATATCATTAACATGTATAGTTAATAAGATATTTCACATTTTATGTAAAAATACCCAAAATCACCAGTAAATGAACACCAAAATTCAGTGTATGAACACATAAAACTCCAGTTAATGAACATTAGACTCTTATCCAAATCTAGCTCATTTAGTAATCGAGGAAATAGCTTTTTTCTAATTTATGTATTTTTCAAATATCACAGTGAATATAGCTAAGTGGCTGAGGGATGAAATTGATGTATAGGAACCCAGTGGTGGCGTAAAATGGCTTATAGTATCATATGAAAAAATCGTAAATGGAAAAGCAATTGAATCAGATAATAAGTTTTATTTCAACCTAGACTCATTATAATCACAGTAAATATAAATCACAGAGCAATCAACATAGTTGACAACTCGGTCGAGAACTGGCGAAATGACCCTACTTCATTTATCAATAATATGCTGCTTATTACATATATTACAACACATATATAACAATTATGTTAAAACAATCTCCAAAACATCTAAGTTCATTACTTAGATGTTTTGGAGATTGTTTTGTTTGTTTATTGTTTTGTTTAGTTTTAATATATTGCAGCAAAAAACATAAATTATTCGATATCTTCGAATACCAAACCGTCAAAACAAATTAATCCACGCCTAGAAACTTTCGGTGTGTCTAATAAACGTTTAATATCAATGAAATCAACTTCGGCGATATCTGGCACAATTGGTTTTGCAAAATTAACGGCATTTTCCATAAAAGATTTTTTTCTAAGAAAATCTACTTTGTATTTTTTTTCTTCATCATTTATCATTATCACTTTTCCTACAAATTACGCATTCTTTTGCCACTCTTGAATTGAACCACTGCATATTTTCCTATTAATTCATCTTTTAATTCAATTGAAATCGTATTAGTATTGCTAGGTCCTATTTCAGTCTCATCATTCTCACAAGGCCCTTCTTGAATGTTGTCATCGTTGTTAAGCTTCACTTTCTTAGTTTGCTTTTTTACACTATTTTTTTAGCGTTTCAATTGACCACTACTTTTAGTTGAGATTTCTCTTTATTCAGTCTTTTTTCTTCACGTTCTTTTCTTTTATTTGCTAACTCTTCCTCCTTCATTTTTTTCTCACTGTCCTGATTTTTTAAATATTCTTTGTATTTGAGCCCTGTTAGTCCATAGGGTGCTGGCGTCTTTTTTGTAACCTTGAATTTCTTTGGTGGTATATCTGGAAATTTTAGGAAACTTTCTATACGCTGAGGAATTGCATCATTTGGTGTGCCAATGCTATTATTGTGCTCTATCAAAGAAATCATTGCAGTTTGAGTATCAACCGTGCCCTTCGGTGGAGCCTGGTTCTCAGCAGTTGTATTACTGCAACCGGGAGTGGGTGATATTGGCGGTAATTTATTCTGAAGAGAAGAGCAGTTATTAAGGTAGTCACTAATGGATGCAGTTTGAGTATCAACCGTGTTTCATATTTTTTGGGATTAGATTCCATGATGAACTAAAAAGAGAGAAAACTATAGTGAAAATTGAGAAGATAAATAATTTTTTTAGCTATTAGGCACTAAAATGAATATAATAATCCGATAATTGCTTGAAATTAACATGTAACATAACACAGTTCATTCATTGGTTTCAAATAACCAGTATATGAACACATGATTATTTCTGTAGTTCATTCATTGGTTTTTAGAAACTAGTAAATGAACATAGGTGTTCGAATACTGGCCAAAAGATTGACAATCCTTTAATAAGCCTTCCTACAAAAAATAAACTAAATCCCATAACATTAAGAATCAAAATTAGCTAAAAGTAACAAAACAGACTATACCCAATGAATGAACCCCCGTTCATTCACTAAATTAATTGCACTTTCATGATCCAGTCCTCGAACATCCTTTTATATTATTAAAACTCATGAAATTACAATAAAATTGCTTTCTATCCAGTAAAATAACTATCGAAACATCTTATTTGGAACATTTAATTTCTCAGACTCGTATGTAACATGTACAACATGAATATCAAAATGATCTGTCTTACCTGAGTTCTAGCTTCTGGCTCATATAAAAACGTAACACAGCACAACACGTGCACTTTAAACAGTGACCACTTTGAAACTATGTATAACAAAGCAATGTCAGTGTGACCAGTACACGTTGGATAACGTGGCCAATCCTAAAAAAAATACAAGTTCTGGTAGAAATATTTATTTTTCTTAATTTTATGAAAAAACTCTCTTTTGTTCATTCACCGGTGGGTGTTCATTCATTGGTGCACTTACCCTATAACGCATAATAATTTAATTCTTACTTTGAGTCTAGAGAGCGCTGTGTAGAATATCGTAGAATATTTATTTAAAGTTATCTAAAATATAAATAGTATATGAAAACACGAAAGCTCCATTACGCAACGATATTGCGGCAAGTTGAGTCTCTATCCTCGCGCGGTGAGCGGGCTGGCCTTGCCCCCTCGCGTAGGGTCGTACCATCGAACCGGTTCTGAGCCCGTTACTCGGCTCTGCGTCATAAGGGATAACCCCCTCCCGTTGTGGACTGGGATTAAACGTTTCTGTAGATAAAATGTTGCATGTGTTACTATGTCTGCTGTTTTATGTAGCATTTTACCAGTTCTCAGGGCGAATTTCATCCATATTAGGAATCAAGAACTATTGAACTTATACTTCGTTCAGTTAAACGGATTTTCTATTGTAAAATCCTATTTCAACAATAACAGGAACTGTGATCATATCGAACTAAATTAAATCATCAATAATCAATAATAGGTTTCATTGAGCATAACGTCGGAGTATCTTATATTAACTAATATTTTGATAACGTAAGAACCGAGTTTGATTGAACCAATTTTCAGTTATGAAATTAGTCGTAGAGAAGGAAGTCATAATAACACGTCAAACATTCTTATCTCCTTATCTCGACAATGGTCTAAGAACCCTATACTTGTCTTATTTACTCTCACATTATGCTTTACATCGAAGTAGTAGTCAGTCTGACCAACAAGTGGCTACTGTAGTAATCATTAAGTGCTAAGTACAATAAATAGGTGTAAGTAAATATTTGACCCAGTTAAAGAGGAAGCTATTTGTTTTTCAGAATAGGCTCTTCATTAAGAGAGTAAAAAGATGTCAGAGGTCGTTAGAAAACATAGGTCTCTTTCACCTGTTGGAGTAACAAGTACCCATCCCATGTACGGCACATATAAGAGAGTAAATAAAAAAGAAATAGTGTGTCAAAATACCGTAACACGCCGACCAACGACTGTTAGACGATAATTCCTTATTGCAGCCGTCACAAATAGTTTTCTCGTGTAATTGGCCGCAGCAAAAAAGGTTAAGTAGACCACCAGCTGATTTGGCGTGACGATATTCATTTATTAATCTCCTCGTTGCAGTAGTGTGCAGTTCACATCATTGGGGTGATACAAAAGGATTACTTACATTACTATGGTGAGTGTTCCACTGAACTTTCGCATAAACTTGGACCACGCTGCAATACATTCGACATGGTATGAATCGATGTGGAACACTTTCGCACTAACGTGCATCGCGGTAGAAAATATTCGAAATTTGATTTATCACGTGAAAGTGAGTCGAGTTTTCGTACTTCAGGGCTATAGTTCATCGCTTATTTGAACTTTGAAATTCAGTATTACAGGTCTACCAATCAATTTCACTCTCTCCAGAACAACTTGTGCAGAACTTAGGTATCACCCTTATACGGTGCAAACAATACCGTCACGAATCAATCGGTTCACTACTCCCTTTATTTGTTGCATGATAAAGAACTGGAATGCTTTACCCACACACGTGCTTCCTTCTTCCTATAATCCCGAATTCTTTAGGCGAGACGTATAAACCTACTTACCTACTTTTGTGAAATCTACTAAATATAATAATAGTGTCACTGACTCGGACACATTCTACACACAAACTGATAATTTTACTCAATAACATTTTAAATTAACTTTATTACTTAGCTAAAACATTTTCATGTAAAGTTATGCCAAGAACAGTGAGCCAAAGTTCTAAGTTCTAAGTCTACGCCCTTGTCAGAGCGTATAGAGTTCTGTGCAAATTCTAATTATCTACAAGTCCTATATCTAGTCAAAATGTGTGTATATTATTATGGCACTAACGCAGTAGAATAAACAGTAAATTACACTCTACCCTAATATAGATGCGTCTTATTCCATTCCATGGCTCAATATGAAAATAACATCCCCCATTTCTCTACCCCTAGTGGTGGTTTTTTTCTTCAAATACCAGTGGGACCACCCTTAATAAAAAAGGGGTCTTCAACGTCTGATTTCCAAGTAAAAAGTTCTGCGTAGCTATACATAAAAACAGTAACAAAAAATATACCCGTCGCTTGTGTTTCCCTCCTCCCCTTTCTTCGCCGGCTAAAAATATTTTGAAGGGGCTGATTTCTTCGCAATTATAAGTTCGTAACGTCCCACTTTTAAGCATAGCTTTAAATGGGTAATCTTTTACCAAAAGAGGTTTACTATAAATATATATCCTATTTCCTACTATTCTACTAATATTATAAATGTGAAATTTTGAGTTGTTTGGGCGTTTGTTACTCAATGACGCTCAAACGGCTGGACGGATCTGGTTGAAATTTGGTGCAGGGATAGATTTATTTTTAGATAGATATACGGGTACGGAGCACAGCCCGACCTTGTACAGCTAAGAAGAGATGATTTATTCCGACATTTCGTCAGCTATATTCCTGTTGTGATTAGTCTTCACGACTCTTACTTTACCATGACATCTCAAAGCGTTCGTGTTTCAGGGAGGGATGGAGATAACCTAACTCTATCCCTCTTTCTTATCCGGAACACGTACCAAATACCTAACAAGGTAGTGCGCTATATGGTGACTGAGGAACAATCATTTTACTACTAAGAAACTACATGAAATGGTTACTTGTGACCGCTTGCAACACCAGAGAAATACCTCGCGCGTTGCCAATTGCGACGCGCTAGGGGGGAGGGGTTAGAGGAGAATGGGCAAAAGGAAAGGAGGTAAGCCTCGGGCACTCTTACAAACTGTGCGAAATGTAGCACTGTGCTACTTAGCGCCGATATTAAGTGAAAGGGGGGTACTTCCTCCGAGCCGACGACGACGCGACGGACCGACCCGAGCTTGTCGGATGAAATTTGGTTTTTCCACTTACAAATATACTTGTGACCACGCATTTAAGGCAGTGCCCCTTTGCTATCGCTTAATTGGATGGTATTTGGAGCCTTTAAAAGTCCGACAATTGGTCTAACTACAGGACTTCCATATCGCCAAATGGTTTTGGAGGTCAGATGGTAGTCGCTTCAGGACCCCAACTTGAATTGAAAAGGCTCGGAGGAGGATGATGACTAATGAAGTTTTGAGCACTTCCTCGTGATTGTAGATATGCCAATGCACATAACATGTTTACATCACTGTATGGCGTCAACCTTCCCACTAATACACCTATAATCAGTGTGTGTGCGCTACGCACACACGCGCTCACATGCAAGCCTCCCCCGCTACTGTTGTATGAAGGTAACTTAGTATTCTAAATGTACTCACGACCGTCTTTTACCTGTAGGGGGCCGTAGGCACTTAAGCATAATGGGACCTATGACTATAACGACAGAAGACTATTTTATTAAGGGCTTTGTACTTTGAAGTTATGTGTGTATTTATCGCAGGTTTATAAGTGCCTGGTTAATGGCAATAGGCTCGCCACCTATTACATTGGGACCTAAACATAAACTGGCGAAATGTGGGTGCTAGCACCTCTGCCTACCCCTTCGGGGATATAGGCGTGAGTTTATGTTATATGTCTTTGTACTAGCACAGTGCAATTCAACACACTGACGATACAATCTATCGCATTCGTACCTTGACACTTCTGTCCACGTAGAATCCCAGGAATCGTGGGGACTGAACTGTCCAGCAGCCAGTGAAAAGAGAGACCTATGTATTAGTACTTAGAGCAGAAAATAACTGTGCGTGTCATGGACAGCAGTTGTCCTTCATTGATCTTATTACTTTCTATTGCTTCTACAGAAAGTGGAACTTGACCGTGGTCTTAAGGCCATATTAAAGAGAAAATTTATATTTTTACTATAATTTTTTAAGCGGTTACGTAATAAACAAAAAATTCGTTCATTTATTCCGAACTATCTAAGCTCTATCTCGTTCCGGGGTTATAATTTTTTTTTTTAAATTATACCACTTTTTTTAAATATCCGCTATTACCATGCGCCAAATGCATTATACCATTGACTTTAAAAAAAATGCTGACAGGTTTTCAAGCAAATCCAGGCGACAAAATCCGCCAGAATTCTATTTTTATCTATGTACAGATAGCTTAATTAATAGACTTGTATTAATAATATTCTGCATATCTGGACCCTAATTACCTGGTTGGTATACAAACAATAATTTAAAATCTTCAAATGGCATTACAAGTGCGTGTTCATGTATGGCAGGTAATTGTACCACAGTGTTACTAGCTATAGCTATAGACGTACGACGAGCCTAGGGTGGGGCAGGGCTATAACCTCGACTTTCCCCCCTTCAAACAAGTGACGTCACGTACCTACACAGGCATCCGCCCATATCTATGTTGTATCATAGTCTTGTTTCATACAAAGTAGCAATGTAATTTTATCATGTTGTATGACAACATCGTATCAGCTGTCTGTAGGTACCTATCTCTTTAATTTGACGAGGGATTAGTTAAAGATTCAATGATAATAACTATTACTACCTAATCAAATAGTCGTAAAATATGAATTAACTAGCTTATGCTACTTTGTTGAATTTGTATATAGCTAAGTGAACGTTTACTACGTAACCCATTCAGAGGGGGAGGGGGGATAATATCACGCTTGGTCACAGGGGGAGGGAAGGGGTTTAAGATTTTGTCACGTAGTCAATATCCTCTAAGGACATCTCGAGCCTTTTCGAGTTATTTTTAACGCTAGAAAAAATTACAGTATGATCACACTCGGATGAATAAACGGTATATGAACGCATAAAGGTGGATTGGTAGATAAGTAATATCCAGTTCGGAAACTTTCATTCTTAAGGCTGATATTTAGAGAACCTTGAACAAGTCTATGATCGCTATCGAATTTATTTACGGAGATCTAAATATGTGCTTACTGTCCGTAGTAAATAAGTATCTCGTTCCTTATCACACTGGTGTCACCTGTCACCGCTTTCGCCTAATCCACTTCCTATTGAACTGTTTCTTAAGGAAAGAATTCGTTAAAAAGAAGCCCCTACAATTCAAGGAAGATAACAAAAATCACAGGGGGCCGCTGCGATTTTGGCGCCACGTTCTATGGGTTTCGTTTCGCCTTGTACTACCATTTTGGCTTTGAAGTCCCCCATAACAACGCGGTATATAGCCTTGGCGGTATAGCCTATTGCCTTGGTAATATCCTCATACACGGCCTCACCGGTTTTGTCAGGGTGAGTCGAGGTCGACGCATCCCTCCCATTTTATATGACTTGCATCTATTGTGAGGATTTTAGATTTTCGAAGCGGACCAAGCTGGTTGGTAAATTCGTCCTTTGTCTTAGAAAACTCCGGTCTGGGTAGAATGTTAGCAAGTAGCAGCAACGTCTCCCCCAGAGGAGAGAAAGCGTTGCCGCCTTCTTTCCCCGGGATGCACCAAACGGGAGGTTTCTTAGCCTAACATACAAAATAAAATTTTCGTTCTAGATTAAAATAACTGAAATGTATGATGGTCTTTTACTTGCTGTTTTACTTGAAGGAATGTGTATTGCTTGCTAGTAAAAAATGACCCATACCTATGTTACACCACGGTGTTGACACACTTGATGGCTTGCGTTGCGTGGCGGCAGAACATTTGACTATTACGTCAGAGGTCGGGAGCTTGATACCCGCTTAGTACAAATATTTGTATGCATGGCATTAGTCTGGTTGTTTCTATTCACAAAATAAAAAGTAGGTATTTAAGTGTGTTTATCCGCATTCTGGAGTCCATACGAGGTTTGTTTAATTTGAGTCTAGGTGGCTTTGTGGGTACCTAACCTTACAGTTCTTTCCACACATTAGCTCGCTGGCATGCAGTTAGAACTCTAATTTAATTGGCTAATTTCTTGCTTTTCATAGAAAACTGACTTGCTTGAAATGTCTTTCTAAATGTTTGTATACTAATTATACATAATTTAACATAATTAATCAGCTACGAACGATGTAGAATATTATATACTTAGTAATTTCTATGGCCTGTTGTTTGTATATTCGTGATTGTCGCAGAAACTACCAATGTGATCTCTTTTTTTTTCGAATTTTTATAGCATTTTGTGTTCGTCCGTTTGGTTCTACACGATTTGGATACTTTTTTGGAAAATAATTTAGTTTGGTCTAGTGGCATGCAACGTAAAAATAAAAGTTCAAATAATGCCTAGAGAGTAACGATTGTAGGCTCTCCATCTATGGTTTATGTAAACTTAAACGTCGCTTGTTTAACTATTTTGTCGTGTTTTAATCTGTCACGTATGTCAGCGTCAAAAGTAGATGAACATTTTAAAATTAAGTGTCTGAATAAAGTAACGAATGTAGGACACGACGGTATCACTCCCGTCCGAACTGAGCAGTTCGACTGGGGTAGCACCACCGCCCTACAGAACCCCGCGACGATAATAACCATCGTGTTGTGTTCCCGCCGGTAAGTAGGGTAGCCAAAGCTCATAATCGCCCCCTCCTCATCCCCAATCCCCTCCCTTCACCCCCCAACTTCCTAACCCTCCCTCCTCCAGAATCGGCAGCGCGAGTGTGACGCTCCTGATGTTGCACACGTTAACAGGCCACGGTGACCACTTCCCATCAGGTGGGCTGTGTGCTTGTCTGCCACCTAAGTAGTATAAAAAAGTGAATAATATTTCTTAACGAAAATGCTCTTTGATTACTTGGTGGAAAATATTTTTTAACTTTAATTACAATATAATGCACAACTTTTTTCACATTTTTCATTTTAAAATTTTTGCAATCACCATCTACTTTTGCCGCTGACTGTACCCACATCAACATTATTGATTCCGGTAAATTCCATGGCTAAAATTACGCCAACAGCAGGGCCAGTACCTACAGTATAGATATAAACTTACTTAATCCCCGACGGGGAGCCCCCGACAGTTATGCGAAGGTGTACTATCTCACACCACCCTCATTTCGGCGCTGCGATGGCTGGCGGTTTAGTCCCTAGTGTGATGAGGGCCGTCTATCGCCGCTATAGGCTCGGTATATAAATAGGACGCCAGAATATGTACAGGGTAAATCTAAATAGTCGAGTTCCTTAGTCCCTTGCTTAAATTTGAAGTATCACATAATATGGTAGGTTGATAAGATTTAGGAAGGATAGATCACAGCGTATGGACGGTGGCAACACTAAAAGTGTCTCTCATTATCACATGCAGTGAGGAAAGGAGGAAAAATAGAAAAAGAAATGGTGCCAAGACGTCCAGCATTCTCACTAATCGTACGCAATGCAGCACTTAACCGTCGCTTTTAAGTGTAAATCTGTACTTCTCCCCGAACGAGCTACCCCAATAGTGCTGGCAAACTCTAGAAGTCTAAACGTTTCCAAAAAATATTAGTTTAAAATAATACTGTTCCCGTTCCCATGGGAACCTATTTCAGGGATAAGGTACTAGGTAATAATATTAGCAATGTGAAAGTTTGTGAAGATACAAACTAACTTTACGATTACTCAATCACGGTCAATGGCTTATCAGTTTTGGCTGAAATTTGGTACAGGCATAGATTATGGTTTGATTTAACATAAAGACTACGTTTTATTCCTGGGTTCCCATGGAAATCGGGAATGGACACAGTATTCCAACAGCTAGTGCTAAGATAATATTCACAATAATCAATTATGAATCCCTAAAAGTGAATGACGCATCAAGTCCATTCACAAAATAGAACGATCACACACACCCTTCGCAAATGTGGGGCTTAGTTGTGGGAGCTGACAATTTTTTTATACTCCTTCTATATAGTAAAAATAAAATGAGGTCTTGTTTCACTTGTTGGGGACTATTTGTGAAAAACAGTAGGTAAGCGCTTAGCATTAACCTCATAATAGTTTGCAGATTTTTTTATCATTGATATTGTATTGCATTGTTGTTATGCTTCTGCAAAATCACTACTTTACAAGGCAATATATAATAATAAAGTCTGTCGTACACAAACTTGCTATAACTTTTTTCTTATCTTCTATAGAAATTATCCTTTTACATGAATAATTAGCGACAAAAATATAAAAAGAGACATAGTTCACAATCACTTGTAAATTTATTCTGTGTATAGGTCGATTTTCTGTGACCCAAATAGCTCTCACTAAAATAAATGGTATTTTTTTAAAAAACGATAAAATTAGTCTCCGTGTCAGTTACTAGGTTTTGAAATCCCACAGTCGAAATTCAAAATAAAATAAACCAAATTGTATAGATTCTCTACATACAACACGTATCGGCAAAAATCGATAGCATGCCCACTTTACAATGACTCGTACATATCCACACATACCAACGGAAGGCCAGTCGAGTCGACCTTTTTAGACCCTCCCCTATTCTAGAGGCGATAGGGGCGATCCCCCATGGGCAAAGCGAGGGGGAAAGGCGGGGTGGTTCAAGGGACGCTAGATTATGAACGGTTTCAGAGATCTAATTTATTTTTGGGAGGGTCGGGTCTTAAGGGGGGAGACCGGATTATTTTTAGGGTCCCGACCTAACCGTTGGAGGTTGGAGCTGGCTGTTTTGCTCTGTGATTAATTTCTACTTTGTTTTTCATTGTTCATTGAGAGATTTGTACCGTAGAGATTTTTATTTTGAATTAAACCAACGTTGGAAATACTTACGTATACTTACACAAATTTGTTTAACTCAGTAGTTGAATAGTGAAAGTGGAAATAAATTTCCTAATGGTAAGAAGCTCATAAGCAACTTTTCTTAAACGCACGTGTATATTGTTTAGGGTTAGTCAGAGCGACTGCCCTCTGTCCTACAAACCCTGAACTAGACCGTCAATAAGGCGGCTTCAGGTGAAATTGGCCTGTTCCGAATGTCTCGGTGAGCTGAGGCCCCAAACACACATCTGACGATACTGTACATAGTTTATCGCTAGATCACAGGCCAAGGTGTGAATCCTAATAGCTGGCAGATGTAGATGCGAATATGTTTAGATTAGAAACGTATTATTTATGCATAATTACATTATGACGCATAATTAATATGCGCTTCACGTATCAATAGACCGTTTGTGTTGTAGTTTCTTGTGATTATCTTTGTATATGCATATAGTCGCGCCTCTCTCCCATTGGGGTAGGCAGAGACAACCTTTCTACTGGCTATGATTCTGTCATACGCCTTCTACTTCCAAAAAGGTTTTCATAAATGCCCACCAGTTGTTACGGGCAGGTAGTTTTGCTTTGTACTTTTGATTTACTTGTAAGCTGTGCTGTGTAGAGTTAGATATGGTTTTATTGCGCAGAACATCATTTTTTTAAATAAACTTTCATTAAAAAAAAATGTACAAGTAGCCTCAACTTATGGATATGCAATAAAATTACGAAAAACGGTATCGATTTCTTGAGCCAAAATCATTATCTCCAATATTACCTAAACAAATTGTATGTATCTATATAAATAGACTAACAGACAGTTCGCTCCACACGTAATCACGGCATCCACTAGTCTATATATATAATGTCATGTACCTGACCAAGTTCATGTACGAAGTATTGATTTTGTATTTAAACTAGTTTCCCCCCCTCGGGAGCGCGCCCACGTTCGCTTCAAACGCAGCTGGACACTACGCCATTTAAAATAGGACTACGGTCTGATACGCATATAAGTAATTCGTTTTGAATCAAATATTTAGCATATTATGCACACCTAACTACTGTTATATGGATGGATGGAGATAAGTGCATAACTTACCTAGACACTGGAGCACTTAATATCTACTTTTTGTTTGGACGAATAGTAATTTTCCGGGATAAAGGTTTTCACACAGGTGAAGAAGTGTGCCACAACAAATTTATGTTATAAATAAACAATTTTGGGTGTAATATTCTAGGATAATATGATACTAATTCAAACATACAAAAATGGGTTCTTCAAGAAGGGCATTAGAAGGTTTTTGCAGGGTCGGCAGCGCGAGTGTGACGCCCCTGGTGTTGCACGCGTTCATAGGCCACGGTAACCGCTTTCCATCAGGTGGGCCGTATGCTTGTCTGCCACCTAAGTGATATAAATAAAAACATACGACGAAATATGGCTGAGGAAGGATACTAACGACAACAATGCAAGCGGATCATTCGTTTTAGGAACTGAATATGGACATATGGCATGTTATTTTCCTTTTCTTTGCCTTCCCGCGCTGTATGCGGAAAGTACCTTCCAGTCAATACAATAACAAAACATAACAGTGACTGATGAGTACTTTAGGTACTATTTTCTGGTGTTAAACCATAGTCCACTTAACTAATTGCGAGTTGACAGAACAAAATGGACAACTCTCACGACGTATTCCTACTAAGAAACATGTTATTGGTAACTCATTTTATCTCTAGGTGACCATGGGCGATTGTTCCAATAAGCTCTTCCAATGAATCCCACTCTCCCTTTCTATACAAACCATCACGTGCAAGATTGAGGCGTCACCCTCATACGGTGCAAACAATATTCCTCGTTGCCAACGGTTCGGTACTTTCTTTCATTGCTACAACATGATTAAGAACTACAAAGCTTTATCTACACACGTGTGTCCTTCACCCTATATTCCGCGTTCTTTATACGGGATGTAAAACAAACATCTGTCGAGGCCATCAGACCACCGATTTCGAATGGATGCATCGCGGGCTAAATAGAAAAATGCTCCTTCAAAATGTATAGATTCAGGTGGAACTCAATTTGTAGAGACGTATATTTTACAACGTTTGGATTCTTTTGAAAGAAGATTGGAGTTGCGGGGCGTGAAAAAGCATTTGATGAGGCCGTCAAGCTGAGAGCCACCATTTTGGCACTATCGGTGTTTACAATGGTGACTCCCATTCTAGAGACTTTGCCTCAGCTTACCATCCGGCGAGGTGAAGTCATGTTGACGTGACCGACCCAAAAAAAAAATATCACCGGCGAACTAGTAGATATGTCGCGGGTAGGTGTGCATCAAACCGCCCTAATATGGTTATGGGTGGATGGGGTATATCTGCCACCCGCTATATTAGTCTGCGGTGAAAGGGTAATGTTCTGCTTGTCCGGTTATGTATCGCTAGCTCGCACTTGGCGGCCATTCGTATAAAGTAAAAAAAAAAAGTAGTCACTGCGGCCCCCCCACAAAGCACAGAGGAATGGCACACAACAGGGGTCTCAGTGTGTGAGAGCGTTGTTCCCCGCGTCGCGCGATGTTCCTCAGATATATTTTCCGTGTCTGAGTAAAAAAACAGGAGAATACTATTTATCTTTTCTGCTAATATAATAATAAATACTAATAAAAATAACTCACTATAACAGCTTGGAACTATACTGAAATGGTTTATCGAAATGGTTTATCTACTGACACAGTGCCTTCTTTAGAAGTTTAGTAAACCCTACTTACCACAAGAAATACAAACCGTAGTTATTTTAGCTGAAATTTGTTGTGTGAAAACTTCAACTCCTTTACAGGTGGCAGACAAACACACGACCCACCTGATGAGCAGCGGTCACCGTTGCCTATGGACGTGTGCAACACCGATCTGAATGAAATGTGTATTATGGTCTGAAATAGCACATGAATTTCATCCTGGGAGCAGGTTCCTTAGGTCGCGGGAACTGTAACAAACGGTCAAAACTCGTTTTTTTTTATAAAAATGAATAACAATTGAATGTTTATTTGTCCACAGCTTTTCACCGAGAGGACCAGCTACTGTCACATATGAACGTTCACGTGCAAGCGTACTCCATGGCCAGTGGTGACGAAGAGTATGTACTTGGAGAGCAACACTATGATCATTCGAGTGGTGAAGCTTTTGTAAGTATTTTTTTTAAGGACACCTTCGGACATCGTCCATTTTAGACTTAAAACAACACCTAGGATGACTTAGATCGCTTCCAAATATAGCAAAATTGTTCTTAAGGCCCTTGTACACATTGGGCCAAAGCGTTTGCATTCATGGTTTGAAGTTTGAAGCTGTTCACACATTGACGTACCTACTGCTCAATGAAAATGCGTCATCATAACTATTCGAAGACCATAATTATTAAAGAAATCGATATTGTACACTTGGTTGTTTCACAAAGCGAATAATTGTTATACGGGAATATTCCTAGGTGTATTTTAATGATTAAGATTTTTCATTGAAGCATTTCGGTTTTATACACATTCCTTCTTATAAAACCGAAACGTGAAAAAAATTGTGAAAATATTAAGTGTTAGCTGGCCCTCACAGCTTGAGCCGTGACATACTTCATCCCCATGGCACTTATCCATACACGTATTTTATTACTTTTGTTGTAATATAAGTTTTGCCATGGTTACTGCTCCGCTCTCCTGGTTAGTAGCGTAGTGATATACAGCTTTCCTCGATAAACAGGCTATTCAACACAAAACGAAATTCAATTCAAACCAGTAGCTTCAGAGATAACCATCCCTTCCTAGCCTCCCCACCCCATCCCAGCCTTCCCCCTTCCCTTCAGGGTAGGCAGCGCGTGTGTGACACCCTTAGTGTTGCACACGTTCGTAGGCCACGGTGACCGCTTCCCATCAGGTGGGCCGTGTGCTTGTCTGCCACCTAAGTAGTATAAAAATAAAAAAAAACCGCTTTTAAGCTAGCAAACCAACTCTTCAGCTTTATGTTATTAGTATATATTGAAAACTTTAACATTATATCTTTAAATTGAATATGAACTCTATTCCAGTGCACAGAGAATGGTCTTTTGGTCGTCCGCGCGTCCAGCGAAGATCAAGACGTCCTGAAGAACGCGGATCGCCCTCACGTGTGTGACGTGTGCCATCGTCGGTTCAAGCGTCGCCAACACCTCAAGGTGCATATGAACGTGCATGCCAAAGACCAGCCTACTGTATGGTGCTCCATGTGCGGAGAAGGTGAGCATTTGTTGTTTTTTTTTCTTATATGCGACTAAGGCTTTGATTTGACCAAATTGAAGATGAGCAGTCCGAGTGCGGTAGTACCTCCGCCCTACAGAAGACCGCGGCCATAATAACCATCATGTTGAGTTCCCGCCGGTAAGTAGGGTAGCCACAGCTCACTTTACCCCTCCTCTCCCACCCCCTTCCTTCTCTACAGGGTAGGCAGTGCGTGTGTGACACGCTTGGTGTTGCACACGTTCATAGGCCACGGTGACCGCTTCCTATCAGGTGGGCTGTGTGCGCCTCTTTTAATAGGTTTTTATTTAACTTGCTTTGAGTTTGTTAGTATGGGTCGTTAGTTTGGAATCTTGGTATACTTGCGTATCTTCGGTGACAATACTATAATGAAGCTAATCTACTAGCTAGCTATTAAACTGGTTTGATCATAGAATCGGAAGGTGTCGGAAGGAGCTCTTGATCTAAACGAGATAAACCAATCAAGTTTGGGTTCATTTATCTTGTCTTGGCATATACTTTGATGCTACATGACATCCAAGGTCAGAAAAAGGGGACGGTTGGTGATCATAAGAACTTCTGAACTAAAACTGTCACGTTTGGGCTCATTTGATTTGTCTTATTATGTACTTAGTATACAGATTGTTTTTAAAAGTGTTTTAAATTCACAATTTTATTGATAGGTCATTAATAACTATCGATAAGTTGACTGCTGGATAATTAGTTTAATTTTTTTTTATGATGTTCTAGGATTCGTTCACAACCAAGACTTCGAAAATCATGACTGCGTGGGGTTGATAAAAGAAGAAAATAGTAGCGATAATAACGATAACGAAGACCAATCACAAGAGATGTCGGAGACGCAGGAGACGCCGCAGGAGGCGCAGCAGGAAGCGAAGAAAGAAAACAAATACCCACAGGAATTTGTAAGTGCCTGTAACACTTTTTAATTACTTTTTTGAGGGGCGAGGAGTGTTACATTACCTACTGCTCAAAGAAGTGTAATGTTTGTGTCGCTATGTGAGTTCCTTAATTCCACCATATCTGTTAAACGACTCTCTTTCGACGGCAGCTTTCGATTGGTAATCGATATAATGTTTACAAGATCCTGAGTGACACTGGCTACCGTTTTGTAATAGTTTCGCGTAACCATTTTATTCTATAACCACGTAGTTATGAAAGTAATCAAATAATTTACCAAAACGTTTGAACAGCGTTATTACAACACCAACGCCGCTAACTCTCTTAACTAATATTTGTTTTATTTTAAGAAATATTAGTTGTCTCTCTCTAGTATCTCTAGTCCCAAGTCTAGTGAAGCCTAGGTTACATTTTAAGCTCGTATCTACTTGGGATCGCGGTGTCCGCTATCCTACTCTTTCTATTGATTTAGCTTATTTTGTCTTTTACTGGAGCAACTGCCGTCTTCCAACCCTGAGAGGTCCTACGTTAATCAGCAGGTCCCTAAAATCTTGGTGAGGCCCTTACACCCAGGCGTGGAATTATAAATCGTGATTTAGCTTATTTTGTCTTTTACTGGAGCAACTGCCGTCTTCCAACCTAGAGAGGAAAACCTGCCCCAGAGCCTCGTCCGTCGGGTAATCTGCAGGTCCTGAAAATTTTGGTGAAACCCTCTTACATCCAGACATGGAATTATACATCTTGATTTAGCTTATTTTGTCTTTTACTAGAGTAACTAACTAATTTGGCAAGGTTTTGGAGTAGTGAGGCCCACACTACAAATACTTGCCAAGTTAGATGCCGTGTTCATAGAATTTTATTATACCGAACCTAATGATGTTACAGGTGGATGTCTCCGTACTGGCTAATGTGGACGATACCAACTATAACCAGTTATTAGAAGAGAGGGAGCTGCCGATGCCGCAGCGCGTGTACGTGTGCAAGTTCTGTAACAAGCCGTTCAAACGGAAGGACCACTACAAGATACACCTGCACATACATACCGGCGTCAAGTCCTTCTTCTGTCCCGATTGTGGGAAAGGTGAGTGCCTACTGAAACTGTACAAGCCGAGTTATTGAAGCGGATGAACGCGAATGAACGGTAATGAGATATGAATTCCAATAATCAGATTTTGATTATTGGAATTCATATCTCGTGATTTTCAAGACACGAGTGAATAGGTTCCTTCTAGGCAAGCGGGATTCATCGTAGACCACATCGTCACTTACCATCAAGTGAGATTGAGGTCAAGCGTAAGCCTATCATGAATTAAAAAAAAAAAGATCGATACGATGATAATATAATTGGAAGTTAATTAAATTAAATTAAATTCTTACAAAAAATATTATAATTCTTAATAATTCTTACATAAATGGGACCAAAAGGATATCAAATAAAAAAAATTGTTAAAATCAGTTCACTCAATCGAAAGTTATGAGGTAACATAAAAAATACTGTCAAATTGAGAACCTCATCCGTCGGTTAAAAATAAAAGGTTAAATATTATAATGATAAAAATAAATCGATGATTGTAACATTATATAAGGTGAAATTTTTAGCCCTTACCTGGAGGGAAAGTACTAAAATACTGGAGATGGAGACAGCAAATTTTTCTCATAATATTTTTTGCCATATTTTTTTTTTAAATAATGGAATGAGAAACAAACCTACGTTCAAAGATTTCGAAAACTCACTTGTCTCACTCGACAATCGAACCTGCCAAAATCTCCCAATGCTAAGCCGGGACGTGTATTTTTTCTCTGACTCCTCCATTTTACTTCTGTAACTTCGATTCAGTTTGCAAGACAGTTTAACTTTTGCTTTAACCGTTTATCTTGGTGTACAGGATTTACAGTAGTGGGAATGGGGGTAGGATACCCTTAAACATACTAACATTGTACTATTTCTTCAGGTTTCTACCGCAAAGATCACCTACAGAAGCATGTGTTGGTCCACATGAGGATGCGTCCAGCGCCGACGGTGACGCCGCCTCCGAAGAAAGAGATCCCGGACCTGTATCCCATCCAGACGGCGGCGGCGGCTAAAAAGAAGGAGGTCAAGCCAGAAATTACAATACATGTGAGTATGACGGTACAGACCAATGGCGACGGGAAAAAGTGGGGTATTTTCAAGGGAAGCTAATATAACCTGGGTATTTTTAGGATACCGTTCTGTATTTGTATTGTATTTGTATTTATTCTTTATTGTAGTGTATTGTATATATAAATTTTTTATTGTAAATACATAAAAGGATAATTAGGTACAAAGGCGAGCTTAATTAAGGGCTCCCGCACACGGGCCACCGGCCACAACCACAAAACGCCGCCACTGGCATATTTCCTGTAACTTTCCTACATTTTATATGGACTCGCCGCACACGGTTGGCGCCGCCGTACAAATCGCCGCAGCTAGCTTCTTGTGGCTCGCACCGGCCACTAAACGCCGACACAAAAAGCCGCCACACGCCACTCGCGCGATTATCGAAATGTTCGTTGCATTTGTGTACATTCGTTAAAATTGGATGTATCCAATAACTACGGTTTCGTCTTCTACGACGTCTTTTTATCAAAAGTAACGCAATTTAACCTTCTTCGTCGGAGTCCTTTATGATACTGCATGCCTGGGTTAAAAAAAGTAGCAACCACCGACCGCAAGCTTAGTGTCGACCATCGGCCACAAGTGGCTGTCGCGCGCTTCAGCTACTTTTGTGGCCGTTTCTTGCCTCTTGTGGCGGCGTTTGTGGCTGTCGCGTGTGGCCCGTGTGCGGCAACACTAAGTGTTGAGTTTTCTTCCAGCAAACCTTAGAGTGATAGAGGAGAATAAAATAGAGACAGGGCAGAGCCAAGTGTACAACGGAACGGAAATTGCAGACTTAATTTTAATATAAACATATATATACCTACACAAATATATACATAAACATAAATTCCGTCTTTGGAACATAACCCAACAGAACTTTACTAAAATATCCGTCTATTAACGGGCTGTATCTATTAGATACCAGATGAAAAAAAAAACATGTTTATGAGAGTAATATATATCCAAATTAAGCATAGTTATTAATATTGTTCCAGAAAGCTGATCAACATTATTATATAATTTTTTTTGTAAAGATATACACATATAGAAACACCCAGATCAATGCAAATATATATTATGTATTCATCCTAAATATATACTGATCGAGAATCGGACCCACGACCTCCGGCTTAACATTCAATTTCGTCATATTACCGCAACGCTATATAATAATTATTATAACTACTTAAACACTATAGTTGCAGACCATCTGCATGGTCTGTAGTCTGTAGGCGTGGTGCAAATATTTACACTGAGCGGGAATCGAACCCGCACCCTCTAAACCCCACCCGCAACCATTAAATACAATCACACCATACAAAAAATAATGTTACTAACGTTGAAACTTAAAAAAAAATACCGTCGAATTTCAACTCTCTCGTATAAATTATAATTTTGATCTTTTGTTGCAGGCACCATCAAACACAAAACTACGCGTACCTCTACAAATCAAAGTCCCCTACCAGGTGGTGATGTCTATGGACAACGGCGAGCAGCGAGCCGTCACCATCGACCCGCAGGCCATGGACGTGTCATAATACTCACATCACCGCGGTTGAGCCGGCTGGGTAGGCGATATCTCTATTTCACCTTAAGTTATATAGGCCAAAAATGACTTCTATGTATATACTATATAAACTGTTCAGAAACCCTATTCGTATACACTTATTATACCGTAACCGTAAGGCGTTAAGCAGACGGCGGCGGGGTGAGCAGGTCTTTTTGACCGCGAAGTAATAACGACCGCGTCTGCCCGTCGATGCCCGCGACTGTCCTCACCGCGAAAACAAAGCGCCGCCAGTGCCCGCCGGGCTTATTCATCTTTTTTTATTATTAAACGCCTTTATTTAACTTGACCTGTTTGTTTGGGTCAAATCTAGTAATTGAAAATTAACCCCCTTCCTGCGGATGGATTGTTCTGATATTTGGCACATATGTTCAGTTCTAAGTTAATCTATTATGTATCATTGTAAATCCAAGATGCCAGTATTTTTCCACAACTACCGCAATATGGATATCAAATGAAAGGACTTGACTAGTAGAATAGATCACAGTGGAAAAAAAAAGAAAATCCAATATGGCCGCTTTTAGTGCGTAAAAGCGTTTATTATAAAAAAGTTTTTACTTAATTTATTTAGAATGTCGGTGGAGTGAACGTAGCGTGCTTAACAGAATCGCGGCCATATACGACAGCAACAAAAAATCGGGCATTGTTGCTGGTCAGATAGTGGTCATTGGTACAGCCAGTCTAGTAGTATGCATAGAAGTCATTGCTTCATTATTTCATTATCATAACAACTGTCATATAAATAAATCTCAACTAGTTTTTATAAGTCATACTTTTAGGGGTCTGCCATAAAATATGTCGCGAAATTTCATCTTCTATTATTTATCACTTTTTGTAACTATCGTCATAAATCTTGTTTGCAAACGTGTTTTGTGACTGATCCCTTACAGATCTCTTCGCCTCATTTGCTATACGATGTACATAATTATACATAAGAATGAATTAGTTAATATTTTAGTTTACTAAGAAAACAAATCAGTCTTTATTTCAAAAGGCTTATTAAATTATTATGAAGTCATACTAAGTCTAATCGCTTATTAGGGTCAAGAGAGTGTTAAGACAGAGTATTGCTCTATAGAAACATGAAAGTGCGCACGCTTTGAACAAAACTGTTTCATAAACAAAGTCGTCAATCTACAATGTTACAAGTCTATCTTAAGACTGTCTTCTCTCAGCTGGTTTACTCTTAAGTTTTGGTTCACATATAACGAAGAATCTGTCGCGTATTGTCGGTCGCGTAACGCGAGAACAGATAAATGTATATAAAAACACTCGACCGTTAACACTCAACCGATGATACGTTAGTGCGTCGAGCGTACAGCGTCTACGCCGCCGCCTTACATGTCTGTTCTGACGTTACGCGACCGACAATACGCGACTGATTCTCCGTTATATGTGACCCGATTCTAAAACACACGGTATGGCGTCATGCATTATTGTGTTTAATTTTGATACCATGTCTAAATAAATATTTTAAAATGTATTATGTGAACGGATATTATTTTTTAATTCTTTCAATGTGTTCTATGCCTGTTGCTGAATAACTTATTTTAATTGTAAAAAATTCCCTTAATTTTTACCCGCCTGCCGAAGAAAGGAGGGTTATGTTTTTTCTACTTCTCTTAATATCCTTGCGCATGTACAGTATTCGGTGTTGACAGGTTAAACGATTAATACTCCATAAGTTTGCCGGTACTTTAGATTGTAATAAGTATCATAAGTCTACTAAGTCTATATTAGGTGGATACTTTTCTGATACTTTTGTAAAGTACTTATTTATCAAATTTTTTTCTCCCTATGACCTTAAATAAACCGGTTATTGATCTTATATCATAACTTTGAGCTATATGACCTATATATTGTTGGTCGTAAAATTCGAATGAATTCAGACCAAAGGAAAAAAATGGGTCAATTTTCGAAAAGTATTTTTATTGCATAACTTTTTAATTGCGGGCAATGTTTTATTTATTATTGCATGATGTATATTTTTTTTTATTTATAAAAATCATATGTGTATATTCAAAATGTTTTGGGTTAATCGGGCAGTAAAAATTGCTTTACATTTCGTAGTTAAGAACATTACTGGTCCATTCCACTTATTCCTGTAAGTACGTCTTGTAAATTGTTGATTTAAACATTTAATGGAAAACTATTAAAATTTTAGTTTGTCAATGAGTTGGTTAAGTTTAATAAATCATGAATTTTACGCAAATGGCGTACAATTTTTGTAGCATAGTTCCCCTAAACATTATTATCACATATACATTATTTCGGCCGACATTTTTGGGCACATTTATACAAATAAATACTATGCATTTGAAGTTTATACGACTAAAATGGTAACCGATATTTTTCTGTTTACTCAACAGTATGGCAATATATCAATATGCCTCTTAACGTTATGCCAAAGTATATTAGGACATAAAAAATTTGCTTATCAAGGAGAATTACGTAATTACATCGCATGCAGTCACAAAAATATTAAGATCTCGATATCCGTCGCCTACTTTCAATATTATGTGAGAAAGGGGTCCAAATACCTAGTATAAATCTGTATAAAATAGTTCACCTAATGATATTCTATCCCGAATATCTCTTTCTAACACGATATTATATAATAAAATCGCCTCTTTAGCATAATAATCATATCTTATATTGAAAATAAGTATTTATAAGTTATAAATTATGTTTAAGTACACGTTATAATAAATGAATTTAAAGTGAATAAGATTGTATAGAACGAGCGTCACATATTGTGCCATGTGAACCAAATAATACTCAATACATTATCAGTTACGTATAAGATCATAATTTCTTTACTTGCAAAATTTTAGATTAATCCAAAGATAAGTTATTAATTTAGAATACTAGATTTTCTACCGTCTACTTAATCCAGTCCACGATGTTTGTAATCATTATAAAAATGTATTATTTTCACAAATTTACTAGTGGATATTACAATAATATATCTACAAATCTTGTTTATAAAGCAAGTGTGTTAGTCTAAGCTATACGATATAGTTTACAACTTGGTAACTGATAATGTATAGTGATAAGGAATTATTGTTAAGTCTATTATTCTGTAAAGTTCCTCTTATTTGTCTTTTCTCAGAAAATAAAAAGTTGTGATTCTAAAATCTAAGTTTAATAAATGTGACTTTGACGGACAATATAAGGTATTTTATTTCGAGCTTCCTTCAAGGCTAAGCTCTCAAGCAATACTCAAACGACTCGAATCTATGAGTAGCTTTCGCTATTCGTCATTGTTTCACTTGATAAACTCACCCGGTATATTAATAGTTTACATTGAACTAGAACTTTTTTAAGAACGCTGGGAACTACTTTTAAACTAAGTTTAATTAATGCGGGATGCAGAATCAGAACACTATAGTTCTATAGAGTTATATCGCCGTCTAGTGAAATCAAACTGCAGTAGCTTTATTTCGCTAGATGGCACTTGATACACATCTATCCGCTGCATGGAGCGACTTGCGAACTTGCCACCGTACGGTGTAAACCCTATGAAATCTCTATCATAGGTTCCTTGGTTCTTCAATATAATGTATGCAAACGACACAGTACATTTAACTTAGTATACCGGCACCCTAATTGATTGCAGTCAACAACAGTCGAAAGCCGTTTGTAGGATAATAATTGGTAACGTCTTGTGGAGGTTGTTACATGTGTAAAATAGAATTGATACTGATAATAAAATTATTATTTTTGTCAAACTCCTACATTTTAATCAGTACCATTTCTCCCCATTGATAAATTATTGGTCTGTACAAACTATTTCTACTATTCTTGCTATTCATAGGTAGTGTGTAAACTTATTGTTACACTAGTAGGAGATTTTTGTATTAAACCAACAGTATGTACTTGCATTTAGTAACATTTTAAGCAGGAAACTGAAGCTATTTTGTGAATACTCAATAAAAATAAAACAACAATATCTAATAATTAAAAACATTTTTTTATGTCGACAACATTCATAAAATAAATAACATTTATTTATAAATAAGACATCACAGCAAAATAGTCACTAACTTACTGCCATAAGAAGGCCAAACATAAATTACACATTGCAAATTTCAATCATAACATCTTAAAACAAAA
Source organism: Lithosia quadra (assembly GCA_963576445.1). Taxonomy (NCBI): domain Eukaryota; kingdom Metazoa; phylum Arthropoda; class Insecta; order Lepidoptera; family Erebidae; genus Lithosia; species Lithosia quadra. The sequence goes on along the minus strand of OY754884.1, from coordinate 13,139,433 downwards.
CAATTATCATTATGTACCAACAAAGATAATGCATTTATTTACACCGCTTGGCCTGTAGCCGTTTTAAGGGTTGACAACTATTTACATCATGAAAAATTATGTTCAAATTGGTGCACGAAATAGTTTGAATGATGCCTATAGCATGGCTTGCGACGCTTACAAAAACTTTCTAAAAAAAATATCTCTCTGAACGACATAACATTTAATTATATACATAAGTACATCATACAAAAACGTCTAAAGATTCAAATGATTCATAAAATATATTATGAGTAGGTAATGAGTTTGCGTCGGCCTTAAACTAATCGGCTAAGTTTTTCTATTCTCATTATTATATAGCTCTAAATTTTTACAGTATTTTGACTAGAGTCAATCTTGATTAAAAATCTATATATATTTTGGTACGTTTTACCCAATATTTCAATTGTAACAATTAAATGTATTGGGATTTAAGTTATTTATAATAGATCAATCTATATTACATATATTTTTTAATTGTAGGTCGTAAAGGACAATGCTAAAAGCATAAGTAAAGAAATCGAGATAATAAAAAAAGTTTGACCATAATATTTACACTAGTAACAATTGGTGTTCCACAATCCAATACAATATTATAAAAATCTAAAACAGTTCTGCAATCTAAAATAAATTGCGTTCTATATGCTGATAGGTAATACCTAGTCAGGAATAGAAATAAATTATTTCTACTTAAACTTATTACCTAGTTCCAGATTGTATTTTCAGATGGTGCAAACTTTAATAAGGTCACTTACCTAGGTGAAATCTTCGAGGCGATCCAAGTAAGTGTAAATTGTGTGTCACCTTTTCAGCAGGCTGTCATCGCCCCGAATGTTATAGGATCGATTCTCAAATGGGACAATATGGTTAATAAAATTAAATACTGGTAGGTAGTGAGTCTGGTCATATTATTACAGTCGCCCACACAGACAGACGACTGCCTAACTACGTGGGCACCTAACAATGGTCTGGTCATGACTCCGGTAGGAGGAGATCCAAGAAATGCTTGACGTCGTAATGATAAAATGATCTCACTGTCAAGGATGCTGAAGATCGTGTGAAATGAAGAAGAACAGGTCGAAAAGTGGACCCCAGAAACCCCTCTAGGGAGTGATGATGATATCTATACATGGGGAAAGACGCATATGATTAGGGACGATCCCTGAAGTTACAAGACATTTCGTGACCTTAGGTCGATTTCTCTCATTTCCCATCTCATATTTCTTGATAAGAAAGCACGCAAGCTCTTGTTTGACCTACTTTAGGAATATATTCGTTAATTTGTACCTAAAACGTGTCCTTAGCATCGGCTATGAGTGTTATGAGGTCATTCTTATCGTCCTGAGGTCAGGAGGGTTCGGGCGCGGGGGCTGGTACCGACGACAGAGGTGGGGTCGTTGAAGACCCCTGCTGCGATAGTTCTGCCTTGACGCGACGGGCGATGTGTGAACGCGTATGTTTGCGGAGATGATCCTTGCGGTAGAAACCTGCAAAAGATAAAACCTGTTCAAAAAAGCAACACAAAAAATTTGCTGCAATGCGTAAACTGCGCAACTTTATTTTTGAACTTATTGCGTGTATTTTCTGTACCTATATGCATACAAAAAATTCTGTAAAACGGCCTAACTAAAGAATAGATCGGCTGTCCAATATTAAAACCGAAATCTGACTTATTTTAAAAAGCGAGTGCTATAGTAATTGACCACCCTCCACGTACCAGGCTAATCCACCCAAGAATGAACTATTAGTATTTTTAAAACAGCACGCTATCAAAGAAACGCAAACGTTTTTCGGTTCTCCTATAAAATTTAATTTTACGCAGATACTGGGTTTTGATATTGCATAGCCTGAGCTTCCGCGATAGATGATAATTCTCACCTTTCCCACACTCGTTACAGATATGCCTCTTCTCGCCGGAATGTATGACGAAGTGCAAAGTTAGTTGTTCCTTCCGCTTGAAGGCCTTCAAGCACACGGAGCACACATGAGGCCGCTCCGGGTTGTGCGACTGCTTGTGTCTTGTTAAGTGGTCTTTTCTTTTCAGCGCTGCGTTGCAAATATCGCAGATAAACCTATGAATAGAGTAATAAATCGAATGTAGTGTGATAGAATGTGAGTGAATTTAATGTAGTCTAACTACATTAGAATAGTCTGTTACGCTTGTTATATTAGCAATTATCCACACAACCCGTCAAAATCGGCCCAGCCATTCCAGAAATGAGTAAACTTGGTTCAAACAAAAGAAAAATTTTAAAAGAATGTTTATATTGATGATGATGAGGAATTTGGTTACCTTCTTTCCATTGTGTGTCCAACTAAATGCTGCTCCAGCAATTCTCGTTCCGGATATGCCATGTGACATTCTGGACAGCAATATAGAGTACTGCCATCTGTTACAAAAAGCCGTTATTGACTGATAAAATATAATAAATCTTAGCTTTCTAGAGAATGATCAGGGGTTCTCTCCTAGACGGTGCATGTTGTTAGGTGTATGGATTTCGGCGTCTGAGGTCCCGAAACGGCGTGCGACCCCCGATGGTCGCCGAAGGTGGTATCCTCGTAAAAAAATATGTACCATACTTCTTGTTAGTGTAGTCTGAGAAAATGAGAAAGAAGTAGGTATTACCTAAAGCAGTAGTGAGTCGTATCTCGCCAGGTTTTGGTCTCGGTTTCTTCTCCTTTATATTTTTCTTTCTTCTCTTCTTTTTGGACATGATGGTGTTAGTATTCGCGTTGATTGTTTGGTTCACTATTGTCGCTGTTTGTACTACAACACTGTTCACTCCGTTTGTTGGCATCTGAGGGAAAAAGTTAATTTGACTTTTTAGCTTCACATCAGCTGGCATACGTAGCGAGACTAATAAGTGCAACTCATGAGACCCCCTAGGATTATACAGGTCGTGCAAAGCCTTGAAGCGTTTTATTTATTAAGCTTACGTTTGTATGTAATGTCTGCGGAGAGAAAAAATGCCCAAGAATTGATCCCTGTGGCACGCCCACGTTCACAGATGATCACAGAATATTAGATTTTGCTCTGTTCCGTGCAGATGATACACGTACACGAGACAACAAAACTAAAGAGAAAGTATTTCATTAAACCTTTTTGATTTGGCTACGACTATTACGGCAGCGACTGTCGTCGGACCCCTAGAGGTAAATCCACACCAGCAGGTGTACCAGTTAGAGCCTGCAGCAACTAGGTATGAAGCTTACTAACTATATCTACAATTAAACTATATTACTAAGCTAGCCTACTAACTATATTTTGAATGAAGGATATTTTTTGCATATAATCCACTTACCGATGGCATACTTGGCATGCCATTCAACGCGTTCGCATTGACAGTAGACACAATCGTGGGCTGTTCTTCTCTCTTGCTCTCGATGGCCGTGACTGGGGTGGAGTATTTGAGTAGGTGATGCAAGGGCAGGGGCAGGGCTGACAGGTAGTCGGCCACGCCGCCTCCCAGGGTCTGCCAGGTCGAGCTGTCCGTCACGTCTCCGATGCCTGACGCACATTGTACTATATAGGTAAATGATAGATGGAGACATTGAGATGGATGTGATGGTGATACATTTAAATGGTGATGAAATAGTTACAGACACATTGTTATTAAAATAAATGTAAGTAAGTTTTAGACAGAGTAATTTAAGAAGCATATACACGATTATTTGCAGATTTTTCTAATGCTTAGGTATGGTAGGTACAGTTAACGACAAAAGTAGGATAACTCTTGAACCTTACATAAAATAAAACTACATGGGATTATCAAAGTACTAAAACATGTGTTTAAAAAACATAAAACTTATATAATTACATTGGTAAATACATAGAATTGTAATGTACCAAAAGGTACGAGTATGTAAATAGTTAATTGTTAAGCAACTTTCGTCGTTATATAAGGTCTTAGATGAGCTATATTTTGATTTCTGAAATACACACAGAAAGCTGAAACATCTACTTGAGTTCTACATGAAGCAACTTACTGATGAACTCGGCAGGTGCCGTGGCCGCGGCTCGTTCAGGCCTAACTTCTTGTTTGATGGCGCGGGCTAGTGCCGCCGCCTCCTTAGGCTCATGGAGTACCACGAGGAGTTGCTGGCCTTGCTGGAGAGGTGTCCCTTGAACTGCAATGGGGTAGTTGACTGTCAAGTCAAAACAGGGACATTATTCTGTTTCACATCGAATTCTAATCACAGTCGAAACGTGAGAAGTGGGTAGATTTCAATTGGTTACCAAATAGAATAAAGAAGCGATGTAAAACCAGTAAAACTAAGGTTGTCCAATTTACGTATTTACGTAGGTATAAAGAGTTATTCGCATAAAGGCAACTTCTCAGAATGGCAATATTTCTCATAACGGCAACTTCTCAAAAGGGCAAAAGTATTGGACAACCTTGATTGGAACCCTTGACAAATTGGATTTGGATTAATACCTAGTATTTTTTTTTCTTATTGTTTGAAAGGTCTTGGTCAGGCTTAAAATCTCACACATGTTTGATCACAATCAGACAAAACAAATGAGTAAAACCGAAGATAATAAAGGCCAAAAATGTGAAAACTGACGTCCAAGCGGGCTGAGCCGCGCGCATGGTACGTTTATTTATATTAACGTAAGTGGTTAGGTATATTTTAATAGAAAACAACAAATTTTAATTATACAGTAACCAATTGCAAATTATTGTGAACACATTTAGCAAGATTGTGGCTCACAGGTGAGGCACTACCTCTTGATTTTATATTACCTACCTACCTAGGTAAGTGGAGGAAACTTTGTAAAGTTATAGTATTTGTCTACCTTGGTGTTGCTGCATCATGGTGGCCATAAGATCATGGTGCAGTTCCTCACGATACTCTCTCTTGTCAGCTCTCTGCTCCGCTTTGAGCTGCTGATGGACTGTCTCCGCTTGCACATAACTCGCTTGTCCGCCGTACGCAATGTTGCCGAGATTCACCGAGGATGAAGCCGATATGGTTTGATATTTAACTCCCGTGTTCACTACAATAGTTTTGCATTGATAAACTTTTTTGCAGACGTTGTTAAATTACTCGTGGATATTTTATCTAAAAGTAATTTACCGGTATGCAAAGGTGCAATGCCAGCGAGCGCTACAGTGCCCGGCTGTGCGCTGCTAACCACCACCACACTCTCTGCCTGCCTGAACTTGACCCCGTCCACCGACAAGGTGCCGCTCCCCGGAGCCACAGCGAACTGCACTCCTCCACCGCCTCCTGCAGTCTGATACCGCGTTTCTTGCAGAACTCCACCCGAAGTACTCCCGCCGCCTTCATATCCAAATTTTGCGGCAAATTGATGTATGGAAGGGATCGCTGCCGCGGTCGGAATATGCCCAGTAAACGGTGCGAAGTTCATCGTAGTTTATTGTATCTGAAAACGCAGTAGTCATCGTTGTTACGCGAACGATTACGTCAGGGGTAGCAAGGTCGCACGCGAGATACGCAAAAGTGCACTCGTCCTGTCAGCAGGTGGAGTACCCCTACACGATGCGAGCCACAACAAAGTGAATAAAGGGTGCGGCCCCTAGTAGGGCGCGCACTCAACCCCCGCCATTCTGCCTCACCCCAGTCATTTCTAACACTTTATTTTTACCGGCCCGCCGCCGTCTCACACCATCGATCCCCGAGCGCGCACTTTGAGGTCGCCCGGCCGAGAATTTAGGCACAACGGGAAGGTATCAGAATTCTTACCTTGATCCGATTGAGAAAATGTCTTTTCATAACGTTTTAATAGTTCGTCTTCGATGAAATAAGCTACATGAGAGGCTATCTGGTGCGCAAACATGCTGCGCGGATGTCTGTTGCGCTTGCGTGATGCGGTCGTGCCGCGGGGGAGTCGCAGGGGTGAGGCTTCATACCCGGCCCCGATGAGGGAAAACACGCCCAGTGCGCCTCGGAGCTAAATAGCATACCCAAACGCGACCCTAACGAATAATGATGTCCAGAGGGATTTGAATGGGATGGTTTGCAGTCGGCAGTCGGTTTCTAGACACGTTTATGGCGTGACGTGTGCAATTCGTACAAATTTTTAGGTAGGATGCATGGACATTGCTTACCGTACTATAGGTGGATGAATCGAAATACTAATGTGTTATTTTGCAACTTACAAATTGTCTAGACTAATGTGTCAATCGATACGTCGCGTCGCGTCGTGGTCAATTAGGTCATAGGCGGTCATAGGTCTGATCCAGCTATTTGGCCGCTCTGGGCAAGGCTGATTTTTGCCGCCTTAAATAACACCATAATAAGTCGCGAGCCTGTTATATTGGGGATATTAAATACATAAGTAGGTACCTAAAGAAAATATATGAAATGATACCTACCTACTGCCTATAACATTAACGTCATTTTATTCTTTTGAATAGGTACCTAGTTTCTTTTGAAGTTACTATTTCAGTACCTATAGGTACGCAGATACTTTCCCTTTCGACTTGTGACGTCATAGAATATATTTCTTCCTTCCTTACTCATACACAATGTCATAGTCCGTCGACCCCCCTTTTATTGCGTGACGAATCTACTTTATGGGAATGGCCCATAACCGACATTACTTACAGCATTCCCGTCTCCCGACACTGATTAAGCTAAATAGCTAGTGCCAAAAGTGTATCCAAGTAGCCGGGATTCGAACTTGGGATTTCGACACCACCAACCCCAGAAATATCGTACATACCAATATGCATTGATTTAAAACCAGTTATTTTTATATTACAAACACTTCAATTTTATTTATTAGTACCTATAGGTGTGATCATGTATGCAAAAAGGTTGAAATGAAAAACATTAATTCGAAATCAGTGATTTATTCTTATGGTGTCTTCTTAATAAATAAGTTTCATACAAAAGTTTACACTTATTACAACTCCGCACAGAAGTTATATGGTCTATTCTCTATGTCTTATTCTTATAATACTTGCAACTAATTTCTTTATAAACAAAATACAAAAATACCGAGCCTTAGAGACGATTTTTCAATCTTCAGAATGTTTAAGCATTTAATTTATGCTCGGGCAAATTATGAACATTAAAAAATCGTTTCATTATTGGTAAACTACTAACGTTATCCAAAGATAACTGATAAGAAGTAAAGTTCTCGACCGAAGTACATACATGTATATAGGTACGCCTAAAATTACAAAAAAATATTTAATATTTTTGAGATTTAGATTAGCAAACAAGCTAGGCTACGACACTACAGTTACAAGACTAATTAAAAATAAAATGTACAAAAATACAATTTTATTTAAATAAAAACTAAAAAAAAACATTAAAAGTTGTCTAAGATGTAGCATTTGCTCTACATCTAATATGTAGATCTGGGTTTTTATTGACTTCGTCCTGATATGCTTAAGGTCTGGGTAGTATATAATATATCATGCATTGAAGCACCTTGAACGTCCTACGTCTACGCTAATAATATACAACATGCCACGATTCATAGAAGCGGTACAAAACTTAATACTAAGTACAAAAATATAATTCGAAAACAATTAACACCTACATTAAAGCTGACAATATTTATAATGTATGGTGGAAAGATTTTTTAACACGATTTTATTTTATACATATTTTATCGATTTATGTATTGTTTTAGGCGATGTGAGTTTCGGAGCTGCCAAAGTTTAGAGTTCAGTGAACCATATTTTGAATTATCGACGGTTGAAATTGATGCAAGCGACATTCAACTTTTCACAGGTCTTATGCAACATCAAAAATACTTTGCAGTAGAGTGACTTTTCTGTCAACGGTCGCAGTCGCTTCCAACCTCGCCATTTTTAATGTTCCTAAGATACAGAATTATTGTAGAGGTAAACATCACAAATAGAAGATTGGTTATTTTAACTTGAAATTAAATTTGCTGTTTCTGTGTATTAACTTAAATGAAACATTGAAGTAATTATTTATGCTAACTTTCTGAATAACTTTGATCGGGAAATAAGAATATTCAGGACGGGTAAGCCCCGTCTAGTGAACCAGCGAGAATGACAGGGAGATTGCTCTGACCAACAAAAGTTGTCCAGATAACTCAGTTGGTTAGGTTCGCGGGTTCAGGTCCCGTCGCCGATCTAAATTATTGTCAATTATCTTGTTTTCCGCTGTCCTCTATTTAGGTCTACATAAAACATATTGGTCTTAATAATCTCAAATGAAAATGTTCTTTGTTAGACGCACTATTTTAAATAGGGATCTGTAATACGAGCTTGCAAGTTATGGAAAAAACAGTTTTCGAGAATTCGACTGAGTAGCAATAGCTAGGACAGTTTTTAGTATCGAAATCTGTTGTCAAGCAAACATAACGCACTTACTAGGTCAGTTGAATATTATTTCATGATTGCCGGTAGTGCTAGGATAACTTTTAGTGGGTTATTCATACTATTAGTCTTACATAATACAACAAAATGGCGAAAGCGTCAAAATTGTAATTAAAATACATTTTGAACTTAAATTTTCTCCTTTTTTAATACAGTTTAATAACGGACGGATAATTTTTTACATTGAATATTTTACTTTCTTGATATGATTGGTATCCTAGCACACCAGTTGTATACTACAAATAAAATATCACAATGCTACGGAAAGTGAATAGTTTGAATAAAAATAAACGCATGATTAGGAAGCTAAGCAAATAATGATATAAATATCACAGTGGGAATGATATTTACAATGTGTGGTGAGCTTGCGTTACATACACTAGTCAAATGTCACTCCAGGTTTGAAAATGGTGAGAGCTTAAGGAATTGAAATCCCTGAACGTGTACAAATTGACAGAATATCTTAGCATCCGATTTCAAACTTATGTGCATATTATTATAATCCACCAATCTGGGTCCCCATTCTGTATTTTGTATAAAAACAAGCTACTATTGTCATTTCACTGACACTTAAAAATACCATTTAATTTTAGACTTTCTATACATATGATCAAAGTTTAAAACTGAAATGACACCTTTTCATTGATGCCTTATTTATTAGACTTTATTTTCATGCAGTTAAAGTCTAAAATTAAATAGTATTTAAGTACAGTGTGCCAGTAACTTTACTCTATTTGCTTATTTTGCTAATTCAATAAACACGTATATGACCTGCATAATTTTATTTTAGCGTTTTATAAACAGAACTAATACGAGGTTCATAATATCTCGCGTACGATGTCAGATTTTGATTATACATTTATAAGACTAAAGTATTGTCGGTTATTTTATTTATGTCAATGAATTGAGCACGTTAAGCCGTCGGATCCGGTTGCCATACAAACATCTATGGCAGTCGTTACGGGTAGTTGGAGCCCTAAAAAGTCCAACAGCAACGGTCTAGCTGCAATGCTTCGATATCGCCCAATGTCGCCATTGGGCGATATCGAAGCAGTCGCTTCACGGTAAATATCGAGGTCCAGCCAAATCCGCAGTTAAGACTCCGAGGTGAAAGCTTTGGATGCGACTGGGATTAAAGCTAGGTTGAAGAAGAAGTGAATTGATGTCAAAGAATTCATGTTTGTCCAGTAGCCATAATTCGACCACAATCATCGTCATTTGACTACCATGGCCCAATCATCTGGGGCCCACGCAACACGTCATTCTCACACATACTTTCCTTTTAAGCATCATCTTATCAGCTATTCTGCCATACCTACCTTTTCAACCACAATCATTGAAATTTTGGGGAAACCAATATGATTCACGTAACATTCAATATTTTTAAAATATATCATCTTTTTTTGTTGGTCAATTTTTTTGGCCTAACTAGTGGACCAAAAACGGTTCACAAAACTAGTGAACCGTTTTATACTAAAATGTTAACGGGGAAAAAAAAGCTGAACCGTTTAGTCTTTTCCTATTTATATTATATGTAGATATTTAACACGGAGATATTTAACGACGATAAAGTGAATGAACATTCAACATTTTGGTTACTAAGCAAAGTGCTTCGAACGCGCGTTCGATGTTTTTCGGACGGACAGAATGTTGTCATATTGAAAAAATTGAATTAATATTTTATAGCAACATTTTTTGTATCATTGCGCATGTTATGACTGGTCTAATGACTCATTTACAATTGGTCGACTGCCGAATTCGGCAATATGTAGCTCTAAGTGAATACTAATAAACCGTATAACTTTTCCTATAAACTATATATTCGCGTGCCAACGATTAAACAATGTATTCTAATATATATTGTTAAATAACCTATGGCATGCACCTGGAATAACATTTGTTTATCAAAAAAAACAGCGTACATACAAACATGCAGGGAAATATCTACATTTTGTGCACAGCATGGGAAAATATCATGTCATGGTTTTTCAGTTCATACATAAATAACAACACACGCTAATGATTTGAGACCGCGAGCGTAAGAACGTCTAAACCAACATTTGATTAAATATTGTCATGTCAATATTACTTCACCTCGCCTGATGTACAAAGATGCAGTCTCAGGAATGAGGGTCACCATTGCACATATAAATAATGTTACAATGGTGACCCTCAGTTTGACGGCCGCGTCGGGTGGTTTTATAAAGACCCGGGATTGTAGGCCAAACTTGTGTTGTACCTCTATATGATAATATGTTTAAGACATTAATTATCTTTGATGATTGGTCGTTCTTATGGTCGCAGCCAGATTTGTAGATAAACATTCAATTACGTACAAAACATGATTTTAACAAATTTTATCACTACTCTACACATACATAACACTACTGATTAATTTATGTCTCGGCAGACACACAAAAGCGTAGTTCAAACTTACAATGCATTTAAACTGCCAGATACGTGTATTTTAATACAATAGTTAATAGCAAAAGAAGTCTAGTTAAATAAACACAATCAGTATTTAACTCTTCTGAAGATATACCTATTTGATTCCTAAGCTCATTACGTTAAACCTATCTAAAAGGATCGTTTTAGACTTTCATCAATACAAATGATATCTACACAACCATAATAAAGAAAAGAAGTAGGTTTTAATTTTTAAAAACGCAACCTCTTTTTTAATTTATGGAGATGTGATGACATCAGTTCGTTTTAAAAGAGGAATTATTGCTTAAATATGGCGGTATATATTATATATAGCCGCACATTTAGATATTTCCGTCCTTTATGTATTTTTAGTATGTACTTTTATTTAGTAATAATACGATAGCAAAACATTACAGAGCACTGAAGTTTGTCATAAAAAACTTTAAGTAATAATTTGCAGTACGCAGTACCATTTTAAATTGTAAATTAAAATAACAAACATATAAAACAAAACTAAAAAAATAATGTAGGAAAATCATGATTTTTTTTAACATTTTTGTGTGTCGGCCATATAGCACGCACGCCGATCTATAATTCATAAAGATTAATAAAAAGGCTCCGGCTAAGCCCCAACAGTTGACAGTACCTACAGATATAAATTATAAATAATTTACTTACTAAAAGACAGACTTTTCCATTGCTCGGTTATGCAACACGACAATTTTACACGTTATCATAATCATAATACATTTAAGGGCTACCGCACATTAGGGGTAAGACAGTCTATAGACAGTTGACTGTTGTGTTGTACAGTATGTATGATGTGACTTCTCTACAGAAACATATGAAAATGTGCACACTTAAAAAAAACAAAGCTGTCTAATTACTTACAAACCACATCGAGACAACTGTCTGCATACTGTCTTGTCTCTTCTGAATGAGCCCATGTACAAGTTACTCATAGAAATTTTACTTAAAAAAAGATTTCAGGTTAACCGACTCGTGGCGATGGACGCATATATGCGTCAATGACGTAGTGTGTATGTGCGTCCATACAACAATATTCGTGGTCAATGAATCAGTTAAACACTATCGTTTAAAATTTACAAGCTCATAATATTCATTTCATTCATAATCTTTATAGGGTAGAAAATCTCATCAGGCTCACTTCAGTTCCCAATAATTTTTATTAATTTGTAAAAATTTACCTGAGGTCAAAGATGGGTTTTCCCCTTTATCATAATCTAACAAAAGATCACTGGTATTATTTTGACAAATAATTTATATTATTACAAATACTTTATTCAATCTCGTCACAAAGCATATATCGTAATCACATGTCATAATTTCTGGCATACCCTGTATTATAAGTATACCCAATTGTTGATACATTAAATAGTTTTGCGAAACATGTTTCATGTTGTTGATTCAAACATTATTCATGTACTTTTTGTGAAGTATTTGCAAAGCAGAACTTATGTGTTTAAGAAATAGGAATGTTGCTAATGCTAGAAAATTGATCAAATTTCAGCAAGTAATGGTCAATCAAAACTAGGTTAAATTCGCCTACCTTAACGAAATCACGAGTGTAATAAGACATGCATTTATCAGTGCGTGCGAACGAGATAAAAAAAATGTTAATGTTATACCTATAACTCAAGTTATATATCGCGATAGTATTGAGATAACAATCTACCACATTTTTAATGTAAGATCATTATGTTACAGTTCATAAAATCAATGGGATATGTTCTGTAAAGCCTGCGCTACACTCGGCGGAAATGCCGTCGCGGATCTGCCACCTCGTTGTGGAACACCAATACTTATTGCATTGGTGTTCCGCGATGGCATTTCCCTGAAGTGGAGCATAGGCTTAATAGTTCAACAAGTTCCGTAATCAATGCTCTATTGTGTACTAGACTTAATAATATCAACATCATTCACAACCAACAGCAACTCACAACTTATAAATTTGAAAATCAATTTTTTTCATAGATAATAATTTTCTTTTGTGCAAAAGGAGATTTTTTATACAATACTCAACTTCTGATTTGGGAAAGATGGTCGAGCGTTTTCTCTATCGTACAGTTTCATACCTTCATACAGTAGTTAAAACCGTTTGGTTTCATAAAATATCAACTCGTGAAGTGCATAAGGACAGAAGCAGATGGTGGGCTGTGGGCTGTTGTCTTTGCTCACCACGAAGGTTAAAAGGCGTGAGTATATGTTTGTTTTATAAAATATGAAACTATAAATTCGGTTTTATCTACTCTATAAAGATATTAAGCCGGTACATGCGCTGAGCGGTAGAGAAAATGCTCTAGCAAACCAAAGCAAGACAATCTTAGCCGGATTCGTTTTCTCCAATATGCCAAATCAAAAGCATCGCACTGTAGTTTGTTGGTCTGAGCAGCTTCGAATGTTTTGTATATCAGCAGAACAGATATTTATATTTTATTCACAAATCGAAATAAATTAACTACATAATTTACAACACGTAACGTACTTTTTCACTTTATATATGTAATACTATAATATTTCTTTTAATTCAAGAATCTGAACTACCTCATGCGTCACGTAGTTTTTTTTATGTCGTGCAAATTAGCTGCACGAAATTAGTCTAGTATTATTTACACGAAACACGCGTCTAACTCACGACGCAGTATAGTTTACTGCCATCACACATACACATCATTTCATATAAAAATTTTGATGATTTTTTTTCCGTAAAATGTAAATTGTGAGGACGAGCGAGAATACAGCACATACAAGTAGACATTCGAAAATGTTCAGATCAACCGAGCGATCACACACATACAAGGAAACGATGGTCAAGAGCAGTGGTCCCGGCTGGCGGCAAGTGGCGCGGTGACGTCACGTGTGGTTGGCGAGCAGCGCGTCCAGTACGTGTGCGTCGTGCGCCTGCGTCGAGGTCTGCGCCTGCGCCAGTGACGTCACCACGTGCTGTGGGATGTTGATCTGTACCGGCACGCCCGAATTCGTGCTCGTCGGGATCTGTATTATGATATGAGATTACGCTGTTATATTATATCAATATTATGCATCTTGCTGAGCTCGGCCTATTCGTGTTCTATCACCTAATAATAATAATAATAATCTTTATTTGATCTAAGAAGATTAGCAAACACGTGTATACTGTATACATACAAGTGATGTACCGGATCATTCAAATGTATATCCGGGGATACGGATCTGCGTGTACGGATGCGGATCTTAACTTTTTTACTCTATCAATATCGATACACGGTAAACGATGGTTGACGCCACTTAAAGCTTCGTGTGATAGCAAGCATGTTTAAACTTGCATTGCGCGGGTCTTTCTATATTTTATTTAATAAACAATAATATATACAGATATCCGGTATATTATTTCTTTCGACACCACCACGTAGAGGAAGCATCTTAAAAATGTAAATATACCAATTTTACTGAAATAAAGACTTCATATTGATTTTTACAACAATTTAAATTATAATATTTTCGAATATCCAATTTTAATACTCGATAACCGAACCGGTTATAATTCGAAAATAACATGACCACGGCATGGATATGGAAACACGGTGAGATCCGGTGAGGTGCGTGTGACACAACACACAGAGTGCGCTTGAGTGTGTCATTTTGAACATAAAGTACCTACGTAGTTTGTTTACGGCTTCAGCTTATATATCGAGTGTGGTATGAAGGGAGGGGAGTGAGGTACTCACGTGTATGGTGATTTCGGGCAGGATGCTGGTGTTGTGGTGCTGCGCAGGTAGGGGCAGCGGTGCGGGGGCGCCCTGCGCGTCGTGCGCCGCCTCGTCTCGCGCGCGCTTGCTCTCGTGCGAGCGCGTGTGCTTGCGCAGGTGGTCCTTGCGGTAGAACCCTGCCACACACACATAAACACTATAGCTTTCCTTTTCATATACATCCTAATGGAGTTACCTAGGACACGACGTGTTATGTTCCCGCCGGTAAGTAGGGTGGCCTGAGCTCACTGGAGGGAATCTGTGTTGTTACCGGGGAGACCAGTCTCCTGCGTTATCAGCACGGAAACTCGGTTTGATTAATTGATTTAAAAAAAGTCATTGGATTTTTTATAAAATCAATACACCTTGCCAGGTACCGAACTTTTAGAAAAAATATGCTGTCAGCGGAGAGACCAAAGTTTCCTGCGTTGTCAGCACAAAAAAAACACAGAAACTCTGTTTGATTGATCAAATGATTGGATTTAAAAAAAAATCAATACACCTTGCTAGGCATTGCACTAATTGATTTTGAAAAAAAACACCCTGTATTTAACTTTCGATTTGATTCAGTGAATTAAATTTAAAGCTTAACTTGGACAGGACAAATGGCAGTCGCTCCCGTAAAAGCTTAGATAAATCCATAATACAGAGGGAACCCTAGACTCCAAAATGCAACTGGGATTAGCGCTAGGATAATATAAGAAGGCAAGTCGTACCTTTCCCGCACTCGGTGCACATCTCGGTCTTGACGCCGGAGTGTATGACGGTGTGCAGGTTGAGGTGCTCGCGTCTCTTGAAGCCCTTCCGGCATACGCCGCATACGTACGGCCGCTCAGGGTTATGGCCCAGTTTATGCCGCTCTAAGTGCTCCTTACGTT
This sequence comes from Lithosia quadra, assembly GCA_963576445.1. NCBI lineage: Eukaryota > Metazoa > Arthropoda > Insecta > Lepidoptera > Erebidae > Lithosia > Lithosia quadra. Next base: position 13,124,031 of record OY754884.1, on the reverse strand, counting down.
TTAACCTGCAATGAACAGACAGATATTCTTATTTGGTAAGGGCTATGGCTCATTTTCAAGGATGCCCAAGACCAGGCTTTATTATGTGATCTTTGAGGGAATACTCCCAGTTAGTATGTGATCAATGGTGTCTCACGGTAATGCCACGTGAAGGAAAAGTACGTCAAATAATATAGATAAACAATTTTACTGAACGAATACTTCATTTTGATTCTAAAAGCAATTTAAACTGCATTCAAAGATTTTCAAAAAATTCGCTTGCAACACTCGGTAATAGAACCGGTTTAAATCCGAAAAAATAACATCCCTGTACTTTTACTGTGAACCATATGGATCAAATCTCTATAACAGACATGCTAAATTAAATAAACGGAAATCCATAAAATCTCAATTTCTTTATATTTAGTCCTAATTTTTTGTCTATTTTCGTTAATATTGCTGCTAATTCTGTTGTTACATCTCTAAACTTAAAATTCTCTAAAATTTTCTAACAGCATCTGTTTCTTTCATTATCAGATAGAAAAGGACAGATGATTTATGTTAGTGAACTCCTATCAAATTAAGTCGGCGCCTTGACGGTACTCTTCAATTTTAGTCGACATCTACGAACAAGCGACTAAACTTACTACGCACCAACAAGGCGCCGACTTAATTTGACAGGTGTTCACTGACATAAATCATCTGTCCTTTTCTATCTGATAATGAAAGAAACAGATGCAGTTAGAAAATTTTAGAGAATTTTAAGTTTAGAGATGTAACAACAGAATTAGCAGCAATATCTTTGGCTCTTCAACTTAAAGTTAAACAACAAAATTGTTCTTCAAAACTTCGAGTTCATGTGGCATCGCCGTAGAACACCCTATATAGTACAGTACTCACCCAGCTCCACAAATGCCGCAGATAAACCTCCTTTCAATATTATGTCCCAATAGATGTACTTCTAGCTGCTCTTTCTCTGGGTAAGCCATTTGACATTCCGGACAGCAGAATATAGGCGAGCCGTCGATAGCTGTGGCTATAACCACTTGCCCTGGCTTTGGCCGCGCCGGCTTCGGGGGCTTTTTCTTGTATTTTTTCTTCTTTTTACTTTGTATCCTTACACTACCATCTGAAAATAAATGAGTTATAAGATTTTTGTTGTTTAAGTAGGTAGTTTTAATGAAGAACCAAGGAATATGAAATCAAGAGGAATGGACAATAGCAAGATATGACGTCATACCTTGTTATTCGATACAAGTTTCCACAGAACTGTCTGTTCCGACAATATGAAACTGTTTTAGCTTGACGGAAACTACAGTATCCGGCTTTTGATTTGGCACATCGCCGTCTGGATGAACAGCAGTTTGTTTTAGTTTCGTACTCTCACGCACAACGGACTTACAGTTGGATATCTATAAAGAGTATCCAAAACAGTTTGTATTTATAGAATATAAAAACTGTTAAAAAAAGTTGAATAACGAAAATTGAAGAAGCAAAAGACATATGCCGTAGCAAGCGGAAAGATATTGTCTCTGCCTACCCCAATGGGAAAAAGGCATTATTTGTATGTATCTATGGGTAAAACTACAGTTTCGGTTTCAACTACTCTAAAAAGACATCAAGCTGTAAATCCGTAGTGCGATAGACAGAAACGAAAAAAGCCGATGTTAGCCGAACACTCAACTCTCCTTCCTAACGTGCAAAATCAAACGCCGAGTACCGTCTGAAATGTAGTAGTACCTCCGCCCTACAGAAGACCACAGCCATAATAACCATCGTGTTGTGTTCCCGCCGGTAAGTAGGGTAGCCAGATCTCACTGGACCCCTCCTCCCCCCACCTCTTTAGGTACACACAGGGTAGGCAGCATGTGTGTGACACCCTTAGTGTTGCACACGTCCATAGGTCACGGTGACAGCTTCCCATCAGGTGAGCCGTGTGCTTGTCTGCCACCTACGTAGTATAAAAAAAACTGTACAGTGCACGGCATCTAACTTGGCAAGATAAAAAAATTACTAGCTGTTACCCGCGACTTCACCTACGTGGAATTTTATTTCCGTTGCCATAGGAACCTATTCCAGGGATAAAAATAGCCTATGTGTCATTCCATACAATACTCTATCCAATTCCGTGTAGCCAGATCCGTTTCGACATTTTTGCTTGAAACAGTAACATACATCCGTAAATCAACTATTTACATCCAACTTGGCAAGATTTTGGAGTAGTGGGGCCCACACTACTCCAAAATCTTGCCAAGTTAGATGCCGTACCATACCCTATTTATGTTATAAACATCACTACTCTTTCGTGAACACTGCAAATACAGGATGTTTAAATTCTAACCTTCCCCGAACACGGCCTCCGCCACCGGTTCCTCCTTCACCTCGTCACTGGCGACCTCCTCCTCGACCTCCACGAGTTCCTCTTTCTTCACCGCCGTGTTGTTCAGCCGCAGGAACTGTTGCAACGACGCTGGCAGTTGTTGCGTTTGCTGTAACAATTCATAATAGGTTATTGGATTAGTTTTTGGGGTAGGCAGAGATGTGTTAACACTCACATTTTGTTAATTATTCTTCACACGGTAGGGTAAGTCTATTGTCATCACTCGGACATTTTTTCGTAAGCTGTATGTTGATATGTCCTTTTCTCCTTGTATGAAGAAATGTGGTCGCCTTTGAAATACAATACTTTATTGATATTAAACGTACATATATTTAAATGTCTGTGGAGATGTTTGTATGTTAATCAATCATACTGGAAACGGCTGTACGGATCTAAATATTTTTAGAGTGCAATAAAACATAGGCTACTTTTATCCCTGGAATAGTTTTCCATGAGTTGCGAGAATGGGATCAGTTGTCCTGCGGGAGGAGCCGCGAGTATTAGCTAGTATTTTATGATTATTAAAGATATACGTTCTTGGTCTCGCTTCACTTGATAAAAGGCCCCCGTAGGGCCTATAACTATTCGAACCATAAGAAGGATTTTACAGGGTCGGCAGCGCGAGTGTGACTACCCTGGTGTAGCACACGTTTGGCCTGTAGAATGGTGCTATGGAACTGGTAGAATTACATAAAAATGGTTATATCTACATACCTGTGGGGGCAATTGGCTGAGGTACTTGACGAGGTCCTGCTGGTTGCTGCCAATTTGCCACTGCATTGTGTCACTGGTCTCCGTGCCTTGTGAACTCTCCTGGGCATACAAGGAAAATGAACCAATTATAATTTAAAGATACAAATGCAGAATTAGTGTTGAAAGAAATGAACCAATTATAATTTATAGATACTGATATAGAATTAGTGTTAACGCTGAGAAGGAAACCGCCTGGATCGTTAAAAATATACATCCACATCATGAAAGTATAAGAGCGCGTTGAAGAATACAGCTGGCGACACTAGAGTCGGCCCACTAGTCAGCCACTACGCGGCAAACGTCAGTACATAGGTATTTTAAAGTGTAACATAGACTACGTTCATTTGACTAGAAGACTTAGGTTCCGCGCAAAAAAATACATACATATATATGCTCACGCCTTTTTTCCTGCGGGGTAGGCAGAGACAACAGGCCGTCATCTGCTTTTGTCCTTACATACTTCATACACTTCCTGTACTGTCATTAACTTTTCATGCTTCACCTTTAAAAAAAACCTTATAAATCTAAATCCACGCGAGCGAAGCCGCGGGCATAGCTAGTAAAGAAATACATATAAAACTAACTTACATCATCGTGCACGTTTTCGTCGCACTCCTCCTTTATGACGATGTCGGTGATGTCGGTGTTGTTGTTGTCGGACGACGTGTTATTGTTGAGCAGCTTGCCGTCCGGACTGTTGATTATTATCTGCTGGTTCGGCGTTATGAACACCTGCCACATAAATGATTCACTGTTTATGTACCTATAGTTTTTAACGAATTCAATTTTGAGATTCAACTATTTGCGAATTTAACATTTTGTGAAGTCAACATTTTGTGAAGTCAACATTTGGTGAAGTGAACATTTTGTGAATCCATTTGTGAATTTTATTAATCCAACATTTTGTGAATTCAATATTTTGTGAAATCAACATTTTGTTAAGTCAACATTTTGTGAACAACATTTTATGAATTCAATATTTTGTGAATCAACATTTTGTGAATGCAACGTTTTGTGAATTAACATTTTGTAAAATCAATATTTTATGAATTCAAAATTTTGTGAAGTCAACATTTTGTTAGTTAGTTGAAAGAAAGTCAACATTATGTGAATTCATCACAAAATGTTGACTACATTATGCGATGAATTCACATAATGTTGACTTTTTTTACAGGTTAAACATCATATATTTTTTACCTGATGCATATGTTGTTGTTCTTTCTCCTGCGTCTGTTGCACTAGTTGCATGTCCTGTGGTAACGCTGCCAAAACTTGAAGACCTAAAAAAATAACATCAATTTTAAAAAAAGTTACATGCACCGTACTGTACCTACCACCGGTATTTAACCGATTATTTCTTATTCCACACACATACAGAAACTCACGCTTGTATATTCCACAAGGAGTAGGCAGAAGTGTTCAAACTTTCGCCAACTTTCCTTTTCACACACGCGTATCTGGTGACGATCCTATTACCGTCAATCGGATACTTCTGAAGGCAGTATGTTCAATATCGGATGGGGAAATAGTAGTATCCTTTAGTCGCCTTTCCCGTTTGCCAGAGGAAATTCTTTCTGTTCTTTCTGCAAGATGTGAGAGGAATTTCCTTCTTTTTGCGACTATGAGGATCTTTAAAGAGAATGAGGGAACATTTTATGCGAGGAGGCACAAGCTACTGGTTATCACTACCCAGGTGTAAAAATATTAAAACTCACATAATGTGTATTTAAGTTAAAAATGATGTAACAACACTATGTGTAATGGGTGCATGAATGAATTAAGTAGGTACTATAGTGCATAGCGCTTTGGTTAGTGCACACTTACACGATGCTTAATAATAAATGCTAAATCACCTGGTCGCATCCTGATTGTACCTGAACATGGAAATTATTACTATCGTTAAAAATAAGAAGTAACAACCGGACTATTATACATAATTTAGATGTGAATAGTTAATTTACGGATGTATGTTACTGTTTCACGCAAAAATGTCGAAACGGATCTGCCTACACGGAATTGGATAGAGTACTGAATGGAATGACACATAGGCTATTTTTATCCCTGGAATAGGTTCCTATGGCAACGGGAATAAAATTCCATGTGGGTGAATTAGGCAACAGTTAGTAAATTTTCTTTATGGGGTAGGCAGAGACAACAGCCCGCCATTAACTTCTGTGCGTTATTTAATTCTTATTCACAGTTTCACTGTCATATTTATATGTATTTTTTAATGATGCCCCAGGAGTCAAGCCTTTAAGGTACACAATAGTATATCAGTACTACCGAAATAGGAGTAAATTATAATAATCTCACCTTCGCCCAGACCGCCTTGTCCGACTAGCTGAATGCTACCGGCTTCGCTCGCGTCAGGGGAGTAGGCTACTGTAAGCACCGCACCACCTAAAAAGAATTAGTAATTAATATTTATGCCAACATTATAATTTGACGAATCTAAATGATAGATTGGTTTGGCATGTGGAGCAAAAAATAGCTACCGAATATAATAATAAAGCCCAAAAGTTTGTTGATGTCTGGAATCACCAGCGCAATTCGAATACTACTTTTTCATTTGATACTGTTACTTAGAATAACTTGAGACGCAGTGATATGAAAACCACGTAGTACAAAATCCTACTAGTAAACGTGAAAGTTTGTGAATGTGGATGTTTGTTACTCTTCCATGCAAAAATGGCTAAACAGATCTGGATGAAATTTGGCACCGAGATAGATTATGATCTGGAATAACACATAGGCCACTGTCCATTCAGGGAATACAATTTACACGCGGGTGGAGCCGCGAGCAATAACTAGTAAAGAAATATAAATAACTTTATAACACTTAAACTGCTATTACTTATATCAACGGGTGATTAAAAATGTTACGTGTGTTACCTTGTTGAAATCCCTGTATTGGTATTTGCATCTGATACTTGGGTTGTTGTTGAGCTTGTATCAGATGGTTTGGACTTAGCACCTGGATCTGGACTGTGGGTTGTGGGTCACCTAAACAAAAAAAACCATTTTAGTACGAAACAAGAAGAAACTATATTAAAAAATAGGTTGTACTCAAATAAAATTCCAAATTGGCATTCATTAATATTTCAATTGACGTTTATTGTTATAACCGGTGACGGGTGTGTATGAAAACAAAATCTTCTACTAGACCCACCTGTAAGTCGGTACACCTGCAGCCCCTTCAGTATAGCGTGCTTAATGTCTTCTTTTCCCACGATCAACGAAATCGCGCTCGGGGATGAGAATGGGTTGTTATAATTACCAGGTTTGGCGCCCGGCAGTGCAATGGGTACGGAGATGAGCTGCGGCGTGGGCTGCAGCGAGCCGCCCTCAAGGGTTCGCACGTACTGCACTCCGTTCTCGCCCATGGCCAAGCACATCTGGAAGGTAAACATGCACTTTACAACATATCATTATATTAAGTAATTGGGGACAATTTAGAGACGTGTCGCCTTCACTGGCCACTATGGATGCCGAAAGTCTACAGAGAAATGCCTACAGAAGACCGCGGCCATAATAACCATCGTGTTGTATTCCCGCCGGTAAGTAGCCAGAGCTTACTGTACCCCTCCTCCCACCACCTCTTCCTAGCCCTCCCCCCTTCCTTTCAGGGTAGGCAGCGCATGTGTGACACCCTTAGTGTTGCACATGTCATTAGGCCACGATGACCGCTTCCTATCAGGTGGGCCGTGTGCTTGTCTGCCACTAACGTAGCTAACGTAGTATAAATTTAAAAAAGAAGTCGGCAAGTGAACCAGGGTTCTGACGCTAAGATATTCGATTATTTCGACGATTCGATTACAACAGGAAGTTAAACACAGATATCCTATATGACGTCATACAGAAACATTGTTTTATTTATCTACGAGTACAAATGTTCATGTGTATAAATTACATGTTTTTCTCGGCACGTGCAATAACTACTATTGTATAGCTATTAAAATATTTGCTTGTCGGCTTTCGTCTTGAAATTGCCCAGTTTTTGCCACTGCAAGCTAGATTATGCATATAAGAAAATTAAATTAGTCAGACCGCGTGCGAAAATCCTATGCACTTTAAATATTTAATAGCATATGTTTCACACTTCTTTTGTTTAAAGTTTATGCAACAGAATGTGTAGTTTCTATTTCACTTGTTATGCGCTACGGCTTTCACTCCTTACGTAATATAAAATTATATGCAATTGGTTAAACGTCTCGATAATCCACACTAATATTATAAATCTGAAAGTAAATGTATGGTACACTTCCACGTCTAAACCACAGAAATGATTTTGATGAAATTTGGTAACAGATATTTTGCGAAAAAAAAAGGATTTGAGGGATTCAAATAGGGGATGAAATTTTGTAAGAAAGTCCGTCATTTTCGAAGATATCGGCATCTTCTCTCGCATTCATGTTGCCATCATGGTGTAGTAATTGGTTTTACGGCAATGTCGCTATTTACAGAGAGGGCCCGAGCAATGGTACCGCTCTTCGAGAAGGCCCATGCCGACATGAAACTTTGTATTAGTATAGGCACTTGATAATAAATAAAATATTCTGTAGTTTTTGAAATTTCGACTCGTAGTGGGATGAAATAGAGGTGATAGTTCGTATGGAAGTCCACACGTGATAACCAACATCCATGCGGGCGGAGCCGCGCGCTATTCCTATTAAATACGTTCTAATCTGACACTAGTAAGCGAATAAGATAAATGCTACTATGGGCTTTAGGTTCGAAGAGTTAAAGTTCATCATTCATTGTGATTATAGACTGTAGGGCTTTCTTTAGAAAGTTAGGCACTAGGCACCACTCATTATTCTAGCCCGGAATTACAATTCCGTAGCAATCATCTATTATAGTGGTAGAAGATTCAACTACGGTTTTCAAACATTATTAAGTTTCTAATTAAGTACTATTAGAGAAAAATAAAGTGATTATTAACAGTAATGATATTTAACCGTATTTTAATGATTAAATAATTACAGCTATCAAACTCTACAGGAAAATTTAGTCCCAAATTGAAAAGAATTGACCAGAAAACGTTCGTTCGTACCTATATTTAAATAATTCTATTCTAACTTTTAAACTAATCTTTATTATATTTTACAACAATATGAATACTTTAATCAAAAAATGTCGAGTCAGGATATTGAATCTTGCTGTAAAGTGTGTCAGACGTCAATCGATCGCTATCTGGCTCAAATAACAACCCTCCTATGCCGTTCCAACATTCTTGACCCGTGTGCGCTTGACAATATTATTGCCAATGTCATTTGTATTAATAGTATTCGTATTAAGTTTGTTAACTAGATTGTGATCAAACAGAAGATTTCAAGTCTGATCAAAACCTTTCAAACAAAAACCGCATAATATCCGTTTAGAAGTTTTTGCGTTCATCGCGAACAAACAGACAAGAATTACTTACAAAAATATATATAGGTATTTTTGTATTCAAAATCGTTCATATAACATTAACCAAGTATTATTTTTTAAAATTTCTCCATGTAGATACACAGTTACTTTACAATCTTATAATGAAGGTTATGGTTACACATAAAACTTGCCACATCTCATACACTGCGTCTAAAATGGGCAGACACCTAACCCGTGTCATCACTATAGGTACCAATGACCGATGAAATAACTCCCAACTGCAAAGCTGCAACAGCTGGTTTTTTATGGCAAGTTACCATTCGATGGCAACGTTGGAATTTCCGCTCAAATATTATCATGTTAATCAAGATTTTAATAGTCACTTAAATATTTAACGAGGTCGCCCGCTCAGCGCTAAAACGGATACATGCATAGTCAAGAATTTTTTTAACACTCAGCACAGCACTATCTAGACACAAAGTAGGTATAGTGCAAGGCATCTAACTTGGCAAGATTTTGGAGTAGTGTGGGCCCCACTTCTTCAAAACCTTGCCAAGTTAGATGCCGTGCACTATACTTGTTTCTATGCGACGCATTTTGCCACAAACAAGTATAGTGCACGGCATCTAACTTGGCAAGGTTTTGGAGTAGTGGGGCCCACACTACTACAAAATCTTTCCAAGTTAGATGCCGTGCACTATACAGGGTGAATTTTTCAAAAGGGCTTGGGTGGCCAAATTTGAAACTATAAGGAATAGCCAAAAATGCTCAAAGGAGTCACGAGTCCGATTTTGATGAAACTTAAAACCTCATCATTAGATTTTTGAAAAACCAATAATCCTAACTAGGAATCGAACCTGTTGATTTTGAAAAAAAAAAACACTATATTATTACACCATACGATAGTGTTGCTATTAGGGATCTTATTGGTGACTATTAGTATAGTGATTGACTAGTATGTGAGTGTGTGTGTGCCGACTTGTACGTATAAGTGGGCCGACTATATAGTGTCATCAGTTATATTCTTCAACGCGTTCCGTTTTATAAGTTCATGGTTTAACTCATCATAATCATCTAGTGTAGTTCCCGGTTCCATCTGAGGATTTCGCCTCGGAGCCTGGGAAAACTTAACTATATAGCTTAGGTATGTTATGTGTATGTTCTATGGCCGAAGGGGTTCTAGAATGCAATAAGAAATACCAAGACCAATATTCAAATATACATTATATTCATATTTTGCAGTAAGCGGGAATCGAATCCACGACCTCTGGCTTAGCAGTCGAACGCTCTCCCGCTATACCATAGTGTTAGCGAGTCTTGTGACTAGGTGTCAGTCTTGTGATCTTGAAGTGGCGGGTTGGAATCCCAGTCATAAACTACCGATTTTAACCCGCTCCTAACACAAGCTGGAGGGTTTGAGGAGAATACTAGGAACTAGGAATTTGGTTAGTAGCATTATTTAATGATACAAAAAAATCGTTAAAAATCGTCATCTTGTACTGATTTGCTTCTTTAGTACTATAATAAAGAGTATAACATAGTATAGCTAAGAATATTGGGTACCCAAATCCTTTTTACCAAGTGGAATGACATGATTTATTTTATATATCCTACACTGAAATATTGAAGAAGGTAGCTGGGTTAGATTGGATGCGCTAGGCGCGAGGATTGGGAGGGGCCTACGTACAGCAGTGGACTGCGACAGGCTAATAGATCCTCTCTCTCTCTCTTTCTAACTCTCTCATGTCTATTGTCGCTTATCTCACAATTTTAACTTATTTTGACGTATCAAAATACAACAGGATTATAATACTTTACCTGTGGTAAGGATCCATTATTGGATACATTCTGCTGTATCTTAGTTACAGGCAGCTGGCCACCTGTAGTCACAAAATGCGTGCCAGCGGAGCCCACCGTTGAAAACGCAGCAAAATTCATATCAGACTCGTCCTCGCTGGAATCAACATTATGACTAGATTAGCACATTGCATAGTTAAGCAATCCTTGCCAAGTCAGTCTTCAGATGGGGGATCATTCTTAACATATTGAGACCCGTCCGTGCCTCGGAAAGTACGATCAGTCCCGGCGCCATACAGACATCTATGGCATTTATTATGGGTAGTTGGAGTCCTAAAAAGTCCAACAACTTGTCTGACTACAGAGAACTTTGATATCGCCAGATGGCAGTCGCCAGATTTAGACGTTCAGCCGCTTTGTACTTAGGCTGAAAAGTCCATCACACCATCCATCCTATGAATCGAGAAAGGGCTCGGAGGATAGAGACTATTTTTGTAGACATATTAACTTTTTTCCAATACTATGATTTGATTCATAGAATTGGTCATAGGTACTGGTCACAGAATTGGTTGTGTCCCAAAATATATGTGAATATTTGTAGTAAAGAGAAAAATATAGTTAAGAAATAAAACTCAATATGAGACATTTTCATATTTTTCAAGAATTTATTTTGCGATGATATGTCTATACACAAGTGACCTTAAAAATAATTCGTATACAGTTTAAACAAATTAATCATATTTTTATGATTTCTCAGAAAACCATCGACTTGTTATAATTAACAGATACATTAAAATATATTTAAGCCCTAATCAAAAACAAGGTTCATAGGGTATTTTTGGGGTCCCGCTCACATGACAAATGAGCATCAACAAAATCCAAATCTAGAGAACGAGTGAGTGAGCGAGCAGACTCCAGTGTCCAGGATGCAAGCACTCGATACAGCTGGGGCTAACATTGTGATGATGATGATAGCTTAGCCAGCAAATAAGGTGAATAAATAGAGGGGTTTTCTTATTTTACTTGTCATTAATATACTATGTATTCAAGTTAATACTATGAATATCCATGACCTAATTTAGTTTCCTAGACTTGCGTTCCATGTTGTTAATTTGTTGACGTATGTGTTCTGAGTAAGTTCAATATAATTTTAATGCGAATTACGATTTCTATATAGGTAACTGCCCGATTTTTATTTATTTGTTGATTTAATAGTTATCAATTAACTTGATAGTACAATTTGGAAGCTTTTGTTTTGCCTGCCACACTCACTTGTTTTAATTATTATGGGCAAATTACAAAAAATGGGACAACACTAGCATAATATTATATAATTGCTGTAACACTTCTTTGGTTCAAATAAATTAGGTGGCACGTTAGTAGTAATCATTAATCCCTTCAGCTAAACTGAAAATAGCTAGTTTGAAGTGGATTTACTATTATGGTGGGATTTGAACCCACGCCCTCCTAAAACAAAATGTAATAATATCTATCAGGAAAGTGAACTTTTTGCAAGGAATGTCTTTGAGACACAAGACAAGCAATTCTTCCCGCCTTACTGTTATTTATGGGATAGTTAGATGTTTAGTTGTTTCAGTCCATAAAAGTGAAATTCATTACACAATAGTGAAAGCAAACTGCTCATGTACAGATAGATAGATTTTTAAAAGATGTAAACATGTTATACTAATAGAAAATATTTAGTAAATTTTAGCTCTAATTGAAGTATCGCCAGATTTGTTCGCTTTACAAAAATTGGTGCATAATATTATCTATTATACAGCACTTTCCTGAAAAGTAGTATAGGGACCTATAAAATATAAATATTTAATAGTATAAATATCATAATGGTTCAGACTTATAGTTGATTTTCATTAAAGTTAGGTAAAAATCTAGAATTGTCCGCATACCAAGAGGCATCATCTCTGGTGGGTAAGTTCTGCATGTCACACATGGTATGGAGTTATGGGCTCTCCACACGATCCGCCGAGGCGGGAGAAAAATTATATAAAAAAATTCACTGTCCCACTTGAATCATTCACTTGAGTACCTCGCGTATCCCCACGTCCCCCAATGTCCCACCACTACGGCGCCACTGCGCACGGGACTACACTGGGACCACGATGGTAGGGCACATACCACTACCGACCACCAAACACGGCACTACACTAAAATTAATTCAGCCGCGGTGAGAGGCGAAAGATGATCGTCTACCACTAGTAATAAGAAAGTGGGCTAAAGAAAGTTTTTATGCAGGCCCGATAGCCGGCCGACGAGTTGGATTATACATACTGACAGACAATCGGCGTATATGTGTACGTATACACATGTAGCTCTAGCGTGATGCTCACTTTCTCTTTGCTGTACTTTCACAAGCCAGTGAGGTGTGGTTGTGGTTCACTGACTGTGGGAAGTTTACTTGTTGAGTAATCATCTCAATACTCGTTCTAAAGTATCGAAATCGTATGAAAACGCATTTTATAGTGATTAAGTAAACTTGATTTCGAATATTATTTATAGGTAAGCATATAAAGTAATACAACTATACTAAAAATTCTTTACAATATTTACAACTTGCAGTTTTTGGTACATAAAGTTGTCTAATAGAAAGTTGAAATAAGGTCACAATCCGTGTCATTGACCTTAAAAATAGAAGCGTGTTGTATCAAGGATCCGCACTTGTTAGATAATACAAATAAGTTAAAAAATTATAGTCAACTAATGAATTTTAGTATGTAATTATTTAAGTATTATTAGATAGTCAGGGTTGAAGGTTATCATAGTTGCAGACAAAGAGTCGCAACAAAAATGGCCGATATTTTCAGTTACGCAATTACATCTTATTCCTAAATGTTTTAAGATATTGATTTATCATAGGAACGGTATTTTATATCATAGAACAGGTCGTAGGCGGAACCCGATAGAAATCGAAGGTTGTTCACCCCTACCAGTCCTTTTGACCAGCTGTGCGTCCATCAAGCGGACGCGTCGCATCCCCACCATTAAGCGGGATCCCCTCCATGTGCCGTCACCAAAACACTCCCGCTCCCGGCTCCTTCCTCCACCGCCAGGAAAATCGCGAGAGGAGGGGTTGAACACGGCCCTCGCGTCGCGGCACTCTCACGATAGCATTCATATGGCCACGCGCCTCGTGTAACGGTACTATGGAGTACCGCTGTACCGCTTTCAAAATAAGGTCATGGATATTCACAAGTTGTAAACAAAAACGTTAAATTAACTTGACTTACCTCGGTAATATATTTGTTCCGTTATAAATATAATATCACTTTGTTGATACACAAAATATTGTCCATAGTTATTAATTCCAAACAAATAAACAACGGTGCCCCTTCCCTTCTACCAATTACAACAAATGGAATCCGCCATACTGTTTCTTAGTTCATCAAATATATCACCAGGGGGCGCATTATTTCTTTGACGTGATTGATTCATATTTTTCATTGATGACATTTTAAAATACCACAATAAAAATTTAAATTGTTACCATGCTTTAACAATTTTAATTAAATAAGGTACAACATACACTAATTAATTAGATATCATAATAATAATACACACAAAACTTAGTTCGTAACTAAAACTAATATGGAAATTGTTGCCCACATCTTTGCATTCTCTCTAAATGCAATTCGAATAATAACTTATTGTCATAGTAATAACTACTCTGGGAAGATGTCATTCCTGGATCATAGCTGGCTCTACGTTCCGAACCAGATGAAGAACTTGGTGAAGAGATTCCATTCTCCGGAGATAATCCATTTCCATTAGTTATTCTACTAGCATCTTGCGTTTGTGAAGTAGCTGTGTTGATGAGGTTGTTGTTTATATGCAAATTATTTATCCTTTTTGATAATGGCATAAATTCGCATGAATCATCCTCCCGGGATCTTTTCCTGTGTAAACAAATAGAACCATAAAAGTAACACGTGAAAATAAACAAGATAGAAATGCATTTACTAGTTTGACACTACCAACCTATTTTCTGTCATATTAACGTAATTCCCATTACTCCCAAAGCAATTGTTCCAGTTCAGGTTGGTGTTACTCCCAAAAGTCATTGGTTGACAAATACTGATACTCCTATTACAAATATTACAATTAAAACTGCTAATTTTGTTTCACAAAGAGACATAAACATGAGCCATTTGTAGTTTATCCAGGTAGTACAATGATATTATTTAGCATGACATTTTGTCTCAACTGAGGTTAACTAATGACCGCTATGACAAAAAGAGACAACAAATATTTAGTGTGCAAAAACCTTAAACATTTCACTGAAGCACTTTTTATAGCTGCAGTTGCAACCATAGACATAACAGCTGTTTCTTTTTATTTTTAAAATAGTCACTCCGTTTAGGTGCGTTTCGTTACGTACGCATATAATATTATATTTCTAGTCCCATAATGAATTTATTACACTTATTTTAAATGTAAGCCCTTTTTTGTAAAATATTAGTTACTTCAATGACTTGTGATGTGACAACTTGATAAGATACATAATTTTGTTTGTAAATGTGAATGTCCAGCAGAGCAATAACTAAATGACTATATTCGTTTCTAAATGTGCCATCAGATGGCGTCACTACAGGTCAGTGGATGGCGTTCACATTTTTTGAGTTTTTACCGCATGTTCATAGATGTCGCTGTTGTTAATTTTCGTAATATTTTTCTGTAGAATAATAGATGTCACTAGACGTTAAGACTACCGAGTAGTTTTATTCTTTATTCCGTGTTTATCACATTGCAAGTTTATACCAAAGACGATAGATAACTAAGTTAACTAGTTATCTATCGTCTATCTGTTTATACCAACTAAACAGGGTTAGCCTAGGATGGGTGACCATGCTTAACATTTAAGACTCCACCGTGCCTGCGGCAGAGCCTCATCCGTCAATCAGCAGGTGTACCGATTTGCAGATTAGGTTGATTAAGTGGGGGGGCTCTGAAAAATCTCCATCTCCATACACCCGATTCTTTCACAAAATTTGACATAGGTAGGTAGCTAAAATAATATGGTACCTAACTATTTTCATCCATGCTAACCCACTTATTATAAAACGTTTGGTGATTGTTGTTTTTTTTAATCAACTTCTTATTGAGATAGGTACCCACATTTTTAAATACTTACCTACCTTAATTAAAAATACTTACCAACTGTTGCAGCCCAACCCGCGTGAATTTCTGGAGCTGTGGGGCGAGCACGAATTTTCTAACGTATCGCCTTCGTATCGAGTTCGACAAAAATTGTATGAGATTTGGTACAGCGCCCCTATCGTACGTAAAACGGAACTAAAATGACAGCACGAAAGCATTCGTAGCGTCTACGTATCGACAGACTAACGTAAAATTCGTGAGGCGCCATACATAATGCCTAATTTCGGCAGCACGAACCCAATTTTGACATCTACTAATGTAAAATTCGAAAGGCGCGCTAACGAGCTTGTCGAATGTTTTGTCACTTGAAATTTATCGGTGAGACAATTATCGAATTAGTGCTAACTACGTTTGAAATTGTTAAATTGGTGATATTTTGATTAGTTACGATGCAAAGACTACCGCTTTTTCACCGGAGTTCGTTCTTTTACGTTTTTACCGCATGTTTAGTTGTAAATAAGAGCATTTTCAAGAGTCTAGGTGAGTACCTTGTTTTTTCCAATTACTTCAAAATGTCTTGGGATATCTTAAAGATAACTAAAATTAACAAAGTTTTAAATAAACATAGTATGCTTAAGACATAAAAACCCAGATACGCGTTGTTTTATAACATAACCTATCAAAATACTTATAAAAATCTATTAAGTAAATCTATCAAAGATACACACTTGTTGTGCAATAAAAATCTATCATAACAACCAATATATAATTTTAAATATCCTCAGACAGTTTTGAGGTATAAAAATGTGATGTTTAAACTAGAAATATACAGAAATATTTGACTAACATCAACTAACATGAAACAATTTTTGTTTGTTTTTCTCGTGTTACAAATAGGTACTTTAATTGTTACAGGTTCTCTGTGACCTGTCTTTTTACAACACTGGATCATACTAATGCATCAATGCATCATTGGATTGGCACCATATCTGGTAATATTTCTGAAGAAAAACTTCAAAATAGTGCAAACTACGTTTGAAAATGATTTTTAATAGTGATTCGTTAATCCACAATGCAAATATTACCGCTTTTCCAACGGAGTTCGATGTTACACTCTTGCTGCAAGTTTAGTTACAAATAAATGAAGAAATGAGACTATGTAAGTAAGTACCCAATGTATATACAGTGATAATATAAGAGATACTTAGCTAAATTAATAAACAAAGCAGGTAAATCATGCAGAAGACATGCTTATATCAAAATACGCATTCTTTTATATTATTATAACCTATCAAGATACCTAGTTTGTTTATAATTATCTACTATATAAAAATAAGTCGGGTTTTCCTTCCTGACGCTATAACTCCAGAACGCACGAACCTATTTCCACGGTTTTGCATTCGTTGGAAAGGTCTCGGGCTCCATGAGGTTTATAGCAAAGTAAACTGGAATTTACACCCGGAAGAAGCCGGGTCCTGGGTTGCTAGTATTTAGTATATCTATAAGGATACTTGTATGACACAAATCTAGCATAAATATTTAGATATGTTGGTACTAATTGTTAAATATAGAAAGGTTTGAGGTTTATAGGTAATACTTAATAAGTGAAAACTAAAAATTCATAGAAATATTTGATGAACATGAAACATCCAATAATTATTCTATCTGCACCTGAATCATACCAGCATATTGCAAATATTTAGGTAATGTACCAGAATCAGATCAGCTTACACTTTTGAGCCCGGGGCTCGCTTACCAACTAATTATCTTGGTTTAGCATATATGGGAGGCACTACTGTTTGGGCCAGATAATAACAAAAAGCAATAAATAACATCCAAAGCCACCATGTAAGCTGTAATAATATTACAGTTAATTTGTATGTTACAGGTTCTACATGAAATATGGTTTCATACCGGACTGATGCCCAGAAACTCATTACTTTACCATTGGACACTGGACACTAAATGCTGCTGAAGAACCTAATATACTGTCTACACCATGAGCTTAATATGGCTGTACCAAAATGGAGTCATCTTACACACTCTTGTCGCAGTTTAGTTAAAAATGAAGAATAAAATGAGACTGTAAGTATCTACCTAAGTCTTGTTGTATCAAAACATCTCAATAAGGTGTAGGGATAATTGAAGTTAACTCAAAGATAGCTTATTATATACACATTACAGTATTACTTCACTACTCACTACATTCATAATGTTAAATAGCCATTGTTTTATAACATTATAAGTTATCAAAATACCTAGTTTGTTTATATATCTAGGATATCTATCAATATACTTGTATGACACAAATCTAGCATACTATTAAGATGTGTAAGTACTTAGCTTTAGCTTTTACTGGAGCGACTGCCCTCTGGCCCCTAACACTGAGAGCACTGTACCATGTGCTTTAATGTTATAACAGTAATATCATTATAATTTATTTTTATGTTACAGATTCTACGTTAAATATACATACTAGGTATCATACCGGACTGATGCCCAGAAACTTATTGCTTTGCCATGGGACATTGTGTCATGCTGACGACCTTGTATCTACACCATGAGCATAATATGGACAGCCCATTTTTTGAATGATATTAATGATGTACAATAATAATAAAACAAGAATATATTTAAAAATGTAATTTATATGTGTATATTTAAAATAAAGAGTAAACAATAGGTATATTGCAATTGATTTTATTTTATTTAAATCCATCCTGTTCTGTCCTCCATCAATACAAACTCTGGTAATAAATGTTGAAGAGTAGGTATTAATTAATTAAACCTTTATTACCAACACTTTTACATTATACAACAAAAACAATGGTAAGTAAAGTAGTATATTAAGTTATGAGGTGTCAGCGTGTCGCAACACAAAGACCTCTAGCTCTTTCCAGTTTGCTCTCAGTGCTGTTAGTCTATGCCATAGTGGTCCAGCAATCTTTTTAATATCGTCAGACCAAAGTTTTTTCTGTCTTCCACTTTTTCTCTTTGTTTGGAATCTAGGTGTCCACTCAGTTATGTCTTTTGTCCACTTGTTTCTAGTTTCTCTCATTATATGGCCTACCCACCTCCATTTGAGATTCTGTGTTTTGACTACAACATAGGAAGAGTAGGTATAATGATTAATAAGTCTTTTATTCAGGAATTAAAAACTTCATAGATATTCACTTTCACACAACTATTCCCATTTGGTAGTAATTTTGTCAATCGGCGGAGGCCTCCCCCAATATTGTTACAACACAGATGGCTATGGCCAGTGATTCTGGTCACACGCTACCTTGATCTCATCAGCCAACTTCTGGATGTTCTGCTGTTTCCTTACTATTCTGTTAGGATTTGATTTATCATTGTCTCTGATTCAAAGTCCTAAGTAATTCTATTGTATTTTTCTGACTGAGGTAACTTTCCAGTCTGGTATGCTCCTTATACTTCTGAGTTCGGTGTGTTTGCCTTTGTAAGGGTCCGTGTTTGACAACTATAAGTTAGCACAGACAAGATACTCTTGAAGAGTACACTTAACACATAGTTATGTTCACTTTTGCATTTCTCATGACTTCTTTCAGTCCGGTCCTATATGTCTATTTAATTATTTTGTAGTTAGGTTGCTGCTGGTGAGATTATTTGCCCGAGATATATCTATTCATTGAAATACTCAACTATAATCCTGTCAATGTAGATGGAAGGCATTTGTTCACCATTTGCCTTAACTTTTGTTTTTCTGGATTCATGACTTGCGCACTAGTATGCAGTAGGTATAATAGCAACCCATGAATGCGCTTTACTATTGGAAAATGATCTTTTCTCGATCTAGTAAGATAAGGGATATCATTATGATGTTTCGTGCATAGATGATTTCAAGGGAACATGATGACTTCCACGTGCAAATTTATGCGTTCGCCATAGAAAGTATTGTTAATGTATCGTTCCAGTCGTCCTCATTGTTCAAGAATTCGACTTTAAATCACGATTAAATATGAAAATCATTTTGTAAACAATAAGACGAATCGGAGATGTAAGATGGCTGCCAAGTCTGTTCAAATGTCAAGTGCAGCGATATTGTTCAGAAATACATTTATATTTTTTAAACGTATTACATTTATTTTTTTACAAATATACTGCATTTTACAAGCTCCCATATAATATTTAATGATTTATCTTTCTTTACAGAACTATATTTCGTTGTAATTGCCAATAAACAGGGCGTTTAGCCAGAAGTTATAAAAAGATAATTATTTCATTTAATTTTCGAACGTATAGTTCATTCAATGCATCGTTCATTTTGCTCTCAACGGCCCGTCCCTATTTCGCGCTAGGATGACGTCAGTACGTTTTTCTATCGAGCTCACCAGAGTTTAACTTTCTGTCAAAATGAGCTACGTAACGTTTTCGTATCGAGTTCTCGCTAGCGAACGATTCGAAAGTTAGAAAATATTCGTGCTCGGGCTACTGCTCATCCCCGTGACTAATGGGAACCAGGGAGACAAAGTAGGCTGCCTGCCTGTCTTGGGAATGAGGGTCACTAACTCACTATTACCAAAGACGATGATAACTAGTTATAATGGTCGTTGCTATAACAGATACCAATAATGCTACCATGGCGGCTCTCACACTGACGGCCTCATCAGATACTTTTTCATGCCCCGTTTATACCTAGGACCCGGGACGTTTGTCTATTCATTCATCAATTGGTTTGTTTATTCGGGAAGGACGCAAAAACTATTGAACAGATTTCGATGCGTGTTTTTGTTAAAAAGTATTGCTCAGACTTTTGTTTGTTTGTTAATTTTGATATGCAATTCATCATAGACATTAGATTTAATAGACGAATAATATTTGATAGAAAATAGGTACCTATATCGCATCAGGTTATCAGATGGGTGAAGTTCGATCTTCACCGACTCTTTTGTATTTTTTCTATATTTTAAAACGTAATTAAGTATACGTTTTTCAAATGACTAAAAAAGATAATAATAATAAGAAATCCGACATGGCATAGGAGTAAAGCTCCTTCAAAACCCTGTTTCAGATTTATAACTATAAGTTTTTAACCAATCATCACTTGTCAATTAACACACGTTACATAATTAATGTAAGCAGTCTTGTTTGTCAGTTTATGGTTAAAATTGCAGCGGAGTGATTTCTATCCATAAATGGCGGTAAAGCTATCGTGTTTCTCTGCCTTTTTATGGCCGAAGAGAACAACAACTCGAGGCTGTAGCGAGTGGAACAGATGTCTTTTTATCGATTCCATTAATTTGTATTTTTACCAGACTACAGCACGCGTTCCAATCCAAGCCTGGTTATGAGTTTGCCTGTCTATTTCAAGTCAATTCGTATTATTATTTACGGATGTTCCACTGTAGCTCTTAAAATACTGAAATGATTGTAATAATCGGGTTCTGGATGTTATAGTAATGATTAACACCTACATAATGGTGTATAAGAGTGGGTAACTGTATGGAGGCGCCACCTAGATTATATTACAGCTGCTGATTGACAAACGAGGCTCTGGCTCAATTCTCTCGTGGTTGCAAAGTCAGGCGGCAGTCGTTCCAATAAAAGCCGAAAAGTGTAAGCTATAAGCCAGCATAGGTAATGCACTTTTGAAGCAGTGTGGGCTCCACTACTCCAAAACGTTGCCAAGTTAGATGCCGTGCACTATACTTGTTTCTATGCGACGCATTTTGCCACAAACAAGTATAGTGCACGGCATCTAAGTTGGCAAGGTTTTGGAGTAGTGTGGGCCCCACTACTCCAAAACCTTGCCAAGTTAGATGCCGTGTAGTATATAAAAAAAGAATTTGTGTAGAATTATTTATCTGCTCATTTTTTTTTCTGGTATTATGTTAAGGTCTGATAAATTCTTCCTTTCTTTCAGGTTTTCTTAATTTCGTTTAAGAATCGTGCAAAAATTCGATTGAAAAAAAAAACTTATTTCACGACGTACGGTCACCGGATTTGCCCGCATGCGTGACCAGCGTGACACGCATAAAGCAGCGGCAGTTAAACGTTGCTTCATAACATCAGTTTTGTCTACAAAGGAATTATGGTTACTTCTTACAAAGTTCTTTTGATTGATTGATGATATTTAATCTCAGAAATTAGAAAGCATACAGTGTTCTTACACCCTAGCTGGTGGCCCACTTGTTTTAATCGTTACACATAATATGTTGACGTCATCTTGCTGTGGGTCACTTATTCATCGTTCAATACTATGGTTAATAGCCTATGTATGTAGTTAGATATAGGTATGTGTCCAATACCCGGCTAGGTACTGATTCGGCACAGCAGAAAGAGGTCCGGTTAAGAGTGACGTCAAAAAGATGTAATTTCATGTCAAAAAGATGCTATTTCATGTCAAAAAGATGTAGTTTGACGTCAAAAAGATATAATTTGACGTCAAAAAGATGTAATTTGACGTCAAAAAGATGTAATTTGACGTCAAAAAGATGTAATTATGTTACACTATTTTGA
This sequence comes from Lithosia quadra, assembly GCA_963576445.1. NCBI lineage: Eukaryota > Metazoa > Arthropoda > Insecta > Lepidoptera > Erebidae > Lithosia > Lithosia quadra. The sequence continues at coordinate 13,102,154 of OY754884.1, read as the reverse complement.
AAAATAAAGAAAATGAAAATGAAAGTGAGGTGGATAGCTAGGTTCAGGCCTGGGGGTGACTGGTGGAGTCGCCTGTCACACTAGCAGAAGCCGCGGCGGTGCAGCGATGCGCATCCTCTTTTTTGCAGGGTACAAGATGGTTCGCCAGCCCGTGGGGGTCATCTCGAAACGAAAAGAAGGCCCAAAGCTGGCCGTGTTGTGAGGGGAATGCCATAAAAGGTCATCCTACATCCCGGTATCGGAAGACCCGAGATAGTTCCGAGTCCGACATTATCATCTCTGAAGGGATTTTCGCACGAAAAAATAAAGATAGAGTGAGGCGAGGCTTTTGTCTTGACAACAATAATATATGTTAATCTGTCGGTCTGTAGAGTGGGGGTCCGGGCTACTGTATGGATCAAATTGTTAAAATGTACGAAATTAACACTCGATATGACGTAACACACCATTTTGTATTATTAATAAATGATTCGATTTAAGATTCGTTTCGGGAGCCTCTTAATTCTTCATGTCATTCTTTGAGTAGCCGAAAGGTGTGAAACCTCGCCAAAATCTTCAGGCCCAAGCCAACCTCATCTACGAATCAGTACACCTGCTAATTGTTAGACATGGTTTTAGCGTAGGCTTTTCTTTCGGGATGAGGGGTCAATCGGCATTCACTCCTGTAAAATACAAAATAAGCCAAGTTAAAGACGGAGGAGTCGGGAGCACCTTGGATGCAACCGAGATTGACGATAACGTGTATCAGATCCGACACAAATATAATGTTTGATCCTGGCAACGCATCCGGTAAATCGTACCGGATCGGAAGTTCTAGTAACAGTGACAGTTATTAATTAATTTATTAATCGATATCTTAGCACGTTGCCAAGGCGTTACGTAAACCGACGCACGACGCATATAAATATCAAATTATAAGTATTTAAATACGCCAAAATATTGTCAATGGTGGCGTTCACCTTACCGAATGCATTAATTAAGTATTAAATTTCTGAAAGTTTGCACATTGCAGCCCGTCGGGCAAGACGCGGATGTTGAAACTTGTCTTAAGTTTAATACAAGAGAGAGCAGTCGGCTAAATTATCAAATTAACGTGATTCCGTTAGCTGGCGCGTTGTATTATACCTACACAGATAAGATCTACTAGATGTGAAAACTCCATCAAATACCTACAGGAAATTTTCCAAAATCCGATAACTGGTATCAATGTGGAACCATTTGTAGCAACTAGAAACAAAGAAGCAGCAGCAACAAATAGATTATCATCATCACAAGTTGTTTCATCCACCAGACAGCCCACCTGTTACTTGATATGATATTATGTGCATGGCCATTGCCCGGCAGGGTTCGAAATTAGGAACTTCCACGAAATAGGCACGCTCTAAAACCGTCATAAAAGGGGAGGTTAAGTTTGCGTCTATGCCTCTTCTTGTGGCTATCTAAATCTATGATGGAATCACATTTCGGTGGGATAACGTTCAGAAATCGGCAAGTCGCGTGCTCAGCAGGCGCATCGGCGCATGAATCTCGCGCTTATTCGCTCCGCTGCATGTCGTGTGGAATTCGCCTTATATGGTAGCGAATGTGCTGTCTGTACCGCACCTATAACACAGTCATAAAGCCTATAGCATCTATTGTTGCCTATGAAAAATGGGCGTGGGAACAGTGGTGCGTGACCTATATTTTAGGCTAATGTATATCGACCGCCCGTTCACAATACAAGATGAATTGCCCATATTATTACGAATACCTCTTTGGTAGGTATCATAAGTTTACCTTTGGTCGCGTGGAAATGGGTTATCGTTTACCACAAAAAGTAGTCATCGTTAAGGGTTTCTTACTCCAAAAAGAAAATAAATGGAGGATGGGATATATAACTATTTCCCTAATAGGATCACTTAATTGGATGCCCGTATATCTGTCTGCCAAGAATTTGTTTGTAAGGAACGATATCAACAGGAAATTAATATCAAATTAAAATATTAGAGTCACTGGTCATCAGGGAATCATGACCTAACAGGTACCTACCTAAGTATTTAGTAAACTTACTACGTAGTTATAATACCTACTTACATAATATATTTTTGTGGGGGAAAGGTCTTATGGCATAAATAAAGGGTAAAATCTTAAACTGCTTAATTTGTAACCTTTATTATATAACTACCTACTTACCTGTACAAACTCTGTAGTTGGAAAATATGATCGAGATGTATATTGAGGTAATAGGAGAATCTTCATCATCATCATCTCAGTCTATCGCTGTCCATTGCTGAACATAGGCCTCTCCAATTGATCTCCAGCGCGACAGGTCCATTACCACCTGCATCCAACAAGACCCAGTAATTTTTACTAGATCGTCTTTCCATCTGGCAGGTGGCCGTCCCACACTGCGCTTGCTAGTGCGTGGTCTCCATTAGAAAATATTTTTCACTAGATAGCTAGTTACCTAAATTAAATGTTCGTTAGAGCAATGTTAAATGCTCTCTTCATATGCATTTCAAGTACCCAATGCATTTTGATTAATGTAATGCGCCTTAATTAACTATTCTTCGAGGCTTGAAGCAGTTTATACGGATCGCTCTCGGTATGTGAGTCAGTCTCACATTTATTTTGTCCGGTTTTTTCGGGGTAAAAAGTAGCCTATGTCACTCTCGGTTTCACAGAAACTATCTCTACGAATAAATCACGTTGATCTATTGCTCTCTTGATGCGTGAAAGAAGGATAAACCAACATACTTTCACTTTCATCTATTTTGATTGATATTAAGTTTTTTTTTTCTTTCATGCTCGGTGTATTAGTTGTAACAATTTGTAAACAATCATTGTACCTATTACTGACCATTAAAAAATAGTAGCCGTGAATTTTTATTTAGCGACTAGCTGTTGCCCGCGGCTGTGCTCGTATGAATAAGATTTTCTGCGCAGTCTTCTTAATTTTTCGTTCCGTAAGAACTTTCTGCAATGTATTAGAGAACTTAAGAAGCAAGATAAATTAGATTTGTTGTCTAATTACGGCGAGTCCAATGTGTCCATCTGACACTGAGAAATAGAGATTTATTTTACAGGCGATGCGTCTAGGTGCCCACATTATGGCGTATAGTAGCGGTGCGGGCGTAAATAAATTCTTAAAAAATTGTCACCATGGTGAATGCCACTCGTGACAGCCACCGAACAACTTATATATGAATTAATATGTATGTAATATGTGTGGATATCAATTAATATGTGTGTAATATGTAATATGTGGATTGCTATCCACACAAAAAAAGGTTAGATAGAGGTCCAACGTAGGCCAATCGACTGTAAAAAACACCAATCATGCGCCAGTCCCGGTTATCCATAGCCTCTCAACCATGAGAGGAAATCCTTCACGATAGTCTCGCTCGTTAATCTGTAGGAGATTGACCTGTCACAAATAATTAGATGCTCTTGATGGAGCCTCATACAATACATGCACATTAGGTATATGCGTAGCATAGCAAGTGGAAAGATGTTGTCTCTGCCTACCCCAATGGGAAAAAGACATGATTTGTATGTATGTTTGTATATTTATCTTTATAAATGATCAAAGAAACATATTTGAAGAGTTTGTTGACAACCAAACCTCTTTAGGTGAACACGTCACACTCGACACGGTAATTGAACTCCCAACCTCACAGCGTTATTATGCTTATTATTATACACCGGATAATAACTATATTATAAGTTCCGTGGTAATTTATGGTAATGCTGCTTTCTTAAAGATCCGTTCAGAGCTGTTCACATCGGTATTATGATACTTTCTCTATTCATGCAGTCTCCTCACTTTCACGGAGAAGACGCGGCTATTCATTAATGAGATATGAGATTGTTCGCAAACTTTGATAATCAGATGGCGCTTCCCACAATGTTACAAAGGATTGTGTAAAACCACGGAAATAAATGTGGTCTATCACACGCATTGTTGAAGCGTGTGTTTCAACAATTTTATAATTACTTTTCGTATTATTATAGTAATGATATGTCTATCGTCTTTATCATCAACGTCAATCATAACAAATTTTTATGTCTCATCTCATTTCATAAATTATAAAATTGTAAATGAGCTGTGTCTGCTCTGTACCTACATTGGAGATATTTAAAAATCATAATAAGTTGTGATATGTTACGTTATATGAACGATTCTGAACACAAAATATATTTCATTGAAATTCTATGGACGCAAAAGCTACTGAACAGATTCTGAGGAGGTCTTTTTATCAGAGAGGTCGTAGTGACTCAAAATCTGCCGAACTAGAACCAGATATATGCTAGAAGTCGCCATTACCAATACCATACCAATTCACGCGGGTGGAGCCGCAAGTATCAGGTAATGTCTCATAAACTTGTCTAGAGTTCTCGTCGGCACCAAAAAATATGTTTGGCTAGCGTATCCATGCTGATGATGACAGATACGAGGCCACATTATTTACTGAGTAGCATATTTAATATATTTTTTTACTTATTAGTTAAATACTAAGTATATAAATAAGAAACTGTACTAAATTTTGGACAAAAAACCACAATACGTAACGTCTGGGCGGAGCGACATCACTGTGCGCAGGTCATTCTTCCGTCACTGCAGAGCCCTAGCCAGCTCGTCCGGGGAAGGGCCACCCTGCCACCTATATTGATTTGACGAGATAGGCCATTAATAAGTTTGACTGTAGCAATATTGACTGTGTGACTTCGCGTTACTCCATCATATTTCCAAAGATAATGGCGAATAATCCATTGAGTAATGTAATGTCTATTAAATTTGCAAAAAAATGTTGGTTAATAAATAAATGTCAAATGAAAACGACAGCAGGCATCGAATGTCTTGTTACAAAATATAAAAATTGCAATAATTTTATGAAACTTAAATACATACCTAAATAATGCTTTTTTGACTGAAAGGTGCAGCGATGGCGAATGCGACTTCTATATGAGAAATCTCAAATTCAGTTTTCGGGTAGGTACTTGAAACACTGCTTCAAGGCAGACATGGGAAGGTAAAACATGTGAAAAACATACATTAGGCTCTCTCCTAGAATATTTTCGTCAGCTTTTATATACACAGATCGATAGATTAAGCATTAGTCAAGAGCATAAAAACCGGTGGAATGAAAAATTATAGATAGGTACACAAGTTTATTAATTTTTATGACTGAAATAAAACTATTTGCTTCTCGCAGTCAACTCCGTGTTGACGGAGATAAATAACTGCAAAAAGTTCTTCAGAAAAGATAATAAAGATCTTCAGTAAACTGCCGACAATATAACTTTCTCAAACTCCAACAAAATACATTTCGAAATGGAATCGAATTTTCAACTAAAAACTTATCTTCTCTCGATAGCATTTACTTATTTCCCACAATTTGGCATGAAGCCAAAACTCGCCAGCATCTGATATTGCCTTATGAATTCTTGGCTCAACCGTCAGCTGAAATCAATGAATTTCTGAGGAATTTCATTCATTTCTCTGTCCGTTCGAGTCTGCAAATAAAAACAAGGGAAAGCGCGTTCCGAAATCAAATATATCATTTTCATTCAACACCATAGTAGGTTAATTGAAAGATACACGCACACTATCCAAAACCAGCAATGAGCTTGCTTTTGCGTGTAATCACGGCACTGATTGGTGTGAAAAAATAATAGTCATCGCATTGTGATGGGCGCGAACAGCGAAAATATCATCTCATTAGATATAAACAGCAAATTATAACGGAGGTGAACCAATCATATAATTTTAGACGGTAACTGCTTCAATTTAGACGAATTCACTAATTTAAATAACAACTGTGCCTATTCAGTCCAATATATACACCAAGGAGTTTTATTATATATATTATATATATACACGGTTCTAGCAGTTGGCTGCGGTTTCTCCCATGTGGATTTTCTTTCTCCATTCCCGTTTCCCATGGGTGTACCTAACTATTCCAGGGACAAAAAGTAGCCTAATTGTTATTCCTGACTATAATCTATCCCTGTACCAGTTTCGGTCCAGTCGTTAGGGTGTGATTGAGTCACAAACATCGAAACATCTTCTGCAAACTTTGTATAAGATTTTTGAAAGTTAGCAGCGGTAATTAATTGAAGGCTCCTCGATGCTCATGCATGTGAGTGATATGATAAACATTTTTCAGAATAAAAGGTAAGTAAGTACGCTTGCGATAAATTTGAAGAAGTGTCGAGTAATGAGCTGGTGACTCATTAGCAATTATTCCTTATTGTAGATATGACATTAATAAATCATTTTTAATTCCAATTTTGGTAATCTTTACGTTTTATAATTTATCCTATTGAGTCATCATCCATCGATCTGGTTTCCAATTCCAACTCAGTTGGATTTGACTTTTCAGTCGGTGTAGGTACTTCAATATTTTCCGTGAAACGTCTGCCACCTGGAACTCATTGAACAGTTGTCAGCCTCCAACTACTCGTAACAATTGCCATAGATTCCATTCTAAGACTGACTGGCTAGTATTGTTTAACCATTTTTAATCATAAGTGTCATCAAATCGGGCCAATTGCCATACATTACTGTAGAACTCCTTAATTATGGGTTGGGATTGGGAATGTATGGAATAAATTAGTGCGACGCTAAGGGGGTGAATTATGCCATGGGCTAAGCCGCGGGACACAGCAAGTACTACATAATTTGTAAAATTCATATTGATATTTTATTATAAATTAGAAATGTTATGTTGGTTGTTTGATCACGATTTGTATGATGTAATATCGTTGACGTACAAATTGATGTACGTAAATATAATTTGTAGCGTATTGTCAACGGGCATCCAGCTCCAGCCAGACGTTTCTCAAGGTTGAAGCTACTCGGAATAAAATCGATGAGACAAGACAACTCCCTAATTTGAATAATTTATAGTTTATTTTTATTGCACCTATTAATTAACTATTTTTGTTTTCATTTAATGATCCATGTAGTAATAAAACTTAAATATCGGGCAACCTAATCTAGGTAGAGCGTTTAATGAGGATTTTTAGTCACTTGAATGCTTGAATGGTGCCACGCCCTGTTTTTCGTCACATACAACGTAGCATTTTTTTATTGTGCAGAAATCCCCACGTATACCTACCAACCCCGCAAGCCAGGGGGCCTTAAACCCTGGCGTCAGAAGACCCTAGATGGCGTGCGATTTTAGTCGGTAAGAGTCCGACATAACCTGCCTCGCTGGCCGCGGGGTAGGTAGGTATTTATGAGGATTTCTGCAAGGAAAAAAGAGGGGTTGTATCAGAGATACCTACTCTTCGTTTCGCATGGCATTTGATTTGACTCGTTCTGAAGTAGAGTGTGAGTTCGGCTAAGATTGTGGCTTCGGTTTTGTTAAGCGTTCTCTCTCGCACTGGTTTGAGTACCTACCTATTTGTATGAATAATAATATGCATATTTAAAAGAAAGTTATGCATAGCATAACTAGTTTATAGCCTATCTAGTTATAGCTTTAGGTACTACCTAACTGAGTTAAGTAGTCGGATCTAGATCGCGCTGTCTAGAATGTCCTCGAGAATAAAGATTTTTCTCTGTTCTGTGTCGAGAATAATATTATTCTTAACAACTCTAGTAGGTAACCAATTTCAATGATTAACATTGAGAATTATCGAATCACACAATCATTGGAATTCCACTAAGCTTAGCCTATCAACTTCTGCTTACTTGTGATTGTGTACTGTATCTCAATATTGATTAATTGATAAGTGCGTATTTGTAACTATATTATTATCATGACGAGGATATTGGAAGGCGAATATGTTTTAGTCTTCATATAAGGAAATCCAATCAAAAACTATAATCCATGAAAATATGATTAGTATCTGCTACGTCTTGCCGATTAAACATAATACAACACTTCGTCACAAGTTTATGACCAACTTTAGCTGAATTCCGCTATTGATAATTCGTTAAACTAAACTGAGTTTTTCAATAAAAATAATTGAGGAAAACGGGACTTAAATTGATTTAAATGCGTTTATACCTATAATATTCACTGGCGAATCATCCAGCTTTATTTACTCAATAAAATTCATTGATTAAAATGTGGGAACGAAGTTAAATTATATCGTTGGAAGTGCAATTACATTTCTATATTTTTTTATACCACTTAGGTGGCAGACAAGCACACATATTATGCTTAATTGCATTTAATAAAACGTGGCAAAACAGTTTAATTTCAATTGATTTCTTTTGGAGAGTTTTTGTGGATCCACCAGAATCAACAGGGCCTAATACAACCTCACCTGCAAGCCGACAGGTACCTGTTGATTGACGGACGAGGCTCCGGCGCAGGCTTTCCTCACGAGGTTGGGAAGTTAGTCGGCAGTCGCTCCCATAAAAGTCAAACAACGAAAAGAAGACTGACTAAGCGAACCACCAAAGTGGAAGCCGATAAGATGATGACATTTTTTTGAAGAATATAAGTAACCGGAATTACTGGTATTCCACCTAATCCCAAACTAAATTGTGTCAGGAGTAAGTGCACATCGGTAGTGTAAAAGCCAGGAATCGAACCCAGGACCTCTCGATCGTAAGGCCGCCTACTTAGCCACTAAGCAGCAACCGATAACGGTTTCATTATCAGTCTTCTTCTTCTATAGCATTGATGGCGTTTCTGCTCTTAGATTTTAGGTTTCCCATTGTGTTTGAGTTCCTGCTATATCGCCTATATCCTGCACTCAGACTCAGAGGTGCCAGAGGTGAGGATGCCCGCTCTTAATCACCCTACTTTCACCTACTTACTAAAAATAAGGTTACCTTGTCTTTCGTCAAGGACTGAAAACTAAACGAATTTACATCATAACTTACTGCGTCCTTCAAATGTAATGAATATTATGACAAAAGGCGTCACCAAAGACGTTACAATGGCGCGAAAATATTTGATTGTATTATTATTACGCACATAGGTACAATAGGAACAATTTATAATGAAACAATAGCAACGAAGCTCGCATCCGTTATCCAAATCATGCCGTTGAGCTTTGAATTTAAAAACGTAACGGACGCGAAGAGGCCAAAGACACAGATGACGTATTTCGGAAGTCCTATCTGTTCAGGGTTGCCATACCTCGGGCAAACCCCAAGATTTCGGGACATTTTATCCTTTTTTCTGAATTGCGGGCTGATTTTATTATGCTCACGACTTCTTCCCGTTTCGTCCCAAGGTTAATGTTGCTTTGTTTTACGAGAGCGACTGCCGTGTGACCTTTCAACTCGAAGAGGAGAAGCCTCGTCTGTTGTTTAGCAGGTGCACCGAGTAGTAGTTGAGATTGACTGAGACCCCAAAAGTGTTGGTAGAGCCCTGTACATTTTCATCTAAATATTTATAATGTATAATCAGGATAGCTCAGGTAATTAATATTTTGGAAGTTTTAATAAAATCGTCGAAAAAACACTATCATTTTGTGGATTTTCCAATTAAAATAATAAAGCCACGCGGCCACGGTTCGTCGTATCGCCAGTATCGCGTAAATGTAATTCCCTAATTTCGGGACAATTACAGGTTTTTAAATGAAAATCATGATTTTTCTTAGATCTTTTTAATTTTCTATCTGGTAACCCTGTCTCTGTCTAGCACGCGTATTGCTAATTTTAGTGTTTGGTTCATTCTTGGCTGAGCCGCTTTTTTGCTGTCATTTTTATGCATAGGAATCTGACGGTTATCTTTGCGGGAGTATGGGTTTCGTTTCGTTCTTATTACGAGTATAATAATGTGTCTATTATTCACTTATTGGGTACGCTATGACCTTGTCAAAATTAGTAAGTATAAGAACTGCTAAAAGACTTAAATGAGACTTAAATTTACAGTGTTAATTATCAACTGATATTTTAAGGCATAACAAGGTTTAATTCTGACCACCATAGAACTAATTATAAAAGGAATTCCTCTTCCTCTTGTTATTTTTTTGGTAGTTAATTATGTGGTAGGTATTTATTGATTACTAATCTCTAAACTCTACTTAATTATTATAAAACATTTTGAAAATTGCAGTCAGTTGGTTGACTAACAAATTATTTTACAAATGTTTTTTTCCTGCTATTTAACAACTAAGTAAGTACAGTTTACCTTCAGTGGTTTATTAGAGAAGATAATCCGACCCACCATGTTAAAAAAACCTTTAAAGTAAATATAATACTATATGCTAGTGCTATAATTCAAAATTGGATTGCAATTAATTGTATAATGTTTCCTCAGATTGAAGCACTGGCCGTTCGGGGAAGTGGCATCCGGTTTAACTCAAGTCGGAAATTAAAAATCTCACTTTTACTCGATTACTTCCTGAATGCCTAAAATCAAAATACTGAACGTAAATTTCAATATAATTTCGAATACCTAGAGGTTAAGTTCATTTTCTGCATAAAGTACTTAACCGCGTTACCATCTTAACTTATTCTTTTACATTTAAATTAATAAAAATACTACTTCTAAGGATGTGTCGCAAACCCGTGAACATCACTATCTACTTAGGATTATTTTCGGTTGGATCCGAAAGCTTTCACCTTAGAGCACGGGGTCCTCGTACTCCTCCTATTGATTTAGCTTGGATGGCTTCAACGGGAGCAACTTCCGTCATACCCTCCAATTCTGAGAGGAAGGCCTGCGCCAGAACATCGTCCGTCAATCAGCAAGTGAACCGGTTTAGTTTGAGGTCAGTTTGACTTCGAAGGTCTCCAACCCCTAGTGCCTCCTAATATGGAGGCAGATTTAAAAACGTACATTTTTCACGTTTAAAGAAACTTGTTTGAAACGGAAAGTAACTAAAATATTCTTCAATTATATATAAAAACAGCCTCGTGCAGTCGTGCACACCTTAACAGCCATAAAATAATGTGTTACATGATTGCGTGGTATGATCTGATAACGTATCACTTACATTCCTTTATTATACGCATTAATATTAAATAGTTCATTATGTACATCATACTGCAAAGTTGATCTACATATTCATGAACGGCGAGAAATTTTCGTAGATAAGCATGATATTTTCTCAGATAGTCGGTCAGCGCTCCAACAAAATACCTAATTTAAAGAGCCATTTTTAAAAGTTATTAAGACACTTACATTTTATTTTACTTGCAAATGTTAGTAATTAGAAATTTTAGTTTAAAAGGTGTGCAATTTTGGTAGAGCTGATACTCGTTAGCGCTCGACCGTGCCGCGCCAAGTAATTATTCTCTACATTAGTACTGTAAAAATATTAATTAATTGGAAAATAACAAAATACAAATAAACTTTATTGTACACCAGTTAAAATATGCTTATATGGAAAACAAAATATACCTACATCATTATGTTCAAATGGCGGCCCTGAGCCCTCAGTGGCGGCCTTATCCCTAACTAACTAAGAAATAACTTACCTAGGTAAACTCTGGATCGACAATTATTCGACATGACTCCTAAATGAGCCATACCGTATATTGTGTAGTTATTTTTGGTACTTAGTAGTATGTAACAAGAGAGAGGAGAGAACTAACGTATTCTGTAACTGTGTGTTGGGTCCTGTTCTAATGAAAAACATTAGGTACTTAAAAGGTGAGCCTATCTTTCGCTTAGTATTTAAATCTTGTAAGGGTGTAGTGTGTAGACGGTCCTATCAACTACATCTGCAAGTTACTGCGTACTTACGTTCTGCATAATACCTCCTGGTTCGGGCTTCTGGCGCAGGCTTTCCTCTCAGGGTTGATAGTCAGGCGGCAATCGCTACTGGAAAAGCAAACATAAAAATCAAAACATAAAGCGGATTCCGGGCTTGGAAATGCAAACTTTGAACGCAACTGGGAAAAGAAACTCGTGTGCCTATATTTATATTTGCAGTTGTTCATCTTCTTACTTAAAAATATATTGAAGCATTTTTATTATGCTTCTGTGCACAGTTTTAATTTTGGAATTAGGTACCTATTGCTAATTGCTGACCATGCTCTTGAAACACGCGGATGTAATTATGAAAGATATATTTTTAAAAGCCACAGTAGAGTGCACTTGTAAAATTAAATAAAAATACACAAAATTTAATATTTAGTATTATAAAATAAAATTAATTAAATCATACGATTACGGGCAGCTAAAACGCTCAGGTTATCGACCCCCTGTGACCAATAAGAAGTAATTTAGATGTCCTTGGTAATAAATAAAAAGAGAATTGTATCTTAAAATAAATGGCTCCTGCTAACGTAGAATACAAGAGCCCACTCTCGAGAAGATAAAATTATGATACATGAAGATAATACTAAAATTATGAAGCTTGAGGGTTTGTTTAATATGGTAACGCGCTAATCTCAGAGACTGCGGATTGGAATTGAATAAGTATTTATGTATTGGATAACCCATTTATCGAGGAAGGTTTATAGTTATAGAGAAGGTATATCATTACGCTACTACCCAGAAGAGCAGAGCAGTAATCATAAATGTCAACAAATCGGGTCAACAAAATATTATAATTAGAACCAGTAAATTAGGGGTATTTATGGGATAATATTAGGCCACGGGAGTGAGTATGCTGTAGAATAAGCTAATGTAAAATAATTAGTACATAATACTTACTATATTATATCATAAATTCAAAATTCAAATAAAAAATATTAATGCAATTAGGTTTACAGATATTTTATAGATTTTTTTAATTTTTTTTTTTTTATTCAGGATAGGCTTACGTTTGGCCACTATCTCACCTGATGGTAAGTGACGATGCGGTCTACGATGAATCACGCTTGCCTAGAAGGATCCTATTCACTCGTGATTTAATCTGAAGATGTAGATGCACATTGCACAGATAACAAAAAAAACCCGGTAGGTTTCATACTCGATGACTATTATGGCCACGCCCGGGGATTGGCTCCGAACATTCAGATCCCTTCAGCCATTTTTGCGTGAAGGAGTAACAGACATTGATACATCCATACTTACAAACTTTTGCGTTTATAATAGGTATTAGTAGGATTTTAATACCAACAAACGCCTTTCTCAAAGGGCCTTCTCGAAGAGCGATAACTATGCTCGGTAGTCGGTACCCTCCCCGTAAGTAGCAAAATTGCCGTGAAATCAATTACCTCCACCAAAACGGCAACATCGACACGCAGTGGCGGATTTACCAGTAGGCTGAGTAGGCTGGAGCCTAGGGCGGCAGATTTTAGGGGGCGGCAATTTTGAGCCAAATTTTATTTTCTTTCATAAAAAAAAAATAACTTTATTATATACACAAACGAGTTTTGGGGAGCGTTTTCTTGGAGAGGCATATCTTAATCCACCTTCTAATTAGTACGCGCCGCTGTTTTTAGCTCTTCAATAGCAGGTATACTCTTCACTAGGGCACGTCACAATTACGCGTGGTCGGCCGCCACCTCATTCTGCGAGCAAGTGATGCTCGAGAAGGAGGCGGCGGAATGGGTTCGGGAGAGGCTGCACAGAGCTCACCCGGACGGTGACGTGCGCAGACGCCGCAGGCGTCGGAGGTCTGATGACTTCCGTCCTCTACGAGCGCAGGCCTGGGGGTGACGGGTGGAGCCGTCTGTCACCCTAGCAGAAGCAGACCAAGGCGGCAGCGTGCACAAGCACGGTCCCCCCCGAATGCGAATACCGTGGTTCCCAAACCCGAGGGGGCCATCTCGAATCCGGAAATGGCCCGGGTCAAGCTGGGGTGCGAGGGAAATGCTCTATGGGCCACCTCACACCTTGGCGTCAGAAGACTCTAGACAGCGTGCGGTTTTAGTCTAGTTCTAGTCTCCCTGCATTTACGGTGAGGCCGCCTGTTGCATGATGGATGGTCAATGCCTGGTGGGGTTTCTGGGGAATTTCCTTCCTTAGGGTACACGCGGGTTGCCCCCGTCGGGGCGAGCTGATTGTCCGCGAGCCAACGGTTGGTTGACAGGACGGCCGCCTGTCACCCTACACCCCACCGTCGGCGAAGTGGCACGATGCTTGCCCAACCCCCTATCGGGGGGTCGAGGGGGCCATCTTAAAACCGTAGATGGCCCAGGTTCAGCTGGGGTGCGAGGGATATGCCTATTAGGTAACCTTACACCCCGGTAATTAAGACCCGAGACTGATTACGATCCCGACATAACCACCCCCGATGGCCGACGGGGGGGGGGGGGGTAGTCATGGAGAATTGTATAGCCTACTGGCGGCAAATTTGTAAATCCGCCACTGTCGACACGAGAGGAGAAGTAATTAGGTAGGTACATACTTTATAGTAGTGGGTACATTGGATTATACTAATTGACGAATCTGCATGGTTATTTTAACCATTGAAAGATTGAGAGATGATAACACAACGCCCGCGCCTTCCTCACTTAACCCCATATACGACGCGTGCTTATTGTTTTAAATTGCTTATTTACTCACTACTGTAACTATAATTGAATGTTTGTATGTTATCTCAAGCAAAACATTGTCGACAAGGACCGCGCGATACGTTTTTTGGCAGTATTAACGACGTTCACCTTGACACAAATGTATACAACTGCTTCCTTCCTTCCCCCTGTTTACATATTGTTAGTTGTTAGTGGCAATTAACTGCAGCTGGGCTTTTCGTGTCTTCTAACGCATTTCGAGCGTTTTGGACTCACTATTTTTAAATAGTTGACGGTATATTTACCATGTTTGTTTGTTATGTTGAGTAGGGATGCACGTTAAGATGCGATTTTTGTGAAGATCGATTCAAGTTGAATGCGATCATGAAGCTATAGATAAGCTTCATGAATGCGATCTAGTGATTTTTTGAATCGATTCACTTCAATACGATCTTCATTCGAATCGATTCAAAAGTATAGTGAATTGAATCATTTGGATCGTATTACCGACAATTTATTACTGTGAAGATTTTTCATGAAATCGATTCAAGACAATACGATCCGATCCACGAATCGATTCAAGGGTTTGCGATCCATTACGATCCAAGAAATCGATTCAAAGAGAAAAATCGTGCATCCCCTGATGTTGAGTATGTGTTTCAAATAGTGTTTAGATGAGTTGCGTCACTTGTGTCTAAAATAATAAAACATTTTTTCTGTTTTTCTTTCTATCCGATATTTTAGCCCTGTTGGCACTCCCATATCGCAGAAATATTCAGTTGGATTAGTACGTAGGTACGTACAGTGATACTTTGAAGAGTACTAAGGCCAAATTATACCTATAGCTTTAAATTGGGGTATAAATGTATAATCAGTTTAAAATATATAATTGATAACTCAAATTACGCGGAAAATAATAGAACGTTTACAATTTATTCGAATTTCTAGTCAGAAAGCCTAAAAAACACCATCTGGTGGTTTACAAATCCATTCTAGCACAATCTATGAGGTTTCCAAAGCAGCCTTGCATAAGCCATAGACCCCATAACAAGCTAACGCTAACTTAGGCCATAGCCCTCCTTATGGAACAGCCATCTGGATATGGCCTCAAACGCCAAGGTTTAATGTTCGTGTCGTCCAAAAATGGCCTGCGGTCGTCGTCTGCGCATGCGCGCACTCACTAGGCCTTTTACGGTTTCCCAGTAACCTTATACACTTAAAGCAACGAAGGCAATCGCTAAATACGACGGAAATAATCTTAGAAATTTTGTTTTGTGAACTATACCTATAGACAATTTTCAGGGAAATCTTGGATTGAGGTTAAATGGTTGTAGTATGAACAACACGTGCAAGGTAGAGGTATCACCCTCATGGGGTACAAATAATTCCACCAAGAACCTAGCGGTTTAGTGCGTCTATTCTTCTTAGTAGTTAGTACAAATTATAAATGTACAGTGATGGAGGTTCCACCAAGATCTTTAGGGTCTAATTAAACCATACCAGTGCTAGTTAGCACCTGCTGACCGACGGACGAAGCTCTGACAAAATTGACCTTTTGAGGGTCAGACGGCAGTCGCTTCCACATTTTCATCAAAGATCGTATATAGTTCAGGTCCTGTAAACTGCAATCTTTGCTTGAATAATATTTTCTGAATTCCTGCAAGTTATTATTTCTCTGTCACTCTTGGGAGACGCCCAGCGGAGACCGGTGTATACCAATACTACTTTTAGTCCTAGCCCACCCTCTCTCCGTACTTAACTTAGCTATGGTGTTTTATAATCTTAAGAATTATTTGCCTCTTTGCGGAATGATAATGAAGTCTGTATGTATGTAAAGTAGTGGATTAGATTATGTATCTTAAATTAAATTAGAGATTGAAAAAATATTGCCACATAGCGTGAAACGCGAATATTTAGCTAGACATAAAGTATCCTCGTCACGTAGCTTGGTACGGTATGCTTATAAGCGAAGACTCTGAATAACATTATATTTCCTGTATATAATTTTTTTTGATGGATCGCTGGAGGTCGTTGAATTCGCTATAATGTTGTTAACTTATTTATTTTTAGCGTTAAACGCCACACGGTCAAAGTGGAACGAATTCATTTGAGTCGCTACATTATGATCTACTTACACAAAGTTGTAGCAAAACAATCCCGTGGATACGTAGTTTTATTTGTCTTATTTATTACAATGGGACTTACAAACTCATGTTGTTTCTCCTGTAAAAATATTGATCCATTAACGACTAATCTACTCATACAAGCTTTTTTTTATTTGTATTTATAAGTAATTGACCCCATCCCTAAGTTAAAGTTAAGCTTTAAGTTAGATTGATATTATTCATACGCATATACACAGATAAATAAGAAGCACACACACATAAAAAAGTCACAAACTCATTAAAACTCACACACACATACACACATACTTACTTATCTTTAATTTAGCAGAACATGGTTTCGTTAACATTTATCAACAATCCAACACACTGCCATTAAAAATATTGATTACCAAGGTGTACCAGATGCATACATAGCAATGAACTTGGTCGCTACTCGCGACTCACTCGCCTCGGCCTTGCGCGTGCGCTCCTAATTGCGCGGCTACATACTCCATTGCGTGAACGCTTACAAAACGAACTACTGAAACGAATCGGTTATAAATAGACACTAGTGGGCTGAAATTACTGTGTCAGTATTACTGATTCTGTGTTTTGTTGACTATGCATTATGACTGAATTCCGACAGACTGTAGGGTAGTTGGATCTTAGCGTGGACCGTGACTGGGCACCGGTTACATCCGAGAGTAAGCAACCCACAATCGGGCTCTGTTGCTCAAACGTCTGTCTCGGACTTTGTCTGTACCTAATAGCAATTATTTTTTCAAAGAATTAGCTCAGTCGTCACTAAGCAGATTCCATTAATCCCATTTACGTCACACTTCGGTTTACGACCCTTTTTATAGTTCCAGTACCAGTAACTTATCATGTTTATACCTTATGATTCCAGTCAAAATGTAGCAAACCACAAGCATCCACCACTAATTGTTATTTATTATTGAAACAAACTTTGATTATGATTCCATATACCTACCTAACCCACTTTAACATTCATATTGTGAAGTTTGTTGTTGGTCTTTCCTTAAATTGCGCCTTGTGATCCAGAGCTTATTTAGGCATAACAGTATGGCCTGCTGCAGCTCAAGAGATGGCGCTAATAGTGGCCAGCACGTTATCACAAGATGTTTGTAAAACTATTTACCATATTGTAGGGTCGGTAGACTAAACCACATAAGTCAAAAAAATGCTTTTTGTGATTACAATGCCAACCACATTCAATAAAATTAATACACCGACTGACTAAAACACATAAGTCATAGTCGATCATAGCAATATGAACTCTAATGTGTACCTTTTCAACCTTATAGCTCTCTTCAAATCTTACGATATTATAAATAACACAAGTCAACTTATGTCAAAAGGTCCACGAACATTTTTGTATTTAGTAAGACGATGTCTAATGACTTATGTGATTAGGGACGTTCAGTGGGTGACGTTATCATTTTGCTAGCTTGAGGGTAGCTCATTAAGAATATAATTTATTGACTAAAAATATTGAAGTGCATGTGTTGCTCGAGACGCATAACGCTAATTCACTCGGTAGTGATACGATCATTGAAAACTTTGGTTTAGTGTAGACGTTATAAATAAAATACCATATTTTCATATTGACTATGGATTATCGCCGAGGAAAGAAATTAGTCGAGATGGTGTTAAAACCTTCATCTACTCAAGGTAAGTCTGAGAACTTTTCGAATCAAAATATGTATTAAAGAAGTACTGTATTTGCATTTCATAATGTTTTTTTTATTTCTTTGGAAAAAATTGCAATTCTTATGTTCGTATGTCGATATCGTTCAAAATACTAAGTATGTTATTTTCTAGGTGATCAGAATGATCAAGAAACTAGAAGTATACCAATGCAAGATGAACCAGTGCCTTCCACATCTTCAGGATGTACTGGTAATACATATGTTGCTCAACCACTGCAAGATGAACCAATGCCTTCCACATCATCGGGATGTACTGGTAATACATATTATGTTGCTCAAACAATGGACTTTTCAAGTGATGACTCCGCCCAGGACCCACTCTATGTACTCTCTGAAAGTGCAGCAGTTTCTAGTTCTAGTAACGAATCTTCTCCCGAAGATGTACCTGAAGCCATTTCCCTAAACTCCGCAATAATATTCAGTTGTGTCAAGATAGCCAGACCAAAGCTGAGTTACTTGCTCAACATAATGAGCACAAGGCTGCTGGTGATAAGCATAAGACAGGAAGAAAATTTTATACACATGTGCAAAAATGATAGTTCTGTTCAAGTGTACACTTTTGATTTGCAGCAGTGTTTACTTACTCCAGCGGTAACCCTTTCAGTAGCTTTTAACGTCAGTTGTGGACCTTTAATTTAACTGTACACGACAACAAAACTGGTAAAGCTGTTTGCTACATATTACATATGGTGCGAAACTGTTGCTGCAAGAGGAGCTCTTGCAGCAACAATAGCCTCTTGTCTTTTTAAGCACATGCAAGCGTATCTTCCAGAAAACACAAAGAATGTTATAATTCTATTCTGACACTTGTCTTGTGGAGGCCAGAACCGAAACTCTCATGTAAGTGCAATGTTTACCTGGGATCTGCAAAAATTAAACATTGACATCATTGATCACAAATTTATGATTCCTGGTCACAGCTATTTAGAAGTAAATACCGACCACGGGATTATTGGAAAAAAATAAAAAAACTGAACTGCAAATCTATCATCCGCACGATTGGATGCAATTGATAAGATCAAGCAGCAAAAAATTTGAAGTGGTCGAAATGAAAAATACAGTTTTTTTGACTTCTCTTCATTGCTAAAGAGTCCGTTAGTATTACGACACAAAGATATAGATGGACGACAATTTAAGTGGCTCGATAAAAGATAGCTGCGGTATGACAACGAATACGGAGTTATTTCTTACATAAATGACTTGGAAGAAGAAACAGATTTTTTTAAACTCAACTTGAAAAGAAGAGGTTCTGTTGTACCAGATAGTATTCCCATAATATCCTTTAGCCATATAGCCTTTACCGATATCCAAGGACAAAAAAGACGATTTAATATCTTTATTCACATTAATACCTGATATTTTCCACAGCTTTTATAGAGATTTGCCTACTGCAAATGATTTGAGGAATACTGACCCCGATATTGTAGACAGTGAAGACGATGAATAATTTAATTTTTACAAAGTCTTTACACGTCCCTACTTTATTCAAAAGAGAATAGAAATTTATTTAGAAATAAGTTTTAATTTTTTTTTATACATCTGCACTGTTCTTATTCTCCTTAAGTCACAATTTTAGGCACAAGATAGCTGTTCCTAATTACATAAGTCACCAAAAAACGTCATTTTTAATTTTATATTTACAGAAGTTTATGTTGCATGTTAGTATTGTATTGTAAAGCTAAAAAAATAAAATAAAATGTAATTAAATACCCATCATGATTTTTTTTTTAGTTATTTGTTGTTCCTGAAAAGTATGACTTTTTGACATATGTGGTTTAGTCTACCGACCCTAATATGATAGCATAAGTAACTGTTATGTATTGTATAGCATTACTCAGGAATTTTCAATAATCGTGTAGTTCTGACGTCAGAGCAGTCAGCTGATAAATACTAGCTTTGTCGAGATAATTTCACACGTACCTACTTACCTGTCGCTTGACGATAGTGCCTGCGCTGCTTATCAACAAACGATGTCAATTTATTATATCAACTAAATGCTATTAAGAATGTGAGTAGTCACCATCCGAGTGCCAATTTCGGGTGCATCCAATACTTGCACTTTGAAGTCCAAGGTTCATTTGGCTTATCTTGACTTTTACAAGAGTGACTGCCGTCTGACCTCCCAACGTCGTCGTCCGTACATCAGCAGGTGTGTAACGGTTTGCAGATAAGGTTGGCTTGGCCCCAAGGGTCTTGATGGATCCCCATACACCCCGATTGCTATTCTTTAGCATGTATTTCCTTCCTCCTATAGTCCCGGGGCCTTTAAGTGGGGCGTGAAAAAGCATTTGATGAGGCCGTGAGGGCCGCCACTCTGGCACTATCGAATACTATCGATGTATGTAGTGGTGACCCCGGTCCTGAGACTTTGCCCTTAGCTTACAATCAGGCGAGGTGAAGTAATTTTGACGTGTCTTTTATAAAAAACAGTGTTATTACGGTTTTCTGTGGTGGAGGGACGTAGGTACTTCATCAACGGGATTTTACCCAAGCGGTAGGTATAATTTGAACGGAAAATTCCGTTATCCTGCTGCAGTTGACAGTATAGCTCTTTATAGTATTTAATCAAATAATATGTGGATATTTCTCCCTCTATCACTGCGGCATCCCCCGTTTTGTTTACTAGAGGTTTTTTTAAGTTTCCCCTCATAGTTAATCCACCATGAGAGAGAGTTTATTATATACGGTTCGTTCTGCAATATGATACATGAATATTATGGGGATGTGTGAGAGCAACATGTGAATTTTGTGAGTGTGTTGTGTTTTATTATATTATTTGAAAAAAATTTCCACACCAAATGTTTACTAGAGGTAGAGCTACTAATATCCAGATAGTATAGTTCTTAGATTGACGATCATTAATCTCTTTCTGGTGTATGTTTTGTCGGACAAGAGCATGCTAGCCAGTGCAATGTATAGGTTTAGCGAGAGGAGCAAAAGTTCAAGGCGCCAGGTGGTAAAACGAACCAAAAATCCCAATAAGTATCCGTGGGAATTTCCACACGATAAAAAAGACCGACGGCGACGCTGATGTTAGCTTAGCCCAATTTTTGATTTATCATACACCAATACACAAGTCTCTATCTAAAGCTGTTATATACAGTAGGTACATTACCATGAAGCGGAGCAACGACAAAGGATAAAATAATTATTTATATTCATTATTACTGGAATGTTACATCTTTCCTGTTTTGCTTAGAATAATGCACCTAATTGGTTAATAAAATATTTATTTAACTATATTAAACCGGACTTATTTGCGTAAATTAATAAACTATGGACGGTTAAGCGTGATAATACATGGTGTAAATAAGGATATATTTACAACTAGCTGTTGCCCGCGGCTCCGCTCGCGTGGAAGTCGCTTATTGCATCCACTCCTGCTCCAGCTCCTACGTCCACTCCCACTCCCACCCCCGCTCCCTTTCCCACTTACACTCCCACGCCCACCCCCACTCACACTCCCACTCCCATTGCCACGCACACTCCCACTCCTAATCCCACGGACACTTCCACTCTCACCCCCACTCTCACTCCTACTCACACTCCCACCCCCACTCTCACTCACACTCTCGCCCCCACGCACACTCCCACTCCCACGCATACTCCCTCTCCCACGCAAACTCCTACTCCCACTCCCACCCCCGCTCCCGCTCCCACTGCCACCACCACCACCACCCCACCCCCACCCCCACTCCCACTCAAATCAAAATCCCTAAAAACTAATTAACACCACTATCCACTAATCTTACTTGAACCCCACTCATAATAATTAACCCACTCATAAAAAAACATAATTTCATCTTAATAATTTATTTATTTATTTCATATTTATGCACACACAATGTTAATTGGTAAAGAAAATGGAAGGTGGAAAGAATAGTACAATTATTATATATTTCACAATTTAATTTGTACCTAGTGTGATGTGGTTCATATGATTATACTATTGTACGTCTTATCGACATGCTACGGTGATACTTTTATGTAATTGACAACATCTTATCTACCTGTGACCTTTAAATGAATTTTGAATTTTGAATTTTGAACTGGGTGACGTAACCTACGACAAACTTATTATTTGCGGTTGGTACAGTAATCGGGTCTAGGAATTCAACCGCAAAATTAAATTTGTCTTTTATTGTATGTACTTTTCCGGGATAAAAAGTATCCAGTGTGCTGCCCAGGATATTGAAGAATAATTATACCAAGTTTCATCGTAATCGAACCGGTAGTTTTTGCGTGATGCCTGAACAAACAGACAGACAGACAGACAGACAGACAGACAGACAGACAGACAAAAATTTTTTTAATCACATATTTGAGTTCGGTATCAGTCTAGTAACAGCCCCTGCTATTTTTTATTTTTTTATTTTCAATGTACAGAATTTTCACTTCTACAGATTTATTATAAGTATAGATGGTTTGAAGCTTGAAACAGAATTAAGCATTATGCAGACGCAACATACAAAGTATATTATAGCAACAGATAAAGTCCCACTCCCACAAAATTAAAAGACTGGAACAGGTGAAAGAGGAATAACCTGCCTGAGTCTGTGTTTCTGGAAAGTTATGCCCTGTGATCCTTTAAGTCAAAATTGAATAGGTTGCTTCTAGGCAAGCGTGCTCCATCGTCGACCACCACTTACCATCAGGTGTGATGGTGGTCGAATTCGGGTCTATCGACCATAAAAAAATCTGGATTATCTAGGATAGGGCAAAATATGGTAAATAACTCATTAGTCTATGTGTAAAAAAATAAAAAAAATAATAAGTAAAAAATGTGTAAGAAGTTATGTGTGTATTTATCGCAGGTTTATAAGTGCCCGGTTAATGGCAATAGGCTCGCCACCTATTACATTGGGACCTAAACATAAACTGGCGAAATGTGGGTGCTAGGACCTCTGCCTACCCCTTCGGGGATATAGGCGTGAGTTTATGTTATGTTAAGTCTATGTAAAGTACATTTTTGACTTACAAACTATAATCTCGAGAAAATTGTGTGGCGACAATGAGGTGACATTATACATGAGTAGCACCGGTAAGCCGTCATCAATTCATCACTGCTGTCTTTGTCATCTAAGTGAAGTCATTTATGTAATACAACTATCGAAATTGTGATCGCAACCAATCGTCATGATTACATCGATTATGACTCACTTCGTTCAACATTCTTAGAAGACAATGACTCACTTCTGGGGCACTTTTATTTATTTATACGTTAGTTAACTTTATAGGAACCTACACATTGATTTATAGCCGATATTCTACAAGGAAATATGGTAATTTAAATATATTTATATGGCAGTATACAGACCTACATTGTATATGTCGATGTTTTCCCTAATTGTACCATTAGGAAACTAATGCATAACGCTTTTTCATTTATTGTTGACCGGTCGTGTGACTTGTGTAAGTACCTTCTTTAGTTATTTTTATTTAACATTAACTTTTCTGAACTGATTATTTTTCTATAAATTATATTAAATTTATCGTATCGGTCTACGCCGTAGACCTGACTGACTAAAGACCGTAGACTCTACGGTCTTTAGTCAGTCATGTATGCCAAGTAATTTTTGCATATTGGAGTTTGTAAGCCGACTTTTATAGTTGACTGTAGGCACTTTATATACTTACCTAACTTAGAATAATATCTGCACCATATTTAAATTGATTCAAACAATGCCTAACACCTGTTATAAGTATGCAACTTGTGAAAAATAATAAAAAAAAAAATGAATTTGAAAATACGAGATTTATTCTCTAACGATTTTTGTTTATTCACGGTCCAAAATACAGTAATTCACAATTCTTGTCTTTTTTGAATAATTCAGTAGTTAACACTAAAAACTGAAATACTTATAGTTTTAAATTAATAATAATGCCATTTAATTTTTTAAAGGATATTTCATTTTATTTTTGTGACCCAGATGACCAAGCTGCTTAAGAGCCTCATTAAATTATTTCGGTC
Organism: Lithosia quadra; assembly: GCA_963576445.1. Taxonomy (NCBI): domain Eukaryota; kingdom Metazoa; phylum Arthropoda; class Insecta; order Lepidoptera; family Erebidae; genus Lithosia; species Lithosia quadra. The sequence goes on along the minus strand of OY754884.1, from coordinate 13,078,040 downwards.
TAGCAACATAATCTTTTTAGTTTGCATGCTTAGCTAAGGAGTATTCGGTATCTATTTTGTGACTAAGTTTGACTAAGTTACATTTTTAATGGTAAGTAATATTATACTAGATTATTCAAAGTCTGGAAAGTTCAGATAAGATTTATGTTAAAAAAGTGAATCGAAATAAATATTAAATTGAACATTGCAGCAATTTACCATCGAAAACAATCTAGCAAAATTCTAATGATATAAGGATTCTGCGCGAAAGCCTTGAAGGAATGTTTTTTAAGTAACTTTATTTTAATCACGATATTTTTTTCGAAGAATTTTATTCTAGTAGCCGATATTGCTAGATAACACCTCCAGCTAAGTTGAGCCTGGGTTCATGTCTCATGACCTCTCGGTCACAGGTCCGAGTCCCGCCACTACGCCGAGCCACACCGTCTATTACGTTATTAAATTCCCCGACTGAGAAGAAATTCAATTATAAGTACAATTATATTAAGTCTGACAGGCGTGATTTTTTTGGATAATGTTATTGAAAACCGTGAGATGTCAAAGAAAATATTTTAGATAGGTACTTAGGTACTTACGCACAAATTAAAATCATCGAATGTAGAGTTTGTTTATAATGTCGAGGTAACTGCTTGGAACCGCCCATAATGGAATACTTTCAGCGTTTGAAAGGCACATTATCCCCGAAGGACATGCTTAAGCTATAGTTGTACCTATTATGAGTGAATTCCTATAACTTAAGTAAAAAACCTGATATAAACCTATAGAGCTCTAAATAATAAGAGGTTAACTCTTAATAATAAGTTATTAAGACTTCTATGGTATAGATATTATGGACATATATCTCAAAGCTCATGCCGCGTGGGATGCAAAGTATGGATGTCAGACCACACAACAGTATTCTTGAATGCTCTGCTTTGAATAAGACTTTCATTGTCGTATATTTTTTACCGGGCTTGTTTACGATGATGATGATATTTTCATTCTCACGCACGCAGCTATGAAATACCTACGGCAAAATGGATTTTGATGTGTGGAAAATAATATTCACTACTGCTAAGGAGTGGCAAGCCCTGCCAAAGTATGTGTTTCTGGAAAGTTATAACCTGGGAGTCTTCAAGTCTAAAGTGAATAAATTGCTTCTAGGCAAACGTGATCCATCTGGTGAGATAGTGGTCAAACGCGGGCCTATCGTCTATTGAAGATAAAACCGTCAAAAGAAGAAACCGTTATTGTTGAGAAAGGAACTGTATGTCTGTATCTGTAATACAATACAATCATAACAGGTGTAGGTAATAATTACCAGTAAGCGAAGTCTGGAAAATCAATTGGTAGAGAGAGAAGAGTGGGTTGTCTCTACTACTAGTCTCTACAAGTGAATATAGTACCTACAATAGAAATACTAGGGACAGGATACTTGATTTGTCTAACGATTTTACAGATAAAACTCATTTAAAAAAACAAGAGTGAAAATATACAAATAAATTGACATTATTTTCCAACAGGTCTACGATTTACTTATCTCTACAATATCTCTTCTATCCTCCAAATATTATGTTTTACTGTGTTAATATACTTATCTATAGATAACACGCCTTTGGCAACCATAAATATAAATCAATAAAATACTTACCTACGTCAAAATTCCTTTGGCGACAAAATTACGCACACACAGCACGATTTTATGTCTGCCAGACAGCAAAATTAAATGCAAACGCATAAAATTAATGCAATTGAGAAAAATGAGTTAGGTGGGACATGGAGGGTGCAGTAGGATGAGTCACGCGAATTGCCGCCCCATGGCACGGTGCAGACGGCGAGGGCGACCAAATCAATACACGCAGACAACTGCAGTATATTATTCCATTCTATATATATTTAGGACATATTACAGAACTTAGACCAAGGGTGTCTCGACTCACATAGATATTGATTTAAATACCCCTTGCCCCTTACTACAATAACAAGTTGTAGAATATTAGACGCTATAGGAAGTGTATCGATTAGTCGATTAGTCAATGGTTACAATAAATTCCAAGTATTGTCACGTCTTTAACTTCACGTGATATGATGAGTCATATCATCTGGTTTCTGACTAGCAATAGTTTTGTCGAGAGACGGATCAATCAATTTCAAAGTTAGTTTGGCTCGCGACGCGTTTGGATCGTCAACTGTAAAATAAATTAATTAATTTTACGTCATTGTAATCCACTCTTTTAATCCCATTGCGGTCTCCGTAAAAACAACGTACCGTCAGCCACAAAGTAAGATCTCTTATAATTTACGCCCGTCAGTTTTGTAATGCTTTCTGATCTTTTCATACTTAATTATGATGAGAATATTTTCATCGGTAGACTTCTAATTAAATATTTGTAGGTTAATGTTAGGCGTCCGCGGCAATTAGTGCAATGTAGCTGATTCATAGAGAAAGTACAGAGGCACTGAAGAGAAATTTCAGCATTTTAAAGTGATATATTTTGACCCACAGTGAGTTCGTGGCATACGGTACATGAGCGGTTGCAGGTACCGTAACGACTCATATAAAGTGTAGTGCTATTATATCGCTTATCAAGTCATCGTTCGTTATCAACAGATGTATGTGGATAGAATCGAGTGCGTTACCATATATGGTGACAAAAATTGAGTCAGCTTACGATTGGCGGAATAAAATTGTTGCTGATAGGTGTGAACTCTGATAAGGCCGGTTTTATATAGTTATCCTCAAGAGCCGGTTCTCATTTAGTAAGGTGTGCTTGACCGAAGCAGCACGAGTCGTACCTAGTCACTAACTTTATATTTAACAGTAAGTTTCGTTTGCTTTATAATTAAATTGTGGATTTAAACAATTGTAATGGATATAGTTACTTTTGTATAATAAATACATTCGCGACTAGAAGCAGTGTTTTTAGAATTTGTTCGACAGTTGTGAAAATAATACAGCCATATTATGTAATAATATATTACGTAATGCAATAGTGAAGTGATTTTTGTTCGGATTTTGTGTTATAATAGCTAACTGCGTTTTATTTGGGATTTAAACTCTTCCATAGCTGGTTATTAAAAGGATTGTGAACGTACTCCTTTAGGTACAGTTTTCGTGTTATTACATAAACCCTTATCTGCTTATTTCAGACTAATTCACAATGTGCGACGAGGAAGTAGCTGCGTTGGTAGTAGACAATGGCTCCGGTATGTGCAAGGCCGGATTCGCGGGCGACGACGCACCCCGCGCCGTGTTCCCCTCGATCGTGGGCAGGCCGCGTCACCAGGGTGTCATGGTCGGTATGGGTCAGAAGGACTCGTACGTAGGTGACGAGGCCCAGAGCAAGAGAGGTATCCTCACGCTCAAATACCCCATCGAGCACGGCATCGTCACCAACTGGGACGATATGGAGAAGATCTGGCATCACACCTTCTACAATGAACTGCGTGTCGCACCCGAGGAACACCCCGTCCTGCTCACAGAGGCCCCCCTCAACCCCAAGGCCAACAGGTTAGTTCACTCATGTTTGTGTAGAAATAGCAATCGCCCCTTAGAATCTTACTTGCAGCAGTCTGAGTTCACTTTAACGAGTTCCAAGATTCCTTCTCATCGCAACGCCAACCGTGCTGACTTGACCGTTTGTTTCACAGAGAGAAGATGACACAGATCATGTTCGAGACCTTCAACACACCCGCCATGTACGTCGCCATCCAGGCCGTGCTCTCGCTGTACGCGTCTGGTCGTACCACCGGTATCGTGCTTGACTCCGGTGACGGTGTCTCGCACACGGTACCCATCTACGAAGGTTATGCGCTACCTCACGCCATCCTGCGTCTGGACTTGGCCGGTCGCGATCTCACAGACTACCTGATGAAGATCCTCACCGAGCGTGGTTACTCATTCACCACCACGGCTGAGCGTGAAATCGTGCGTGACATCAAGGAGAAACTCTGCTACGTCGCGCTCGACTTCGAACAGGAGATGGCCACCGCTGCTTCCAGCAGCTCCTTGGAGAAGTCCTATGAACTTCCCGACGGACAGGTCATCACCATTGGAAACGAAAGATTCCGTTGCCCAGAAGCCCTATTCCAGCCCTCATTCCTGGGTATGGAAGCCAACGGCATCCATGAAACCACTTACAACTCAATCATGAAGTGCGATGTTGACATCCGTAAGGACTTGTACGCCAACACAGTTCTGTCTGGTGGTACCACGATGTACCCAGGCATCGCCGACCGTATGCAGAAGGAAATCACAGCCCTGGCCCCATCCACAATGAAGATCAAGATCATCGCACCCCCAGAAAGGAAGTACTCCGTATGGATCGGTGGTTCTATCTTGGCTTCCCTCTCGACCTTCCAACAGATGTGGATCTCGAAACAGGAATACGATGAGTCCGGCCCCTCAATTGTACACAGGAAGTGCTTCTAAGCGGCAAGTAAGACTATTCCTAATTTATGATGCCCTACACCAGGCCCCTGAAAGGGCGGCTCAAACTACGCTTGTGATCTTTTGTTTAAGTTCAGTATTTAAAATAGGATGTAAGGTATCGTAATATGCATATTACGTAATTGAAACGGAGCGTTGTCGATTCCGTTGTTTTTGACAAAGATTTTTATTTATTTATAAATCGTTACTAACCTGAACATTTTTAATAAAAGATAATTTATATACCGGTATAAATCTGTAATTTTATTGCTTACTTTCCTTCCTTCTCACTTATTATCTTATAAACATCGTTAGTAGATGATGATTTACCGTTTGTGACAGAAATAATGGCATGAATCTGCATTCCTAGCTGACCATCTAGAGCTTAGCTCAAGCACCTAACTGCATTGCTAGTCATTGACCTTTTTGGTATTAAATGCGGCTCTAGTAACGGTCTTCCATATACCGTATCTACAGTCATAATCTAACATTACATTTCTATATTAATTAGATTACCTACTAATAAACATATTACTAGTAGCAACAAAGCCTCTAAAAATATTGGCATTTATATAAAGATGTATGTAGAAATTCTAGTAGAAATCTTTGAGTCATGTCATGAATGTCATGATTCATGATTCGCGTTCACACTTATCCAGTATACGAAAAGATATAATTGCTTTTAGCGATGATAACTACACAGAATGATGTCCGTTTCTAGGAAAAGTAGAATATTACGTTCGTGCTGCATTTAATATCCCTAATGGAATTGTACCTAGTTATAATATGGGTGCGGTTACCATAATTGTATTGGAACAGGAAAACCGCACCTTCTGTTTTTTCAGGGTGTTAACAGGATATTAGTCCCTCGAACTAGTTAATTTTAGCACATAAGGCAAATGCTAACATGAGTAATTGAATACTATTTACCGCCCGTTACTAACTAAACATCACGTGGCAACAACGTGACATACCTATGGGTACTTACCTACATAGATCAATCAAAATTTTTACGCTCATTTCACTTCCTATGGGATTAATTAAAAAATAATTTTCTCTCAAATATCTATTTATGTATATTATTGAATATTTATGTACGATCTATTTGTTATCAATATCATATAATGATCGTTATTTCGTAACACCTCTCTTAACAACCTGTACCTTCATAACAATATGCAAAATGTTACGTTCGATTGGTTTTTAATTAATTTCTAATACATTTAATTGGGTAAACCTATTCGTAACATGTTTTGGTCTTATTAATACAGTTCTTTTCACCGATTTCTCTGGTGTGAGATATTACCATATCAATCATTTATTTATTCCGTGAAATTTTTGAAGTTGTTTTGATTTGAAGTTGACTCTACCGTGTCCGCGTACCTTTTAAGCATTTCGATTAAAACAACAGGTATAGGGGTAAACAAAATGAAAGAGAAAAATTGAAGTAGGTAAATCAGCTATGAGATTTAAGAACGATTGTATTGGCGATGGTATTGGTACTTGGTGTATTCAGTAGCATGCCCCGAATACCCGGGTAGTTTTTCGTTTTCTTCAAAGTTATTTCAATAAGAAGTTTGCCTTCTTTGAAGTAGTTATCTACATACCTACCTACCTAAATGTATGGGTGCGGTCTTATTTGCAATTTAGTATGTACGATAACGTGTTGCTATCGCAAAGTTAATTCTTTTGCTAGCTTTTAGATATGTTCTGGTCCTGTCCGCGAACGCTTCATTAATTTTGCATTCCACGCTAGCTGTGCACACCAACTTTTCCGTGAATTTTTCTATATTATCTTTATCCTGATCGAATTCTCGAGTTTTGGGCTTCGTAACAACATTATCATTTAAATTGCTACTTACGAACTGGTTCATATTTAACATGGCTTAATGAGATTTTATTTATAATAAGTAAAAATTTGACCATGAACCTGCCCGAAAACCATCAAGAGCAGATACCAACTTAAATATTAGGCAGCAGAACTCGTTGGCTTATTATCGTTAAAGACCAAGACGCTTAGGTAGGTACTTGTTAGTTAGATGTTGACAATTAGGTTGCCAGTTACAGCAACTCAGGGTGAATCGACTCGGATAAAAAACGTTTGCTAGAATAATAAAGTGATATTTCCAAAATTTTGATTTACAAATCTAAAATGCTGAATAAGTCATTTTTCAAGCACCGTTAAAATGTATGATACGCATGAAGGCGTAATTATAACGATATTGAAATGCGAAAATCAACGAATATAAGTAGAAACAAGCTAAATTTATTAGTGAAAACCTAGGTAGGTATCTAAGCTTAGTAGATAAGTACCTAAACCGACACGTCGGAAAAGATTGTCAAAAGACGAAATCTGAATAGACGGAAAAAGAAAACAGACTCGAAAAGAAATCGAAATCTTTTGTTAGGTGCTGAAGAAATTCTTTCAAAATTTAATATTTTCCGAAGACGATCCAACCTTACCTACCTCCTTAGACTAATAACGCTTTCTTTGCCTACCTCATTAACCTGTTTCTTATAGAATTAGACAGGTTAATAAGGTAGGTAAATTTTATTGTAAAACCTGTCAAACTTACGTTAACATTACCCATTTTGACAGTACACTCCTATGCAGTTCTCAATTTTTTACCAAATTGTAAATGTTCTGTACACTTTTCATTGACGGTACCGCCCACTCGACTATGTGCTGTGCATGACTGTGCATAACGTTTTTCACGTTATTTACAGACTATTAATAATCATAAGAGGTATCCTCATTTTTTATGATACCTCATTATGAGGAAAAAAAATATCGAGCAAGATAATGTTTAATTTTATTATTTTTATTTATTGAAATACTAGCTAGTGTATAGATTCTGAAGACTGATTTAATTATTCTTCTTGTTTTTGTGATTGTGTGTGTGTGTTTTTGTGAATGTTATTGTAACAAAAATATGAAATATAAGCAAAAATAGGACTTGACCTAAAGGTCTTAGCTACCAGGTCATAAAATTCCAAAAAAAAAACTACCTGGTGACGAATCTTTTCCGAAACACTGTCGATGACTGAGAGACGAGACGGAATGAAACATACAACGATGAACTTGTGTGAAAATGTTGTAACATGGACCCGACTGGCAATTCCACGTCAACACTAATTGTCATTACATTATGGCAACAAAATACATTACCTATATATTATCTGGGAAGAGTGAAAGTTGTTCAATAAGGTATAATAAGTTGATAGGTGAGGTACACTGAATACAGAGGACAGGTTGCACTGATTGTGGTCACAACCTGATCGAAACTGTTCGATAATAATCAATTGAATGCATAATGCTGATTTTTATTTACGTAATTTTCGGTAAAAGTATATAAAAATAAATAAAATTCAATTGCCATGAATTACTGGAAAACCGACATCAAGAGTACGCAATTTTTTCTTATTTTTTTGTCTTCGTACCTACTTCGTACAGGACTACGTAGTCTACGTACTTATGTACTTAGTACGAAAGAAACTTGAAACAAATTGTCTGTCGCTGTTCTCGCAATCTAAAAAATAATATCCCGTTGTTAGTTGTTTGGTGGCAGGGTACCGCCTTGTCTAGGGCCACCACTGGTATTGTCAAAAGCATTATGAGATCAATACGGTGGCGGATGTACCTAGTGGTTATACTTGGTAGAAATATTCAATAGTTTTTAATAGCTGACCTAGAGTAATGTTCAGTCGAAATCCCAAAATACCCGTTTATAATTAGAACGACACACCCACCGCGCGTCCATTCCGTCTGGTGTGAGCGTAGATATGTGACGTCACATACGGAGTGCATCTGACTACTTGGGTGGGATTCCGTGGGATGCTTGGCGTTTTTGTGTTCATTTATTAACCAATTTCGCTCAATAACGGGCAACAGAACAATTTTGCACTAGGTATGTATTAGGCAGATAAAGCCGTAAATGTTATTTACATTACGAAATTAATGACTTGAAATTACTTTTATAACAATAATTTCGCCTGGTTATTTCACGTTTAAATGCCAAGTTTTATAATGCATGCATTAGTTTCGAGACACTGAAGTAGTTTCGTGCACTGCGCATATTTTTTATAAAACTTATGTCACGCAACACAACGTATAATATAATATTCTGTCTGTGACGCAACGCAACCTAATTTCACCACGCAATGCGACGTGAAACTAGTGTCGCAACACTAGCGGCGCAGAGTAGACGTGTGTTTTTTTCGTCGCGGTGCCGGGCAGCCAAATACGCGCCAAAAATGGCAAATCAACGTTGGTCTGCTGTCAAAAATATAAAACTCATAGAAGAATATCGACAAAATGAGTGCCTTTGGAATCCAAAACACTCCCAATATAAAAATAGAGATGCTCGAGAAGAGGCATACAAGAAAATTATGGATGCCATGCAAATGGAAACTGTTAAAGATGTCGTTACCAAAATACGGATACTTCGTAATACATATAATAATGAATTAGTGAAGAAAAAAAAATATAATACTGCGGGTGTGGGCACTAAGTACGTTTCTAAAATATCTTGGTTACCACATATGAACTTCATAAAAAATTTAAATCGGCGCACCAGAGAAAAGACAAAAAAAGTGAGTATCTTTTTATTCTGTTTATCTACATAGATTTCACGTTTAACAAATCATTCTCTCTTGCCATTCTAGACTTCTGTGTCTAATAAAGTACCTACAAAGTACCCAATTATATAATGCAGTTTATGTATAACAAATTTTGTACTGACGCCAAATACGACCTTGACGCTGCAATGATTCGAAATAACTAAAGATAAAGACGCGGCGCAAAGCATTTGAAGCCGTGTACGGCGCGCGGGCGGTCCATACGCCAGCATCAGTACGTGAAAGAGACCACAACAGTACATTTCTATAGTAAGCATCGAGACGGGACGCACAGCGGCACGCTGTACGCGGCCGACGGCATTTATAGGAGACCATAGCCTTACGCAAGTTATTCAATAAACGCCTTTCACCTGAACGGAGTTCTTTCTTGCCATACGGGATAACTTCCTACAGTACTTATTTTAGTATTTTGTTTTAGACACTAAACATCGAACAAGAAACTGATTCTGAAACCAATAGTGAAGCAAGTGAGTTCACAGTACCACACGCATCAAAAAGAAACAAAAGAAAATTAAAAAATCCGCTTCTTAAAGCAGTTGATACACTAGTAAAAGTTTCTTCGCAGCACTTTTCTAATATTACTGGTGAAGACGAATTTGACCTATTTGGGCGTACTGTAGCTCAGCAGATACGTCAGCTTCCTTTAGAAACTGCTCTTGAAACAGAGGAGATGGTTCTGTCGATCATAAGAAGGCAACGCGTCAGATTATCAATTCCAGCGTCATCTCAGAGCTATTCTTGGCCATCTATGCCGAGCTCTATGGAGTCAATCAGAAATGTGACCATACCGGAGGATCAGCAAGTTTACCGATTCAAATCGGAATTTGTGTCAGTTGCTCCTACCAACAGTACCTGCGACACTACTGACACATATGACCAGTAGAACGACCATATACTCTCATTACCTGTTGCACGCATGACATACTCTAATTTGGAGATAAAATTGGGTTATAGGTAGTACATATTAATATGTCCATAAAATTAAATTGATGATAAAAAGAAATAAAGAATATTTTTCTTACCTGCATTTAACATTTAAATTCTTCGTATACAATTATAATAGCGTCTCCAAGACATCTGCCAATGGATATTGATCAGGATGACTGATAATAATGACTTTAAACTAATTGCCATTGCCATTATTGTAAGTAATAAAGTTATTTGAAGTTTCTATTTTACTTTCAATGCTTCTCGCCATGTTGCCAGGATATAACATTTAGAGATTTATTGGACACATAAGTAATAAAAATTAAAATGATCTTCACTCATTCGAAAATAGTTTATATAGCGCTCAGAATCTTCATCGGCCAATTCAGAGATTAACTGAGTTGCACCCAGATGCATTCTTCCTTCTTCCTTCCCATCCTCGAATCCACAACCGTCTTTTGTTCCAGGGTGACCTTTTTTAATTTTGTATCTAATCATAATAAATATTTATGACGACGACGTTTAGTGTCAAACATAGAGCATAGATGCTGACGGAGCCATTGTATGAGCGATACTTGTAATTTCACGACACTCCGGCTTAATTTTTTGTAAATTTACCTGTGAAGATATGTTTGCAAGGGTTACTTCTAAAGGCTTGCGTCGCTGCAACTAATAATTATGATAAAATACCACAAAAATCGAACAATCTCGTATTTTATCCTGTGCTTACACAAAAAAATATAGGTACCTACATGTTACATACCTAACAAATTATTATTTGTTTTTATTATTAGAATTTTGTAATTAACAGTTGTTACACGGAAAATGTGTCCAACTTATAGGATTATCGTCCAATACGATCCTTATCTGGTAACATCGGTGACTATTCATTTATTAGCACTGGCTTGTTGAACCCTACCTAATTTAATATAATAAATGATAACATTGTTCATCATGTTGCTGGGATTTTTTGTTAGTCTATGATAATTACACTAGAGGCACAGAATAAATAATACTACCTACGTAGAAGCACGGAACGGATGTTATTACGATTAGGTATCTAATGAACCTTCTAATTACCTACTTACTACATAATTTAGTCAACTGTCTATGAGCATTTGAAACAACCATTTCAGCGAATAAATATTTTCAAAACAGGAAACAGGTTAAATAGGTAGGTACTATAAATATTCCCATTTTAAACTAATTTGTGGTTACTGTGAAATCACCTAATCACACAACTCTCCTTTCAACACAACAATATTATTTTGTGAACTACGCAGGTAGGTACCTACCTACTTAGTATGGATGTTAAGTGTAAACGTATGTAATTAAAGCGTACATCGCATAGCGTCAAATATTTGCCGCATCAAAGATCCGACACCCCAGGCCCAGCACGCACACATGGCGCGGCCACCCTGTTGCAGGCGAGGGTCAAGGGCGCGTGCGGGCGAACGATCGATCCCCGTTCGCCCCCTCGCTCTTTCCCCCAACCCGCTGACACCCGCTAAAGTCTGCCTGAGTCTGCCCGACTAGACTGGCATGCGATGTTGGCGGATCACCGAATTATGTGATAAATGTAGACCGTATGTCCATTGGATAAGGTGTAGATTTAAATAAATGTCTGCATATGGAAATTGGTTTACCATGAAATTGAAATTTTGTAGAATTACATTAATAATAAATAAACATAATGATCGAACTTCAAGAATTATTTTGTGGATAAAATTGTGCACATCTTTAATATCTATTGGGTCCAAAATTGTGAAAACCACAAGAACCTTTAATATCCCTTCAGGGTCGGCAGCGCGTGTTGCCCACGTCCATAGGCCACGGTGACCGCTTCCCATCAGGTAGGCCGTGTGCTTGTCACCTGACTTGACTTGACTGACCACTTGTTGTGTGCCACCTAAGTGGTACTTACTTATAAAAAAATATTAAGTTCATGCTTCTTAGGTGCTTCAAGTGTAATTCACTTTTACAAGTACCTAAATGACGGACTTCCAATAACCGTCCATCCCTTATTTTACCACCTTAGGTACGTGTAATTAATAATTATCAAAATTCTTACACCATAAAAGGTTTGATGCCAAAATATTTGTAGATTTGTAGCCCCAGCAGTAATTATTAAGTAATTGTTAAAACTTGAATAAGAAGAGAACCCAAAAAAAATGAGCAAAGCCGATCTCTAATTATGGCGTGACCAAGGGAAACTGGGATTCAATTGTGTGTGCATAGATATGCATGTATTATTTTTTATGCCATTTATCAAGTAAAGCGAAGGCTATTATGTAAGTAAAAAATAGGTAGGTAAGTATACTAAGTATTCAAATTATCTAACAAAATGGTGTGAAAATATGCGATACATAAATATAATGAGATGAAAGTATGTATCAAATATTATACACGTTGCTTAGGTATTATGTTGCGTAATAGTTTCTAACTGTCCAATATTTGAAAGGATAATAACAATTCATTAATAACTTATAAGAAAAATATAATAACCAAAAGTGATAAATTACTAAAGTTTCACGACTGCATCATAAGCGAATTACATAATGTTTCTACATATAATCAGAAGTCTTTAAATGCATAACGAGGAAAAAACTGAATATAAACATTGAATATTTGCTCAAAAAACGACGCAAGCCAAAACAGGGGTTACGGTAGTGGGAATAAGGGTGGGATTAGTGAGTAAAAGGTCTTCCTTTTTCCTCCTACTAACTCCTTAGTTAGTAGGAGGGATCGGCACTCCCCTGACCTTTTGCCCATTCTTCTTTACTTCCTCTCTATTCCATTATCATTTATTAATCACAAATTATTGTAAAAAACATTGTAAAAAATGTAATCCATACTAATACCAATATTATGAATGCGAAAGTAACTCTGTCTGTCTGTCTGTCTGTCTGTTACGCTTTCACGCCTGAACCGCTGAACCGATTTTGATGAAATTTGGTATAGGAGTAGATTAGACCTCGAGAATGAACATATGTTAGGCTATGTTTGGTCGCGATAACCGACATCCACGCGGGCCGCCCGCGGCTCCGGGCAACAGCTAGTAAAAAAATAAACCTGTGCTTTTTAGGTCAGCTAAGTAAACTAGATCTTCTGCAGAACGTAAAAAAATACTTTTCTGAAACCCACTCTAAAATTAATTCTGTCAAAGGCGAGATAACTGCGGGTGAACATACATACCTACATACAAACCAACAAGTCAGTGAAACTCTTTTTGAAGTCGGTTAAAAAGACAACCCGTCTATCGCCTCTTGTTGTCCTTAATTGTCCTTTTCCAGATTCAAATTGATCCAAATAAAAATGAGCCTTATTTGTGACAGATATATAGTTTAAAACAGCGTCTCTAATTACTTAGATCATATATGGTGGCTGGACTTCTATATCTGTATGTAGGCCAGTTTGCATCAGATCGCCGTCTAATGATGCGATCACTCGTGAAACCTGATCATGGACAATTAATTTCTGTTCCAGTTACAGCTGAATTGCGACAATTTTATATATAGTCTTCGAGCGCTTTATGGCTTGAAACTGAAACGCAAAGTTATGTCATGCTCACCATATCCAAGTATTTTGTAAATGAATAGTTCATAAATTTCTTTATCTTCACCATCTTTCACCAAATTTTAGGGTCCAAGATCTGATCACCGTCTTTGGGTTTTGCTCCACACTGTACCCCTAAAGGGAACCATGGAGCATACCAATTTTACCTGTTCTACCACCGGGGGTATAAACCAGGGGTACAGAGGAGCAAAAGTGCAAAACCCATCTTTTTTGTTTAATTTGCAGGGTTTTTATGGCAGCGGGAATCGATCAATATTACACATATACAATTTTGTAAAACTCATGCTTCGAATTAACAAAAAATACGTAATTAATGTTATCATTTCCTTCCAATGTTATTACTTCCCTTTCCTTCCATCTGCATACTCCTGAGTAAGAAAGGCGTGAGTATTTATATATTATGTATGTAATTATATAATAATGTACGTGAACGGAAAACAAAAGTAAAAGTGAAGTGATGAATGGAGGGCATGAATTAATCGAGCCATGTGTTATATTCATTCCCTCTGAATCAATTCACAATTACCTATAAGGTGTTTGAAAAGAAAGTATAATAAGAAAAAAAAATCCAGGTCGGCAATGTAATCGGTAGTAGGTACGATCGAACCCTTGGGCACAAAATCGTAGTGATTCTATTACAATATAGTATACGGTAACTCTAACGGTACTAAAAGACTATTTTCGAGCATACAATAAAATGCACAACCAAATTCACGTCCAATTCCATTTTGACATAGAAAATTCACTTAACTATGTCCATAGAATTTCATACTCCGACCGTAATACTAGATTTTGCATTAAGTCCATTTCCAATAAGTCTTTGGCTTGCAACAATGTTGGAATCGAACCCGAGTCACACGAGAGAAACCTCAAGTCAAGCATAAACACAGCACAGCAGCCGTTTCCGAGGTGTTCAATAATTTAATTTTATGAAAATTACATAACAAATGATTAGTTAACAATAAAATTGCAAAATGACAGTCGAATCGGAATAAATCTTCACTCCAAATGCTTTCGACTACGTGATCGGCATTTCATTTTAATATTTGCGGGCGGAGAAAGGCTTTAGGTTATCTTGTATTCGATTATTTGTCAATTACAGGCGGGTTTTTATCCAACGACAGAGTATTTTTGCAGAATCATTAATCTCTAAGATGTCGCGTCAGCTGACTTTCGTGTCACTGAACGGAGTGTACTTAAATGTACAAGTCACCTCTAAAAATGTTTTCTTTGGAACGAATATGACGCTTGAATAAAATAGAGGGCAAGGATAACTCAGTGATCGATAGGTAATTGTCTGATAACTAACTGTATGATATAAATTGTTCTAGATCTTACATTATTAAACTTTTTTTATACCACTTAGGTGGCAGACAAGAACACGGCCCACTTGATGGGAAGCGGATACCGTGGCCTGTGGACGTGTGCATGCAACACCAGGGACGTCACACAATTGTTCAAACTTTTCATGCGGAAGGCGGAGGATAGGGCGCTGTGTCGCTATGAGGCACATTGGGATAGGCCCATGTCCAACAGAGGACTACAATAAATTATGAGTATTATGACAGATTATTTATTTAACCGTTAATTACCTATACCTAGTTCTAGAACTAAACACTTCGGAGTCGCAGCATCGCTCTTCTAAAAGTTCATTATTTGGTTAATTTTGACTAAGCCTACCCTTTTGACGCCTGCGCCAGAGCCTCTTCCGTCAATCAGCAGGTCTACCGGCTTGCAGCTTAGGATCTAAAGATCGTGGAGGGGCTTCCCAATACACTCTATACGTCCAAATACGTTGTATAATCATGTATTATGAACAAATTCGCCAATTTCAACTTATCTTTTGCATAAAATTTCTAAAACTATCACATCGAGCCTAAACCGTTTCAAACCAGTAGATTAAGTCATTAATTATGTGGATGATGCATATGATTATGTGTGTTTGGACTGTCTACTTTTATTATTCAAAGTACCGCGGTAAGATGGCCACGGTATGATGTAATGCGAAAATGCTTATCTGTTACTTTTTACGATTTTACTGCTAGCTAACGAACCTGTTTTTTTAATTTGGCTAAGACGTTTCTAATATAATATACTATTATATAAAAAAAACTAACTGTATCTGTACATTGGACATATTTGAAAGAAATATTTGGGTTATGTTAAAATGTTAATTGAACGATTTTGAACACAAAATAAATAAGGAACTTCGTTCCCAAATATTTTTGTTTGGTCGCGATAGACGCAAAAACTCCTGAACAGATTTTGATGTCATTTTTTTACAAGAAACATCTTGGTCAGACTTAAAATCTGTCGTATATTTGATTGCAATTGCTTAAGTAGAACCGAAGATATGCCTAAAATAACGATAGGTAACCAATCTCCGCACGGGCGGAGCCGCGAGCATTAGCTAGTATTTTATATTAGCATGCCTAACATGCCATCATAACTGGACTTGATGAGTAGGTATAGGTTGTAAGAGGTAAGAGTTATAATAGTTATCACAAGTTAAGTAAAACTTAAATAATGATTTTAATAGTCGCTAGTTGGTGTATAGAACAAAAGACATCGACGAAATGCAGCCAGCGAGCAGTGGTGATGATGATGATGATGATGATGATGAAAATATACGTCAATTTGACATATTATATTTCTTAAGTTAGTTATTATTTAATGACTTAAGAATTTTAGGAGAAAGTGGGACTTAAGTTTATGACATGCAAAACCGCAGCTTCTCAGTTGGATCAAATGATTCATGAAAATCATGAATCATGACATAAAAATGCGAAATGTACTTTTTCATTAACTGAAAATTTTGTGAACAGCCATGATTCTCATTCTTACTCTATACAATTTATAAGTTTCCAATCTGTGAAATAGGTGCAAATAACCAAAATGACGGGACCAAAACGAAAAAAAATAGGATTCAGCGCAAAAAATAATTAAAATCTTAATAAAAATCGAAATCCACGCGAAGTCGCGGGCATAACTTGTTTACTCATAAAAACAATTGAACATTTGATCGGAGTTCCTGAAGTTATTTGATTCTGGAACTGTCCTCGATAGAATTTATAAATGCTAACTATACCCCGATTTTTAATTCTAGGCAAGAAAATGACATTTGCAGTGTTGCAGGTTTTTTGTATCAAATAAATAGTGATGTGGTTGAATCGAGTTTTCCAATTATAAGTTAGTCGTGAGTCGAGATTATAATTCTTTTATTAAATATATAAATAAAATTTTTATATAAATAAAAATATGTAATTTACGGTAATTAAACAGAAAACATACACAGTAACTAATTAAATCTATATATTATATAAAATCAATTGCTGTTCGTTAGTCTCGCTAAAACTAGAGAACGGCTGGACCGATTTGGCTGAAAATTGATGGGGAGGTAGCTTAGAACTAGAAGAAGGACTAGGATACTTTTTATCCTGCCACAGGGATAAAGTATGCCACGGGCGAAGCTGCGGGACACAGCTAGTATTCTATAAAAAATATTTCCGTCGTGTAATGTATTAGGCGAGCATAAACTGCAAAGAGGTTCATTCACTGATAAAAATAAAGAATGACTAAAATATCTAGTCTATTGATTGCCAAACATCACTATTGTAGCGGGTCACACTTTTTTGTATCAGTGACAGTTGCAGTTGTCATTTTCTTGCCTAGAATTAAAAATCGGAGTATACTAATTATTATCCTAGCGACTCCTCTGACTGTACCTTTTTACCCGACTGCCGAAGAAAGGAGGGTAATGTTTTTAGAACCTGAACCTGCTGCTGCTGAGCTGTACCTACCTATGGGCAAAAATTCAAACAAGTATGGTAAAGAAAAACAAATCAAATCAAGTTCACATCGCCTACTGCACACATTGTAGTGGAATTCAAAAATGGTTGTTCTCAGTAATCTTAGCGACGTCCTTATATAGCAAAGGATTTCGTTTATGGAATCGTTCAAGGTAAAGATGCCCTTGAGTCACCGCCATCTGACTGACCTATTACGATTTTAAATGGACCATCACATACATCTTAGATAAATACAATGTGAACGTGAATGTTTTGTACTTGATTTGACCAAAAAAAATACTAGGTTTGTTAAGCCGGCTGCTGTCCGGCACAAAAAATGTGGTCACTTTCGTTTTGTTTTGTTAATTTAATTCATTTCGCTTTGAGTACATTTGGCTGTCATCTGTAAAGACGCGAAACTACCTATATTATTATTATTATCTAATACGAGTAAATAATAAATTTTGCAACTATGCAGGGGAATCATTTAAAAGATATTTTATGGAATTTAGATAAATAAGTACTCGTAATTTCTGCAAAGATTTAAGAAAAGTAAATTTTAAAATTTATAAAACTTACCTATTAGAACACCTATAATAAAGTAATTAGGACCTGCCTATACTTAACTTAGGCGTTTTTATGAGTGTTCCTAACTATGAACATAATAATCGGCCCCGCACCACTCTCTTTTCAGTCCAGAACGATGACTCAAGTCTGATAATGTACCTAAGTACCTAAGTATCTAGGTACTTGATATGCAAGTACAAAGCGAATAACAGCTGTCACAACGACAAGGTCTGAAGTATGGCACATCCTTAAATGATTCACATTGGATTCACACCATACGAGAAAAATATGATTTTAGTATTCTGAATTCGAAACCTTTTACAATACAATGGCCCAATGAGTTAGTATTCTACGCGATGCGTCGTATTTCCTTCGTTGAGTCATTTCTAGTGAATACTGAACTTGTATGGAAGTAGTATCTTCTACTTATAGCTTTCTCATTAAAACATTCATGACAGATTATTTATTTTATATTGCTTAGCCGGATTTCCATGCCCTTTAATTTTTTTCTGCAATAAAATTGTTGATAACTATTGTAGAATTTATCATAACTATGTAACTTATTTAATTACTTTAATTGCGTTTCGATCGTTAAGAAGTTAAGATCTCAGACTTAAGATCTAAGACTCCCAAACTCACTTCAGGCTCCCAAACGAACTACGGAAACAACGCGAGACGCATAATTTATTGGAGACTTGTTCCCAAGTAGCAGTAAGGGATGTCGCAGATTAAAGTTTTGGATGTTCTTTTTTTGATTAACTATGGGCTGACTTAGGTATGTATTTTAATACTGTTGTATTTTTCGCATCGGAAGTTATTTATTTTATCTGTGAGTCAGACTGAGTGGTGTTAATAAGATAAATAAGTGTGTATGTACCAGGGTATTCAAACGTTTATTCGATGTGTCATACATTACGTCCATTGAAAAGTACAAAACTTGTTTGAACAAATGTTTTGAAAATATCACAAGTACTTTTGTTTAGTAACGTTTCAAATTATCATAATCTGCGTAGACTGTAATAACGTGTAGGAAGTTACGTAATTAAATATGTAGTGATGTCCCGTGATTAGCATAAACCAGATCTGTCAGCATTAAATTAAAAAATAACACGTAGGTTGGCAAGTAAATGAGAACAGTGAATCTCTACGGCATGCGGCATGTGCCGCATGTGTGATTTTATAATAATCCTTCCAACACAAATTCTTGTCGTCTGAGGTTTATAGGTACTTTTTTCATACTTGTATACCTATAGCCCGTCCCTTAAGTATATGCGTTTTTCTGTATACATCTCATTATACTTTTTTTTAATCCAAACCCAAGCTAGCATGCTTTCTTTTATTTTATTGAGACACAGCAATGAGGTACACTCACATAGAATAAAAAAAAATGGAAGTTTGTACTGTAAGTCAATTTTAGTAGGTAGGTACTTTTTTTGTCCTGAAGAAATCCCCACGGATACAAGTTTTTCTTTTTTTTTTTCATGTGGAAATCGCCACGGATACCACCCTCGTTGGCCATCGGAGGTCCGAGGTTGTTGTGTCAGACTTGGACCGACTAAAACCTATGTTACCTTACTGGAATTCAGCATGATTTTTTTTAATACTTCGATTCTTTTCGATTTATGCCATAATCAGTATTATATTTATACCAATTGACTACAATCCTGTCAGATCGAAGGAAAGTTTCTCATGCCAATGGAAAGTCAATTTGAAGCCTAATCCACATAATAATGTTTTAGCTTATAGCTTATTAACTATAGGATTATAAATTATGAAAACCGCTATTTTCACGGAAGGAAGCATTTACCATTCGCCGACAGGTGAGTCACTCGTCTGCGTCTGTGGTCTGTGCCAAGTGGCAATAAAAAAATTAACTGTTTCGAAAATCTTTTATCTGGTTTCGATTCTATGAAAAATGTTCAGAAAGGGAGTTTATTCTATTAAAATCAATAAGATACTTATTGATTTTAATATAATAAACTCCCTTTCTAGTTATATAAGCATTGCTTTACCAAGTGAGCTACATAAACCTGAAGGGCGATATTTTGCAGGCAGGCAGGCAAAAAAGAGGTAATGGTTCTTAAGACAGTTTCCTTGTAGGTAATAATATATGACATCAGTCTTCCCATACTATCCCAGGTAAAAGATAGTGTTAGTAGGTATAACTTATGGATGTAGGCACTAGGCACCTATTTCATTTGTTAACTAATGCTTCACTAGCAGCAAAAAAAAAGTTGCATTGACTAGTTCTATAGATAACGTCATCGTGATTACAAACGTAAGGATTGTCTGCCTAATAAAATTGTTCATAAACATCTGTAACCGATTATTTGTAAACTTCTACACGACCGAATGTCAACATTCAACTATCACTGCACTCACCGAGGTGAAGCAACACAGCCTATGAAACATACACACAAAAAAAAAAATTACTCATGGGTCATGCACGTCACATAACTTACAAAGAACAAATTAGTGGTCTCCCCGAAGAGAACTTGAATATTGACTCATCGATGTAGTACGCATGCGCGACTCAAACATGAGTCACACAGTCTAATGGCCGTTCAGATAGGTTAACGCGGTTTAATCAGCGTTGTTTAAACAACCAACGAGACGCAGAATCGCAAAGGTTAAAGTATAGTGACGTCTATGATCTATGACCACTATTACTCCACAATTTCTAACAGACTTTCATTGAATCTTTACAATTTAAAAAATAATCAGAAAGTACGCCGCAACATTCTCACGTTTTTGCGCGAAACGGCATTGCAATGTAGCTAGTAATGTTTCTTTCTAGACTTGATTATTTAGATCACGGGGTATTGTCACACGAGTTGCTGACAGTTTTACCAGTTCAACAGAAATATACTCGTAGACAGGGTTACCATTTAGGAATTTGATAAGTCCTGACAAAAAGCCGGACATTTCGATAAAAGTCCGGACACCTCGTTGCAAGTGGCACGGGGGGGGGGGGGTAGGATGCGAATTCCCACAGAGCCAAACTTTAGTGAAAAGCTGGGGTATAGTCTCCATGGTTACCATTCCTGATATATCGCGACTGTAAGAGTTATTTTTTAAAACTGCTGAACGGATGGATTTTGATGTGGTTTTCTTATTAGAAAAGGTCTTGCTTAGACTCAAAATTTACCGTATGTTTGGTTGTAATTGGCTAAGTAGAACCAGAAATATGGCCAATAACGACCTAAAACGAATGCGGCCAAAGTCACGGGTATAAG
Organism: Lithosia quadra; assembly: GCA_963576445.1. Classification (NCBI taxonomy): domain Eukaryota; kingdom Metazoa; phylum Arthropoda; class Insecta; order Lepidoptera; family Erebidae; genus Lithosia; species Lithosia quadra. The sequence continues at coordinate 13,056,900 of OY754884.1, read as the reverse complement.
TTTGTATAAAACGTAGTTAATAGTGTTCATAATTCTGGATAATATAAAATATTATAGGTCCAGCAGTATGAACACTATAATCGTACCAAGTTTGATCAAAATCCCTCCAGTAGTTTCTGATTCATGCGTGCACATACAGACAGACAGAAAGACAAACAACTTACTGATTTTATTTTTTGCATTAGTATTGTATCGATCACCAATCATCCCCCAATAGTTATTTTGTACATTTATAATTATTTAATGTACAGAATTGACCTTTCTACAGTTCTAGAAGAAGATATACCATCTAATTTAAAAAGTCCGGACAAATTAAAAAGCCGGACAAAGTCCGGACAAGTGCCCAAAAGTCCGGACAAGTGCTTAAAAGTCCGGACATGTCCGGATTAATCCGGACGGATGGTAACCCTACTCGTAGATAGGTACTCAATCGTTAAAAAATACTTAAATTACTGGAAGTAGTAGGCCGCCCTTAACCCTAATGCGTCACCAGTTAATGTAGACGGTGTAATGACTCCAATGAATGACTCATTGTCGCGATATTTGATGTTCGTAGCTCTTAATAATAATAAAAAATACAATGTCTATTTGTGTATAACTACTATACTTACCTCATTCATACTACCTACTAAGATGTTTGATACTATTCTCGTACTGTAGGAAATGGATTTGTTTATTTTTCAAGTTCTTTTTGATGAGATCACGTCAAATAAATTGCTCGCTAAGTACCTACCTAAAGCGTTAGTTGATGGTAACTTAACTTCCTTCCTTGTTATTACAAAATAAATAATAACATCTGATTTAAATCGCTGTTTTTTAACTGCGTATATACCAAAGACCATGATAACTAGTATTATACCTACTTGTACGTTAACATTATTTTGTTGTGTCCTCTACGGATGTACCTAATCTGTGGTATGATTTTTTTGTAAGTATGTATTATAGATTTGGGCCCTACTATGAGCTCTTATAACAATTCAAATGCGATGCAGCTCAACTCAGGGACAGAGATGGCCCTATACACGGTGTATAGCTCCATCTCTTTCCCTGAGGTCAACTGCATCGAATTTGAATTACTATAAGAGTTCATAATATGGGACCTGTTTTGCCTGTTAAAATCGGACTATTGTAGGTGTATGCTGGGGATTGTTGCAAACTTAATAGTCATGAATACAAATATTTATGTGCATTGAGCGGGAATCGAACCTGCGACTTTTACCGTTCCGTTCCGGCCGCGCCGTGTGTCGTCGTAGCAGTAGCAGTATTCGACTGCTACGATGCTCTACGAAAATTTAATATAAGTACTTAATAATAAAATAAAAAATCTAATTGTGAATATTTTTATATTTTTTCTATTAATTTTATATTAAGTAGGTAGGTATGTACACATTACATAGGTACCTGCTTACTTGACAAGTAAAAGTAGTACTTATGTGTAAGTAGGTACCTAATTAGGTGCGTTTCATTCAATTTTACCTATCTATATTTTGGCACATTAACGTAATGAACTTCATTGAATGAAACGTGAAATTCAGCACATACGAGTAGGTAGTAACAAGTAAGTTGTCTACGATTCGTAGTAAAACGGATTTATCTATCGTCTTTGCTTTTACTGAATTGTCAAATAATGCACATTGCTTATGACCCTCTGCTGCTAAGGTAGGTAGTAGTACGTAACGTCCATAGGTCGCGGTGACCGCTTTCTATCAGGTAGAATGGCTGTTTCTTACTATGGGGCCGGTACCTAGGTACGTAAGTTGAAGATAACGTAAGTAGTGGGTAGGTAGGTAGGTATGACAGAAACTAATCATAGGTGGGTACCTACTTGTCAAAAATGTAGACCATTAACTAACTTAGAAGTCATAGACCTTAGACTAGAAGAATAATTCTTGTAGTCTGAGGCATAGACAATAATTCTATGAAAAAAACCTAGTAGGCTTTTTGGCATTTAATTTACCTAATGTAAATAGCTAGGTAATAGCGGTAATAGGTACCTACCTATAAAGTTTAAAAGAAGTATGTACCTACCTAAGTACCCACGTCCTATCTAAAAAAAAATAGTATTATACGACTAATTGAAATACACCTTAACTACTCTCGATTTGTTTGCTTTATACAACCTCCAAGACCCCGCTAAGTTATTTGCCGCCTCATGCAGACGTTATTGAATGGATTCGTTTTGCTACTAGACACTAATACAAGCGCAAAAGTTATGTTTGTGTTTGTGTGCGCAATGTAGGCACGACGACCGTTGCCACCTTCGACCAATCAGAACTCTGGATTTTACGGATTGCCATATATGGTAAGGCCATCGGTTGCGGCAAGTGGGGAAGTTGGGCGAGTCCATTACTGCGGAAAAAATATTTATATTCTTTATTCGAATATTGAACAATTGCTTGACACATGTCTGTTAGATCTGTCAGTAGGTGCATTTTGGAGGTCGTTTTGTTATTTACAGCGACATAATTAGTAGGAAAATTTTGCATTACTTAGCACCCGTAGAGGTCCGTTGGGCGAGTCGATTGTGTCGCGGGGCGCCGGCGTACAGCGTATTCTAGTGAAGCAGATCGACCGACCTCCACGAGCGAGCGAGCAACAGAAAGAAACCGGCCGGCATTCATTTCTCACGGTTCGCAAACGCTGCGGTTATTAATTGTTCTCTTCTCTGCACGACTGTTATCTGGTATGTAAATCCTATTATTTAAATAAGTAATTCTATTTGTGTACGTTATCTAAACTTGAGACGAAATGTCGAACTAATAGTAAAAATTCTCTCTGAAAATGTGTTCATTTGATCTCGTAACTTGCTGATGATACTTTATTATCCAATTCCAATTGCCAATTGGAATCATAGGTAGGTATGGGATTCACGTCACAGATCGCATTCAATCTGACATCACTTATCACAATAAGGTAGGTAGGTACATCTGCATAATCTGCCATGATCAATGATGTCCATGTCGTCGTGCAGGTAGGTACCTATTGTATAGCTGTCTTTTCGGAAGTGTGCTAATATTTATACTTATTGGAATTTCATACCTACCTATCTAAATAATTATTCATGTGAGAAGTAGGTAAATATTGAGTGTTGTTCCTTCTGAAGCGTCTGTCTGATCGCCAAACGCTCAATGTGAACGCTCTTTGAGATCTCGACGTTATCAAGTGCGGCGCTATCAGTCAGCGGCGGGGGTGTGAGGCACGTGAGGGGGGTACGCGCAGGCTCCCTGCAGCGGAATACCATATATGGCCACGAAAACTCATGTATTGTGCCGTACTGCGCGATTGGCTGAGAATCCGCTGCGGCGGGGTAGGGGCGCCCCGGTAAACCAGCCTCATTTATATACTCAGCCTGCCGCGTTCGCCGACATTCCACCAAGTGAGCTCGAGCAGTGGCGTTGTACAGCGATACCGAGGCTGTGCAATAGCAAGTTAATTTATTTATTTATTAGGACTATTTAATTAAAAGTAAGTTGATATTGATTGAGGTGTCATCAATATTTTTTGTGTTGTTTAGTGATGTAGTGGCGTGAGGAAATAGTGCAATACCATTAGTGAGTGCGGGTCAGTGACACGTTAGGGTTGGGCCGTATACTGTCAACCGGGAGTCTAGGATAGCCGGTTGCGGTAGGGCGTGGTCGTGATCGGGTTCCAACCGACTTTGCTATATTTGAACTTGAACGGTTATTTGTCCAATTAGAAAGTAACTCATCTTGTGAACGGCTTTCTCGGTCAGTAAGAGTAACCCACCCGCCTTAGTGAAAAGTGGACAAGCCGCGTCATGTGCCACGTTTTTTTTTCACTGTCCATAGACTCGCACATGAAATCTCGCCTTATTTGGTTCCAATTCGCGACTTCGACGCCCACTTAGCATTGTCCCGTAAAGATTGCGTGTGGGTCTTCCACCCACCGGTTCTCTATTAGGACATGAACATATTAAGCCATCTTACAAATTTAGTTCTGTTCTATAAGTTGATTAAATAGCAAAGTTTAATTATTTTTTTTGCAACTTTCAGACTAATTCACAATGTGCGACGAGGAAGTTGCTGCGTTGGTAGTAGACAATGGCTCCGGTATGTGCAAGGCCGGGTTCGCGGGCGACGACGCACCTCGCGCCGTGTTCCCCTCGATCGTGGGCAGGCCGCGTCACCAGGGTGTCATGGTCGGTATGGGTCAGAAGGACTCGTACGTAGGTGACGAGGCCCAGAGCAAGAGAGGTATCCTCACGCTCAAATACCCCATCGAGCACGGCATCGTCACCAACTGGGACGATATGGAGAAGATCTGGCATCACACCTTCTACAATGAACTGCGTGTCGCACCCGAGGAACACCCCGTCCTGCTCACAGAGGCCCCCCTCAACCCCAAGGCCAACAGGTTAGTTCACTCATGTTTGTGTAGAAATTGCAATCGCCCCTTAGAATCTTACTTGCAGCAGTCTCAGTTCACTTTAACGAGTTCCAAGATTCCTTCTCATCGCAACGCCCGTGCTGACTTGACCGTTTGTTTCACAGAGAGAAGATGACACAGATCATGTTCGAGACCTTCAACACACCCGCCATGTACGTCGCCATCCAGGCCGTGCTCTCGCTGTACGCGTCTGGTCGTACCACCGGTATCGTGCTTGACTCCGGTGACGGTGTCTCGCACACGGTACCCATCTACGAAGGTTATGCGCTACCTCACGCCATCCTGCGTCTGGACTTGGCCGGTCGCGATCTCACAGACTACCTGATGAAGATCCTCACCGAGCGTGGTTACTCATTCACCACCACGGCTGAGCGTGAAATCGTGCGTGACATCAAGGAGAAACTCTGCTACGTCGCGCTCGACTTCGAACAGGAGATGGCCACCGCTGCTTCCAGCAGCTCCTTGGAGAAGTCCTATGAACTTCCCGACGGACAGGTCATCACCATTGGAAACGAACGATTCCGTTGCCCAGAAGCCCTATTCCAGCCCTCATTCTTGGGTATGGAAGCTTGCGGCATCCATGAAACCACTTACAATTCAATCATGAAGTGCGATGTTGACATCCGTAAGGACTTGTACGCCAACACAGTTCTGTCTGGTGGTACCACGATGTACCCAGGCATCGCCGACCGTATGCAGAAGGAAATCACAGCCCTGGCCCCATCCACAATGAAGATCAAGATCATCGCACCCCCAGAAAGGAAGTACTCCGTATGGATCGGAGGTTCAATCCTCGCTTCCCTCTCAACCTTCCAACAGATGTGGATCTCGAAACAGGAGTACGACGAGTCCGGCCCCTCCATCGTGCACAGGAAGTGCTTCTAAGCGAGCCGCAGAAGGCTGCCGACAGCAGCTCGCGGCCCGGCCGGTTCCGCGGCCGGCTGCTCAATACAGGCTTGTAATCTCCGTTAATTTAATTGTACGTAAGATATTATTGTAATTAAATCGTAATAGTGACGGCAGGACGGAGCGCGGCGCCGCGGGCGCTCCGACCGCCGGCCTCGGTACTGCACTCGCCAAAGGATCTTTTGTAATCTCATGAATGATGATTGTATGTGCTGAAACGGATAAGACTACTTTCTTACTAGGTCATTTATAAATTATAAAAAATATGAAAATACAAAAAAAAATCCGAAAAATTCATCTGTCTTTTCTTTACTCCCGTCAACATTTGTAAACAAACCTCCCAGTTTGATAACTACAGAGCTCAACGACCGACATTGACCTAAGTAACAGAAATAGAACGAACTTGGCAATGATCGAACATAAATAGCTCGCATTCCTGTCGATGTTGGTGGCATACAATGTTATCTCGCGCTTTAGAGCGGCTTGCGACAGCTTTCTAATAAAGTCAGAATATTAGATTTGGGATAGTTTTATTCAGAAAGTTGGGTGAGATGTAGGTAGGTATTTTATTTTGGGATTTGTATGGGCATTGGTGTGATACCATTATGTATAGGTACCTACCTAAAATCGAAATCAACGACACCACCCTTTATTCCCACACACGTCCCCGGTCCCTGATTATTTTAAGTCCTTCAAAAATAAGCGAAGGTTCATTATAATACATTCATACATATATAGGTACAGGTACCTACATACAAATCACGCCTTTTTCCCATTGGGGTAGGCAGAGACAACATCTTTCCACTTGCTACGATCTTGGCATATTCCTTTCGCTTCAACTTTCATAAATTGTTTTCATACATGCAAGGATATACCTTATAATAGGTACCTACGTTATATCCTATAAACAGTTTGAAAATTAATCTGATGGAAGGATTTGGCCGTGCCAAAACAGTGCATCTGCATCCTGCTTGACGGACGCATGGTAGGCCTAGAATCCTTTCGTATGAATGCATTATACCTCGCGCCTTGAGAAAATAAATGTCTCGTCTTGGCGGGGTCACACTACCGTGCCCCTCTGGCCTCTAGATTACGTGGATGAATAATTGTCAAAACAAAATGGTAAAGGGCAGCTAACAACAAATTTGTCTATCGTGACGCGGACGAAACGGTCCGATTGATTTTGTTTACATAACCTACCTACCTATAAATTGATGTGGGTAGATAAAGATAATTAATATTTTGAAATGCAATAATGGAATTGAATATGAAAATAAATATAAAGTAGGATAATTCTTCGTCTTTTCACATTGTATTTGTTACCTATCTAGTTTTTAGGCTTAGTTAACGGTAAAAGTTGCCCAACACTAAAATGTTTATAGACTTGATCAAATTGAAATAGGGTAGGTACCTAAAATAAATCACGTCCACGTGAATGTCGGTTTCCGCATTTTTTGACCAAGTAAACCCATTGAGATCAAACAGTAGGTACGTAAGATTTTAAGTCTGACCAAAACCTATCAAACAAAAAAAACCGCATCAAAATGACTGCCTCGGTGGCGTAGATAGCTGGTACACCCTGGTTACACTTTGGTTACACTATAGAATTTCCTTTAGGTGTTGTATACTATGGGCTTGATAATCAAAAACCAACATGTTCAGCAGCTCAGGATGACGGTACCTACGACGTGATAAACTGAACAACCAAAAGAAATCTTGTGACAAGTGGTTTGTTTAGAATTTAGAACGTAATAACTAACTTGGAGCTTGCTTTGTTTAGCAAGTCTCTATAGCACACATGACCTAGATTGTACTTGGTTTAGACTGTTTAGAAAGAAGTTTGTCCAATATTTACAAAAAAATAGCTAATTCTTTATTTAATGTACAGTGTTACACGTATATCCCAGGTGGTGTAGGCAGAGACTACGTATTCCCATTTGCTACGATACTGACAGACATAAGTACACCTATCGCTGCTTCTAATCTATACCTACTATTGTAAAATTGCAAGGTAAGCTGTTGTGTCATTAAAGGTATTTAAAAAATACTTGGGTTATATGAACGATTCTGAAGTGACTTTTTTTTCTAAAATTTTTGTCTAAATAGACAAGAATTTTCACGAGAGAATTAAAGTAGCCTAAGTTACTCCTTGTTCCATCAGCTATCTACTAGTGAAATTCCGTCGAAACCGGTCCAGCCATTTCAGAGATTAGCCGGAACAAACAGACAAAAATTGTTAACGTTGTTTTGGTACCTATATAATATATGTGTATACAACCAAATGCACTTAGTAAGAACCTGTTATTACAAACATACACTAAAATTGTATTTATTTGTATAGAAAAGTGTGTCGTACCACTATTAAGTAATCTGCAGTCGTACGGCGAAATAATCGATTTTGTGTTTCATTACCTAACCATTTGCTACGGTCTTATCAATAATCATAACTATGATAGACATACATTGGCATTTAATAACGAAGCGACATTCCGTGGTTCCTACCCTAGAACAGGTAAAAGTGTAAAACAGCTACGATAAAATTAAAAGACTAGTCATTAGAACAGAGTTTAATTAATAAAACAACGATATTCCATACGACTTTTATTCGAACATCACAAATATCTTCACATAATTAGCAGTATCTTAAATCGGTTAGTTAAAAACGTATTACAAAATTAACGTGATAAAAACAGTGTCAATACTCATAAAATACCATCGAATGTAGCATTCAATGTACACAAAAATAAAGATTAGCTGACAAAGATTGTTACTTATATCATAAAGCTTGCATTTCAGTTTTAAAAGTATAAAAAAAGGACCGGTTATTCTGAATATTGAAGCTCAATTGCATCGTTTCGCGATAGGATGCCCAGTTAAAAATGATAAAGAACACTTTATTATTGAAATAAAACGAATTCTATCGAGACATTTCGTGATATTTTATTATTTACATTATCCCGACGTTTCGGTTGCTTTTCACCAACCATGGTCACGGCGAAGTCTGTCGGGGACTGTAAATAATAAAATAACACTAAATAAATAGCAATAGAATCACTTCAAAGTGGTTATTCAATGTGTAAAGTTCGTGTAAACTTATGACAATATCAACACTTTATTAAAGTGCTTTGGCTATTTATATTATGTTGTCCTTTCCATCCTGCAATCTACGTTTAAAATACAACAGTAGGTACAAATTATATAGGTAAGCACTTATTTTTTTATGAATTTGAAAGTTGAATCTATAAATACATAGTTTAGGTAAATGTTAGTTTGTCATATTAGGCAGACTTTTTCCGAGATCTCGATGTATGTGTAAGTTTAAACAATGTGTCTATACAGCGCTTATGATACATATTGATCAATGTCACAAGTCCGTAGAAATGAGATAATGCAAAGAACAAAAACAATCGATTGATGATCATGTGGTATTCGAGTGAAATTAATTCTTGGTGCAACGATTGCTTCTCATTCTATGAAAGCGTGAAAGTAGATATATATTACTGTTAGTGGTAACTTTATAATATACTAATACATTATCAAAACGATGGGACGACAAATAAGTCTTATTTCGAAGGATTCCTAAATATATATTAGAGATATAACAGATTTTAGGCCCTATTTTGTATCGATATATGCAAACAAGATAAAATCCACACAATTATTAATAGGTACATACAAATTACAAATAAGACAGTAATTACAATTACGTAATGCATAGTCTATTACGGCTTGCTGACGTATTCCTAATGACGTCATCAGTACGCCGTTATAACCTATGCTGCTATTAGTGAATCAATTTGGTCCGAAAGGATGCAGTGACCATAATTATGTTCACAGTAAGTACAGTCAGTAAAAAATATTTTGCATTTGATTTTGCCTTGCATGCTGCATGGCTGCATGTAGTTCTAAAATGCGCCAGTATGATTTCTGAAAGCTCCTTTGGAACAACTAATTATAATTTTTTGAGATGGATGTAAAATATATGCGATGATTCAAAGTGATTTGAAAACTTATAAAACGAATAATAAATTCTTTAAAAGATCTATTTGGCAATATTCTTAAATACAATAATGATTAGAACAATAGATATTCTTTTTTATGATTTGACGAAACGCTTTTTTTCGACACCATAATTTTTATTAATATTAAACATAGTTAAAATAGGGCCCTTGGAAGTGTAGTGATATAAAGCAGTGCTCCTAAAATATGTACTAAATAATCTAACGCCTAATAAGATCCTCAGAACGTCAGCAAATATACCACTACCAGCTAATTTAGTTTGAGACAAACCTTAAAACACTTAAATTTATATTGGCATAGAATTTATTAAAAACTAACTGGACTAGCTCCTTCTCTAAACCTATTATAAACTAAAAACTATTGTTGATTTAGAAACGAGATGTATTCGATATAATAAAGTATACTAATTTTATAAAGCTTGAAGAGTTGGTTTGGTTGTACGCGCTAATTTCAGAAACTACCGATTCGATTTGAAAAAAAAAATCATTCTATGTGAGATAGCCTGTTTATCGAGGAAGTTTATAGGCTCATCATCATTATCATATAGGCATCATGCTACTACGCAAGGGAGCGGAGCAGTAATCGTATAACATGTGAACAAATCGGGTATGTTTTCTTAAATCGAAAAGCTAATAAATCGTGGGCATTTATGGGTTGAATTAGGTGCCACGGTGACGAAGTATGGCACGGACAAAGCCGCGCGGGATGTCTAGTAGTCAATAAAACATGCGCTGTCAACGACAAAAGTAGCTTAACAAATTCTAATTTATTGAACACCTAGCTTTTACGTCAATTTATTGGTTCATTTATATACCAATGTAAAAATAGTTGTAAATGTTATAATCAATCATCAACTTGTATCATTGACTGTACTTATTGTATTCTTTCTAAAATTAATTCACGAACCGTTTAACTTAGATTAAGTCAATTCGCTATGGAGAGGAACTGTTGTTGAGACGCAGAAAATAAATAAGAAATCAAAAATTATATTATTTGATTAAGTAACCTCGCAATCATTAGAAAACTGGTTATAATATCAGACTATAGGGCGAGGAGATGAACACATGCTTTCACATTTCAATCTTAAAGGTTAAAGATTACTATTTCCTATCTTGTTATTAAAGTTTATTCCAATGAGATAAAAAAGCGGGGATAACTATTTTTCTAAGTCTGTCGAGTTTAAGTAAAATATTTACCTTTTTCTGAGAGTGTAGTGTGGTTATGAATTCACCTCGACTTCAAGAAATTTGCTTACTGATTCGATATAATTAATTATCGTGATGATACAAGTCTGTGTAGTCCATATCATTATTACTTACCTTGATCCCTAAACCAGACTAGGTTGAGTTTCAAAAGTTAAAAAATAATAGCAGCTACGATGATTAAAATCTAAAATTCCTACATTATACACATAAGTTAGTAATTTCTATGAGATAAGGCGATATTTTCGAGACACTATAGTATTATTAATTAATATATACTTAACATCATGTATGACCACATTTCTGCAAATAAATGAATTTTGAATTTTTGAATTATTAACTTTAAGCTAGATTTAAAGTATTGTAATTGCGAGACAAAATTATTGGAGTAGAATTATATTTAAAAATATCATTGATTTTTATGTGTGATTGAATTTCATACCATGGTATTATTTTATTGAGTTTAAAAGTTAATTTAATAAAAGTAAAATATTTTTTAAGGAATTTGAATAATAATATCTATGGTCAATATCTATGATAATCAATTTTTAATCCGAATGGCTATGGAAACACTATGATTAGTACTTAATCAGATGGGATTATCTACAACACTATTTGATATGAACTTTTTGATATTCTGGTAGTCACAGTAGTCACGAAATGTTGAAGTCTAAATAAATAAGAACAAAAATATGATGTGACCATGAAATTTAAAAAATCTTGTATCATAAATATTGACCATAGACTCTAGATAATTGCTCTTACATTGTATTTTAATTGAACCAATTAGTCAAGAGTACTATAATATCATGATAAATCACATTTTCAATCCTTGTAACATTTGAACCTAATCTGTCAAACATTTTGTCTCTCTTTAATCGATTGCCTTCGAGAAGTATCGGTCTTATTGCCAGGGATACCGTAACCCCTGCAAAGTCGATGATCCTTCATTCTTTTCGTTTCTAAACCAACATATAAAATTATAAAACTAAATTATCAAATAAGCCCTTAATTTATAAAAAAAAATCTTAAAAAATACATTAAAATTTACACATAAATACGATTTAAAATAACTCAGTAGAACTAAGCGTATAACGGCGATTGTGCGGTATAGAGATTTCATTTCTAATATTTCACTGACCGTAGTCCATTTCATCAACAGTATTTTGTACTATTAAGTTAAGAATTTAAGGCCACTTCACTACACTGAATATTCTAGGAATGATGTCTATCCACATTAAAAAAAGTAAAAATTTCGTTGGACGGTTGAAGTTCGAACACTTCTCAATTCCGTAACACATTAGTTCATTTAAAAAGTCAGCGTATGCTACGTCTCACTGTCCTTTATACTGTCTTCTGTTGCTCTGCGGATATCTGCGAGAGGGTTCCCGTGTACTCTGAATCTATAAACGCAAGTGTATGTAGGGTTGCCGTGGTTGCTTTCTACCCTTAACTCTATCATGTCGTAAGCGACTGGGTATTCGTTTCCCCCAATGTTTGTCGTTTTGGGGTATTTTACTGGGAAGTATTGAATCGATGTACCATTGGCGTTATACATGTAGTCGCCAAATAAGTGTGGTTCTGGGTCCATTTCGCCGTGTAGCCCCTGAAAGTTTATTAAACAGTAGTGTTTAAATAAGGTGTTGCCAGGAAACTTTGCCAAGTTTTGAAAATTAGCAGTTTATTATGACATGCTCTTAACGAATTTTAACTTTGCCACCTCATAACTTTGTCGTTCACATCGCCTATTGAAGAAAAAGGCGACTAAAGACAGCTTAATAATAGTTTAAAGTTTAATAGTGTTCTAATAAATTAAACTAAAGAAAATGAAGTGGCGAAAAAAATAAAAACTATACTCCGATTTTTAATTCTAGGCAAGAAAATGACAACTGCAACTGTCACTGATACAAAAAAGGGTGACCCGCTACAATAGTGATGTTCGGCAATCAATAGACTAGATACTTTAGTCATTCTTTATTTTTATCAGTGAATGAACCTCTTTGCAGTTTATGCTCGCCTAGTACATTACACGACGGAAATATTTTTTATAGAATACTAGCTGTGTCCCGCGGCTTCGCCCGTGGCATACTTTGTCCCCGTGGCAGGATAAAAAGTATCCTATGTCCTTCTTCTAGTTCTAAGCTACCTCCCCATCAATTTTCAGCCAAATCGGTCCAGCCGTTCTCTAGTTTTAGCGAGACTAACGAACAGCAATTGATTTTATATAATATATAGATTTAATTACTTACTGTGTATGTTTTCTGTTTAATTACCGTACATTACATATTTTTATTTATATAAAATTTTTATTTATATATTTAATAAAAGAATTATAATCTCGACTCACGACTAACTTATAACTGGAAAACTCGATTCAACCACATCACTATTTATTTGATACAAAAAACCTGCAACACTGCAAATGTCATTTTCTTGCCTAGAATTAAAAATCGGAGTATAGCATATATCTCGTGTGGTGAAATTGTATATGAACCGTAGTGACTGCAAGGAAAAATCACATTTTAATCAAATTAGGGTAACACATTGCAACCCAAAATTCACTCACACAAGGTAAGTCGCCGACATTTTTATTACACAGCTCGTCTCCAACGCTTTCCGTCCATTGGTTTTATAGGTACATGAGTTTAGTATAAGAGACATATACGTACATATACTGAGAAGTTTTTGGGCGCAGACTCGATTTTGCCATCCACGGCCAGCAGTCTTGACATGTGCTCCAAAGAGAAGCCCGTCACTTCGATGATGGCATAAGTGCGTACCACTAAAAAAATATAATTTAAATTAAAAAAAAGCTTTTGTTAAATTATTACCATGTATCTGCAAAATTTTGGATGTCACCATATGACTGAAAAATGCTTCACAAATTTTGACGGACAACTTACATAACGAACAATACTACTCGTTCGCGCTAAGTTTGCCGCTGTCAACTGTCACGCGTTTAGCGTTGTCTCACTCAGTTTTAGTTCCAGTGAGAAAACGCTATACTGACGTCATTTGACGCGAACGGGTAGTACAAGTTTTATCATATTAATTTGAAATTTTCAAGCAATAAGTATGCAAACTTTTCTTATTGATTTAGTAAATTAGGGTAGGCAAGCAAGTAAAAATAAAGTATAGGACTCGTCACGGGTTCAAGTCCTACCTTGGATGTTCTCTTTCTCAAATCAATTCATGTTAAAGGTTACCTAGATATCCGGGGAATCCCTGGAAGGCCCAGCATTCGGCCGGCATGGCGCCCGGGGTGAGCGCGTACCGCGGTGACGTGTACACCCACAGTACGGGCATACCCAGGATGCTGTACTGCTTCGTCTTTATCTGGTACAGCTCTGTGCACTTCGTGGAGACCACCTGCCCACCTGTAGGATGCAAAATTAGAGGTATAGTTACGCCATAGTAACACCATTTTTTAAATATAGGACACGTAAAAATGACTTTACCTCGCCTGATAGCAAGCTAAAGTCTCACGATTGGGGTCACCACTACATACACCGGTTTTTGTGCGGATATCCCCACGTCGGACTTGAACCGACAAAAACCGCTCGCCGCTTCGGTTCTTCAAACGCCAGGGTTTAAGGCAGACAAAAGGCATTTCACTCGCACGAACGTTCCGTCCGATGTTTAGCAGACGCACTGATTGCAGATAAGGTTGGTTTAGGCCTCAAGGATGTTGTTCATTCCAAAGACATTATGCCAGTTGAACTCACAACTACTGCTCCACCGACTCAATAGGCAAAAATTGCCAAAAAAAGTATAAATTACCTGCAGACTCCAATGCGTAGTCAACTAAGCCAGTCTTATCAGCATCGTATACATCAAGCATGCCTGCAACGATCCTCTTAACAGCATCGAAGTCTATATCCACTCCAGTCTGCACCGTCTTCACCTCAATCTCCTTCACATACTCCTTCACTCTTTCTCTTATTATCTCCAACTGCCTTCTCTCAAACACCGCCACGTATTCTTGGACCAACTGACGAACTTTGTCTTCATCCATACCTTGCTTCCAAGTGCTGGCCACACGCGCTTCAATCTCTCTACTTATAACATCCATTTGTTCCTTAGATATGTAATCTTTTTCGAAATATTGTTTAAGTTTTTCGGCCACTACGCCAGCGTTATCGTTCGCGTTGAAAACTTGGATCAAATTGTTTTGCAAATGTTTGAGCGAATATTGCTCGATTTGCGCTTCGAAGTTGTCCAATCTCGATAGCTTTTGGTCGAAGTATTTCAATCGTGTGTCGACATTCATCGCCCATTGTTCTAAAGCTGCAATGCGTTCGGATAAAACCGAGTCTTGTACTATCTGTGGCGATTTGTATGTATCTACTACGATGTTTTGTTGAGGGAGTATTTGATCAGCGTAGTTATAACCTGAAAAATACATGTTTATATTAGTTCAAGGCCCTTCTCTCTGTCCTTCCCACATAATCTTCAGGGGGTTTAGTATAGTGAGTGACAGGGAAGGACAGAGTATTATAAATAATTAATATTATATGTAACGAACTCACCTAAAAGTTTAGCGTCCAATGTCCACTTTCTTATAGGTGATTAGGCCTCTATCCTTCCCCGAGTTTACATAGGTATAGGGAAGAATTATGTGGGAGTAAGATAATTGTCTAAAGATTAATAGGATTCAGGGATTGATGTCTCTATTTGTAGGTAACTATTTAATGACCAAAAAAAAAGCCGGAAACCTACTTTCAGTAGTACTTAAATAGGAAGGGTTAACAGGATATTAATGTTTGATTAAAAAAAAGTTGTTTACCAAATATATAATTAAATCAAAAGTAATCCAATTAGTTGAACACATTTTAAATTATACATCATCAAATGCAATACCCAATGTTTTGCTTAATTTTAATATTAATCACCTTATATTATCATTAATAAATAGTATTAAAATCATAAGTCACATTATTGTAAAGCGAAAGGTTGTGACAAATAAATAGTTGTGCTTATGTTTACAATGTGGCTAGAGTATTGATCACTGGTAGGCTAAGCAGGTACAATATTGTTGAAATCCATTGAAATAAAGATAAAACATACCTAAATTAGGTATGACATATAACTTAGTGAGCATAATGACATATTTAAAACACATAATATATGTCTAAATATAAATGTGCGATAAAAGTTGAAAATGAAAATAACCCTCAAAAATACAGCGTAAAAAAGCATGTTTTCAAAAATATTAAGTCGCTATGTGTTTCAGCCAGGATAAGCCTCTTGTATACATTACATAACATCTGTTTATTTCAAACATGAGTTTGGGTCTTTTTAACATTCTATGCTAACGTTAGAAAACATTATAATAATGTAATATGTTAAAACTAATACAGCAAACACTATAAGAGCGAAAAGTGCATTTTTTAAAACAAATTGAAATTAAATTACATATTAAAGCATTCAAATACCGAAATACAATTTAATACTGGCCATATACCGAATAAATGTAAAAATCACATTAAAATTTTGTTCTCAATTTAATATTTTCATTTCACAACATACCTACTTAAATAATAAAAAAAACTACTATTTGTAAAATTTTTGAAATATTACATTATCTGTACTGTTGATGAACTGATCTTAGCGCCCAAACTGCACTATTTAATGATTTCAAATTTAAATTAGCATTTTGCAAAGCAACACTTGTCAAATGAATAGAGCAGTGCTGACAAGTTAGACTATAATGACCCTTTTAGTCTGGTACAATTTTTAATAGTTTAATAGTATTGTAGGACTGAAGATTCTGATAGCCATACACACATGCTTCGACCACTCAAGCATTCCAATAAAAAAAAAACATTGTAGCCTCGACAGGATGACATAATGATCATTACTCCGATATAGGTAACCACCCCGCAACCTGGCGAGGGGGGGGGGGGGTTGATTAAAAACTTTTCCAACGTAAATAGGTCTACAATAGTGGACAACGCGTTTAGCAAAAGTGTTTTAACACACACACTATTAATAATTTCGATTTTTTTAGCTGCTAGAAGAATTTTTTTTATGACTAGTGTTAGTCTTTTTAATTTAACGAATTAAAAAATATAATGATACAACACTGTATGTTAAAATAATTTGTACCAAACAGTTTACAATAAACTTACAACTAAATTTAATAAAATCCAATATGGCCACGTCATGTTCATTTAGGTACATTGATGAAGGTAATCTACTCAACTAATATATTCATAATAATTCCAGCAAATAGAAACAACATAAATCCAGTTATTTTTTATACAGAATGTATAAAAAATAACTACATAGTATATTAATATAATAAATTAATAAATAATATTGAAACAATTGTGACTTGTGAAGTCAAAAACGTAAATACTTTTCAAATTAAAAAAAATTGCTTTCATTGCTTGGATTACACAGTAGAACCTAGGTTTGTTCAATTCAATATAAATAGCTGATTATAATAAACGTACTTATTAGTAATTATAGATTGCAGGTATTAACTATAAATACCCTTTTATTAACGGTCTTATTTAAATATATCAATAAATTATGAATTCAAAAATAAAATCTGTATTGCGGAATGAAAACAAGTAATAGAATAATTATTTATCTTTATACATAAACAAAACGTTTTTCAATACAACAAGGAGATATAACTTAGTATTATAAAATTATTGCAACGTCTGTCATATTCCGATTACGCAAATTGTTGAACAAATATACCGATACTACAGTAACATAATGGAAACTGGGCAAAAGACTGATTCAGAAGAACAGATTGGGCACCTGATATTATTTCTGCAATTAAGTACACATGAGTCTTAATTAAGTTCTTGAAAACATTCTTACATAAGTTTACGAAAATTGTTTAAACAAAAAATGTTCAAAAAATTCTTCAAGCTTTTTACCAACTCAGTTGGGGCCGAGCTACGAGTAATTGTATTGCAGAAGTTGATGTAAGAAGGGTTTCTTTACGATTAAATACGGGGATTGATACATGAATGCTCAATAAATATCAAACAATGAAAATAAATTAAATTGAAATCACAAAATTAAATAGTTCTATGATTAGTAATTTAGGCGATTTTGAATGTTACCTCGCCAAAGACTGTCTGAATCAAAATGTTTGAAAACGAAGATTTCTTAGACTAGTATTTAAAACCTAATTCTTCATCTTTCAATTTTATAACTACAGAATACCAAATATTTATTATTTTATTAACCATTTTTAATAATATTGTAACAGATATGTTAACGTATTACGAATAATACTTTTCAGTAATTTTTTTCTTTTAATTTTGAAACCAAAGGTCTTGTACTTATGACTAGATGAACAAGTCAGTCGCTGACGTCACGGCGTCGCGTGAAAGGTGTGTAGATAGGCCAAGTCTTACTCATTATTACGTATAAATTTATAGTAAAATAACAAATATTTTTAAGTTCATAAATTAGATTATTTGTGCACACGGCGTTTTGTGTTTGGGACTTACTTTTCGTAACACTTTAGATTTCAAGTTGGATGTTACAGGCCTGATGCGTTAACAATTTATTTTAATTTTATGATGATTATTTACAATGCCTCAAAAAGCATTTGAATAAAAATAACATCGAAGTAACATAACTTGTAGAAGTGAGTATTTTGACGTGACAACGTCTTATAAATTGGTTTGCCGGGTGACACTTCAAGAAACTGCGTTACGCTCCGCTCACGTTATGCGCTCACAATGAGAGCGAGTGAGAGGCACGCGTCCCTTCCACTCGGGCATGGTTAGCCCGCCTAAGAGCGAGAGAGACAGACATAAAAATTATTTTACCACTCAAAGTCGTTGTCACGTAAAACTTTCGCCCGTATACCGACTTTACAGGCAACCAATTTTTTTTTACTGGTTATATATTTGGAAAAATGCAAAATTAAAGTATGCGGTGGGAAATCGTTGATTCAAAACTTGCAACACGTAAACGTGGCAGAATATCTATATGTAATTGACCACACTACACAATACTAACAAAGATATGGTGTAGTAACACTAGTTAACTCTAATTCGTTCAAAATATTTACAAAGTCACGCAATCAACGCCATGTGTACAAATGCTATCATAGCACAGTATAAGGTTCTATAATAACTGTTTATCATCCGATAACCCCTCGCCAAAACCGTTGTACCTCCTCAAAACAGCTGTTCGCTACAACCTTCATATAATCCGAAGCATCTCCAACTCTATTCTGAACTATATCCTTATATTCATTGTACGTTTTCGCAACTTCGGGCAGGTTTTCTCTTAGATCCGGTAAGGTTATCTCGATGTCCGACATTTTGGGGAGCATGTCCAGTGTCGGCAATGTGATGTTTGGAAGTGATATCTTCGGTACTGATGGCGTGAACTCGGATAGATCTAAGCGAAAATCGGTAAAGTTTGGCATAGCGATATGTTCCCAGTTCTCGTATGTGTAGTGAGCTGTAAGGAATTGGTAAGTTTACCTATTTGATTTACACGTTTAAGAAATATACTTACAGCTATTCTTTGAAGATTGTGGTTAGAGACTGGTCAATTACGTAGTGGGTTAACATCTCGTAGGTATTTTAGAGTGTTTCCTTCACGTATCGCGATGACACTTAATGGTTTTTTACATAATAAGAGTTTTATTTTTTATACTACGTAGGTGGCAGACAAGCACACGGCCCACCTGATGGGAAGTGGTCACCGTGGCCTATGAACGTGTGCAACACTAAGGGTGTCACACATGCGCAATGAGAACAATGTAGATTTATCGAATGTATTCTATACCTATCCTTGGAATACGGATACTTCTGCAAAACGACTGCTTTACAGGAACAGCGATTTAAACTGTGTTACACAAAACTTATTGTTACATTTTCCCTCTATCTTCTAGAGAGATTATTGTTTTACAGAAACATTTAAAACATTGTTACGTATAGGTAACATTAGCTACAAAGTGAAACGGTTCAAAAGTACTTTATTCTTTGCATAGATCGGTATGTTCCATCACCGAAAAATTATTCTTTTACATAAACAACTAGCGACCCGGGACCCGGCTTCGCCCGGGTGTAAATTCCAGTTTTCTTGCTATAAACCTCACGGAGCCCGAGACCTTTCCAACGAATGCAAAACCGTGGAAATCGGTTCGTGCGTTCTGGAGTTATAGCGTCAGGAAGGAAAACCCGACTTATTTTTATATAGTAGATGAAATAATTATCAAGTATGGATAATATTAGCTACAAACTGACACGGTCCAAAAACACATGTAACTTTATTCTAAACATAAGTATATTCCATCGCAATACGTGAAGTGTAATAGTGTTGTAAGTACTTACATCCATAAGCGACGGCCGGTAGTAGCAGGAGAAGGAACCAGGGCCACAAGCGACGTTTGACAACAGCTTTTTCCTGATACCGTGATGCGTACTTCTCGTTTTGGTCTACGTGGTTTGATGTGATCTGTGATAGATAAAGAAAATTATATAAAGATTTAATTGCTGTGGGAGCAATGACCGATTTGCCTAATGGATCCAACTAACTGTAGCAGTTTGAAGAGAGAAAAGAGGAAGAGAAAAGAGAAAAGAGAAAAGAGAAAAGAGAGAGAGAGAGAGAGCTTGCAGTTTTATCTATATTTTTAATACAACTAAATACCTTCTTGAGTTATCTTTTCTTTAATTCTAATACTATAATAAAGAGTAAAGATTTATTTGTTTGTTATCGATATAGCCTGAAACTACTGAACCTTTAATGGAATCAAACCTGAATTTCAAAAATTATTCATTATTAGCATGATACATTATTCTTATAGTTGAGTCAATTTAATAGGCCACATTTGACGTTTGTCAGTTTTATATTCATAATGAGGTGACCTGTTAAAAAAGGTCGATTATAACGAATGAATCGATACGGACTTGAAAGATAATGTGAATTTTTAAAATCCTCAGGTGAATCCCTGTCTCATTATTATTTTTTCTGTCGTAAATTTAAGGAGCAAAATAAGACAAGTACATGATCTATACTTATAATAAAACTGTAGAGAGGTCAATTCTGTTCATTAAATATATTTACAAAATAACTATTGGGGGATAATTGGTGATCGATACTAATGCAAAAAATGCAATCAGTATTTTTTTTGTCACAACGTGGTTATTAATTTTATGATGATATTTCTTCACAAGTAATCATTGCATTCGATTCTACTTATCAGCTTTCGATTTTTAGAGTAACATGCCTAATGTTTAAAAAGAAAAAGGATTAACTGTCACAACATTGTAATGACAAGGTAATGACGTTCAGTTCTTTAGATCAGAAATTGTTTATTATGTTTAGAATGGTTTATTGGTGAAAGCAAAACGTAAAATTACTTGTATCTGTCATTATTACAATAAATATGTAATAGTAATTGAAAAAAGTTAAGCAATTGTGCAGTTCTAACAAAACGAAAAATATATACCTAATTTGATGCCCACCGCGGCGCGTCGCGTAAAAGGTTGCGATGTTGAATTTTGATGAATTGTCAAATGTGGCCTATTAAATTGACTCAACTATAAGTAACATAGGTTTTTTATCCCTGATTCTGGATCAGGATTTGAACGAATGAAACCGGATAGCGATGCTAGTATAACATAAAAACACTTTCATAATTTTAATTACTCTAATATAGTATCATTTGTACGGACGGTATAGAGTAGTGCAAAGGGTCATAAGTCTAAAATAGCTGTTTGTGATGTCCTCACAGTTTCCGTGACGGTGGTGACAGTGGTGGTGATGATGGTGGTGATGAGCCCGTACAGCCACGTGAACGGTGCCGCCGCCACTGACGCCGAGCGCGACAGTAAACTCGCTGAAATTACACATTTTTACGTTAGCATTCAAATTAGGTTTCTGGTTATAAATAATGATTTTTTATAGGACATTCGATAGCCTGGTACGTAGAGGGTGGTTTATAAGGTCTAGAATTAAACAGCCATAGCGCTATTAAACTCAATAGCTTAACTAGCTTTTGTTATGGGTTCTAAAATGCAAATAAACATACATAGATACATTTTTTTAAATATATACATAAAGGAACAAAATATAAAATGTTTTTTTGTCGGTCAAGTAAAAAAAATAATATTCATGCATAAAAATATTTGCACTGAGCGGGCATCGAACCCGCAACCTGACTTAGCAGTCGACCAATATGATAACTGAAAAGTAAATTGATAAAAGTGTCCTTACCTTGAGCAGGTCTCCGGTCAGTATACGGGTACCGGTGCGAAGGACCAACCATTTTCCGGTACGCATTGCTGGTGCTCGTGGTGATTGTGGTGATGATGGTGATGAGCAGTCTCGTGATCCACCACCGCTCGTCCGCGAGGTGATGAGCGCCGTTGCGAATGTACTGGGTTTCATCGTCTGAGCTGTCTATTGACTGTGAAATTATGAAAAAATCATATAGATATGTTTGATTTAATTAGATCCATTACACAATTTCTTTTGCAACTGAGCACCAATATCGATGGCATAATAATGGTCTATTGATTTTATCTCCGATTCTACTTAATCAATTGCAATCAAAGCAGATATGAAGTCTGACCAAGACTTTTCTAATAGGTCTTCAAAAAATCTCATCAAAATTCCTTCAGTAGTTTTTACGTCTATGACGAACCAACAGACAAGAATCTAAAAAAAAAATTGTGTTGAGAATCGTTCATTTAACTTAACCCAAGTTTTTTATCAATATCTCCATTGTACAGACACAACTAATTCACAATTTTATAATAGTACTTCAAGATATATCCGATCACAATATGCGCATGATTTCGAACAGGTTCTAAAACTTACTTACACTAACTTACTCTCCACGTGTCCTTCTGACTAGCAGAGGGTACAGTGGGCCTGTCACACTACACCCCACCGTCGGCGAAGCGGCGCGATGCTCGCCCCACCCCACTTTCTGGGGGTCGAGGGGGCTATCTTAAAACCGTAGATGGCCCGGGGTCAGCTGGGGTGCGAGGGATATGCCTATTGGGTAACCTTACACCCCAGTAATTAAGACCCGAGACGGCATGCGGTTTTAGTCGGTTCACATAACATAACCACCCCCGATGGTCGACAGGGGTATCCATGGGGATTTCCGCACGACAAAAAAAAGGTTCTAAAACTTACTGTATACCGCTTCCGTAACGTGTTGGTCGTCCACGAAGTAGTAGTAGTACTGGCCGAGAGGCGATCTATCTCGTCGGCGCTGACGTTCGGACCCTGGATGCGGAACTGGGACAGCGAACGACGCGACATGTTCGGCATGGCCACTTGCCCGGGAGCCAGTTCCACCCGGTCTTTTGACAGCGGGGAGTATGTGTAGTCCGTCTTTGGATATTTGCTGTAAAGAGAGATAGAATATGAGTAATTACAATGATTTAAGACTGCTAGTGATGTTGGTACTAAGCTGGGTTACGTGAGTAGTACACTGGGAGACGTTAGTGGTGGACTGAGTGACGTTAACGGCAATGTTAGTACACTGGATGACGTTATTAGTACACAGGGTGACGTTAGTAGTACACTTAGAGAAACTTGAACTCGTAACGTCTGACGCCGCTTCTACTAAGTGTTTTTATGGTGCCTACTATTTCTATGGAAGTGCAACACGAGTTACGGTCACGGGTCACAAGCCTAATAATGAAATTACAGTAACCTTTAACTGTAACTGCTAAAGAGTGGAATGCCCTGCCTGAGTCTGTATTTCCGGAAAGCTACAACCTGGGAGTTTACAAGTCTAGAGTGAATAGGTTACTTCTAGGCAAACGTGCTCCACCGTCGACCACATCATCACTTACCAACAGGTGGGATAGTAGTGGTCAAACGCGAGCCTAATACCAATAAAATATTTACGACTGAAATGTACCAATATTACATTAGTACCGTACTATTAGTATCCTAATAATATTAGTATTCTGTAAGTAAATAGTCGAAGTGAAAGTAAACATGTTATTCCCATAATCTACTTAAGTGCGTATTATATTATTTATCGCCAGACTACAATATTGCCTGCCTTAGGCACCAGTCTCTTATTAATCATTAATAACTATTCTGGGCCCCGATTCTGCTAAAGGCAAACCACTGTAATACCACTGACACTCTAAAAAGTGCTATTTAATTGTAGACTTTACCGTTATTCAATTAAAGTCTAAAATCAAATTAAAAGAATTTATTTAACTTCTTCATTCACTCTACAAAATATTATTTAATTTTTTTTTAGAGTATTATTGGTATCGAGGTAGAATCGAGGCCCTGCTAAGTTGGTTAGGTTTTAGTATATATAATACATCTCAGTTTGCACAATCTTATGCAGATATAATAGTTATGAGCTACGTACTCAGCAGTAATAAGCACACAAAGATATATCTACAAGTTAGTACTGTACAGTACTGTGTAGACCGCCCTAGACTGCTATTATTACTTTAGCAACAAAAAGACCTTTTGATTTTAAAGAAAAAACAGCGTACCTGATAAATTCTGTACACCTAATACCTTCATACATTTTGTACGTGTTATAAAAAGCACAATTTATTACAATTATTAGTACTACATAAAGAAGATATTTATTTATTTTAGGGAGTTTATACATAAACCCAAATGTGTAGTAAAAAAAGGATGTAAGTAAAACTTATTTGATTCGAAACTTAATATTCTAATTCCACATAACCACAGAAACTATAAAATATTATATCCCTTTCATATTTACACAAATCACATTCACAAAATATAATCCTAAAACGGAATTGATTCTCAAATTAATTAATAAATCACATTATAATGCTTTTATGGTCCAATCTGAATATCAATTTTGATAAGATTACAACAGTACTCGTTGAGTAGTGCAATGCGTTTAGCGTCGGTTGGCATTAGCAGCCGCAGGCGCCGCCGCGCAAATATAGAACTAAGATAATAATCTAATTTTATGGAGTGTGGTCTGTTTGTCACTTACAGCAGTTGCAGGACACGTCATTAGTAGTACAAAGGATTGAAGTAAGGAAACCGTAAATATTTAATGTTTAGTTTTAGTTCAGGTATAGCGTTTAGTTTAAGTTCAGACGCTTTAACATGTAAGTAGAAATTCTAGTAAATAGGTCTAAGAAAAGATGGATGGAATGCGTGAAAGATGATATGGAAAGGAAGGAAGTGACTGAGGAGATGGCATCTAACTGGAACGTATAGAGGAGATTGACATGTTGCGCCGGCCACTAATAATTGAGACTAGGGCAGGAAGATGATGAGTGTAATAATATGAATAATTAGTTGTTATCCGCAGCTCCGCCCGAGTGGAGATCGGTTATCGTTTTTGTACATATCTCTCATATCCTAACCAGTTGCAATCAAACATACGGCAGATGGTCGACAAAGACCTTTATAAAATCATATCGAAATCCGTGCAATTATGCGTGCAATAGGATCACGATGAATTATCATAATCCCAATGACAAATTTGATATCTTAATACATTAACATTGCAATACAGTTATCGTGACTTAAAGAAAAAAAACCTACCCCAAATTAATTTCTCCTTCCATCGTTCGCACTTCCGTGTATGTCATTATATTAGTCATGATTAGAATAATAATTAAACGTCTACAAAAAAATTAAGTCATTAACATAATTAAAACTATTAAAAAGTAATTACTCCAACCAGCTGGTCGCTCTTATAATGTGATTGACAGTTGTAATTTCAATTTCGAACATTGTACCCGCAATAAAAAAATAAATGTCGCAGTCGCGTTTCAATATTGAATTTAACTTTTTTTTTATCTATATAAATTACTAGATGTTTTGTATCGTTCTGAAATTAATCACTTTTGGAAACCAGAAACGAGGTACTACTTCCTACTAATATTATAAGTTTCACGCAAAAACGGCTTTTCATCCCCGATCCGTTCAGCCGTTAGAGCGTGATTAAATAATAATACAACTAAACATCTAGCCAGTAATTCCTGAGATTAGCGCAATCAAACAAACAAACTCTTCAGTTTTATTGCAAACCCAAGGAAAATTAAACATTCTGGTAAAAGCCATTTTTGTTAGAAATAAAGGGCGTGAGAATGATGCCTGGTAATAAAAGCGTTACTTCATACCTCCTCTTTTGAATTAATTAAGGTTATCTTTATGAGCTTCGTGTATCATAAAACAGGGAAGTGTGTATTGTATCATAAAACAGGGAAGTATGCGTTGTATAAATATGTTTATCTGGTTAGTTTGATGTCCTAAAATTATGTTGCACACCTATATGAGTAGTTGTTTATAAAAGATATTTATTGTTTAACAGTGATTAAAACCAGCGTTTTAGGTGCGGGTGCTTTTTAGCAGCCGTGGTGATGGTCCCAGGGAGACTAAAGATGGTAGTTATCTTATAGTTTGAAGTGTAAAATATCTCAAAGTACCTACCTACTATGTCGAATTGTTAGTGTTACTATTTATGCAAAATAAATAAATAAACATTCTACGACAATCTACACAGCGCTCTGTAGACCCAAAGTAAGTATAGTTTAACTAGCTTGTGTTATGGGTTTTAGAATGAGCTCACAATGTCATGAAATCTGTTGTATATTTTTTTTCTTGGATTGAATTAAGAGAATGATTAGATCGATTTATTTTGAAACTATTTAATACTCACTTCCAATACTCGCGCGCCATCTTGTACAGTCTGGACGGTAGGTGCTGGTGGTCAGGATTCTGTTCGAGAAGCAGGCTGGTGTCTGCCAGCGCCTGTTCTGCGAACGAGCTGTCAGTAGAACATGCGCTGTACGCCGGGCTGCCTATGCGAGATCGAGACCTGGTGGATACAAAAATGAATATAAATTTTATTTAGAACGATTTAGATCTCTGCCTACCCTAATGGAGAAGAGGCGTGATTGAATATAATGTTAATCGAACAATACGCATGTATGTGTGTTATTCGCATCATAAAGTACGTACAGAACCATCATAATTTCATCCAAGGTAAGTAAATAAAAAAAACATCAATCATTTTTTTATAGGTCGTCCGTTGTGTGGGACACAGCACCGGTTTCTTGCGTCGTGGCAGAGCAAAATCGCCATGATTTGATTAAACCTTATGCCATGTCACATGTGCCTGGTGCCTTTTCTGTATACTTCACACGTATATTATCACGCGAGTAAAATACATATTGAAGTGCTTTATAAAAAAAACGTAGTTGCTCAGACGAGGGGGGATCCATTTTCGATTGTAACATCTTGTTTTGCTTGCCCCATCATTCATGATTACACCTGTATACAACGTTGATATAACCACATACATCATGTTCATACGATTGATAGTGTATAGTACGAGATTAGAGATAATTCAGATAATATAATCAAACCAAAGAATTCATACTACTTATATCTATGTTTTATCAAATTATCGAAGATTTAACTAGAATAAACAAAAACATTTTACAGAGCACTCCTTGCGTTTCGCGGGTTAACTTGCGGTTTATTATGACGATTAATTTACGAGTATAATGAAAAAGCATTCTGTCAATTGTTTGGAGTTTCAATTTCAAAGGAGATCGTCCAACGGAGCGGGACTCACACTAGTTCTTCCAGACTCCTTGATTGATTGACTCTTCTCTTGATCTTACAGTAGCATTGGGAATGGTTTCACGAACCAGCGTCAGTTCAGCGTCAGCGTCAGTTTTACATACAAGTCTATATTATCTATGAAAGAGCCTGCAGACACATCATTGTAACATTACCATTGTATCAGCCAATCAACTTTCTTTCACCTAGCTTAAATAGATCGTAATTGTTAATATGGCTTCCCGAGATTAATGTACAGTTTAACGTCACGTTCCACCAATTATACGAACGCTTGTAACGTCAGCAGACGTAGATAATGTAAATATGGAGTGTGGTGTATAAAAACCTTGGCCGAGGGCCAACTGTTTCAATAGAACATTCAGACAATATTTTTGTTTTGAACTGTCCGCTTCATTGATGGGGTGTGTTTATGTAGGTGGTACATGTTATTATAAGTAGTGGATTCTGATAATTCGTTGTTATTCCTTTATAAATAACTAGCGACCCGGGACCCGGCTTCGCCCGGGTGTAAATTCCAGTTTTCCAATAAAATATAGCCTATGACACTCACAAATGACGTGGCTTTCTATTGGTGAAAGAATTTTTAAAATCGGTTCAGTAGATCCTGAGATTACCACTTACAATTTAACAAACACACAAACTTTACCTCTTTATAATATTAGTATAGACTAGTAGTCACCCGTGGTTCTACTTGCGTGGAATATCGAACCCCAGTCTGCGATGACACACAGGCACAATTTCTGAGATAAAAATTGGTTTGTGCTATTCCAGACTATAATGTAATTTCAATCCAAGTCCGTTTAGCCGTTCTGGCGTGATTGAATAGCAAACATCTATTCATCGATCTTATCCATCATGGATTCGTAGTAAGACTAGCGAACCGTATCGGATTCTTATGCGTGTACCTAATCAATAGCAACAGGGTGTATCTACTGTCCCTGATAACAAGGTTGTCTATTTTCTCTTTGTACCTGTAGTCGCACCATGAAATGTAAATCCGATGTTGCTGATCGAAGTTCCGGGTAATTGGTACAATTTATGGGTAGGTACAGTAGAAAAATGTCTGAATGACAGTTTGTTTTATATTATTGTAATGAAGTCTTTTGCAATAATCTTGATCTTTTTCCCTTTCTCACTAATCTTACACAGTTTCAAAAATTTTACAGCCTTTATTAGAATGATTACTCCATAAGCCAGGAAGTTATAACAACGGTAAGCTTATCGTACCATAAAATACCATACTCTGTGTTCAAAAGTGCTTATTGTATGTACAAGAGTGCTTCTCACTAAATTCCGATATGACGCTACAAATAATTGCTTGTGTTGTACTTGACTGAGGCAATAAAAATGCCTAAGTGATGAATAATTTTATATTTAGGGACAAGAAATTAGCTGGTTGTCGGTAAGTCTACAGCAACTTTTAAGGTGTCAAAGATAAATCGTTTCACCGGCTAATTAGTGCAAGAGAATTACTCCTCAGTGTTTTTATTGGAAGGAAGTTAGAGGGGTAGAGTAGAGGGATACATTATTTTTAGTCTGACGGAGGTCTTTTTAAATAAATTCGTAATAAAACTATTTTTTTCAGGAAATGCTCATAACATTACTCAGTTAATTTTTTTAGCAAAGTACGAATCCTGCCTACCTAATAGTGAGAAGTTACGACCTATGAACATTTTGTTAACCAGAGGTTTCACTCGCCCTTTACATCCTACGTCGATATTAAGTGAAAGTGTTTCGCGGTCGAGCTGGTCCTACCTACTAGGAATAAAATGATCCTACCGCCTAAATAACTTTATAGTTTAGGTATGACTCATATTGTCGACATTGAGCGTATTTACTTTACCACATACCGTTTAAATAGCTCCTACCAATGATATCACTACATAGTATAAAACAAAGTCGCCTTTTCTTTCCCTATATCCCTATGTGCGCTTAAATCTTTAAAACTACGCAACGGATTTTGATGCGGTTTTTTCCAATAGATAGAGTGATTCAAGAGGAAGGTTTATATGTATAATACATGCATCATATACTAAGGCAACATTGCTAATTTTAGAGGTTTCTAACGTGATGTCGTAAATTAACCTATTTTTTTGGGCTTATTTAGCAATTTACCAAAAACGCTGCCTAAACCCTACGAGTTAGATCAAATTAATGTACTACAGTATTGTACACCATAAAAAGGTCTACAAAAAAGTCCGCGATGGTATATGTTTATCTTTTAGGGATAACCCACATTAACCATTTTTATTGTTTACTTTTTACGTGAAAAAATGGCTTATTTACGAAGCTATTTTAAGCAATACGGCATTAATCCTTATCGAATTAAGTACCTTAAATACAGTGTGCAATTAATATAGATAAATATGGTTCCTTACAGCATGTAAATTAAACAAATATTTTCGGAGATATTACAAATTTAAAATTTGCGTTTGCGGCGGGCGGTACCGGTCGGACTGGGCAGTGCGGGGAGTGGATGGGGGGAGCGGGGGAGGGGCCGCTATGTTTTTATATACAACGTTCATAGTTTTTCTGTAGTGTATTTAATTTAGTATCAGCATTGCACCCGTGCGAAGCCGGGGCGGGTCGCTAGTTACATATAAAAAGAAGTAGATGTGTTATTGCGCGAGAAACGTGAAGATCCGAAAACGAGTCAATTGGAACGTTTTGTCTCTAGTCCGCGATACCGACCGGCGCCGGTCGAACGTAGAGCGAGAGCTTCAGTGAAACAAAACCGTTTTGGTTTAAAATAACAAAAATGCCATCGTGTGTGTATAGACATTGCAAAAACTATCACTCTAAAATTAATAAATCACAAGGGATTTCATATCACATGTAAGTATTACTTATTTCAACTTATTAAGATTATATTTCTAACTTGCTTGTTATTCAAATTAAAAATGTCAGCACGAAAATAAAAGGAGACAGCATGATATAATTTGGTACGTGAGCGACAAGGACGCGTGTACTCCGAACATAGATTAAAGTACAGATGAGAATATCGTAGGCAGTAAACTCACTACACTACCTCGCAATTCTAAATTGTTATTTTTTGTAAGTGTGTACTAAAACTATGTGGTTCAAATAAGTTAATGAGTGCGAACTTCACTTCACTGGCAAGTACCTACCTAGGTACTTGTTAAAGTTGTACTATTGGCAGTATAAAAAAACGGCAGCCCGCCAACTGCTTCTGTCCTTGCATACTTCACGCGCTTCCTCTACTGTCATAATATAGCTTTTTTTTATAATACAACTGGGCTACGCCCGCGGCTTCGCCCGCGCGGATGTCAGTCTGCACGTCTTTTGACTATATCTTTGGGTCTACTCGCCCGATTGGAAATTAGGAAATCATTTACAGTAGGTAGGTATACCTATATATAGACGCTTATTCCTACCCATAGGTAAAAATATCAAAGAAATATAATATTAACGGACATTACCTAGTGCGTAAGTACCTACTAGGTAACTACAGTAATAGAATTACCTATAAAATAAAACTTTTATAATACCTGACTCAAAAAACTTCTTAATTTACGATATAAACGACAAATTTTCCTTTGTTTTTTTTACTTTTACACCCATCTACTGCACATTAATTACGTGGTTTTGGCATTGCGAAGCGTAAGCGCGGGAAACGTGCGGTGCGGTACGATGCGAGCGCTCAGGCGGGCGTTCGGCAGCCCTCTGCTAGTTGTGTCCCCGGGGATGCACCGAGCGGTAGGTAAATAGCGCGCGGCCTTGAGCGAGTGACGGAGGCCTGGTTTGAGTGCATTTGTAACACTCATACTGAATAACTGAGTGGCAAGTTTTACTGATTGATTTCTGAAATCAATATGACGCAGAGATAATTTATTGGCGAAATTAAGTGTTACGCTACATTATATGTGTGTTGAAAAGTAATAATATACACTTTGTTATACTTTGTATTGTAAGTAAAAATATGTCAGTTTTTAAAGATATTATCTGCAAAAGTCAATTTCTACATGATTCTGTAATAATGAAAGAGGATGTCACGACCATTCTTCAATAAATATATATATTTAATTTTGTAGAGTGAAGTTTGATTTCTCCATAATTTGTTTTCAACTAAAAACATATCTGTCTAAAAATAGGCAATTACCTCAATTCAGAGAGCTTTGTACCTTCTTTCTCAATAATTTTGTTAGTCTATGTACACCGATGTAGCAACCGCAATGATTGGTGCGTTGAGTGTAGTGTGATAACATTAAATCGAAATGACAAACACTAGCTTTCTTCTTTTTTTATATGGTTTTTTTCATGTCATCTCTTTTCAATCGATTGGTTTGGGAGTGAAATGTAGATGAATGAAAAATGTGTTCGGAACATTTTTTAGCTTGATTTGTGAGCATATGACATATCTAATGTTATAATATCATTGGCTCCTACTAAACTTACCGATCATGAGTCAAACTATGAGACGTGTGAATCGGGCTGAATGTGACGTCAGACAGCGAGGTGTACCGCTGTGAGCTCGTGGATACCCTCTCATATTGACTGTTGACTTCGTTCTGTGGACAAATGCAATTGTTATAGGTTTTGGGTAACTAAGATACGGAGAACAATACTTCGTACTACTGATTATTTTGTGTGAAATATTCACTTCGCTGGCCAAGTACGAATCGATAGACTTCACAAACCTTCGAGAACATTATGAAGATTACGACGAACTATTAAATAGATGCAAATTTCCACACGATATTTAGTTAAGTATACCATTATAGGGGGCATGTGAATTAATTTCTGATATGCACTTTGAAAAGTCACAAGTTGAGTAATGGGGATTAGTAGGTACTTGAGGATTAACGTGAGACTTTAATGGTTAAAACACATCATAGCAACACTTACTTATATTGTGATAGTTCAATTTGACTTGCATTATCTTACAGCTCACTCCCAATTTCGTATTTTCTTTCCATTTCGACTAGCCTTGGTCTACCATAGATCAGGCTACGCGTGAGTCTAGCTTCTTGCCAAATGTCAAGTTTGTGCATGATATTTCAATGAGAAACTACAAATATTTGAACTATTTGAAGTGACCTTAAATAGTGAAACACGTTCGTTATCGAGGAGCTACACACGCACGCTGTGTTACGTGTCTACGCGACGTGACTAGATATTATGTAGTCTAATATCGAATTTAGTATAAAACATGTTTTTAGCTCAAGTTACGAAATGTTTAATCCACACGAACTCTTAATTCTTACGTAAATGTATGCGCTCTTATTAATTTTGTATTTTAAAATTTATAATTAGGGCGTCTTAACCTGTTTTACTGGCGTTGTTTTGATGTACAGTCGATATCGTTAATAGCTAATTCCAAGTAAACCACCCACTTAGCTTTAAAATAAAAGCAATTTATTATCATAAACCTAAAATCATACACCCAGTGAACCGCACTAACACCTGAGTTTGTGAAATCTGTGAAAGCTACTGCTACTGTGAAAGCAAACTTGCAAACAGCGAAAGAAAAGCAAGGGATGTGTGAAAATGAGGTACTTAATATTCCGAAATCGAAGTTATATAATATCGTGTTAAGCCATCTTGAAGGTGACATTTCTATAAGTGGAAAGCAGGTGAATTAGCAGCTTACCGGACGATGAAGACAAGGAGATTAAAAACTAAAGTTTAAAATAAAAATGTTCTCCTTGACGGAAAAATTTTGGTTATCTGCTACCAAGAAGTAGGTACCAGCCACCAGGGCATATGGCCATAATAAGACAGTCGTAACTCGTAACTGTAACCGACATTTCCTTTTAAGTGCTGTCGTTCTGTGCGTCTTGTTTCCTGTATCTATTAAATGAAAATGCACCTGCTTTGATGCGACGACATCTGGAGTGTTGAGTGAAATTTAGGACTTAAAAGTATCCTGTCAATTACATCTGCTGAACAGAAGCTGAGTAATTTGCAAAGGTAAGTTGGTAAAGTCTCTCTAATAAATACGGTCTAACCTTTACACATATACTGTAAGTTAGATTGTAAAAAATGTACCGATGTGCCAAAAAAGCATTTTACGGCGAAATTTTGGGTAATGTATTTGAACGAACAACCGATCAAATAAAGAATTTGATCTCAAAGAACATTCATGACCAAATTGGTGACGTTTTGAAGAAGGTTATGCATCTTCTAAACGGCTGCACTGATTTTTATGAAATAGGTAGATATAGTGTTTGTTTGTCTCAAACCAACTGAAATCTAACGAAAATGTAATTAAGTAGGTAATATTCGGCCAGGATAACGTCTGTCTCTTCATCGATTTGTCTTTATTAAAAGTATTTACCACATACATTTTTTACACATTAATACATTTTGTTATAAATATCACCGTTTATAAGACTTCTAATGTGCATGCTGCCTAATACGTAGACAGATGGAGAGCGTTAATTAAATTTAACTCAGAACTTGTGAAGCGTGATAATATTGACCGACTTTTTGTATTCAAATACCGTTGTAGACCAATTTTGACGATTCGGTTAATACGTCTTGGCGATCGTTTTACTAGAAAGGTTTATATATCTCATAGATTGAATTCAAAACTTTCACATGCATGCTAGCATTCATGCTAGCTTCTTCAGGTTAACAAATAAGTTTGATTTGCCAAGATTTCGTTTTCAACAACACAAAATACAAAATATTCCGCCAAAAAGAAAACCTTGTTAATTTTTTATTTAGCTTGAAAGAAAAGGAAGCCATTAGTACTTAGCAATGTGTAACGAGCGATTAATATCAAAAAACTTTAGAGATAAGTCTATCTGACAGAACGTTAGACAGGGGTTTAGAGCCCTTCTTATAACACGGCAATAAATCATTTGATTTGAATTTTTGGTAATACCTTATGAGGATTAAAGGCATTACACGGCTATAAATTTCCCGTAAGGAAGGTAATGTAAGCAAAATAAATGTACCTAACATGTATGTGGGCAGGCAATCCGAGGTCAACCTCGTAGACAAACACTGATCAAAGTTAAAGCCAATAAGTCAACGTTTTGAAAATTGCAAGTCAAAAAAAGCATTTGATGCTGGCGAGCTTGCAACCAATAGAAGAGGCTCGTGAAAGCTGATGGCGGAATGTAGTCTCTTTGTCTATCCTGAAGAATGTGAGTACGTGCATGTATGTTAATTTCCTCGAAGTTATTATATTGGTATACAATACTGCTGTTGTATCGCTTAACTTAATGGATTACAAAGAACAATGTTTCGTAAGCCTTATCGGGGTACCAAAATAGAATTCAGAGAAATATGAATCGGTACCTTTTTTCTACGTAACTATTCGTCAAATTATGGGAAATAATACCTTTACGTTCTTAACGCACCTAATAATGGTAATTCACCGTGAAGTGATTCAGCTAATATGGAAAGCAGCAATGATCAATGCTGGTCATGTTTCACGTAGTGTGGACTCGATTAATGAACGAGAAACATTTTGTCCGTGCAACAAAAAAATACACGGAAGTTACATATCTATTATTAGGATGGTTAAAAGCCTATTTTGAACCAACAAAAAACAATTAAACTGTGGTGTTGGGCTAAAAAAGTCCCAGTGCAACCTTACCAACAAAACACCATCGAGAAAAATGTCTTAGTGAAGCTACAAGGCATAAATTCTTTGTAAAAATCCATACAAGGCTGATGATTGTAAATCGTGTGCTAATTAGATCAAAGAGGGCGGATTCTGGCTGACACAGACCGGATGGTGGTTTGTGTCAGACAACGTTAACCGACAGACTGAACAGACATTGTTTCGAGATTAGGGAATACCCAACAAGTGAGCGGCTCAGACTAAAATATTCTTCAGCTACGTCGCGTCCTACGTTTTTTATCCGACTGCCAAAAGGGTTATTGCAGTGTGATACCTGTTTAGGGTCTTTGATTAATTGCATTTTGAGACTGTGAACCAAACCATTCAGTCTTATTTCTTCAAAATTGAATGCACGTGCCGAATCTCGTATATGTATAGACGGATATACTATTTTTTAGATCGTTAGGCACGTGTTCTACGATTATAGATAACATTAGTGAACGATATGAATTTTAATAGATAATAAGAATTATTTATTTCATTGTTATTGGTTAGGAATCTATTAAAGCCTGTTTGGGCTCGAAATATTATGTGCTGCTGTGCCATTGGATTCTTTAGAGGAAAATTATGAAGCTTTAAGCTACTGATTGAAGCCTCTTGTTGCAAAACAATTTACCAGTAGATTTTCTCACAAGCTGTCTTTTGCTTTACGAAGCGTATAAGTAGAAAAATTCCTTGACGTTCATAAGAGTTACTTTGCGACCTGCTCATTTGTAAACGTATTTTTAAAGTTTTAATTTAACTTATTAACGGTAAGTGGAAAAGTAAGAATTTATGTTGAATTTTACGGCACGTGTAATCCGATAAAAAATCAGCAAATCTGTAAGCTTGCACCTTTATAAAAAAAATACAAATTAATCGAAATTCTATATAGGAATCTGACGAAAGCTTTTACAAAAGAAATCACTCGGTCATTCATTGCTATGACATCATTGGTAACAGCGTTCATAACAAAAAAAAATAAGTAGGTACGGACTTCTTGCACAGTGTTAATCGAACCGTGGCGGTTTGTTGTTAGCTGTTGGTCTCGGTGAATCATATAGTAGGACTTTGACATTGAATTCGGGCCAGTAAATAAGCGGTTAATTTGAATGACGGAGTTGTAAGCGAAAAGGAACATGTATTCCTAGCCGAGGGTACGGCTAAGCAGTTTTGTCGGCAGCGACATTAGGTAATATTGCCGCGGGGTGCTATATCCACAATGACCTGTTGAGTGACAGTCCACCCTCAACTAGCTATTAGGGTGACTTTTATAGATGTTTACTTTGTCACAGCCTGGGGTTCCGGCTTGGCCTTGACTTGGATTGTGTACATTTGTATCACCACCTCGGGTAAACATTAGCTGGCAGTGGCAACGCCTAACTCCATAAAAAGGGAGCAAGGTAGGCGAGGCGACCTTTCTCTTAAAAAAATATCGCAGTTTTTTCACAAAAAAAATTGCCGACGTCTTTATAAAGTCTTCGTTATTAAGTATCGGTTCAAAACATATCATTCAAATCAATCATTGCCTAACAATAGTACATAAATGTTTACATGTATTTTTAGTTGCAGTAGGTACTTATGACTTCTGAGTCTTCTGAAACATTTATTGATGTTTCAGTTATAATCGTAGCCGAATGAAAGCGAACGACCACGCGCTGATTTCATGGCCTCATAATATGTCTATCCAACGGTTGGTGTTCATATTAAGTTAGTGCGGAAGCAGCTAATTTCAATTAGTTGACAAGTCAATAGAATAATTATTATAAGACGTACTACTTGTAATAATCTCCATACACTATTATGTCCGTTCTTTCTTCAATGGCAACAGGAAAATTTAGTTCAATAGCCATTGTTGGGAGTCTCAATGTGATGTGAATGTGATGCAATGAATTTCAAGTTCAACAGGTTTCAAAGTATTCGAAATACATATTCATGGCGTATATTTGTGTGAGTTAATGCGACAATTTAACGTCTTTTAGGTGCTGTTGGTTATTCTACTAGCCTTCGTCAAAGGAAATTGGGATAGGTAGGATGATGCCGACCAGAAACGTAACAAGAACAAAAAATAAACAGACATTTTGTCTTTTTAATTTTTTAGGTAAGTACCCATGTATTGCTTGAGGCAATAGGGACTCAGGGAGGGTTCAGTGTAACATATGTTGTAGCTTGATCGATCTGGATAAATTATTCAGTTCAGTCTAAATTGGTGCAACGTCAGTGGGTGTGAAAGTGTTGTGAATAGGTACGGGAGTTTTCAAACGACCGTTCACTGTCTATACTTCAAAAGGTGAGTGTGCTAGATAATACCCTGCTGTTTACCCCATCAAGGATATACAAGGATATTAGGTAGGACCCACCAAGACCAGGGGCTACCAACCTCCCTGCAAGCGGTACACCTGCTGAGGCTCTGACGCGAGTTGGCTTTCCTTTCGTAGTTTGGAGGTCAGTCTCATAAAGCCGTATGAGTCAAACCAATAGGAGAAAAAATAGTTAGAGAAGACCCCGAACTCCAAAGTGCGAGCTTCGAATGCGACTGGGATTGGCGCTCAGATGAGGAAACGCTCTGGGGTGAAAGCAACACAAACAGAAACAACGCTAAGTTGACAAATAGGTACTTATACGTAGGCATCAATACTAGTGCGATAATACTATGCTACCACACAGGAAAACAGCTCAAAATATAATATAGAATTAACAGGAAGAATCTGGCAAAATGAAAATATGATTCCAAGGCATATTCCACGTTTAACATTTTAAAAGAGGTCTAAATAATGCCCGCCCAGATATTCTACGAACGATTTAAATAATTCTAGCACACGTACAAACTAATTTGCGTATCAAAAACAAGATAATTTATGCATGCAACACACATGTAGGCTAATCAGTAACCGACCTTGGACGTCTGAGAAAACATCTTCGACGTAGACCTCACTCTTGTATGATACCGATCAATATATTGCGTAAATTCACTTACCGAATCACCATAGCAACTCCATCACAAGTAAACCTCCCCCCGAACCGAAAATTCTAATTCCAGACCCGGGAATCAGGTCAAGATTTAGGCTCAGAAGTAATTAAGAATTTCTGTTCAATTCAGATACACCACTCACGATATCACACGGAGCAACTGGCTGGCGCCAGATGTCTTAAAATAATAATACGCACAAGTATGGGCAATTCAAAAATAAACCACGCGGGGGAAGTATGATGTTAGTTATATTTAGCAGGATAATAGTTTTCCTGTCCAGTCCTCAATTTTAACAGGACTGGCGTGTTCTGAGTGTTACGTGGTACTAAAGCTCTGTCAATAATGATATTGTCTAATGTAGGTTGTTATTTCATTATGAATGATTGACTATAAAGTGCCGCTGATTTCAAATGTGCATAGGCGAGCATCTCATGTGGCCAGAACATTATTTAGACTTCTAGTGTTCTAATAAATTTGTGTAGCTTCTGGAAGACTATCTCATAATGTCCTGCAGATTATTATGAAATGATCTGGTATCTAATGTGCAACAGGATACATAAGAACCACGCGTCGGGAGGTGGTGCATCGATATCGAGAACGATTGCCATCTATAAGGTCCCGAAAATGTTGACCAATTCTAGCAAATTGCGTCATTATTTTCTTCAAACAGCTGTCTGGAAACGGTGTACCATGGTCGGATATAGACGCGTGGATGCAAAAAAAACGAATCATATTAGTTTACAATTAAAACTTTTTGTAGACGGATTGGGTAAAGATTCCTATCTGTAGCTTATGTAATGTAGCCATATTTGAGGATACATACGTTATTTGGCGACATCATGACCTACATAACTGATGACCTTAGATATCATTATCTTGAGCTTTTAGAGCGGTCTTTTAGCTCACCGAACGGCGACAATTTTGCGCGCCTTGACACGATTTGTATTAGCTTGACTTTAGCTGTGTAAACCCACAGGGACCTCAAGCATAAAACTATTCAAAGACTAAGGATTAGGTGCTATGACGCTAATTATGCCGATAGAACTGCGACAGGTTGGTTGAATGATTTATATAAAGCTAGGTTCCAAGAGTCTTGTAGGATACACCTCAAACCTGGAAGGTTCACGAGCAGATTTCCTTACCAGTTAATCATTTAACCTTTGCTAGTCCACTAACTGGATACAGATCTCTCCCTGTGTGCAACATTGCACTTAGCCCTCCGCCTTCCTCTACCAGTCTGTCCCAAATATCAGCCCAACTGGCTGAGGAGCGACCACCTTCACTCGACGTCAATATCTGTGTCTATTTTAGGTAGAAGGAAATTATTTACATGCTCCAATTGTTTTAGACTTCCGGCTGCACATTAACAATGTACCTATTCAGGTATTTCGTAGTTAAATCGACAAAAGAATAAATTAACACTGCAAAAGGAAACCTGAATGTCTAGTGTAACTTGTAAGGTCACCTCTGTTTACAACGTGGGCGTCTGAAGTTCAATTGTTTAATTATATTATTATTTATTATCTAGCATAATTGTTTTTAGAGATAGTCCAAGAATGGAGGTGAACGAACTACTGAGTGAATAAAACAATTACCTTACAAGCAAGTGGCAGATAACAGGGCTTTTAAAAGAACATTTGGGAACACATTTTATTAAGATTAAAGGACTTCAGGTACTTCGTTTGATGGGTAATTGAAAGATATGAAAGCCCGCGGGCCGGTTATATTTGAAGACCATAAGTTGGTGAACATAGCATAGAGCATTTAGTACATTCGACTTATTGCATTAAAGGAGGTGCTACGGCTGCATGATTGACCCGTAATCACCCAAGTTAGTATGAAATACTTATCAAAGCAAATAAAAGTGATTTTTTCTTTCAAGTAGGATAGGATTGGACCAAATACATTTTTCGAAGGACTTGGCCGTCACTTACGAGGCTGATATTAAAAAAAAAATTAAATTACTCCAATCAGAATAAAGATTTTCACTACTAAATTCACAAGCCCAGTTTCTACTTTTAGATGAGCCATCTTTTTCGAGTTACACTGAAAAAGTCGCGTCATTCCGACAGTGCACCCAAGTTTATATTTGCAAATCTGTTTCACTTTCTTCAGCGGCTCAGAGGGGAAAAATAAATATGGCGGCTAAGGTGAGCAAATTCGTTAAAATGCGCAGACGCCGAAAGAGTGCTACCAAATGGTTCACGATCCCATAAATATCGAGTAAAAGGCCTTGAAATACAAGCAACAATTACTGTGGAGTTAAAGTTTACTTAGGGTGTGACGTAATATATGTCCTAAATACACGGAATTATTGTTAGTTTAGAGTTATGCGAGGATATAGGGGCTTGGGTCATTTTTAAGGGGAGATAACTTTGTTCGCCGAGGTTTTGAAGAATTTTTACCGTCTATAATTTTTGGTCCAAAATTTTACAATTGGAATTCTATTGAATACTAATGGGTCTGAAGACCCATAAGTATTTAGGTAATATAGATATTTATCAAAAAATAAGTAAAAAATACATTTTAAAATTTTCATATAATAGCGACCGTCATAATCTAATACCGTAACCGCGAGAGGAAAGTGTGGTTGGCTAGGTGATTGGTGACCGTACCAACCAATCCATCCATCCATACCCATCTAAGCATAATTTTATGAACGAACTAGTATAGTTATTATGGGATACTTGTTATTGAATGATGTTAGCATACTACTGTTTGTTTTGCCGTAACCTTGGATTCATGGACCATAATAATTATCACGTGTAAATGATTTTGTTTGAGTTATTTTCGTGTTTACTAGTATTCATATTCACGCTTACATCTCACCGAAGAGATAGGCAGAAGTAAAATTATACATAAACTTCGCCAGTAATATTTTTAGTCGTAAGTATGAAAGGTGACCAATCGCGAATTGAATCAACCGAGAATTGAACTAATAGCAAATTGAACTTGACACAAACTGAACCAAAGGGCAAGAAGGGTAAATAGATTACTGAATTAGCAGCAGGACGGATCCAGCTCGATCAATTACAATAATATATCTAATTAAACGACCAGCCCTAGGGGGAAGTCGACTACACCTTAATTTAAGTATTTTTAAGTCTAAACCACGACCTTTTGATTGGTGACCCTACTGCTATGTCAGGCACATGCTTAACTTAGCAGTTGCTGCAACGCCTAATAGCAGTTGAAAGATTTCTTACATACCTGGAAGATCTCCTTTCTGTGTCCCTTCAATCTGTCAAGGCTTTCCTCCGAGGAGTAGTCGGAAGTCTTGACGAGTTTCTCGCCGGCATTCTTCGTGGATAACCTAGTGCGATGTGCAGGCGGAGTAGCGTACTCCTCTTCTACTTCTGTGATTGTCTCTGCAGCTGCTTTACTTGAAGTTTGATTTACTTGCCTGTGGAGAAAAACGGTATTGGTAAAAATAAATAAATTAAAATACCCCCAAGACCTTCAAGGCCATGTCAACTTCACCCGCAAACCAGTACAGCTGCTGGTTGAAGAACAAGACTTTGGCTCGAGCTCTCCTCATGACTCCGTATCATTTCGGGGTTGGGAGGTCAAACGGCAGTCGCGCCCGTAAATGTCAAAATAGGGAGGAGAAAATGTTAGCTTTTGGTAAGCTATTTTTGTTGCTGACTGTATTTTGTGTAGATTTATTGCATAATTTTATTGTGCAAAGAAAACGATCGTCGTGTTTTTCAATCGTTGACGAATGTTAGAAAATATAGACACGCTGAGCGTAGTGATCGTAAGTTCCTAGGTAGGTACTCAGGACCGTCACTTTAAAGTCTATTTTTGCTTGTACCTCAAGAAATAGGAACAAAAGTATATTTGGTATATTATGTTGCCTACGCCGCCGCACCCGTAATTTTAAAAGGTATTTCACTGCAATCGGGTCATTGATGTTACAACACACATACAATTATTCGAAACTTTGAACAGTTTGAACCATCTGTGAGGTCAGTCAAAGGGGTCACATCAAAAATGTATACCTAGATAGGTACACTTTTAGGCAGATTTGGTTGGCTTTATGTTTTAGATGTGAAAATCAACATTGATAGCACAATAATAGAAGTGGTGTTATGAGGCAATGAGTAGTGTTGATATCCACATTAGACAATTTTGTGTGAGATTCATACATAGGAGTT
Source organism: Lithosia quadra (assembly GCA_963576445.1). NCBI lineage: Eukaryota > Metazoa > Arthropoda > Insecta > Lepidoptera > Erebidae > Lithosia > Lithosia quadra. The sequence goes on along the minus strand of OY754884.1, from coordinate 13,015,095 downwards.
CGGAATGTACGTAGTTTAAGTGCAAATTGCTTCTTAAATAAAGACAAGAATGTGGCGGAATTATATTATGTGTGTTTATGAACTTGTTCTAATGAGAGTTTCTGCAAATGTCATGGTGTGAGTGTACTTATCACACAGAAGGTCATCGTTATCAACAGACTATTTCCGCTTGCCAAGGTTACTGCCATTTCCATGTGTTATCAAAGAGAAAGTTGGATAAAGAGACTAATTGCACAATTTTGATGTTTAAAACACATTATTAAAATTTTATTAAAATAATAGGTAATTACACAAGAAAAATTATGCATATCGGATGAATGATAAATACAAGGTTATTGTTAAGGTAATTAAAACATAATGTAACAAAATGTAACATGATTACACATAATATAAGGAGACAACAAAGTACTTACAAGGATTTGATATTATCCTCATGAGTCTAGCTACCAGACCATGACTATAGCTGGTCATGGAACTATTCATAGGTAGTTTATTTTAGGGTTGTTGGTTGTTTTAAACAGTATAATTTTAAGTGTAAAAAAAATTTGTGTAACCCAAACCAAAAGTGCCAGGGGAACATTTTCTATTGGAATTCATGATCAGAAGAGCATGTTGCTTGCTAATAAAAAAAAATCATCTATCTTATTGGATTCTCTTTTTCAAAGTCAACACCAATATAAAAAAAAATTACAATAGTGGTGTGACATTGAATGTATTTAAAGGCATAATAATATTGCAGTGTGGTTTAATAGGTATCTTAAACATTTAACCTTTGCTTTGATTGAATACATCACACAGAAACTGTTGATTCACACCGTTTAGTAATAAATGTTTACATATCAAGCTATAAAATCCACAAGAATCTGTGTCCCATTACAAGGCCACACCACACAAGCCTTAATGACCTCACAGCTCATAGTTGTGACATCATGGTAAATAAAATCTGTCCTTTACAAAGTACTCTGTCCTTAGTGAAATAAAACCTTGTAATGGTATTGTTCAAACTTGTGTGGGTGGGAGATTTATAGGTAGGATTTTATTGCCCTGTGCTCTACTTTTTTATAAGATTATAAATCTGATAAGAAGGTATCTTTCGTAACTATAAAATAGTTTTGTTGATAGTGATGTTTATCACTTATGTGAATGTAAAAACACAAAAAAAAATTTTCGGTTAGTATTTCATAGTAAAATACCTACTTTTATTTTTAAATAGGCTAATAGGCTATTAATAACATGGGTTATTATATTATATTATTTTTTCATGAGTCATTCCTCCTGATAGTATCCCATAAAACTAAATCATTTATAGCTTCTTAGAGACTATTTTGATATTCAAATCACACAGGTAATTTAGCCAATACACAAAAGAATTCAAATTGAATAGATAGGTCAGATAACCTATTATAGGTTATGTGAGCTATTGTACCAAGTGGTACACTTTATTGACTTCCATAGCCCCTCAATATATTTTTAAAACAATGTAAACTTCAAGAACCGTGAATTACCTAAAAAGAATTGGTTTAAATTATTTTATTCAAAAGCTTAGGCAGGTTTTAAAGGGTACCTACACATAACAAGGTTTGGTTACACACAGTACTTAGAAACTTGTTGTTTATCAATTTCAAGAAATACACAATTGTGTTGTATGTGAATTAAAAAGTGTAAACTTGCTAATCTTTAATACGACAATGTTATCAGACAATTGGTAAAGAATATACAAGCTTGGAAGATACATATTTTACTAGCAAAAATTGACGTTTTTTTTTGTTTTGAAAACAAAAGTAACTGCCTAAGTTGCTCCCAGTAGATTAAATTGTCTGGATAATATTAAATGGGGTGTAAATACTTACTTAACTGGAGTGCTCCGTTTTATTGGGGTTTTACGGCCAGATTTGTGATGGGTGTGTTCCTCCCCTTCGAAACAATTCTCACGGTCGCAGCTAGACCGCAAAAAGGGTGTCTTCGAACGAGACCTTGACCTCAATTCATTAACCGTAGGATTTTCCATGTTTTAATCACTGATGCTGTCTTACTGTTATCATATCACTGCCTGAACCCCATCTTCGAAATTTCCTTCTGCGGTATTCCAAGCTGATATGACTATACGAAACTGCCGCTATCAGAAACAACTCGGTCTTTTCGCTGCACAATGATATTACACAAGAAAATCTATTTCTGTGGCTTCATGTAATGCCGCCAAAAGTAACGTAACGAATGTCTCGTTGACTTTCAAGTACACTTTACGGCTTTTCAATTTTGAACGTCATGCCACTTCCCACTAAATTAAATGACTGATAAAAATGTAAAAATACAAAATTCGGTACAACGAATTGTACACAAACGCGTGCGATAAACGAAATTCGTGAATTTCGTAACTTCTCATTCGCTAAACATAAACTGATGACGTCATCGAAAAGACGTTACTTCTCAGGGCTGCCATGTCGTTTAATTTTATTTCATTTAAGTAATCCAAGGAACAATTTGGAGGTCACCGAAAAACTAAATTAATTAGTGAAATAGGTAATTCTAGATTCTGATTTTCATAAATATCTCTACTATCATTTAACCATTTTGATAAAATGCTAAAGTTTATAGGCTTTTTGTTTGTTTTTCATGTTATAGAAGTGAAGGATTTCTTGGTATGTATTGCCAGTGATTGCCAGGCAACAAAAAAAAGGATTACGTATTATAATAATCGATTTAACCCTTCAAATAAGATAATTATATTGCATCGCGTCATCGATTTAAAAAGCCGTACAAACACGTACAAACCGTAAACCGGCTTTGCCTTTATTATTTTATCTGTGAAATGCATCTGTTTTCTGTTCTGTCATCAGTGTCAGTGTACGTTCAAGTTTTTTCAACCTCTTTTGGGCGGGTAACCAAAACGTAAATAAACTTGAATTGGTAATAAAAACTTTGTAAGATGGACCATAGTATTACTTATGCAAAAATTAAAGAAATTGGTCATGTACTTAGTAAACGCGAAGCGCTTAGAGAATTATGTAATTCTAAGTATGAACAGGTAAACAAGTGTTAAAATGAAACTTGTTGTAAATGTTTTGATAATGGAGTTCAGAAAGTTCATGAGTGGAATTTATTTCAGATAATTAAGTTTTTACCGCGGCGTATCTTGAACAGTGATGGTGGAGAATTATTGGGATGTATTTTAAATGGACTGCCGGACAATGCAGGAAATTGTAAGAATAAAGTTAAGGTAAATAACCCTAAAAATACTCAGTAAACAGGTTTCAACTTGTTGTATTCTAGCTGAGCTCATTTCATAAGGTCTTCAAAACAAATGCCAGTGAATGCTAAGTACTTTCCAATTAAGTAATAACTTTATAACACTTAATCAGTTCCATTTTAGGAACACTATAAAATATCAATAAACATTCTTGGGCAAACTAAACAGCGCTATTGGCGCTATCAGAGCATTGTGTTTTGGATTTTAGAATGCGGATAAATAAAAAATTGTCCTTTCATATTTATTTAATTTTTTCATCTGTAGTCATTGGGTGCGTTCCATATATTGATTTATATTTCCAGGTCATTGACTTGGTACTAAAGTCTATGAGAAAGGAGTCAACCTCACTGACACACTGCGGTGATGTTTCCAGTAGGCTGTGCCTAGAACTGCCCAGGTTGCCTGTTGACGATCTAGTCCGTTGGAGCAATGACAGTGTACAGTCTATTGTAGATGATAGTGATGTTAATATGATGTGAGTTTTTATATGATACTATAGCTGTGCCCACAACTTTGTGTGTATTAAATTTATTAATTATTTGCATGCCTGTGTTGTGCCTTATAATATTACTTCTCTACCATTAAAAGTCCCATGGATTAAAATTGGCTGAGCTGTTCCAAACATTATCTAATTCTTATACCTATGCAGAAAGACAAACAAGAAAACCATACATAACATTCATGAATTGCAGATGGCGTGATGTTCTCCCAGAATGCATCAATGCTATATCATCATATGACACAATCAAGCACTGTGGCACAGAGATGAGCAGCTCTGAGTATAAAGAGCAATGTGTTCACACACTGTGTCAATGTAGGTGGAAAGAGAAACAACTGGTACAATTGACTGCTATGTTCAAGTTAGTGTACTGTGTTCATTTATTCGTAGCCTCTACAATATGGGGTGTTTCAAGTAGGGTATTAGAAGGTTTGTCCAGAGGCCACGGTGATAGCTGCCCAATGGGTGGGCTTGTCTGCCACTTAAGTAATATAAAAAAAAACTGTCATACCTTAAATTGTACCAATACTACAATACATTCGTGCCAGCTCTGGCATCGCAAACCTACAAAACTATATCTGAATCATAATGTTTTATCTTTCAGGGACATGCAGCTATCACGCAACGATCATAGGCAGGTGGTGAATAAAATATGTTCATATATCATTGACATACCACCGGATACATTACCACCACTTGTTCATCAGTTACTCAAGTAAGTACCTCTTTGTACCAGTAATCCAAATTGTTAGTATTAAGGTAAATTGTTAGGAGTGGATTTACGTCAGTAGTGTACTTGACCAGGATTTGAACCTCAGGCACATCCATCCAGACAGGTAAGAAATGTTTCTACCTCCATAAAAAAAAATATTTTAAATCGCTTACTGTCCATTATGTTTAAGCTTCATGAAATTAATTTCTAGGAAAATCACAAAAGGAAAGATCATTCTCATCATAAGTGTGAACATTTCTGGATATAAATAAAAATAAGGATAACAAAATTTGATGTGATGTCTCAAATCTCAAAGAGTTATGAACTCTGGCAAAACCAATAATAGCCTAATTATTAATAATTGTCTGATTTATTTTCAGACTATGTAAAACATATAACTTGGAGACGGTATTGTCGCATCTATCACATTACTTCAGTGTGAGGTTATACAGTAAATTAGAGCCGCCCCCACAAGATTCCGAGTCCACTACTATAGATATCGATGATATCGGTAAGTATATATACTCACGCCTATGGATCCCCGAGGAGGTGTACAGTTATAAAACACTTCTCCCCATCTTGCTACGGTTTCACATAATACATTTTCATGGTGTTCTATAAGAGATGATTAACCAAAACTTCGTGGTTTGTTGATAAATGGCGTTATACCAATTTGCCGAACCCCACTATGTTTTCGTTACAAACCATATTTAAGGTCAGGTTGATTAAAATACATTGACGACAGTGGTGGTTTTGTTTTTTAGTTAATCCCTCGCCTAACCCTATAAGTGTGCCCAACAATATGGTCCTTCGAGCCGAATGTATATTTTCAAGTTTCATATCATACGTATATCATTCTTTACTTTTTTACTGTACTGTACCTCCTAATATTCGTAGTTGTTGTCAACCTGTATAGTGTAGCTATACTGCTAAGTCTGGGCCGTAATGCTGATACCATTCCCGCGATCCACAGGTAGTTCAAATTCAAATTCAAATTCATATTCAAATTCATTTAATTATTGTTTGTCACAGGTAGATAGAAGATATTGTCAATTACATAAAAGTATCACCGTAGCATGTCTGATAAGTTATTAATATCAAAGTGTTACTTCCAGTGCCCCACAGTTCTGCAGAACTAAGCCGTTGCCTGTCCACCTGTATTTACCACATATCGCAAGGGGCAGCCGACCCCGAGCTTGTCCGCAAACATATAAAGCAGTGGCCGAAGACGCAGCTGCTAAGAGCTCCATTTCTCATAGATCTGGCGCTCTCTATGGCGGATAAAGGGGCAGATTTCCGTTCCGTATGTTTGGAGGTAAGAATAAATAAATACTATAGGATATATTACATTGATATCTATACTTAAACTAAAGCGAGCTTGTCACATGGGTTTAGAATGCGGATAAAGGATTTTTTGTGAAAAAAAAGAAGGTACATTAAATTTTATTATATCAAAATAATTAAATCAAGTACCTACATAGAAACACCCAGACTAATGCAAATATACATATCTGCATTGAGCGGGAATCGAAAATCGGAAATAATTAGTAATTGTAAATCGCGACCCCGGAATTGTAGGCGCGAATTTTAGACCCCGGATATTATGTTAGTAAGAGTAACATAATATCCGGGGTCTGAATGGAGACAGTAAGTGGTCATAGGAACTTTTGAACTAAACTAGATAAACCGATCATGTTTGAGCTCATTGATTTGTCTAGTTATGCACTTACCAACTAAAAAGTTTGTTTATAAAAAGGAATTTTTAAAAGTTATAACTATCTTTATTGTTCAGGTAATAAGGTCAGCAATCGAACTGCGGGCGTTAGATGATTTACGAGCGCGTGAGTCCGCTTGGGTACGATCAGTCATCGGACCTGACGTTGACGTCGTGAGTTTGCTTAAGGTTATCACTACTGAAAGGTAAGTTATCATACGATTTCTTTAAAATAGTTTGACCAACTCTGTTACCATATGCCATTAAAGAAGTTCGCCTTTCTAATGGAACATGCAGACTCCCCAAACTGCGATGTATGCGGCGTGGTAGAGGATGTTCACCACCTATTAGTGGTTTGTGTGCACTATGGATCAGTTAGAGTCCCTAATTGGGACTTATAACCTGACCAGACTATAATATAGGTATGCTCCATGACATACTTTATTTTTCCGTGCGGCAATCCTCATGGATACCCACCCCGCGACTAGCGGGGTAGGTTATGTTTGTCTCTTATCGACTAAAACCGCACGCCGTCTAGGGTCTTCTGACGTCAGGTGTAAGGTGGCCAATAGAGCATTTCCCTCGCACCCCGGCTTGACCCGGGCCATCTCCGGATTCAAAATGGCCCCTTCGGGTTTGGGAACCACGGTATTCTCGTCATACTTAGAATTAAGGGAAGGGGAGGGGGGGGGGGGGGGGTTCTGGGGTATGGTCTTACGATAGAAGTGGTATATTCTTAAGAATACAACTTCCTAAAATAAATTGAAAAAGAAAAAACTTTGTTACCGTAATTCTGTATTCGCAGTGCAAATCACCGCCAGCTAACAGTAGTTGGTCTGATTCACCTAGCATTTCTCCTTCTCTCAACGTACCGTCTCAAGCCTGTTGCGCAAACCTGCTGGTCACATGGCAAGCTGATATTAGTGAGGCTCAGCAAATCTCAGCCGGAATGCGCCGCGCATATACTGAGTCAGTTGGCTGATAGGGTAGCGGGGGATTCTACACAGAAACAGTATTCTGGTATGTACTATACATTTTTACATTACCAACATATCTCGTACATTTAGCGTCAAAAGTAGATGATCTTTTTCAAATTTTAAAAACTATAATTCTACATACCATTAAACACTATGAACTATGAAAAATTGTTGATTTAGTGAAGTTTTGGTTGTGCATCGTACACAATTGTCCAAACAGGTTCAATAAATTCAATGCCTGATTTCTGAGTTGGTGATGCCAAAATCTTCACCGAACCTCAAAAAGCTGGCACATATACATATAACTGGCTAATCGAAAAGCCAATAACTGATCAAACAATGATGCAAGCCCTTTGAACCCGTAATTAGTTTGGTAAACGATAATTCATTTATTGGCCCGCCTCTGGTCTCGCCCTGCGTTCACCACCAAAGAAACCTACCTATAATGTCGGAACTGCATATAGAGAGTACATTGTCAAGATTTTTGCCCCTATCTTGTTATACCTATATACTTGTCCACAGATTGCCTCTACATCTTATGCAAGCTAACACCTGCATCCGTCGAACGTTGTACCCAACTGGGCACGATACTGGAGAACTGTCAGCCCACACCAACAGACTTCAGATCTGCAGCCGCAGTCCTGGATGCTGTACATCCACTCCTCAACTTCAGTACCAGGACCAGAGATACACTGGTTATGGTTTGCCGGAAAGGATTATATTCTAGGTAACTGTGACCAAATTGTACTTTTGGTAACCATGACCAAATTGTACTTTATGTAACTGTGACCAAATTATACTTTAGGTAATTGTGACCAAATTGTACTTTTTAGGTAACTGTGACCAAATTGTACTTTTTAGGTAACTGTGACCAAATTGTACTTTTTAGGTAACTGTGACCAAATTATACTTTATGTAACCGTGACCAATGTACACTTTACTTCTCTCTCTAACTTTTTCTAACTCTACTGCTCAAAGGTGTGCTGTTAAAGAACTCTTATAGAGTTATGCTCGCCTTTGTACATATTTTTTTTATTTTACGTGTCATACGTTTGGCTTTTTACCCGACTGCCGAAGAAAGGAGGGTAATGTTTTTTATTTTGTACTTACATTGAAGAAAGAAGGTTTATTTCTTAAAACAGTATTTTATTTTTCGTAGGGATTCCCAACACCGCTGCCTAGCCCTGTCAGGCTTCCTAACAGTTCTCCGACACGTGAAAGTCAGCAGTTCTAGCAACAGCAGTCAGTGCAGTCAACAGTACAGTGAGCAGTACAGCTCACACTCGTACCTCACGCAAGTGGCGGTAGACCTGCACGCGACTCAGCAGGGCAGCGCGTAAGTTTGCCGTTTGATATCATTATACGAAAATTGGATTAATTGTACCGATATGATTAAATACTAGCTATCCCCGCGACGTCGCGCGTAACCCTAATATATTTATCAAAATTAATGTAGGTAGTCTATGTTACGTCTTATAATATTACCTATCTGCCAGCGAAAGTCCAGTTCAAATCGGCCCAGTCATTCCCGAGATTGCCTAAATTAAACATACGGGAAGACTACAGACAGCCTGACAAAAAATTAAAAAATTGCTTTTTTGTTATATGTAACGTACATTATACTCATAATACCTATGTATATAGTTTTTTGTGAGTTGGCTTTTAGTGGTTCGATAATCCCCCAAATTCAAAATACTATCTACAAATCAATTATTTTTCGTTCAGTTAAATTTTGAAGCTTAGATCGAAAAAAGTGAACGAAGAAGTCCCGTCCTGCATGTTCACTTTTCCGATCTAATCAATTGATCGTTTTCTAAATACTTAATTAATAATATAATTTAATTCACAGCGTAACATCCCGGGTACGAAACGAAGCCATGTGTATGGAAGTGGTGTCTATCCTACGACGGTGTCTCCTCCAGGACGCACTGGTTAAGCAGCTGTTATACACCAGTAAGTATAACTTGGTATAACTCATACCAGTGCCGCTAGTTTATACTGTGGGTGTGACAGTAATCTGTAGCTCATTATAACTGTAGATCTTGTAATAATAAAGCTAATTCGTTCTAAGATCTCACCAATGTCTCACCAGATTATATTTATGAACAGCCCCTCAGCATGACGTCCTTAAACATAAGTCTTCTTTTCTCTCGACTAATGAAATCGCAGGAAAAAGTTGTAAAGTGACCAAAAACTGCCAAAAACTCATTTCTCTACTTTTTGCTGCTATTTCATTGTTTTAAAAAAATTAAAACATAATATGTATACGGATGCTGAGGCTGCTGAATGCCAATTTTCAGTCAATTCATAATTCAATACCCTTCGGCCATGTAACCATCGCTTTTAGTTATGTAATGATGGTTTAAGATACGAGAGTTTGTCTTCTGTGTACAGTTGCTTAGATTTCTTTTCTTCGTGTACAGAAATATACGACTGCGCTAAAGACAAGCCTTCTCTCCACGAGAACATTCTGGAGTTATTATATGAGCACTTGAGCAAGTACCTGCCTGATGGCAACAGTACTGCCCAGTTGTTGATGGACAAATGTGTGCAAATCAACGGTATTCATGCTGTTCTAAATGTGAGTATATGCTTTTAAATTTTCTTCATCTGAACGGCAAGCAAAACTACCTGTGCCCGCGACTTCGTCTGCATGGTTTTAGATGTTTAATATTTCAATTTTTTACTTTAACCTCTAATTCTTTTCCAAAATTAAAGTAGCCTAAGTTACCCCTTGTTACATCAGCTATCTGTCTGTGAAAGTCCTGTCAAAATCGGTTTAGCTATTCTAAAGATTAGGCGGAATAAACAGACAGACAAACAAAAATTTAAAATAAAATTATCTTGTCATATTATGTACCATGTATACCGTCGCAGCACTAGTGGGACCGGTGGGTGTCACGTGGTGCTGCAACGACAATCCTCTTTTGATGAGGCCGTCAAGCTGAGTGCCACTGTTAAAATGGTACGTGTATGTAATGGTGATCCTCTTTCCTGAGACTTTACCTTTAGCTTACCATCAGGCGAGGTGAAGACAAATTGACGTGTCCTATATATAAAAAAATATATATCCAAATACACTTAGTAAAAAGCGGTTATTTTAATATAACGAACAGGCACTCCATTTTTATTTATTTTTATAGAGTCCATCCATCCATCCATGTCCATCATAACCCTTCTAAAACTATTCTAGGAGCCCATAGCCCGTTTGCTGTACGCTATAGCGCAATTCCTACAGCCGGCCGAAGAGGAAGACTTGGAAGACATACTTGCTAGTCAGTCTGTTGAAACCGGTTCTGCTTACTTGAAGAGTAAGCTTGGCATCATAATGGACCAGCTGTGTAGTGCTGAAAACCTCGGGAATGTTGATATGGTAAGTTTATTTAAAACTATCTGTGCCTTGGACTTCACACGCGTGGCATTATGCTTTTAAGGTTTTAATTTTTGCGTTCAACCCTATTTTTTTTTCCAAAATTAAAATAGCCTATGTTACGCCTTATGATATCTGTATCTGTCAGCGAAAATCCCATCTAAATCGGTCCAGCTGTTCCAGAGATTACCTCATTCAAATAAGAAAAGATTGTTAAATGTTTCGGCATTTTTTTAAGTATTAGCAAAATTTACATTTTCACCTGTATTATCCAGAAGGTTCGAACCTGTTACGTTTGGATTGTTCATCGCCCTAATTACAAGCACTATCGCTTAATTTTCATGTGCTTATACATTTATGAAGCTATATATGCTGTATTTGGGTTACTGTCTAGCTAGACTTAATACATAACTGTTTCCAAATGATTCCTGTCATGCAATGGCATACCTTTCAGAAAAAAACAACTTTTACACCTATTTTCTCTCTATTAAGAATACAAAATGTTTCTACATATGCCTGCAACCTATATATAATTATAAAGACAAATTATAAAAGTTGAGGAAGCGAAAGGAGTATGCCAAGATCATAGCCAGTGGAAAGATGTTTTCTCTGCCTACCCCAATGGGATAAAGGCGTGCTTTGTATGTATTTTAGTAAAAAAGGTATAGATATGCTAGATATATGAATGAAATGTAAAACAGATAAAAATATAACGAACTCCTCACTGCTGACGCAATCTATACAAATTAATAGCCAGGTTTTGACCTTGGCGACCGCCGCATGATAACGAGACGCGATCATCGGTCTGAAGTAGGAGTGTTACAACGGCTAGTCATTGGCAACTGTTGGCAACCAAATATAACGATATGCTAATAAAAACGCCTGTTATTTTTAACGTTATACTATATTTTAGTATCATTGCTATGTCGCTGATGCTTTTAATTTTATGCTGTTTCAATTGTTTTTTAAATCGACATTAAGTGTTGTTTTATATGAGTTTCAGAATATAAATTATAACAAGGGTAATTTCGACTTTTCCAAGTAAAACAATAACGATCAATATATACAATACAACAAAACCAAAAATATTATACAATACAACCAAATACTGCGACTATAATAATGATGGAAATATAGTTTTTACTCAGATAAGTTAGTTTAATATCGCATGTGACTTTAAGTCACATGATCTGACTTAAGGTCACGGCGCGGCGTATTGATCTGCGCGGGTTATATTAAATTTAGTGTTACACTTGTGAGTAACATAGACGGTACTAACAACAGTTTTGTTGTAGAAGATTAGAATGATAGATAATAGCTATATCGCTATTTAATAAATAATAGGTTACATATTGATTACTTATTCGGCTATCTGATAACAAGTAGGGGTACATCCCTAAAATTGATATGTCAATACTTGCGAATATATTCATTGTTTATTATTATTCCTCCATATGAGAGGAGGTTATTAGGCAGATAACGCCGTGTGAACACTATTACGTTATCAAGACGCGAAACCTGATTATTACACCGTGTTATCGTGTGCACCGTTTTCGTGTGAACAAAATACTCAAATACTTACCGAAACAGTTACTTGAATTAGAACTTTCGCTATGAATAATTTACCGAAAACTATGCGAGCCGTCGGCCTTTATAAATATTTACCGATTACAGACGTTAATAGTCTTGTTGATTTAGAAGTGAAATTACCAACTTACACCCAAAGTGATGTGCTCGTCGAGGTTAAGGCTACGGCCGTGAATCCTATCGATACCAAACAACGGGCACCGAAACCAGATGTAGAAACAACTCCTCGGATCTTGGGATGGGACGGTTCTGGAATTGTTGTCGCTAAGGGTGAGCGTGCAAACCTGTTTAACGTCGGTGATGAAGTGTTTTTCACTGGTTTTGTGACAAGATCTGGCTCTAATGCTCAATATATGGCGATTGATCAATATCTGGTAGGACCAAAACCGAAAAAGTTGTCTTTCGAAGAAGCTGCTGCGATGCCGCTTACAGCACTAACGGCTTTCGAGTCACTTTACGATCGTTTATTGCTCTCGGAAAATGATAAAGGAAAGAGTTTGCTAGTGTTGAATAGTGCTGGTGGAGTAGGATCAGTGGCTACTCAACTCGGCAAGCTACTAGGACTTAAAGTGATCGGAACTGCTTCCCGCCCAGAAACTGAAGCTTTTACTCGTAAATTTGGAGCTGATATCGTTCTCAACCATACTCAGGATCTAATCCCCCAACTAAAAGAGAAGGGTTTTGAAGCAGGAGTAGACTTTATACTAGTAAATTACGACCCAGCTCCTTATTGGGATACGTTGATGGCCGCTGTTAAGCCAGAAGGAAGGATATGTTTGATTGTCGACAGCAGTGCTAAAGTAGATTTGAGGCCGTTGAAAGACAAGAGTTTGACGCTGGTCTCCGAAATGATGTTCACACGTCAGAAATACAATACCGGTGGCCAGCCACGACAGCATGAGATCTTGAAACAAGTGTCGAAGTTGTTGGACGAAGGGAAGCTGAAATGCACATTGACGAAAACATTGTCTCCAATAAATGCGGCTAATTTGAGAGAAGCGCATAGAATTATCGAAGAGAAAAAAATGGTCGGGAAGTTAGTGTTGTCTAAGTTTTAACTTTTTGTTAATGTAAATACTTTGTTTATAAGGGTTACTGTTGTATAATAAGAATATGATCTTGTTATTGCTGTTTTTTATTTAACCGAATGTGGCGACGACTAAAAAGGTGGGTAATGTGTTTGACTTCACCCATTATTACCTTGTCGTTGTTCACGATTGCATTTAAACCCGCTTACTACTCCTCCTTTTGATTTGGCTTGTACTGTAAGACGGCAGTCGCTATCAAGGCAGACGGATAGCGACTGCCGTCTTACCCCCCGACCCCAAGAGAAAAGCCAGCGTCAGAGCCTCATTTTTAAACCAGCCAACCGAAAACCAATAAAGGAGTGATCAACCAAAGGTGGTAGCTATTTGAGCACGTAATTAGTTAAATATTCTATGATTGGTAGATTGGCCCGCTTCTCTTCCCCAATACACCTTCGCTTTCCGCGCTTACCTAGCTATAAATGGGTAATTGCGCAACAGTACATCGACAAGAATTTTGCACATAACCATAAATGATTTAAGAACTCAGTTCCATCGGATACGAACCCTGTGATCAGCGGGGGCGGTTATGTTGGAATCGAACCGACTAAAACCGCTCGCCATCTCGGGTCTTTTGTCGCTGTCGGGGTATAAGGTGGCCAAAAGGTATTTGCCTCGCACCCCGGACTGGAGGGGTTAGATCTACTCCTGAGACGACTACAAAAGAGTATATATTTATTATGTACGAGTACTAGTTATATAGGTACTAAATAGCTTCACGAAAATCATCTACAAACTATATTATTTGTTCAAAAACTTTTGAGGTTAAGTGTATTTCTCTGATCATTCTAGGAAGATCCCGGCCTCTCAGATATCACTCCGGAGTCCAAAGCAAAATGTCTAAAAGTGCAACAGTTAATCCAATGCTATGAAACGTTGATAGCACACCACATCATGCAGTGGAACCTAACTAGCACTAACTCGGCATTAAGAGTCCATAAACTATTCAAGGCCTGCAATGAATTGATGGAGCAAAGTAAGGTAAGGAAGTTATAGTGCCTAGGGTGGGAACCACCTCTAGGGTTACTGGGAGTTCCTTCTTAGGCTATGCCCGAGGTTTCGGGACAAACACGAAAGACTAAGGTAAACGGAACACTATGGCTTTAATAAAAAAAAATTTTGATCGAAAAAAGTTTGTATGGTTTTATGGTTCAATGGTTTTAGTCGGTTCGATCCCGACATAACTGTTTCACTAGACGACCATTTTATATCAATTACAATCAAGCCACTCCAAATCTGTACTTGTGGATACCCCCAAGGGGTACCTCTGTTGTAAATAGACCAAAAAAACAGCCCACTGAGTTTCTTGCCGGAGTCTTCTCAGGTCTGGGCCTCGTTTTGAACCGGTGGTCCATTTGCTTCTAGTTTTTAGATGATTTCGATTTTGACGTTTTGTAAGTGCCGCACGTAATGGTCCATACAGAATAAATGATTTTTGACTTTGAAATTCATATTATTAACTACGAAAGTCTATAATTTCATACAATGAATTATACTAAACACACATTTTGAGTAAACCGGATTATGAATTTTCAAATGGATCTGTAAGAATGATACTGACGAGAGCGTTCTGTATTCCGGATCTCCTTTATAAAGATGATGGTATCTACCGTAATATAAGTGACTATTGATCAATATGAATCTTTGCAGACTCCTTCCAAATCGGCCAAGAAGGGAAACAAAACTCTCAACGAGACAAAAGATACCACTGAAAAAAATACACAGAAGAGTCAGAAATCGCAGAAATCACAGAAATCCCAGAAAGAGAAGGGCAAAGCTCCCGTGAAGCTCTCTAATTTAGTCAAAGATAAGGCTGGCCATTTCAAACCTTTGCCTTGTGTTTGGGATCTGCAATTATGTATGAAGGTTCTCGATTTGCTATATAGGTACGAAATATTGAGGTTTCTTAACACACTTTTATTATTATAGAATCGCTGAAAGAATGCGTTCCTGACAGGTTGTGAGCGAAAGGGCGATGTAACTTTGAACTGGTGTATAATTTACGGCAAAATTTTAAATATCGTTTATTGACCTTATTAACGAGTGATAACATTAAAAATTTAATTACTGTGCCAATTTACAATACACAGATTAATTTTGGGCTAAAATGATTAACAATTAATTAATTAAAAATATAAAATCAATAGTTTTTAAAAGTCATACCACGTCCAAACACGTCAAACTGCGCTGTTTCAAGGTTATGTCAAATGTTCGCTTTCATAGTGATGAGACAAAATAACAAGGCAATTGTAACCGCATATTTTAGTAATCTTAATAATAATAATCTGTTGGTTGAAAAATATAAAATAGAACGTTATAATTTTATGATAATGTAATTTTGTAATAAGCCCCTACCCAAGGTAATAAAAAGAATGAATCATATTTTATAATGAATGAAATGAATATGATTTTTTTTTATAATTTCAGGTAATAACCCATCATTACAATTAATAATCACATAAAATTAAATAAGAATGAAAAAAATTAAAAATTAAAAATTGGAAAAAAAAATAGGGCAGATAGATAGCCAAATTAGAATAAAATTAAAATTAAAATGAAATCACGTTGTCACAATATTGCTGACTGTGATTATTATTATGTTATTGTAAGTCGGGAACAGGTTTAGAGAACGGTTCTAGGTACAAGTTATTTATTGTACATAACTAGTCATGAAGAATTGACATGTGTCAGGAACGCATAGTCTCAGCGGCCAAACTGTAGTTTCGCCTATATGTATGCATGTATGTAACGGGATTTTTGACTCGATTTTTGAACTCATAACATCAGATTATATGAATTTTTGCACAATTATTTAATTATAATTTTTATTTACTTTTACTTATTTAATAGAATCATTGAAAACGTGGGGCCATAATGGTTAAAAAACTCTACGAAGCACGCCTTAACTGTCAATGGTCAATAATTTTTTTTCAAGAAAAATAACTAATAACACATTTGAATGTTATATTCCAACCAAACTAAATAATTTATTATATTAATGAGTTTAAAATTAGAAAAAAAAACCAATTTTGTTCTTAAAATCGTAGGGGTTGTAAACACCCTAAAATTAAATGAACATGTAACATTACCAAACAGGAGATGTCAACTTGACAATTGTGTTTCAGCGAGAATGTATCCTGGTCATCTCTGGAGCAACGCAACCACATTCGTGTCCGACGGGATTTCCACTTGTGGGCACTTAAGAACATACAGTCCGTACTATCGGAGCCTTTGGACAAGAGGAATGTCGCCACACACTGCGTCAGCATCGCCACTTTGTTGTATAAACGGTGTATTTGTAGGTAGGTAAATATGGTTCGTGTATAGAATAGAAATCGCCAATAGCGGACGCCGAGGGGATAAGATGATAGAATGCCCCCCTCCCCCCCCTTTTTTTCCGTGCGGAAATCCTCATGGATACCCACCCCGCGGCTAGCGGGGCAGGTTATGTCGGACTCTTACCGACTAAAACCGCATGCCGTCTTGGGTCTTCTGACGCCAGGGTGTAAGGTGATAGAATGCCCCACTCGGGTTTGGGAAACACGGTGTCTCCATTTTGCCCCGGCAGAAGGAGAGGCGAGCACCATACCGCCGCGCCGGCTTGATCCCAAGGGTAACAGGTAGCCGTCGTGTCACTATTGTGCTCGGAGAACTAGTCCGCCCTCCACTGTGCCCTTTGCTAGTCAGAGAGACATTTGGGGAGCCTCCGAGTATCCCTATACGGGGCCACTCCCGCTTTTTTTCTTAACGGAAATCCCCACGAATACCACCCCCATTGCCTGTTGCCCGGTCAGCCAGCCCAGGCACCCTGCGTCAGTGCCTCGCTGGAGAGTTTTTAGACCATGAAGTCGGATAATGGTCAATATAACATGGTTATAGTTTATGGTTATCAACGTATTCCACGAATAACGATTAAAAAACAACTGTAAATTATTATTATTATTATTCAAATTATGGACGAGTAGCAAATTACTGGTATGTCCACTTCATGGTGTTGGAGTATAGTTCTTTGTTAGCAGTTAAATTAAGTATGGTTTTTCATCCAGGTTCCAAGACATGTGTGAATTCGACGACCAGACCACGCTCGGCTGTTTGGAGGTGTTCAAGACTTGTTTGACTCTACTGTTCTCACCGAACTACTCGTTTAAAATGGACGCTTTCTTGTCAGCTATTAGTAAGTTTATAAGCTAACATCCGGGGACATTGCGAGTTCTCGAAACCTTTCAAAAGCCGTTATGTAGTTTTGGGTCCATCGCGATACCTTTGCATACCCTCATATAGGGCTAAGCTTACATACAACTTATAATCTAAGCTTCATACGTAAGTTAGTTAATCGGTAAAGTATTCTTGCCGCCTGACTGGCTGGTAGACATGAATACTATTACATAGATGTATATTTATATAGATACTAGCGACCTGGGACCCGGCTTCGCCCGGGTGTAAATTCCAGTTTTCCAATAAAATATAATAGCCTATGACACTCACGAATGACGGGGCTTTCTATTGGTGAAAGAATTTTTAAAATCGGTTCAGTAGATCCCGAGATTACCCCTTACAATTTAACAAACATCCATCTTTACCTCTTTATAATATTAGTATAGATATAGAATAGAAGAGAAAATCGTGGCTAAAATCTGTCGCAGTATTGTGAAGACCTTTGGTCCAAGTACCTAATACCTTGATTTGTTCCACAGCGGACAGTACGGAACCATCACCGCCAGCGTATATAGCCATTATCCTGGAGTCCATCCACGTAGCCCTACAATACATTGAGGATGAGAGCGTGCCCGACGAACGAGATCTAATTGTTAAGAAACAGCTCGCAGTGTTGATACAGATAGCCAGTCTACTGTTCGAAGTACCCGTGCCATCTTGTCCTACAATGACAAGTGTGAGTTCAACAAAATTATTTTAACAAACTCCCAAGCGAAATTAGAGATTTACATGTAAGTAAATTTAAAAAAAGATAACTTCCAAAAAGCGTACCTACTACAGACTAAGGAAATTATTGTAAATAGACCAAAAAAAAAACAGCCCGCTGAGTTTCTTGCCGGAGTCTTCTCAGGTCTAGGCCGCGTTTCGAACCGGTGGTCCATTTGTTTCCAGTTAGCACTTTGGAGTCCAGGTTCTTCTCTTCTTGATTTTATCTTGGTTTTTGCTGGAGCGATTGCCACCTAATCCACCAATCCCGAAAGGAAACCCTGCGTCAGAGTAAGCAAGCCGATGACATGTGCCCAAAAGATTGTTATGTAAGTAAATATGCACCATGTTATTTGCAGATAATAGTGAAGTTTGAAGACTACATACGGAGCAGTAAGCAGGACTGCCTGCCCCTGATAGCGGCCGTGCTGACGGCGGTGGCGCACGACCAGCAGGAGTCGCAGATGTTGGACGAGCTGCTCGTCAAACTTGCCACGGCCCTCGGCAGGATTGATGTGAGATCATCGTTGAAAGTTTATCATCTTTTCTAGATTTTGAACATATTTGTGTTGTGTGAGCGTAATTGAGTAAAAACCTCAGACCAATAAAAAACGTATAGACGGAGCCATTGTGAACAATAGGGACGAAATAAGTGAAGATTCTTGTGCGTAAGTCAAAACACGTCACACGCTGACAATAGCTCTTCGGCCGACTACCCAAAGACTACCAAACCGAGCGTCCGCCATAAGATTATCGAATCGTCTTATGTTGGTGGGCTTCAAAAAAAAATGCGCAATACTCCGTCTATACTTCTTTATTGGTTTGAGGTAAAAACATAGGAAAACCTTCACAAACTTTCAAATTTATTTTATTATATTAGTAGGATGGATGGATTTTTCAGTAATAATGCTCGAAGCATTTCCGTTAAGTGTAGTAAATGAAACTATTTACAAGTTTTTTATGACTATTGCATGTCTATTCACCCCTAAAATAACCTTACCTAGCCATCTCTTGACGTCTACTACCCCTTAACTTGTACCTATCCTACCTACCCGTAGACTAATAACCACATTTTACCGTAATATACTATTCACAGGACGAAGACACATCACTAGGCACACAGGAGACCAGCGAGTACGCCACTATAGACTCTCGCACCGGCCACACCGTACTCGCCACTCTATGTACTCACCTGGGAATCAGAGCTAGAGGTGTGGAACATCTGCTGGCTCGGGCGAGAGACCTGGCTGTCGCCCTACCTAACGCCACACACCCTACTCAGCAGAGAATAGAACGAGGTATTAACGCTTTTTACTAACTGTAGTCACACCACGAAATGTAAGATCAACAACCAGAGGACTGAATATGTCCTTAGAAGGCTGAATATGTGAATCCAGAGGACTGATTATGTGCCAGGGTACTGAGCGTGTGGACAGAGGACTGATTGTGTGTACAGGGAATTCAATTTGTGATTGATTATTTAACCTTTGTCACTGCGATACTCTATTCCAAATTTTATAGATGGATATATTTTATGGATAGTTATAGTATAGACATTTTAATTACTATTTTGACATTTGATAATTATATAATGATAACCATTATGTAAATCTTTAAATTTAATGTATTGACATCATATTATATCTCTCTGTGGAACTATGTGACTACGCATAATTATATAATATTTGTTCGCCACTATATGAGGCAAAACATGACTGGACTATAATGTATTCACTTACCTATTGCATGCTTTTTGTGTGTAAACACATGTTTAAGACAAATAAAGCGATTCTATTCTATTTATTTCTATAATAAATTGTAGAATTATTACTCACTAATGACTAAGGAGCACCAGATGTGATTATAATAACTTTGATATTCTTTTCCTCCACACCACACATAATTTTAGCGGTATACCAGATCTCATCCAAAGTTTTCGCCATGGGAGTCGTTTTGTTCGTTCTGGGCCCTTATTCTGTTTGACAAATCGTACCGTAACCATCCACGTTCGTATTAGCCGACACATTTAGGTTGGTTTAGTTTTACACCGGTTCTTTCCTCTATGTTAACCTATTGAAATCGACTGACTTCTCATGTTTCGACTGTGATTAGAAATCAATGTCAAACAGAATAATGTCCCGGGTTTGGTTTAAATGGCTATCACGTGAGCAACTACCGTCTGACCTCCCAATCCCCCTTCAGAAAGCCTACCCCATAGTTTCATCCGTCAATCAGGTGTACTGGCTTGCAGTTGACGTTGGATTGACTTCGAAGGCTTTAGAGAGACCCCGTAATCCTCTTTTCCTTCCATTCATTCTAAACAATTTCCTATTCCAGAAATAACGGAAGTATACAAGTCGCTGGTGATCCAGCTGTGCCAGCTGACGTCGTGGACGGCCAAGTGCTGCAAGCTCCGCTGCAGCGTGGGCGGCGGCAGTGAGAAAGTGTTGGCGACCGCCGTCAAACTGTACTCGCTACTGGCCGCTATGGCTAAACAGATAGACGTACATGTGGCGCAACAAGTACGGTACGTGGAGATATACTGCCAGACTACGTAGATTATTATCATCTATTTGCCTTATCCCAATTATTTTTTTTTTTTTTTTTTTTTTTATTGGTAATAGGCACGCGTTTGACCACGATCTCATCTGTTGGCAAATGATGATGTGGTCGACGGTGGAGCACGCTTGCCTAGAAGAAACCTATTCACTCTAGACTTGAAGACACCCAGGTTGTAGCTTTCCGGAAATACAGACTCAGGCAGGGCATTCCACTCTTTAGCAGTACGCACGATGAACGTACTGCCAAAACGTTTTGTGCGTATGAGTGGGATATAGAAATCACAATTTAGGATCACTGTACTCCTCCTCTCCGTCCCCTTCCTAGCCTCCCCACCCCTTTCCAGCTATCCTCCTTTCCCTTCAAGGTAGGCAGCGCGTGTGTGACATCCTTAGTGTTGCACACGTTCATAGGCCACGGTGGCCGCTTCCCATCAGGTGGGCCGTGTGCTTGTCTGCCACCTACGTAGTATAAAAAAAATCATTCTTCATACATTCCTGTCAGATGCTTAAAAAAATACTTAAGTTATGTTAAATGAACAATTCTGAAAACAATTATTTTTGTAATTCTTGCCTGTCTGTTTGTTCGTTATGGACGCAAAAACTACTGAACGGTATAATTATGTACTTACAAAAAAATATATTTTTTGTAAACAAATCTCAAAACCGATATCGACTTTTTTACGACTACTATGTCGTAAAAAAAGTTGATACCGATCAAAGTAAGCATAGCTAAACGAGCTTATGTGTTATGGGTTCCAGAATGCGGAAAAATGGGGTTGCGTAGATAATTCAACACTGTTTAGGTTGATCTTATACCGCGCCGGTAGCCTAGTGGTCTGATTAATGGACTGCTGAGACGAGGTCTCGGGTTCGATCCCAGGTTCACCATGGCACATACCAATGACTTGGATGCTTTTCGAAGTTATGTGTGTATTTATCGCAGGTTTATAAATGCCCGGTTAATGGCAATAAGCTCGCCACCTATTACATTGGGACCTAAACATAAACTGGCGAAATGTGGGTGCTAGCACCTCTGCCTACCCCTTCGGGGATATAGGCGTGAGTTTATGTTTTGTTATGTATATCATTTAAAGTTAGCCTAAAACTTATAACTAACATTTCAGGTTCGAAGGTCTATTAAAACAAAGCGGTAAGAAGCTATCGTCGGTGACGGACACGCTCATCACGTACCTGGAGGGCGCCCAGGAACAGCAGCACAATGCGAGCAAAGTGCTGCGGGAGACGAAACTCATACCTAAACTTGTGTTGGAGGCCGAGCAGTACTCCAAGAGGGTCATACTACTCGCTTCCAAGGCTAAGGTACTATCTTTTTTTATTGGTAATAGGGTCGCGTTTGACCACAATCTCACCTGTTGGTAAGTGATGATGTGGCCGACGGTGGATCTTATACCATATAAGAGGCAGATAAGCACATGGTCGAACTGATGGGGAGCGGTCACCGTGGCCTATGGTTGTGTGCAACACCAGGGGCGTCACACTAGTAGAAGCAGGCCGAAACGGCGGCGGCACGCTAAAGCGCGCTACCCCCTTCCACTATTCCGGGGTCATGACAGAAGACATGGGCCATCTCGAATCCGGAGATGGTCCGGGTCAAGCCGGGGTGCGAGGGAAATGCTCTATGGGCCACTTTACACCCTGGCGTCAGATGACCCCTAGACGGCGTGCGGTTTTAGTCGGTAAGATACCGACATAACCTGCCCCGCTGGCCGCAGGGTGGGTATCCATGAGGAATTCCGCACGGAAAAAAGGGGCGTCACATTCGCGCTGCCAATCCCGTAAAAACTTTCTAATGCCCTTCTTGAAGAACCTCATGTTGTAGAACATATTTTATAGTGAATTATTTATTTTTCTAGTTAAACTGGCAGCAGTATTTGTCGCTAGGCACGGCTCGCGACTTCCGGATCAAGGCTCCCGTGTTGGAACAGGCCCTGAATGCTAGGGAGGAACCTAATGAGACTAGGGATGAAGGTAACTTGCATAATGTACTAAATTTGAAAGTCTATGAGGATGGATGGATGAATTTGAGTGTGCGTGAGTGTGTGTGTGTGTATGAGAGAGAGAGAGAGTGTACAATCGATAAAATCCGTTAAGACGTAGGACCGATTTCGAACTCATGAATCATTTCTTTCTATTGCAGATGACATCAATGACGCTGCAACAGAAATAATAAATCGTCTTAGCGATGCAGAGCAAGATGAGAACGACGAGAGCGACGAGGAACCTTCTAGAAGGAAACGCAGAAGAGTCTCATAAAATTATTGTCGATTATTGAAGCTATGGGATTTGTTACTAAAATATAAAATATTTTCTAAAAGAATTCAGATTGTTTTGTGTGTAATGACCCTACCGAAGTACCTATTAATAAGATGACTGGTTGAACACGGTTGAACATGGTTGATAACAGGTTGAGGTAGATCAATCTCTTATTACCTATATCAAAATACTATTAAAGAAATTATTATAAAAAAAAACATTAGGTCATCAATGTCATCATAATCCGAATAAAAATGATGAAGGTAGTTTGAGAGCCGATCACACGGCAGTCGCTCCAACTCTAGATAATCCTTCTCAGTAAAAAAAGCGAATAAGAACGGACCCCTAGAAAAAAAATTGTAAAAATTATACTATAAATTACTGCTGCTAAAAAAACTAGCATTTTTTTTTGTAAAAAGGCTTTCTTTTTTTCCTGTTATTATTATTATAATTTTCTCCTGTATCACTTATTCTTAAGAAAAACTTCTATAAAACGTTAACATTTATTTAATACAAAACACATTGAAAACTATAGTTGAGTCAATTTAATAGGCCACATTTGACAATTCATCAAAATTCAACATCGCAACCTTTAACGCGACGCGCCGCGGTGGGCATCAAATTATATATTTTTCGTTTTGTTAGAACTGCACAATTGCTTAACTTTTTTCAATTACTATTACATATTTATTGTAATAATGACAGATACAAGTAATTTTACGTTTTGCATTCACCAATAAACCATTCTAAAAATAATAAACAATTTCTGATTTATAGAACTGAACGTCATTACCTTGTCATTACAATATTGTGTCAGTTAATCCTTTTTCTTTTTAAAAATTAGGCATGTTACTCTAAAAATCGAAAGCTGATAAGTAGAATCGAATGCAATGATTACTTGTGAAGAAATATCATCATAAAATTAATAACCACGTTGTGACAAAAAAAATTACTGATTGCATTTTTTGCATTAGTATCGATCACCAATCATCCCTCAATAGTTATTTTGTAAATATATTCAATGAACAGAATTGACCTCTCTACAGTTTTATTATAAGTATAGATCATGTACTTGTCTTATTTTGCTCCTTAAATTTACGAAAGAAAAAATAATAATGAGACAGGGATTCTCCTGAGGATTTTAAAAATTCACATTATCTTTCAAGTCCGTATCGATTCATTCGTTTTAATCGCCCTTTTTTTAACAGGTCACCTCATTATGAATATAAAACTGACAAACGTCAAATGTGGCCTATTAAATTGACTCAACTTATAATTATACTTATAATATTACAATAAGTCGATAGGTAAGTCAATATTGTGAACACTACAATATGTGGCTAATTAGATAGGTACAGTACAGTGAATTCTGCGAACAGGTCAATAAACGGTAACTGATTTCCAATAAAACAGCGCATAACAACTATTACATAGTAGGTTTCCTGAAATAACGTATCATTATAACTGTAGCAACATTACTGACTGCAAAAAAAATATCTGTAAGGGAACCGTTTCATTTCTGCGAGCAAAGCAAATGATAGAAGAGGAAGCGCGTGAAGTATGTCAGGGCCCGTAGACAAGTGGCACAAGTCTAAATCGCTAATGAATAGAATAGATTA
This sequence comes from Lithosia quadra, assembly GCA_963576445.1. Taxonomy (NCBI): domain Eukaryota; kingdom Metazoa; phylum Arthropoda; class Insecta; order Lepidoptera; family Erebidae; genus Lithosia; species Lithosia quadra. The sequence continues at coordinate 12,990,530 of OY754884.1, read as the reverse complement.
GGTCGACCAATCACACTCCAGCTCGAGATCCCGCCGCGACGCATGCATCGTACGCCGGCGACGAGCTTGGATGCAATTTGTCGATTTAATGTATTCGATTCCTTAGTGATTTACGCTGTGCCACTTGTCTACAAGGGCTGGACAGAGGCAGATGGCCGTCTGTTGTCTCTGCCTACCTCGGAGGGGAAAAGGCGTGACCACATGTATTTATGGGTTTATGATAGTACTAGCTGTTCCCCGCGGCTTTGCCCATGAGGTACTTTGTGCCCGTAGCACCAGATAGGTACATAATGCCCGTATTTTATCCAACACTAATCATTTTTCAATTCGAACCAGTACCTGAGATTAGCGCGTTCAACCAAACATAAACTCTTCAGTTTTATAATATTAGTACGCTGGTATCTCATGTTAAGTTGAACCGATTTAAATTCGGTTTTACATTCTGGAGAAGGTAGGTATTAGAAGCTACCTACACTTAACCGATCTCAAAAAGGGTTCTATTTTTATATTCAAATTATTAAATAACTAGGTATTTATTATGCGATAACGCTAATAAATGATCGCGGAAAAGAAAACCGTTACTAACGGTACCTACGTAGATTTCGTCGAAACAGCAATATAGGGGCACTAAGCGGAGGGGACTCCGTTTCCGATGAAACCACAATCACCACGTTACGTAAATTCCATAAGCCGACCGCATCCTGTATAATTAAAGTGAAAACTGATATACGTATGTAAATGTAGTTTTATTTGTATTTGCAATTCCACATACCTACTATCTTGTTAATTTTGTTAAGCAAGGGGTAACTTAAAGAGGTATTTACTCTGAATAGGTGAGTGAGTGGTAGTGAGTAATTTTATTTTGGTGCGGTTACCCCTCGGGCCAGTGGGAGTAATTATGTTAGACTCAAACCGAACCGAACAAACAGCACCGCGCCGCCGCCGTTTCGCGTCTCTAATGCCGATGCCGTGGTGTATGGTGGCCCAATAGGGCAATACCTTCCGGCTGCCTCTATTTTTCGTACGGAAATTCCCATGGTTATGTCGGACTCTGACCGACTAAAGCCATACACCGCCGGTTGTAAGATAAGGTGACCTAGGCATTTTGCTCGCACCCCGGCTAACCCAGGGCCAATCTCCGGCTTCGAGATGACTTCCTCGGGTTTGGGCACCACGGTGTCTACGTTTTGCCCCGGATTAAGAGAGGTTGAGTATCAAGCCACTGCGTCGGATTCTCGGATTGACCACCCCCCGCGCTCGGAAAACCAGTCCGCCCCTTGCCTTATTTTGAAATAATTAAAATAGGACATAACAAAAATTAAAAATTGATAAAACCAAAGACCAAGATAACATAATAATATGATAGTTGTCATGGTCTTTGATAAAACTAAGAAAAGAACACAATTTTGCCTATGTTTAGTTTAACTGTTAAGCTGAACGGTTTTGGTGCCAATTTTTCTTCTGCCTACGGAAGTATTACGTACAATAATTATTTGAGTACTTTGAGTAGGTACCTAACACCTAACACCAGTTTACCGCCAAAATATTCCTGGTAGCCGTATATAGACGTTACCACAGCAACGTTATTACACGTTCCACAATAACGCCCATTAGCAAGTTCTAGGAAGGATTTCTGATATGTATCAAGAACGTCAATGCAGACGTTTTACGATTCGCTATTTCGTGCGGCATTCGGAAACTGATGACGTAGGTACCTACCAGTTGCGGACGTAATCCATTTCTATGAAAGCAGTTAAATATAATTACACAGAATTAGTGTATGTAACACTAATAGTAATTATTCTTTTGGTATTTCCATAGCCTTTAAAATACCTATCCTGTCCAGAAGTAGGTAGGCAAGGCCTCGGATTTTACTTATGTCGGATTTGAACCGACTAAAACCGTACACCATCTCGGGTTTCAATTACTGGGGGGTGAGATTACCCAAATGGCATTTCCCTCTCACCTAAGCTGACCCCGGGCTATCTATGGTTTTAAGGTGCCCACCCTCGACCCCCTGAAAAGCAGACGTAGTGCGAGGAGGTGCCTCTCCATCTACTGATATGGTTCGAAGAGGGCTACTCTGCACCATGAAAACTAGCTGTTAATAAAGTGACGATGAATTGACATATGGAACGAGGACCGCCTCCGCGCATGAAATCGTGAACATTTAAATTCTTGCGGACAAATATCAATTCATAAATTATTATATACGAGTAGGTATATACCTAATGTAATATGCGGCATCTAGCCTATTCAAGATCTGTGGTGCTATTAACCTTTAACTCAAGTGCGGGATCAAATTAGTTTTGCCTAATGTTTCATTCCATTCTATTGTTATCCTTTTTGTTCAAGTTTCTATATAGGTACCACTACAATGTTCCATAAATAATTAATTCTGCCTAAAAGGTCAGTACCGAAGTTCAAATAACAATTGAAATTAGTAGCACGTACCTACGTAATCCTTTAATCGCAGATTAAATTTGATGATTGAATTATCCGTAGGAAGGTATGTGGTAAAGTCTAAAATGGCAACAAGCCATCAATATAAGAACGTAGAATAATCGACCATTCTAAACCATCTCTGCTGGCGGTCGGTATTTCAACAACACATTACCTAAATTACACGGGACGTTTTAATCTAGAGTTGCTGTAGTTATCCGGATAACTGTCCGGTATCCGGCTTTGTCGGTAGTTTACGCGAATATTAAATTCATCATGTATTTTATTCCATAAATATTATATTCTATATAAGATTTTTTCCAATATGTGCAGTTGGCCTGTCTTTATTATTAGATAAGTAATACTTATTAGTTTAGACTATAAACCTTTTCAGTCATCTGGAAACTTATACCTACCGTGAAAAACAATATCTAGATATACCTAATAGGTATTTCATGATATACTTATTGTATTGCGCAGGTATTGTAAGTAGATCTTCAGCAGCTCCACATACATGTTCCATGTTAGTTTTTTGTTCAATCAAATGGTACTTGATTTTCATTCGATGTAAGTAATGGACGAATATCTATCATACCTCATCATAAGTACAGTCATCCCATCTTCGAAGCAAGTGCTTGCAGTGACAATATTATGTTTCCACTTGCTACGAGGCTTATTGAATTGATATTATTGAGAAGAAAAGGGCCACACGTTAAATGTCTGTTTACAAACGGATAGGCTCTCATAGTAATTTAAATTTTAAGTGCTTAGGCAGGTATCTAGATATCCGGCAAATTACTTATTACAACGTAGTTGCTAGCGCTGACATCCAGCAAAATGCTACAATTTACAACTCTATTTGAAATACGGCCAAGTAATTGAAATTGAAACACGTTTCACAATGATTAATATTGTTATTAATACTCTGTAACATTTTTATTGTACACTCCTAATTCTGTTTTCTCAGAAACGAACAATTTGAATGGTTGGGATTCCTTTCACAACAAAATTAGCTTTAGTCGCGACGTTTTTCTATGAAATTGAGAGAAAAACAAGTCTAGTATTAATCCTTGATTTTGAAATAGATTTGAAACGTGTCTATTCTCTAAAGAATATTATTGAATAAGATGCGCCCACACAGACTGTCTTTGAGTACGTCGATACTCTGAAAAGACAACATTACACAAATACATTATATACACATACCTACTTCCTCGAAAGAGAAACGTATTATTAACAACATTCGTCAGAAATGACCGACGACGCGGGTGAACCTACATATTCTAATCAGATCCAGGACGTTTTGGAGAAAGGCCGTCAAGAGTACCCGGAACCGGCGTGCGTGTATGAAAACAATTATGAAAGTTGAAGAAGCGAAAGGACTATGCCAAGATCGTAGCAAGTGGAAAGATGTTGTCTCTGCCTACCCCAATGGGAAAAAGGCTTGATTTGTATGTATGTATGTGCAAGTGTGGGCATCAGATCCTAAAATCTCACCATATTGCCTGAAAATTATAATAAAGCAAGATCTACAGTTTGCAGTGAGTTGGGTGTATGAGTATGGTGCCTCACCAAGACTGGGCGCCAAGCGAACCTCACAGGCCTGCAAACACATACACCTGCTGAGGGCCTTCTTGGCAGTAGGGTAAAAAAGGGCGCTTCATAGGTTTCAGGCGCTGTGGGGGGTCGGTTCGGCCCTGCCTGCTGATTATAGGATATAGGCATACTATATCGGCCATATATTTACCTACCTTCTACCTAACCTCCTTAAATGGGGATATTTCAAAGACTCTTCCTCATTGGAAGCTTACAATTTAAAACAATAACATCATCAGAATATCAACACTGACAAAATTCATATTAGACCATAATCATCCAATTAGGAAAGTGAAAAAATGTATTCAATTCGTATGTTTCATTTACGTCTATTCAGATATTTGAATGGGCAGCTGTTGACTCAATTATCCCTATCGCGGCAGGGTATAGGTAATGACGCCACCCTTATTTTTATGACCTTTATTATGCCTTTATATTTTATGTACATTATAATTTGTTATCTATTGTGTTTAGTACGTACTTAGATATTATTCAAAAGATGTAACTACTGTTTTGTCTTGTCTTGGAAGAACCCCATATACCTACTTAGCCAATAATGAATTATTACGCTCAATAATGTAAAAAAGTCGTCGGTACTTCGAAACTAACAGATGCACAAACAAATTTTGAAATAAATGGATGCGAGTGAAGTTGTTTTACTTGCTTACCACGAATTATTCCCGTAGCAGTTTGTATGAAATGCTAACAATAATTTACGTTACTAAGAATTGACTGTTTGTGTTATCAGTTTCCAAGTTGATGTCGCGTCGGATGCTTTCCTAGAAATATACTATTTCGTTTTAAAATATAACTACGGTTCGTTTTCTCTTATAGCCTTTTCTATGATGACTGTTGTCAGCGAGTACAAGAAGTCACGCTGTAGGTACTGTGTACGCCTGCATGTCTGCAAAAGGGGTAAATAATATTGATTTATAGGAATTAGCTACGTGCGAACGAAAAATCATGTCTCGCTATGACTAATCTTGTCGTTGCACTTATATTAGTCAATTTCGCGTTTTGTCCATTTCGTCATATTCGTGAAAAGTCCACTACGTAAATTTTGCAAAGTGAAGTGTGTGCCGGAGGGATAATCCACACGCACATTAAAAATTGCATTTAAGCCACTCTAATCCACAGAGAAAATCCACCAGCGAATTCATTACCATTGAATGCAAATTATTATGCCACTCTAATCCCACTACAAAAGTGGATTAGATTCCATTTTATAGGTACCGACCTAGTGTGTGTGTGGTGTGAGGGCCACATTGTTGGTTCTCTTTAAAAAAGTTAAATTGTCAAAGTTGAAATCAGATTTAATACATATAGATAGATAGAGGTACTTACTGGAAAGATGAACCGTAGTTAAAACAAACGCCACCGTACACCCAGGTAGTCTGGGAAGGTGGACGTTGGGGGGCACTGGGCAGAACGGACCGACTTGACGAAGTTGTACCTACCTAACTGGACCTGACGGCCCTAATGGATGAAAACCACCAACGGATTAGAGTGGCACAGCAAGTGGAAATGAATCCACTGGTGGATTTTCTCCTAGTAGGTAGGTATAGTAGGCATAAAGAAAAGAATTGCCCGTATTCGTTATTCAATTAGGGCTTTCTCCAGTTTCCTCTAACATCCATGCTCTATAATACAATTTGCGATTCCCAGTATTCACCCAATTCTCACAGATACTACAAACTACCAAGTTAGGCATTCTCGAAAAGAGAATGGGACAAAGTAGATAGGTAATGACTTTCCGGACCGCAATGTTGAACCCTTAACTCCAGTATGTTCAACTATCTGTTCAACCGGTTGAACAAATTGGACAACTTTTCTCCAGGTTTTTCAACTTCAAAATGTAGTTGAACTAGCTGGACTGAAAATTACAATAAGTTCAGTATGTTCAACTATCTGTTCAACTGGTTGAACAAATTGGACAACTTTTCTCCAGTGTTTTCAACTTCAAAATGTAATTGAACTAGCTGGACTGAAAATTACAATAAGTTCAACCTTAATATCGTTACAGGGCTCAAATAAGAACTACTATTGTAGTAGTTCTTATTTGAGCCCTGTAACGATATTATGGTTGAACTTATTGTAAGTTTCAATTTTTCAAATTGTTCAATTACATTTTGAAGTTGAAAACACTGGAGAAAAGTTGTCCAATTTGTTCAACCAGTTCAACAGATAGTTGAACATACTGGAGTAGAGGTAGGCCCATAGCACACGGCGTATTTTATACGAGCAGACGACGCGCAGATGACGCGCTTGTACGCGCTTCATACGAGATTTGAACGCAATCTTGTAACCTAAGCATACGGGGCGTTTGTGAAACGCGCCTCTCCTGCGCGTATACGCGCTGTAGTCGCTCGTAGCTTGCGTTTTTGAACAGAGACTGTTCGCACTTCAGTTGTACAATGGCGTCGGTTGAGACAGCACTGCTTACGCTGGCTTTAGTACTTCTTTTAAAAAGAACAAAACGTAAAAAAAACCGAATTTATTGGTTCTCCCTCTGCAGTTACTCCGCTCCTCTGTACGTGCACGCGCGTTTGCATGGCTTCAAACGCGCGTATACGCGCTCCATGCGCGCGCGTGTATCATTAATGCAAACGCAACAATCAGCGTCTACGGCGCCGAAAACGCGCGATCCTAATACGCGCGTCGTCTGCGCGTTAAAAATACGCCATGTGCTATGGCCCTTAATGTTGAATTCGCATAATGTTGAATTTCAAAATGTTGAATTAATGTTGAATATCTCAAAATGTTGAATTTCCAAAATGACATTCAACATTTTCAGAATTGCGGTCCGGAAGGGGTAATAAAATGGATGAATTGTATGTTAATTGCGAAGTCATAAAACTATATAGTTACACTATTTATAACGCAAGAACGGCTGAACCGATTTGGCTGAAAATTGTAGGAGACGGATATAGGATACTTTTTATCTTATATTCTTGAAGTGGAGGAGTGGAGTAGAGTGGAGAGTGGAGTGGAGACTAGAGTGGAGAGTAGAGTGGAGAGTGGAGTGGAGAGTCGAGTGGAGAGTCGAGTGGAGAGTCGAGTGGAGAGTCGAGTGGAGAGTCGAGTGGAGAGTCGAGTGGAGAGTCGAGTGGAGAGTCGTTTAATTGCTGGCAATATCAACTTCCACACGGGCGAAGCCGCGGGCAAAAGCTAGTAAACCAATAAAAACCAATAAAATGATTAACTAGATATTTATTGCATTATTAATGTGTCTATGAAATTCGATGAGAAAGCTGTGAAAACCCACACATATCAAGACCGCGAAGACAAGGAGAGACGTCAAAATCTGCATGTTCTCTTTCATTATGGAAGTGTCAGAGAGGCTGTCTGCGTCCTGAAAAAAGAATAATAGTTTTAATAATTTGTTAACATTTTCATCATGGACGCATATTTTCATTATGGACGCACATTTTGATTACCTACCAATAAAGTTTACTAAAGAGAATGTTGAGTATAGGTACAGTCAAATACCGGTATGCAAAAATGAAAATTCTTTTACAGTAGGTATGATAATCTTGTGATTATAAAATTCTGGCAGTGGTTAATTGGGGTCCTGTTAACGAACTCTTTTGTTGCTTATAACAAAACGGCAATATAAATATTAAAGCAAACTATGTGTGGGTAGGTAGTAGGTACTATTTCCAAGAAGAGATTTCAACACGTTTGTAACGATTATAATATTCAAGAAGCATATTATTATTATGGAGTTAAATATTTACAAGAATAGAATAGGTATAGGTACAGTGAGCGGCTAAAGTAGATAATGGCAATATAGCCTAGCAACTAGGCCATATTGCCATCTACTAGGGCCTAGCTTATAAGAGAGCTAAAGGTAAAGTAGCCAGACTTTCCAGGTAAGTTGATGATGATTGCACAGATTTTTTTTATTTTTTATACCACGTAGGTGGCAGACAAGCACACGGCCCACCTGATGGGAAGCGGTCACCGTGGTCTATGGACGTGAGCAACACTAATTTAAAGGTGTCACACACGCGCTGCCTCCCCTGAAGGGAAGGGGGGAGGGCTAAGAAGGGGTGGGGAGGCTAGGAAGGGGAGAGGGGGAGGAGGGGTACAGTGAGCTCTGGCTACCCTACTTACCGGCGCGGCGGGAACACAACACGATGGTTATTATGGCCGTGGTCTAAGATTTCAAATGAAGACAGAAATAATGTGTAAGAAAAATTAAGAGCCCAACAAAATAGATTTTTACAAATATACAGACGTAGAAGGTACCAATTATTGTTTACTAAAACGAGAACCCGAGGTAAAATTTATGAATAGAGCTCCAAGAAAATGTATTACCTAGTGTAATTAATATAAGTGGTTTATTCCGTGAACGTCTCCTAACGGTGGAAATTATAAAATCAGTGGTTCGACTAAACATTAGCATATAACTTAATTTGGAAAGGTTATCAAACATATCAATCTCTTAAAAATAAGCAATAAGAGTGATTTTAAATTTAAGTTTTTTTATACTCGCAAATAAAATTCTGTTAAGTGTTAGGATCAAATTCTTTAAAACCGTGGGAAATAAATATCTTATAAAGCGTAGGAGTATTAGTATATATTTCTGCTTAATCAATAATCTTGCTTATTATCAATGCGAAAGTTCCAAGAAGTTATGGATGTTCGATGGTTAATTACAATAATAAACAATAGTTGAACGGATCTGAACGAAATTTGGAATAGAGGTAGATTACCATTACAGCCTGAAACGGCATAATATACCTAGGTTACTTTTTAACTTAGGAATTGGTTCCTGTGGGTGTTTGTGCTGAAATCTTCACGTATTTGCATCCAGGCAACGAAGGCGGCTATTTATGGCCGAGGCCGACCATAGACGGCTGGCGAATGGCTTTGGGTCAGCCTGGGTGCCTCTTGGGTCACATTACACCCCAGATGGCGTGCGATTTTAGTTGGTCGGAGTCCCACATAACTACTCTCGCTGGCCAACGAGGGTGGATTCGTGGGGATTTTCCTTCCTGAGACTTTGCCTTTAGCTTACCACCAGGCGAGGTTAAGTCATATTTGACGTGACCGACATAAAAAAGAATCCGCCCGAAAAAAAACGAATTGGTTCCTGTGGGTTGTGGTATTAGTACTTATTCAGCGGAGCTGCTGGCAACGGTTAGTAATCTAAATAAAAGTTAACAAACCGGTAGGGATGTAAGGATAAGTCCATCAGTCCAAGGAAGCAAGTCTTGGTTCACCGTGCTCCCGTCCCCATGCATTCCGGCCGCAGGCGCCCTCTGAAACTGTAAAGTGACGAATGATAGGCATGTCCTCCTAATTCCAATCGAAGTAAAGTACTTGCGAAATGACGGTTTCGATATAAGCGCGAAAAATATGTCTATCTTGTTGACAAAAGTAAAACTTGTGCAAGTACAAGTATTAAATAGGTTTTTGTATAATACTTAGGTGGCAGACAAGCACACGGTTCACCTGTTCGGAAGCGGTCACTCTGGCCTATGGACGTGTGCAACACCAGGGGCGTCACACTCGCGCTGCCGACCTTGTAAAAACTTTCTAATGCCCTTCTTGAGGAACCCCATCTTGTAGTCGCTAGAGAATACCACAGCAGGGACATCATTCCACAGCCTAAGCGTACGCGGAAAAAAATAAACATTTCTCTAATAAAAAAATAGGAATATAAATTTTGTGTGTAGATTAACACCTTGAAAGATAATTTTCACAAAAAAAGAAAATACCAAATATTTTGATTACCTACTTACTGCATATTATGCAATGATTACAGTATGGGTAGTCCACGACCCACCCCCGACTCTTTAGCGCTTAGTCGCTGCATAGATGACGGTCTATCATGTCGTCCTGTCTATGGTCTAGGGTTCTAGGCCGTTAGTTCGATAATGACCACTTTCCTAAGATAACCAATCACCAGAAGATACCACATTTCTAATAGTGACACCTTTGTGGAGTTTGGAGGGGGTTTGTTAATAGAGGTTAATAGTTTATCGACATCAAGCGATACAATAAAACTAATAAAAAACGTTATAGCTCACCAGGGGATTAACAGGATAAACTACCGCAGGGAGCCGGCAGTACGCCTCCGGGTCCACACCCTCCTGTTGTGGGGGAACAGCCCTTAGAAAACAGGCAGTACCCACCACTATGAGGTCCTCCGACATATCCTCCATAGTAAACAGGCATTGTGCTGTATTGTAATTTTTTTACTACAATTAAAAATTTTATACAAAAAGAAATTCACAAAATAATGTGATTAATTTTGATGAAGCAAAGCAATGAGCGTATTGAATGTGAAGAGGATTCCAATTTCAAAAAAGAGAAGTTTATGAAATTCCAGCCAGTACCTAGTAGTAGGTACCTATATACCTTTACGATATACGAACTCATTGTAAGACCGGCTACTCACACATCTGCCGCAGGGGCAATCTTAGCTTATTTTTTTTATAGGTAATAGGCCCGCGTTTGACCACTATATCACCTGATGGTATGACGATGTGGTCGACGATGGAGCACGCTTGCCTAAAAGCAACCTATTCACTCTAGACTTAAAGACTCCCAGGTTATAGCTTTCCGGAAACACAAACTCAGGCAGGGCATTCTACTCCCTAGCTGTACGTATAATGAACGTATTGCTGAAGCGATTCGTGAGTATGAGTGGAATGTCCACCATATGGCGATAGCGACTTTGAAGCCTAGCCTCGACCAGCTCATCGTTGTTGATGAGTTTTTTTATCTCCAATATACAGACCCAGCTACTTTACAATTTTTATATAATAACTATCGGTCCCGACAGACGTTGTCTTGATCCCGACTGCAGCGCCATCTGCCGGGCTGATTTGTGAATCTGAACCATCCAGGGAGCCACCAAAAAAAAAATTCAAATCGGTCTAGCCGTTTAGGAGGAGTTCAGTGACATACACATGTACAGTAGAATTTATTTTTAGATATTTATAAAAAAACTTGGGTCACAAGCATTTTTATAAAAGTAGGTATAGATAGATGGCTCTTCATTATAATTTTATTGTTTGTTTGTTAGTTCTTTCCATCGAAATAGCTGAAGTATAATTCATACGACACTTCTAATTTCGAAAAAATAACGGCCAATTAAACTGCGATATAGCTGTTTGTATTATAATTATTGTCTTATCTATCAAAGTGTTATATATTGCTTCAGATAAAAAACAGATAAAATGCACACAAGAGGTAGCCATGCTGACGATTTACAAGCCCTAGATAGATAATTATGCATATTGGTTATCTAAATTATCCCGTGTTGAAGCATCTAATTATACAACTAAGGCTATTTAATTATACAGTCAATTGACAGTAAATTAACTCATAACATGGTTAATTAAGTGATATTGTTATTATCTACACTATTATAAAATTGTAAATTAGTTGTGTCTGTACGTTTGGAGATATTTAAAAAGTTTGGGTTACTTATGTTAAATTAACATTCTGAACACAATATATATTTTTTTGAATTCTTGTCTTTTTTTCTGTCTATTCACGATGTATGCAATAACTACAGAACGGATTTTGATGTAGGTATTTTTAATATTTGAAACGTCTTGAATAGATTTAAAATCTGCCGTACATTTGATTGCAATGGTTAAGTACAACTGGATGTGACCAAAAAACGATAATCGACCTGCGCGTGAGTGGAGCCGCGGGTATCAGCTAGTATAGTAAATAATATACTAACAAAATCAGTTAATTAAAGACAGTTCGATTAGAGGAACCGTTAATTTAGAGGCAGCCATTGCGTAGGTACTTACTTAAAATTCGGGGAAATTGATATCGGCCTTATGGAGCCTATCATAGTTGTTAATAGAACGGCTTTATTAGGGCCGGCAATTGACGTAGATTATTTTCTCTCAACTTTCGTAAACTCGGAATTATTAATAAAGTGATATAGATATTCTACCCCACGACGGCGGGTGAACAATTAAATAGTAGTACCTACCTGTATCTTGAATACGCGTACATGTGCGTGCGAAAGTTCATGTCACATCAAAAGAAATTCATGTATAGCAGTTAGTAGAACAATAATTGCATTGCAAGTAATTCATTTTTAAAAGCAATGTGTATTATAAATATGTTTTACTACAATGACAGCTAAACAGCCTTCGTGAAATAGAACATCGATGCCTCTTTTCAGGGGGCCAGAACCTCCACATGGTTCACCCGGGCAGTGGAGACGGTGCCGGTGCGATGAATGCCGGCCGTGGTGCGAATTGCCATCTCATCTAGGTGCGGAGGTTCTCCACGTCATCTCCGCCTCGAGGACCCTCATAAAACCGTTAATGGCCCGGGGTTAGTTGGAGTGCCATGCCATACCAAGAGAAATGCCTTTTGGGTAACCGTACAGCCCGGTAATTGAGACCCGAGATGAACACCTCGAGTTAATTCAACCCAATTCAACCTATAACATGAAATAGAAGATAAAATATCTGGCTGATACGGCTGCACTAAAAAAAACACAACTCAACGTGACAGTTCACCCAAAGTACCTCTAAAAAACTCACAAAAAAGTACAAAAAAATTGTAAAAAAAATCAAAATCACCTAAAAATCCTAAAAACTCCTAAATGCCTCCGTTTGGATGCTACCGGAACTTCAATATTGGAACATTTGCAAGATGTCCGGGAGGGTGTGATCAACCAAGGATCTACATCGGTCCGTCCTGTGTGCAGGCATGCTGCTGTTCTCCCACAGGACCCTGTTACAACTCTCATGGCAACTTTACCTAAGTTTTTGTAAACTGTTGACAATGTTTTTTGCAATAAAATGTGTTTCATGAAACGTTTCTTTTTGTTTTTTTTTTAATAGTCGATAGGCCCGCGTTTGACCACTATCTCACCTGATGGTAAGTGACGATGTGGTCAGCGTTACGCCTAATAACCTCCATGAGCGGGGGTCCTCCTGGGGGTGACGGGTGAACCGACTGTCAACGAGATGGTGGCGCGTGGAAAAGCCCCTCCTCCCCCTTTCCGGGGGCCTGATGGGGACACAGTGGTTCCCAAAGGGGGTCATCTTGAGGGTGGAGATGGTCCGAGTCAGTCGGGGTGCGAGGGAAAAACCTTTTCGGCCACTTACACCCTGGCGCTAGAAAAACCGACGGTGTGCGGTTTTAGTCGGTTAGATTCCAACATAACCGTCCTCGCTGGCTGCGGGGGTAGAATCCCCCGCAGCCAGCGAGGGCGGTAATAAAAGGACACCCCACCCAAACACTATTGCAGATGCGTATTCTATGAATTATATTACCGTGTCTACCCTTGTCGTTGTTCGCCTGTCTTCCTCTTATGTCTGTATGAATTACGGTTGGCCTGATTTTGATAAGACTTCACTTTTTCATTTATAATAAATAATAATAAATAAATATTTTACGACATTCTACACAGCGCTCCCAAAGTAAGCCCAAAGTAAGCTTAGTTTAACCAGCTTGTGTTATGGGTTCTAGAATGCTGATAAACATACTTATGTACTTTTTTTTGTAAATACATAGGTACTTATTATACATAGAAACACCCAGACCAATGCAAATAGACATATTCATGCATACAAATATTTGCACTGAGCGGGAATAGAACCCGCGCCCCCTGCGTAGCAGTCGCATGCACTAACGCTACGCCATAGAGGCCATTTGAGACAATATTAAAATTAGAAACGTAAAAAAATGAAACCTTAAAAACCGAAATCAGAAGTCGCGGAAGTTCCATATATTTTGATTTCTTAATTCAACCTATACCTACATGAAAAAATAGGAGATTAAAATATATCTGGCTGATTACGGCTGCACCAAAAAAAAAACTAAACGTTGACAGTTCATTCTCATTCATCCAAAGCGCCTGAAAACTACAAAAAAAGTTCAAAGACGCTTAAAAATTCTTATATCTCCAAAATGTTAGGATGCTATCGAGACCCTAATATTGGAACATTTGCCAGATGTCCGGGAGGCTGTGACAAACCGAAGTGCTGCGTCGGTCCGTCATGTGTGCAGGGATGCTGCTGTTCGCCCACAGGACCCTGTTACAATTCTCACGGCAATTTCACCTAAGTTTTTGTTGTAAACTGTTGAGAATGTTTTTGTAATAAATGTGTTCATGAAATTTTTGTTTTTGAATGATAATTACGCTACAGGTTTAGAGTCAGCTAGCTTACTTATACGCACACACACTAGTCAGCCACTACGAGGCAAAAGTCCTACGACAGCAGACGATAAATTAAAGATACCTAAATCTGCCTAAATCAAAGATAAATTATTGTAGACATGGAGGGTTTTTTATCCAGGTGAACAGGTGAAGTCAAGTGTCTCAATTATAGATCTAAATGAAAAAAAATCGTGTGTCTAACATTGTTTAAACAACAACGTAACTGCACGTTGTTGTTTCAATTCAAAAGTTTACATATCTAAAACTGGTACCAACAACATTGATTTAATAAATTAGTTTTCCGGAACTCATTATCCCCAATTCGAATTAACTTGACGCTCACTTGATCAACCATCAACCCACTCACAGTGCCTCATTTATAAATGTCAAACGCTGCCTACCAAGTAAAGGACAAAAATAGAATACGGAGATTCCAAGATTGATTATTATCGCCGTGGGTAAAGTTAAATCTCAATGTGTCGTTATTAGAATTAAAGGTATAAAAATAAACAGTGGCATAGTATGGGGGACCGTTCGCGGAAGGCACCAGTCCCCAACACACGCTTTCCGTGGAATCGCAACCCGCATCTATAAAAAGCCCTGCTATATCCTGACCTATGGTAATAATTACAAGCCAAATATAGTGCAGCTCAGCGTATGCTGGTTATATTTTACTTTAGATAATAGGGTAAAATTGAGGATTCGCCGAACAAGGTCGAAGACCGTGTCAGGACACGCAATTTACTAGAATAGTATGAATTTTACAATAGTGACATTGCATTGTGCGATTCGGCGAACATAGGGCGTTCACTTCACACTCCGCTTCGTTTTGGTGTCGGGTTATTAATTTAGTCACTCAAAGAAATGACTACAATTCAAGGAAATTTTTAACCATTGGAAAAACGCATGTGACCACGCACGGTAGAGTAAGCAAGAACGATCGAGTGACTCATAAGGTTACCTACTTGAAATATTGTCGAGTCGAAATTATGGATTATATTGTCGAAAGTATTTTACTTATTACAAGGGATTATAATTGTGTTTTATTATCTGGTGCAGACTTTCTTCTCTGGGTTGGAAGGTTCTTACACATGGCATGCAGTTTTAGTCGGTTCAATTATTGTGGGAATTTCTGCACGAAAAAAAGGGTTGTTGAAAGGTTACACGGCAGTCGCTGTTTTACCCGGTCAGGTAGGTACCTGACCGGGTAAAACAGCGACTGCCGATTTACAAAATTTATTTTAACTTGCTCTGTTGTTTTTTTTTATACCACTTATATGGCAGACAAGCACACGACCTGCCAGATCGGAAGCGATCATCGTGGCCTATGGAGGTGTGCAACACCAGGGGTGTCACACTCGCGCTGCTGACTCTGTTTTTACCCGACTGCGCAACGCAAAGGAGTGGTTATGTGTTTAACAGCCTATGTATGTATGTTTGTATGTTCCTTTGAAGCACTATACAGACCAAACGCCTGGGCCGATTTTCATGATTCACACGTCAATCGATTCCTCTTAGCCCGGCGAGTGTCACTAAAGACATGACGTCAGTGGAAATTCAATATGGCGACTACTGGCCGCCATATTGTGAAAATTAAAAAAATGAAAGTCAGCAAACTATGTCAAGTGGGGTATCGTTGAATAGGTATTTAAAAATCATTTTTAGTTTCCTTTCAACATTTTTCGATTCCATTGACCATTTAGGATCCATAGCGATTTAAAGTTGCTAATAACAATTCATAGGTTTTTATTAGACAGTAGAAAGTCCAATCGGGTAAATAGCTGGCTAAGACACTTATAACTAAAAAGTATAAAATAAAAAAATATAATTTAGAAACTAAAAAACCCGACTGCGTAAAAAACTAAAAAGAAAAAAAAACAAGCTCTCATATGTTCGGTGGTCTAGAAACAACAACTTAACAGTCGGGATCCATTGAAAAATAAGATTGGCTGTTGAATAGTGGATCCCGACTGTTAAGTTGTTATGTTTCTAGACCACCGAACATCTGAGAGCTTGTTTTTTTTTCTTTTTAGTTTTTTACGCAGTCGGGTTTTTTAATTTTTTAAGTATGGAGTACCCACCAAGATCGTTCCGAGGCCCACGATAATCCTCACCTGCTAGTAAATACACCTGCTGGTTAATAGACGAGATTCTAGTGCAGACTTACCTACCTTTCGATGGTAGGGGGTCAGACGGCAGTTGGTCCCGTAAAAGCCAAGGTAAGTTATATCAAGAGAAAGAATAGGAGCGGATCCCAGGGTCCAAAGTATTTTGAATGCTGCCGAACGCTGTGATCAAGATGTTTAATTACATGTCGTTTGGTTAATCACAACATAAAATTTAATTTACAACCGCGGTATCGATACATGCATTTATCGATTCTGAAAAATCGATCAATCGCTAAATATATATTCCTCGAAGACATGAACGAAACAACGATTACATTATAATCTGTGCTATACTTTATTTTTATGACTGTTGGAAATCCACGAAATAATTTTACTATACGGTTTCCGGGTAAAGTCATAAACTGCGTAATGAACGTTAAATACACGAGAAATCCATTAAGAATTCAGGACACACTTGCTCAAATTATGATTAAAATTTTGCAAAAGCGTTTTAATTTTGTTGTAAGTGATTTGCGTATATTAAACTCAAATTACTTATACTAACCGATGTCCGCGGTTCTACCTGCGTGAATATAATATAGATTATCGCAACTGGTCATATCTCCGGTTTTACTCAATTCCAAGACCTTACTAAAAAACCGCTTCAAAATCCAATCCATTCAGTAGATTTTGCGTCAAAAATTGTGCTATAACATAACCCAAAATTTTTTTTTAACATTAACATAAACTCACGCCTATATCCCCGAAGGCGTGCAATCAAAACCCCCGAAGCACCCACATTTCGCCAGTTTATGTTTAGGTCCTAATGTAATAGGTGGCGAGCCTATTGCCATTAACCGGGCACTTATAAACCGGCGATAAACACACACATAACTTCGAAAAGCATCGAAAAGTCATTGGTGTGTGCCATGGTGAACCTGGGATCGAACCCGAGACCACGTCTCAGCAGTCCATTACCCAGACCACTAGGCTACCGCGGCTAATTACTTTTTATATATCCCCAATGTACAGACACAGGTCATTTACAATTGTTATAAAAGTATAGATATTGGAGCGACTGCTGTCACACCTCACAACCCGAGTGGAAGGCCTGCGCCAGAGCATCATTCGGCAATCAGCAGGGGCTTGCAGGTGAGGTCGACTTAGCCCGAAGTTCTGCAGTGCTTCTCTAAGAACACAACCTTGCGTTCGACGACGAACTGCTTAGGTGATAAGACGCGTCGCCCGATTATTAAGGCCAGGATCCACTGTTCTAATCTTTATCACCTAAGCAGTTCGTCACTGTCGCAGCGACGAACGCAGAGAATACCTAGCACTGCTGATGAGCAGAGCACACATTCTACACAAAGTGCAATGGTTTTAAATATTATAGGTATATTTAAAACGGTTTCATGTCGTATTATTTCGGTAAGTGTGGCTGTATCCTTAAAATAGAAGGTAAGTTGTGGAGCTACATCGTCCGGTACTTCCGTTCGCCGTTATCTGATGGACGGACAACAAAGTGGCCGCACTTCCGGTCTCACCGCGAGCGCAAGTAGGTGTAATACTAACTGTTCATTATACGAACAACTACACAATATAAATGGCTTTTTATTTCTCTTCTTCATCGCGATAAAAACATCTTGACGGCCTCTGTGGCGTAGCAGTAGGTAGTCTCGAGTTCGATAACTGGGCGCGGGTTCGATTCAGTGCAAATATTTGTATGCGTTGAATAATTTCATTGGTCTGGGTGTTTCTATGAATGATTTATGTGTATTTATTTACAAAAAAATGTATATTTATATACTTTTTTATATACTTATAAGTATGTTTATCCGCATTCTAGAAGTAGAATAGAAAGGTCTAGAAAGGGATGGTTCGGACATGTAGAGAGGATGGATGAAAGAAGATTGACGAAACAGATACTTATATGAGGCAAGGGTGAATGGGCAACCCGGTAAAGGCCGACTAGGCGTACATATTTTAATCAGATCCAGGACGTTTTGGAGAAAGGTCAGGTCAAGAGTACCCGCTACCGGCGTGCGTGTATGAAAGTTGAAGAAGCGAAAGGAGTATGCCAAGATCGTAGCAAGTGGAAAGATGTTGTCTCTGCCTACTCTAATGGGAAAAAGGCGTGATCTGTATAGAACCCATAACACAAGCTAGTTAAACTATGCTTATCTACCTACTTTGGGTCTAGAGAGCGCTTTGTAGATTGTAAAATAGATACGAATATATTTTTTATTTATCTGCGGTATAAAATTCACGGCATCTAACTTGGCAAGGTTTTGGAGTAGTGGAGCCCACACTAATCCAAAATCTTGCCAAGTTATATGCCGTGCACTATACAGGTTAGAAGTAGCTGAAGTTCGACATCGTAAATCATTCAATATTCGGCAAAATGTGTAACTGTACTTGAATTATTTCAGACCAATTCAGATGGTTTTATAGGCAGGCATATTTAATAAGTAAGATTGTCAAAATGAACAGAAAAAGACTTGAAATGAGGCCACCATACGAATTTATTACCACAGGTATATGACGAAATCTACCAGAACTATATAATTTTAGTAAAAAGGTTTTAATACACAAAAATTTAACATTTCATTTGCAACCAGTCGGTCGGTATCTCCAGCTATAGGTTCCGAAGGGTTTCCCACAGGGGCCAATGCAGACTCCATCACAGGGCCCACAAAACGGGGCAGGGTACCCCAGGCCAGCTACTTGGCAGTTGCAAGGAGTGCTACGGCTGTCCCCTGGTCCACCAGGGCAGTAGCCAGGGCAACGCTTCAAGCCACCAGCGCTACAGGAGCCGCGACACATAATTTTAGATTTAAGCTGATTTAATTAAGATTTTTTATTGGTTAAATAAGGTTTTTCTCTTTTTTGTTTTGTTATTTGACAAAAAAATATGATGATATGATGATTATGATCAAGATAGTTGGAATGACATTTGTCGTTTTAATTTTATTCATAAAAAGTCGTAAAAAAGTACATAATAAAGAAGATTTTTTTCTACCAGCCAGCATAAAAAATCATTCAAAAGTTTTTACTTACCTTCTCTTCATAGATTATGCTTCTCAGCACCATTTACTCAACGCGGCGCCGTATTTTTTACTAATTCTGTAGGTACCGTACTATGCTACAGACAGTGCACATAGTATCTACATGAATAAATGGTATTATGGGTATTTATGACAATAATTTTAATTTAGCGTTAAGCAAAAATAATTTTCCTTTATTGTTTTAATTCATTTTTAGTCACTTTCATGATTATTAAAGATCAAGGGCCTCCCCATCCGACGGTAAACTTACCCATAGGAAAATTCCAGTTGACAACAATAGGCTCGCCCTTTTTCAAA
The DNA here is from genome assembly GCA_963576445.1 of Lithosia quadra. Taxonomy (NCBI): domain Eukaryota; kingdom Metazoa; phylum Arthropoda; class Insecta; order Lepidoptera; family Erebidae; genus Lithosia; species Lithosia quadra. Next base: position 12,970,866 of record OY754884.1, on the reverse strand, counting down.
TAGGTTATTCATTTAGGTATTTATTTATGTTTACAATCAATTCGTCTATTTCAGCAATAGTACGAAAAACTTTCTAATGAGTTGAATTTCAGGTGTTGGTTGTATACGGTCGTGTTTATCTTTCTCTGACGGGTTACATTACATACAAACAAACTGTTGGTAATTAAGCCGTCGGTCCCGGTTGCCATACAAGCATCTATGGCAGTCGTTACGGGTAGTTGGAGCCCACAAAAGTCCAACCAGTCTAACTTGGAACTTCGATATCGCCATTGGTCACAATGACCATTGGTTGTGGAGGTCAGATGGCAGTCGCTCCACGGAAAATATTGCAGTTCAGCCGCATCACAGTTAGACTGGAAAGCCGACCCCAACTGAGTTGGGAACAAGGTTCAGAGAATGATGATGATGTTGGTAATTAAGCACCGCAGCTTGTTTATACTCGTAGCCCGTCCTAGAAGTACCTACTGTCTCGTTAATATTTTTATGCCTTTACTGAAAAAATTTTCCTCTTGTTCTGTCTATTAAGAAGAGCTCTGGATTCCTTTACTTCTGGGCATTGCCGACCTATAAAGTACCAAATAAGTAAATAAATTAATTTTCTACAGCATTCTAAACAGCGCTTTTTAGACCCAAAGTAAGTTTAACTAGCTTGTGTAGTGGTTTTTTCTATCAAAATACATAGTTATTAAAATATTGCGATTCAATCAAAACTTCAATTTGTTAGAACGTTTGAATGGTTTAGGAGGTAGGTACGTTCTCTAGTGTATTTCTATGCAAATTTTTAAAAATCCAAAAAGATGTAGCTTAGCAAGATAAGATCTTTTCACAAAATTCTCTATGGTGTAATGTAGTTTTTATGCATCAAATAAAATTAAAAAAAAAAATATTTGGTTTTCTAAAGGTTTATTTTATCAATGCGTATAATTTTGATATAAATTTTCACTTTTTGATCCAGTTTGTATATTTTTTAAGAATCAACACTATTTTGGTAAGAGAATCCTTTGCTGCTAATATTTTACTAAGTTAGGTCTCAGAATAGTGTTCTGTATTCTGAGACCTATAACTGTAACCATGGACCAGCATGGACCTCTAGGAATATTTAACTGTAACTAACTGTAACTCAGTTAATACCTATCAAAGTTCGTGAAGATGTTTGTCACTCAATCAAGCTCTAACGGCTGAACAGATCTGGCTGAAATTTGAGACAGGGATTGATTATAACCTGGAATAGCACATAGGCGCTTTTATCCCGGAAATAGGTTTCCATGGTAAAATGGAATAATATGAAAGATCTACCGGCTGAAATTTGGTATACCGATATAATTATAGTCTGGAATAACGCATAGGCTACTTCTACTTATCCCTGGAGTGGAGAATGGAAAGCGGAAACGAGATTAGAATTCCAAGCAGGCGAAGCCGCGGCAACAGCTAAATTTTTATACTTAGTTATTTATTTAATCTTCTTCAACCTAGCGTTAATCCCAGGCGTATTCAAAAATTTTACCTCGGAGTCTGGGGTCCGCTTTACCAGTCTTAACTGTGGATTTAAATAATTAATTAACTTAATCTATTTTTATTTAATGATAATAAAAATGGTTTTTTTATAGGTGAAGTATGTCTGTGCGGAATTACTTGCTGGCATGTCTAGGTCCAAAGAGTCGTTTGAATGCTTTTTTCTTCCGCTCATTTTATGATGGAGGCAGGATCGACTGGACTAAGATCAGGGGGCTGTATACCTACGACCGTGAGATAGTCTGGCGGGATCCCACTGTCGCGACGGTCACGGCTACATCGGCGGCTATACCTGCAACTTTTGCTACACGTATCACCGATTATCTGCTCAGTAAAATTGGGAGAAGAAGTGATTCAAAAGGAACAAGAAATTTTTGGTTTTCCCTTTAATTGTATAAGAAGTTTTGATGTATATGTACTTTGTATAAAGTGATGAATCTTAAGTGCGTATTTATTTCACTGAATAGTAGATACTCAAACAGTCGTTCTGAGATGTGGACATTTTGAGATGTTGTCATTCTGTGCCGGAGGGAAATGAAATGGTCATGTTTTATAATAAGTGCTATGGTTCAGCAAACTACCAAGCGATAGGTACATTTTAACCGATTATAACAATGGTGTAAGATTTGTGGAGATCTATGTAGTAGATCACGTAATAGGTACAGTCATCATCAATTAATGTTAGCTTGCGACGTACTCAAAAAGATGTTCACACTCGACAAATTGAAAAATACTTATAATTAGAATCCTAGGTAAAGCACGGGGCTGCCCCCAAATCTGAGTGCTCAAAGAGATGTAGGCATCCAGGAGCGGTCAAAATAAATTAGCAATCGGTTTTCCACACTGACCTGTATAATGTATAATAATAAATACAGATCAGTGGTTTTACATAATGAGCTATCAGACGGTTCATATTTATAAATATGCGCCAATAATATTTAGAGAATTGGCCATTCAAGAATTAGGCTTTTCCGTAGGGTTATTCAGAGAGCTGGGCTTTTAGAGAAATTGCCATTTCAGGACTTTCCTTTTGCGACTCTGTTGCTATTTGAACAATTTAGACTGCTGCGCTTAAACCTCTAACAAGGCTTACAAGGCCTTATGGCTAATGCTTCTGCGAATTTAAAAAAGTCACATGACACAATCGAAATTCAAAATTTTGTCTGTCATTTTTTCCATCTATCAGGTTGCAGTTTGCTTTTCATTTCAACCATTTATTGTGGTCAAAATTTAAAAATCCTCAAAAATATTTTCATAAAAATTAGTAAGTATATTTCTTTAATCTAAAATATCTTTTGAAATAGGTAGCTCCTTCAAATTAGTCTTTTTTTAAAGGTAAAATATCATTATGCCGGTCCGAAATTGTTGCCAATGCTGTCATGGTCAGCTGTCAGGGCCCTGCCCAGGTGGTCCGTGCTCTAGAAGGATTGACTGCGATACTGGGCCATGCTGCGTGAGACAAGCCGGCAATTGCGCTGCCCCATGTTGCAAAGGAATTGGTGTGTTACACGGGTCAGTTGTATTTTTAATGACTTAGTAATATCCCTGTCAAATTCTGCAATTAATTTGACTTCAATGTAGTTGACGGGTCCTTCCCAGATACCTATCAATTAGTCATCATCATTGTCAGAGCACCAGTCCAGGGCGCATCCAAGGCTTGCAATTTTGACCCCATGGTCCGTTCTTCTACTCCTATAATTTTACAGGAATAACTACCGTCTGACCGCCAAAGTCCGAGAGGAAAGCCTGCACCAGAGCCTGTTCATCAATCAGCAAGCTAGAGTCAATAAGTGTAAGAAAAAATGGCAAAGTCGACATCATCATCATCATCCTCATTATCATCATCTTAGCGCTGTTCTTGATGGCATGCAAGGCTTTCATCTCGGAGCCTAGGTTCCACTAGGTAACTTCTTCTCCTTCACTTATACGGTTTTTATGGGAGCGATTGCTACCGGACTTTCTAACCCTGAGAGCAAAAACTATGCTTCGTCCCGTCAATCAGCAGATTTATCGACTATTAGGAGGACAGATCGAGTTTGGCTTGGGCTGCAGAGATCTTGGTAGGGGTTTTCATACACTCTGCGAGGTAGGAGGTATTTGTTTTACCCACTATTACTGTTAAATTATTATTTGCAGAGCCCGAGATGTAGTAGCGGGATCTTACTTCTCCTGCGGCCACGGTTGTATCGGAGGCTGCACCGGCGGCGTGTGTAGTTCGTGCTGTGGGCCTGCCTGCGGGTAACTGATTTGTACTGTACCTACCGATGAATAAACGCTTTGTAATCAATTCACTTTTTATTTTGCACTCCAATTATAACTTAAGAACAACATTGTCAACATTGGGGGTCCCAATCGTGGGTGCCGGCCGGAACCTCCCCGTCACTGTGCACCTGGGCAACGGAGGCGAGTAGCGCCTCTGACTCGCTAGGGGAGACGCTGCAGCTGCCTGTGGCAAATACTGGTGGAGGAGTAGGCCCTCAAGAGGGCTGCTCCGAGGCTTTCCACCTGTCCCTCTGACTATCAGAGGGCACAGTGGGGAGTAGCAGACTCGGGGTTACAAGACAGCCACCTGTCACCCTATCCCTAGGTGCACACTTGGCGAAAGGCGACAGCGGCAGCTCGGCGTCTAGACGCGACGACAGGCTGTCGCTGTCCGCGTCACTGCCACCAAGTGTGCGCCCAGTGTTATAATAATTAGGAGGGTAGGATCAGCTTCAACCAGTCCGCAATAAACAACAGTTTTTCAACAACAATTTATTCTTACATAACAATCACAAAAATTTAAGCACTTCTGAAGCACGGCATACGGTAGGCCTCATGTTTGGTGATTCGCAAGAGGTCCTAATAACCTGGTCCTGGGCCCCTTCCGCAGCATGGTCCAGCGATCGGGCAGCATGGCCCGGGAGTAACGCCACATAACTGAGCTGAAATAGACTCACAGTAGCCAAGCCGAGGTATACCATTTTTGTCTCTGCAGATAGGAGGAGGAGGTTCCAAACGCGGAGGTGTAGGCTCGTTGAAAGGTGGCATGCAACCGCAAGGCATGTTTTTAAATCAAAGACCCTTAATACTCGAGATTTTTTGTACAATTTTGATTTTTTTCAAATAAAATATTTTTTTACAGAAATGAGTGTTTGCCGTTCAATTTTTAGAATAAACTGTGACATTTCTTTATTCTTTTACAGATCAGTGTTCTTTTGGCTCATGTGATGTTTGAACTGAGCAGTATTATACTAAAAAGAGGAGTTTGGTTTTGTAAAGACAAAAAAAATAAATCGTTTTGGTTCTTCCTGTTTATGAAGCTACGAATAAAAGTTAGATCTGGTTAGATCGCTGTAGATAAGGGTACCCACGAGTATATGGTATGCGTATGGCAAGCATTATAGGCATACTATAATAAGAACCTCTTATAATAGGTGTGTATTACGTTCCTGATCTCGTTTAGCGGTGAAAGGTACATTGCTATTATTAAATTCCGGCAGTAAAAGCAAACTGAAGAGCTATGAGAATTACATACACCAAAAAGAAACAGTTGGCTTCAGGGATTAGCTCCGTGGGCCGCATACCTACTTGTGCACCTTTGTAGATTAAAAAAACTATTAATTATTCGCCTTAATTTCGTTGTAGTGGTTATCCGGGACAAAGAAAAAAAACCATGGTAGAAATGTCGTGTGTTTTTCTCCAGGATCTTACCTCTCTATCAAGTTTGATTGTGAAAAGTAAATTTCAGATGTTCAGCTTTGAGGAAATAACAAGCAAATATATAGAATTACTTTTAGATTGTAATACAAAGGAGCGTGTAGGTAGTCGGCAATTGAAGCGCGCGGCAAATTGCCACGATTGCCCGCATCCGGCGCGTTTACACAGAACCGTTGCCACACAACCTGCGCACTCACGCACCCAAAATGTAGGAGTTAACAACAGTTTGTTGTTTTTAGAGAACCAATATTCTATAGACATGAAATGCACACAGACTGCATACTTAAGGTGGTCTTATTTTATAAAAATTACGCTATACTTAATTGTGATTATGTAATAATCTGCAAGACATCATCATCATCATCTTAGCGTTGCACATTCAACTTGAATTTTTTTTATGAAAGAAATTTCATTCTATGAAAGAAATTTGAAGGTTCTTACTGGGTCGGCAGTGCGAGTGTGACGCCACTGGTGCTGCACACGTCCATAGGCCATGGTAACAGCTTTCCATCAGGTGGGCCGTGTGCTTGTCTGCCGCCTCTGTATTATAAAAAAACCTTGGAGTTCGAGGTCCGCCTACTGTTCCTTTTTATTGACTTAGGTATACCTACGGCTTTTGTGGGTGTGACTACTGTCAGACCTCCTAACCCCTGTGAGGTTGTCTGGCGAGGCCGTCTGGTGTCCCATACCTATATAGTCAATAATAATATACAAGTACAGGAGTAAAACAGTTAACCTGAAATACCGTAACATAAAAAACTGCTGAATAGCAGCGAAATTACGGCAACGTTCGTTAAAAATTTTATGTCTCAATATTAAATACTTACTTAATTACATATTTCTGTCGACTCCTGTGGTTAACATAAATAGCTTTTATTATTAAGTTTGCGTCGGTAGTGACTCGATTAAGCCTGTGGCAAAAACCGATCATTTACGCTTTTTTAGAATAGCTGTAAATATGTTTACATTCAGAAATTAAAATATAATTTGCACAGAAATTAGTAGGCCATTGTAAAAAATGTTGCCAACCACTGCAATAGCCAAGTGACATCCGTCGTTGCCTTCCCACGACAGGAGTAGGAAGTGTGCCCCAAATGTACGACGACAGTGACACGACACGTTGCTTTCTTTCCACTAAAAGAGGGTGCGCACCCATCCGAATACGAAACAATTGGTGTAGCTACTCAGAACTCACTTCAAATCGGTTACGGTCATGACTGTTAAGGAAATGTCGATAATAACTGTAGTTTAAGTTGTAAACAAAAATGTTTATTGTTTGTTTTCCTAATGCCATTAACTAGGCGCTTTTTCATAGGCATTTGTTACGTCCGACATAGCGCATCCGATTCTGCAGTCGTCTTGTACGACACTCAGGGAAGCGATGGAATGGCCCTTATGCTCTTCAGGCCCAAGATCCATCTCATCGTTAATATCGCCGTTTCCTTGTGGCCATATTAGTTTGTTATAAGTACCAATATATCCTGTAGGAGGACATAACATATCTCCCGACCCGAGCGAGCACGAGCAGAAAATGAATTTTGCAAAGTCACCTTGCCCGTATCGATTAGAATGAAAAACCACGTCTAATACCACAATTTCCCCGACTATGACAGGAAAACAAATTGCTGGTAATACGTTTACTTACAAGGTACGAGTTAATAACAAGTTTCTAGTTAGTAATTTCATACCGAGTATCGCAAGTTATTTATTACACGAAGGGTGTTTAATGAACCGAACGAAATAACTTCGAATTATCGAGAAATGATGTCGCCTCCGATCGTTTCCGAGAACGTTTAGTATAAAGAGATGTAAGTAATTACGCTTCAGCTCCGAAAGATGATGATGCAATATTTGAAAGGGAATTTATTGATGCTGTCACGGAATATAAAGCTGCTAGTCTAAGACCGCGGTTCCGCCCTCGTGGACATCGGTGTTTGCGTTTTTTACTATAATTCCGGTTCTAATCAACTGTGATCAAATATGCCAAAAATTGTAGGTCTAATTCAGAACTTTCAAACAAAAAACCGCATCAAAATCTGTTCAGTAGTTTTTGCATCCATCGCGAAAAAACAGACAAGAATTCGAAACCAAATTGTGTTCAGTTCAGATTTGTTCATATTCCAAGTATTTTTTCTCATCATTACCACAGCGTTATTCCCAGTTGCATTCAATCTAGTATTCTGCTCCGACAAGGTGGACCGACGACCTGGTAAAGGTCGCGGGAAACCCCTGGAAGCGAGGGGCGCAGAACCGGTCGTCGTGGAAATCCTTGGGGGAGGTCTTTGTCCAGCATTGGACGTCTTTCGGCTGATATGATGATGATGATGATGATGATGATTCTGCGCTTCCTATTATTGCGAGACCGATTACCGTCAGACCTCCCAACCCCGAGAGGAAAGTCAGTTGAGCCTGGGCTTGCAAGTGCAGTTGGCTTGACCCCAAAGGTCTTGGTGAGCCCGCAAATACCCAACAACTGCTACAATACTATGAATGTTACAACATACTAGGTAGGTACTTATAAGGTATCAAGTCTGAGTACTCAATTTTTTTCTCAGACTTGAATATCACTTCTTCATAATCAAATTCGGTAAACATTTATAGTTTTTCAAAACATTGTGACGCAGTACCACGTCATGATCAACTTAAAATAAACTCACGAGACTCATGCGCACGTAAGTTGTACCTACTAAACAGTCCGTCATTAGAACATCACGAAAAATGTGTACTTACGTATTAAAATTATCTCTAGATCTGATTAACATACTTCTGAATTTTTCCAGTAGGGCGAGTACGAAATTACATTCGAATAGTAAGCGTATAGTAAAGAGATTGGAGACAGTTAATACCTATATTCTGGGATAGAGTCGTAGGTTTACATTGTAGGTCAGTACTACTAGTTAAATTATGATCCATTTGACATGAGCCCCACCTATGGATTCATGTCATAAATACAAAAAAAAACTTACGCAAAATACTTACGCGAGCTAATTGCGTGCGTCGCAGTCGGCGCCAGGACGCTAAATAAAACAGTTAATTAATTTTCCAAGAAACGCTATTTGTGTTTACAAGCGTCGCACAAACAACTCGCCAGTTTATTTGTGGTATAACGCCCTTGGAATTCATATCATTTGAATGCCAAACGAATGTGATAGCCAATTGATTAGACTACAATAATAGTCTACATACTTAGTACAGGGCCTCGATTCTGCTAAAGGCAAGCCACTGTAATACCACTGACACTCTAAAAAGTGCTATTTAATTGTAGACTTAACCGTTATACAGTTAAGGTCTAAAATCAAATGAAAATAATTCATTTAACTTCTTCATTCGCTCTACAAAATATCATTAAATTTTAGACTTTAACTGGATAACAATAAAGTCTACAATTAAATGGCATTTTTAAGAGTATCAGTGGTATGACAGTGGTTTGCCTTTAGCAGAATCGAGGCCGAGCGTACGCTACTAAACATCCTTGAGGCCCAAGTCAACGTCACCCACTAATCGGTCGCCCTGCTACGGACAAAGGACGGGACTCGGGTGCAGGCTTTCTTGTCAAGGCTGAGTGGTCAGACGGTAGTCACTCTCAGAACCAATCAAAGTCAAAGTCAAAGTCAAAAATCATTTATTCAGTATAGACCATTTTAAGCGGCACTCACAAAACGTCAAAATTATAAATATTTAAAATTAGAAGCAAATGGACCACCGGTTCGAAACGCGGCCCAGACCTGAGAAGACTCCGGCAAGAAACTCAGCGGGCTGTTTTTTTTGGTCTTATTACAACAATTGCCTTAGTCTAGATACAGTGTTAGTTCGAGTAACAGTTGAGTGAACAGTTCATTTCCAAGCTTCTTTATCATCCAAATAATCTTGAATTTTATAGTAAGCTTTTTGGGAGAGAACATTTTTAAATTTACTTACATGTAAATCAAATGTAAATCAAAAACAATACGCAGCGGACCTCAGGTTCCTAAGTGCAAACTTCGGATGGAATTGACAAATTGCTATGACATTAGTTAGTTCCATACGCAACTGCGTATTTCCGATAATATAAGTTCGACCGTTTCGTAGTGAGACTGAAAACCAACCCCGACTGGGTTGGGAAAAAGGGCTGGAGACGAGAGAATCTGTCCATGTGAGGGCACATCTGCTAAAGGACCTATGGCTGTTAGAGTCAGCGAGTCGCAGAGCCCGTGAAGCGGAACATGATCGTAAACGGAACGTGGAACGCCTCCCAGCTGGGCTGAAAATCTGGAATAACACATGTTTTTTTTTATTCCTGGAATACTCGTAGGTTTCTGTTTATCAGAATCAGAATAATTGGGATCAGAATTTCACATAGGCTGAGCCACGCGCAACAGCTAGTACCTAAACATATCTGATCAAATGGGTAAAATAGGTACATTACTTACATGTATTATCAACACACATTGCTAAATAACTTCTAGTGTTGAATATAAGATAAAAATTGCGTTTCAATATTCCCGTGACTGCTCATGGGAACATTTAAACGCATTGTTACACCGAATCGTATTTCACGCAACTTCGCGTGAACGTAATTCGGTGAACCTTCTCCCAACTGACAAGCACAAAGGCTTTGCGACCCAGCAGCCAGTCAGTCGGACGTTTTCAATATTCACGGTCCACAACGCTTCCATTGTACGCTGTTTTCAGTATAAATAATTTGCGTAAAAGGAATTTACCAGAATTTACCAACTGAAGCTTTGTCACAGAATATCGGCTTTGTATCGCATTTATCGCAAATGTTGGATGCCTACTCGTATTATATAAAATGTTGCTATCAGATTTTTGAAACGATTTTGTTATACTGTAGGGAGCAACCTGGGTTTTCCTCTTGAGGTTGTAGGTAGGACGGCAGTCGTTCCGGTTAAAAATTCTCCGAAGCTCCGAAGTGCAAGCTCTGAATGTAAGTAACAGGGATTGACGCTCGGAAGTAAACATTTGTTAGTTAATTAAATTAATAGTTTTGTTTTTGCAAAAACTGGATGTCGTCCGGTGCCGCGGTGGCCAATTCCGATTTGATTTTGTTTTTTTTTAAGTAAATGATGGTTCACACGATTTGGCTCACACGAAATGTATGAAACTGTAAATATTTATGATAGTTTCATTTGCGTGAGAGCATGAAGACAATTCATTTGCGTGAGAACCGAGATTTGGTAAAATATATTATAATAGGCTATGTGGGCACTCATTGTGCTTCAGAGAAGAAAATAAAAACAAAGCACTTACTATCACGCAGATACGGTGATAAAATAAATACGACGTAGGTATATAATAGATACACATATTTACATTTCAAAAAGTCAAAAGTCAAAAATCATTTATTCTGTATAGACCATTTTAAGCGAAACTTACAAAACGTCAAAATTATAAATATTTAAAACTAGAAGCAAATGGACCACCGGTTCGAAACGCGGCCCAGACCTGAAAAGACTCCGGCAAGAAACTCAGCGGGCTGTTTTTTTTGGTCTATTCACAACAATTGCCTTAGTCTAGATACATTGTTATTTCGAGTAACATAGTTGAGTGAACAGTTCATTTCCAAGCTTCTTTATCATCTAAATAATCTTGAATTTTATAATAAGCGTTAGGATGGTTACCCCATTCTTCAGACACATTGAGATCTCTCCGTGCTCGTGCACCTGCTCTAATAAAATCTTCCGTCGTCTCTTCGCTGGTAGCTATATCGGCGGATGTAAGGTTAACCTCGTCCCTCACACCCGCAACGACACTCAGGGCGTCTCCACGGAAAATAACGAAGTTCAGCCGCTTCGTAATTAGACTGAAAAGCCGACCTCAAATGAGTTGGGAAAAGGATCGGCGAACGATGAGAATGATGATACATATAGGTATACCTAGTTAGTTTCACGCGTCAGGTCCCTTTTGGATAGACATAGATATCCTCCCATTTGATCCAAGTATTAAGTATGAAAAATTATTTGATGAGGTCGAGTTTTCTGATGCCAAAAGCCCAAAAGCATTATAGATTAAAGACAAGATACTTAATTAGATTGAATTAAATGTAACATGTGCGGTCATGAGTGTTTTATAACGTGCTTCATAGTGGCTCAGAAACTTGACTTGTCTTTCCGAAAACCAATTCCACAATACGCAGCCTCGAGAACAGCTGGTCAAAAACTAAAAAAGCTGCGGTTACTTTATAACCCATCCTGTAGATTCGAAGTAACGTAGTGTTCATCGAATTATGTTGTAAAAACCTTTATACATACCAGGAAGGACGGGCAGCGGGCACATTGTGCGCCCGACAAGAGGCGGGTTCCGCGAACGCGCCGCTTGCGCATGCGCAGCCTTTCTGTTCAACCGCAGTCTGCAGAGAAACGACACGCGCGATGCCATATTTGTATTGTTTCCTCCTTCTTCGAGGAATGAAATCTCTTTGTAATGCAGTTTTAGATGCTTCACGGTTAATTCTGCGATTACTGGGTATCTAAAATCTATGTTTTTCAATAAGGAGTTCTTGGTCACTATACGTTATTGTTTGAATGGCAATAATCGCTAGGATTAATGTCTAATGCCGGCAATTCAATATGAAGCTTGGTCATGCACCTTTGACATTAGAAGTTTATTGGAGTTAAATAATAATCACATTACGTAATCCTCATAACTCGGTTTCGTTTTGCGGCTTTTGCTCCTCCATTTGAGATTATTGGCATGCAATGCATGTCATCTTCTACGACATCATACAGCATTTCTTGGGTCTACTTACCTGTCTAACAGTGGCCTTGTTCACCGTAGATGGCATGCCCAGACATATATGTTACCCAAGTAGTCCGGTGGTCGCCGCAAAACATGGCCGAACCTGCAGAGGAAGTGATATTATGGGGAGAGAACATATCGTGGATCTTGCATCGCGCTATAACAGTTGGTAAACAAAAAATCGTTCATGGGGTAACACCTACTATCTGCATGTAGCTCGGTTATGGTTTTTAGGTCTGATCTCCGGTTCTACTTAACCAATTTGCTACCAAACGCAGAAGACCGGTCTAATAAAAAAGCGCATTCAAATGCGTTCAATAGTGTTTGCGTCCATCGCGAACAAACAGACAAATAAGTACAAGACGAAAGTATTTATTAAATTTGTATAGAATCATTAATTCAACAAAACCCAAGTATTTTTTTTAAATATCTCCATTATACAGACAGTTAGTTTACAAATTTATAATATTATAGATAGATTTAAGTGTGTCAACGATTTCCAGTGGTGATTAGACAAAATTAATCGAATTCAGCAGCCGGACTCACCTGTGTGCTCCATAGATCATTGTAGCATTAATAAATTCGTCAGAATCATCAGTCAAGCAGGTCACCCGTGATGATCGGTCGGCCCGATACTAGGAATCGTCGAGTAGTTTGCCAATGAGATGTAATGGGAACTTTAGTGGACATCATTTTATTAGGCCGTCGAGTATGATGTCATTGCCCACGTGAAGAAGTTAGTGTTTATTTTTTCGCGTTTAAAAAAAGAATCTGTCATCCATAACTTGAAGCGTGCTATATGAACATTATTTATATACTTAAACGAGCAGCTATATACATGCTATATATATATTAATATGGGATATAATATTATTATAATGATTCACTACTCATCCATGCGATTTTCCAAATCCAAATGTTGTTAAGTAAAGACTCGACCGACGGATTTCTGCTCTCGCTTAGCGTCGACTTATTCGTAATTGTCAGAATATGAATTTAAAATTTTGGAAAATCCTCAGGAAAAGTCGGCACTAGGGTGACACTGGGCAGTGGGTGACAGTTGAGCATGATTACCCGCACTATGCGTGAGATTTTGAATAAGTAATTGTTTCCGCGGTCGCAATTCTTATAGGTATTTTTTATTCTATTGATTACTAGAATAAAATCAGATACAGAATTAATATGGCCAAAATAATTTAAAGTAGCAATCTTATTAAAAGTATTATGTGCCTGTGCTTCATCTTTGATAGTCTTAAAAAATAGTTAAAAGTTGAGTGCTTTTCTATGGAAAAAATACAAACATTTTAGGTAAGTTTAATTTTGAAATTACGTTATTTAACGGTTAATTGACTAGTAAAAATGTTCGTGTTTTTATTCTATTACGAGTTGTAGCTCGCGGCTACGCCAGCGTAATATTCTCATCTCGAGTTTTTTGTTTTAGATATATATATTTTTCTTATTATATGAACAAATCCAAAAACAACAAACCCAAAATAAAGAATAATCCAATTTGGTACAGTACCTAGTCGTTGGGAAATTCTTTTTATTTATATAAATTGAGCAGAATATGAGTAAACGCTGTTTTATTGTATCAAGCGTGTTGACAGCAAAATCCTCTTAAAAAATAAAAGACGTAAATACGTCACTGTATAGTTAGGTAGGTACCTACCTAATACGAGAACACTTTGTAGGTGTGTCAGATGGCTTGAATCACACCTCGTGATGAGTTGCCGTCTATTCTTGCTTTGGGCACTTAGTATGACCATTCTATTCTGCATGGCTAAAATTATCACTCGTGCGTGTTTGTAAAACTATAAGATAATACCTACTGAACTATTTTAGTGCCTTGCAGGAAATGATATAATTTTTGGCACTTTGGAGCCAAATGTTGGCAAATGTTTGTTTAATCAAATCACATTTATGATTATTACCTACCGATTTCTACAATAGACATAATCGTTTCCAACTGTGGGGCAATTGCATTGAATGTGTGTAGTGGATTTTATCGAGTGGCTTGCGAATTTTAACGAGAATAACTCTACACAGAACGCAGTCTTTTCTTTTGAGATTATAGTCAGATGATGATGTAGCTTCCGTAAAAGTGAAGATAAACCACATTACGAGGAGAAAGCAAAGGAAAGCATACCCAAATACAATCTTTGAAATCTTTGGATGCCACCACACTTTGCCTTTTATGGAAAGGAGAAGTAAGAGATCTTCAGGTCACAGAGTGCGAACTTGGGATGGACCCGGGATTGGCAATCGGTTGTTGAAGAAGAAAAGATGTAGCAACTAGCTCACTGTGCTTACGTCAGTTTATCGGTTTGCAAGGTGCTGAATATAAAATTTCATAGTAAATTCACGAAGAAAGTAAGTATATTACTAAATTTAGAATACCAAATTTGAATATGGTTTGAATATAGATGGACATTAACGACATTTCGCAACCTACAATAATTGATATTGATGATGCAACCAGCTCGCTGTGGTTGCGTCAGTTACCTTCTACAAATTGATTTTATAAAGTAGGTTCACATAGAAAGTATAATTTCTAAATTTAAAATAGTAAATGTGAATGTAGGTATCCACTTTTCTCAACCTACAGTTAGCTCCCATTAATGATGAAATCGGCTCACAACATAGCGTCATCGATGCCCAACTGCATCAGAGTTTCTCGTCAGTTTGGATGCGTCTGTTTTCTCCTAAATCTTTAAATTATAAAGTATCTAAGTTCACAAAGAAAGTGTATTTTTTGTTAGAATTATGAACACCGAAATTAAAATTTGGTGCTTTATATTGATGACACAACTATTTATGCCACTATTATCTTTTACACATTATTAAACATATGAAGTAGGTACCTTTATGTAGTTTCACAAAAACTGTAGGTATTTTCAAATTAATAAGAATTTAAATGAAAATTCAAATTTCGCAACACCACACATTGATGACACAACCGGATAACTGTAATTGCATCTGTTATCTACTACCCCTACAATATAGGTTCACAAATGAAGCATCTTTCAAATTATGAATATGATAATTCAAATTTGGCCATTGAACCCTTTCACAACCTTTCAATATGTCTCATTGATGACGCAACCACAGTAAGTCACAGTTATCTTTCTCCACATATTTATAATGCACACAAATGCACATCTCTACCAGGAAAGCATAATTTATCTGCTTCAGACTTAATGGATATTTAAATCTCGCAAAATCCCTGTTTATCACTGAGGAAATCTGCAGAGAGCCGTATATAGTTGTGATTTCGTGTTCATTTCGTTCCGTGTTTGTCGTCGTCCCACTTTCATGGATATAATGTAATATAATATAATATTTCCGCTGAATAGAAAGTGGATAGAATAGGTAGAGCAATATATTATTATTTGTTTATGAGTAAGGATTTCTATGTAATGCCAGCTGTCCCCCGCGGCTTCACCTGTGTGACATAGGTACTTCGTCCCTGAGGCACCTGTCTAACCCATACATGCCTTATTTATTTTGCAATAATGTACTTATATAAATTTGCCCAATTACCTACTGCTCGCTTCACCCGTTCCCCTGTGTAACTACTTCCTCAATAAAAAAGCTAGCTATCCAACATGAAATGTTTTTTATTCCAACCACTAGTTCCTGGGCTCAAACAAACAAACAAACAAGCAATCTCTACCTACAGCATTATAACATTAAAATAGTCGTGTAGTATATAAGTACTACTAGACTAGCAGCATAATAATATAACAAAATTGGGTCCCGGTTTGCTAGTGTGCAGAAGATGTAATAGTGAAATGAACTTCCAAATATTTTTTTTCTAAAAATGTCGATAAAAAATGATCGCAGTTTTACCAACTATAGCAAAAGGAAAATGAAATAAGGAGAAACCATTTAAATTTCTACTCCGTAAAGCCATTAAGGTTAAAAATAACAGCTTTCTTAAATAAAGCTGCCATACTTAGTTAATAAGAAAACAATTTTTTCCTTATTTATCTGTCTATCTTTAATATCATGTTTTTACAACGGATTTGTAGTTTTTGGAGATTTATTGGATGCACTTCGGGGAGTGTGTAGGTACTAGGGTTGAGTCGTGCAGTAGTAGTGGCCTGCTCACAGGTTTCGAGTCAGATTCCTGTATTAGGCAAAGACTAATAATATTAATTTAAGCTAACGTAAAAATAAAAAAAATAAAAAGAGGATATTTAATATCAGAATCAAAATATCCATCACGAACATTACAGTTTGCTGCATAAAGGGGCAATGCCCACAACATTCGTGGAATCGACACCGGTTCAGGCAAAACCCCGGATATACCTATGTGGGAATAACTAGCATAGCATTGTATTAAATTGACATAATATTGTGCAAGCGACTAGGTATACTTCTTAATTCACTTTATTGTTTTGTGTGTTTGCACCAGTATCTTTTGGAGCGCAATGATACTGTCGGAAGTTTATGCAAAGATCACTCTCACACTAGAATAAAACTATTTGTACACTTTAGGACACGTCAAAGGTCACGTTAGGTCACCACTACATACACCGGTAGAGCTACAGTGGCGGCCCTCAGCTTTTATTGCTCATTTCATTGCTTATAATAAGTGCCCGGTTAATGGCAATAGGCTCGCCACCTATTACATTGGGACCTAAACATAAACTGACGAAATGTGGGTGCTAGCACCTCTGCCTACCCCTTCGGGGATATAGGCGTGAGTTTATGTTATGTTATGATGTTCATTGCTCAGATTGTATTGCGATTTAACTACATTATTTAGTGTTATTTTATTATTTACAGTAACCGACGACATGGCTGTCGCGTCGCCCCGTGACCAAAACAACAGACGGCTGCTTTTCAGTAACCATGATTTGTATTTTGGGATATTTATTCCAAAAATTGACTTGGGGCTCAAGTTAATTTCATCTGCAAGTGAGTTTCAGTAGGAACACCTGCTGTTTACCGGACGAGGGTCTGGTGCCTCGTTCCTCGCTTGGGAAAAAATCAATATAAAGTAGAATGGATTTTTTTTATCTTGCGGAAATACCCATGGATACCTTAGCATCTTTGATGTACCATGATAATGTACGAGTATAATATAATAGTGTTGATCACACTGTCTCTCGAAATAATAAGTAAGTCAGCGTGGCTTCGCTAGATGGCGCTAGGCGTATGATGTAGCTATATTACTACGAGAGTATAAAGGATACATTCAATGCTCATCGTAATAAATGGAAATATAATTGGACGGGTGACGCTTCTCTTATAGTTAATGATCTGTATCATCTTGACCTATTCCAGAGATTGAATTAGGTACCTACTCAAGGTCAGCTCGGCTGTGTTATATCAAAAGCCAATAACTAGGGGAGGGTTAAAAAACCTGTTGTATCTTTGACAGCCCAGCGTACCGTTTTAAAAATACAAATTGTACCTATAATTATATCATAACCATAAGGCTATGGTATAAATTATAGACATGATTTTTGTTAGCCTGGTACGTGGTCGATAAGGTCGAAAAGTGTAAATGCAGAGACAACAGCCCGCCATCACTACTTCTGTTGCTACATAATTCACGAGGTTCCTTTACCGTCGTTAAACCTTTCAGCTTACCGAGTCCAAATGCTTTTGGTCTGGCCATTTTTCAATAGGTACCTACTTCATAAATTTGATCAGTGTGTGTTCTACGAGGTCGACCCTGGCCTGCCTAAAGTACAGTGCCTACCCACTTACATAATTTGCTCAGTAGTCATTTGTTTGAAGTGCCCAAACTACCTTACAATTTTCCCCTTTTCTATTCTCGCCACAACAAAATCTTTCACACCACACTGTTCTCGTATGTCCAGACTAATAATTGTAAAATAATTGATAAATCAGTGGGAAACAACTACTCGACAAACCAGCTTTAATTACAGATCACGTGTTTCATTTTCCTCCTAATATATCCTATCCGTATTACCACACGTAATTATTACTTAAGGATAACAGCGAGAACACGTGAATTTCCTCAAAATTAACTTCCATTTTTTCGGGTAAAACCAATGGTAAATTAGTGGAATAATTCGGATACCTTCTACTGCAGCGCTTTTCAAACTTTATGGCCCAGATAATATAAGATTTCGCAGAGTTGTAAAGCCTCCTAGAGTAGTATAGAAAATGTCCATTTCAAGAAAGAAAGTAAGACGTTAATTTATTCGTATCGCCTTGTTTTGCGAGTAGGTGATGTTGTATGGAAAAGAGACGGCGGATGAAGTAATGTAAGTATCAAAGACTCAAACCGCATAATGCAAATACTCCAATCTAGTATGTGTGACGCTGGGGGTCATGGGGTGTGCCTGCTTTGTCCACAAAGATTTGGCTAAACGGCTGACCAACTTAATCTTGCACAAAGAATTAGCATTATCATCCAAAGTTTGGGAATGCCAGCCTTCTAGGAAAATTAACAATTGACGATAATGCGGAGGAATCCAATGACGCATGAATGTAATTATAATATCTGTTATTCAGTTATTTTAGTTTGTTTAAATACGATATTTATGATTAGTTAATGTACCTATTGCGTACATACTGGATTTGTAACAAAGATTTATCCTTATAAACTCAAAGCTCAATTTTCCACTTTTGTCTGAACGCAAGAAGCCAATTAAAGAAACCCATTCCGGCATTTACGATGACTCTGTACTAGACAATGACATCACATAAAGAAGACGAGATTTTCTTTACTTAGAATTACCTGCCCTTTTTCCCTTTTGCGGTCAAGAATAATACTATTTGAATTACCCTGTTCCGCTCTTTATTAGATGTAGTTTTACGTGACGTAATTTAAATATAAATGTTAATTGTTTTTGCATTAGGTTAGATTCTCGTTTCCTCTATGTTAACTTGAACTTGACCTAATAGACGCTTACAAGCTGACCGGTAACGAATAGGTACGATGACACTTCAGGGTTCACGACTAATTTTGTTGTAGATATAAGATCCTGCACACGTGTTTCCTTCTTCCTACAATCCCGGGTTCTTTATTTAAGCGGGGCGTGAAAAGGCATCTGTCTAGGCCGTCAAGGTAGGGACCGCCATTTTGGGACGAATGGTGTCTGGAATGGCGGCCCGTACCCTCTGGACTTTACCCTAGCTTCTTACCATCCAGCGGGGTTAAGTCAATTGACGGACTGAATATAAAAAAAAGTTGTACTAGCTGTTGCCCGCGGCTGCGCGCACGTCGATTTCTGATCTAGTTCCCACAACCTATGAGGACTTTTTACAATGCCGGGTTCTTTGAACGGGGCGTGAAAAAGTGTAAAGTCAAGGCCGTCTGGGTAGGCCACCATTTTAGAAACAACCCCTGAAAATTATGGTCACTACTTTTTGGACCTCAGCTCAGTATATCATCAGGCTGGGTGCAGTCAATCTGACGGATTAAACATTTAAATAAGAATCTATTCCCGGAACAAAAAGTCTTATGTTATTCCAGACTATAATCTATCCAATTTTCAACAAGATCTCTTCGAGCGACAAACGTCCACAAGTTGACAAGAAAAGCAACATAAGATTAAGACAGGAACAGCGGAGCCTAGACTCCAAAATGCAAGCTTTGGATGCAACTTAGATTGACGGCGGATGATGATGACAATGACACATAGTTCTGAGTATAGGAAGGAAGTTTAATTAAAGATTACTGTGTATATTTTTTACAATTTCGTAGAGGTCACAAGAACTCATCGCCTGTCATCGCGCTAGAACTGCGGTTAACGAAGAAAACGTTGATGCTGTACGGGTTCTTAGTAATGTACTCTTAGTCATTTTTGGACTTGATTCAATATAATATGATTCAAAGTAATAGTTTCTAAGTATATTAAGTGAACTGGCACTGAAGTCAACTGAAATGCTGTGTACATAATTATGTAAATGGGCTTCAGATTTAAAATACCTACTAGTTATACATCGTGATTTTTGGTCGTTTTGGACCCGAAAGGGTCGGTTACTCGGAATGATATAAGTTACCATTTTGAGATGTCCAAACTGCTGTACGAGTTATAATTAAAAAGTTTTTTAACTGTCTGTAATCTTTTTCACACGTTCGAGTAAAACATTATTAGCGCTATGAAAACATTCATTGTCAATTTTTAATGAATGAAGGTGCACTCGTGGGTGTAGTTTGAATAGTGACATGTCGGTGCTGGCGCTGCGCCAGTGTTCGAATTTCATAAAAAAATATTTTAGATTTTTAAATTAATGGCTTTAATCGATCCTGTTATCGAAACTGTGTCCAAAATATTTCGGTCCACAACGACTATAAAATTAACGTGTATACCTATAGGTAAATAGCTTTTAGAAACATAGTCATAGTGATCTGATGTAGTATGTTTCTGTAAATATACAATAGGTGTATAAAATAAAATAATGCGATTGAAAATTAAGAGTCAGTCGCTTTTAAGCTGTTTCTAGTAAAGCTATCCTACTTTGGGCCTGGATAGCGTCGTATGGTTGGACATAATAAACCACAGCTGTCCCCCGTGATTTCGCCCGTGGCATACTTCGCCCACGTGGCACCCCTTTATCCCATACACTCCCGTAATTTATTAGTACTACAATAATGTTTGGAAATTTACCCGATTTGTTGACGTACAAGTATATGGTATGGACTATCGAACAAAAAAGATTTTTTCTGTTCCTGATATTAGCGTGTTCAACCAAACTAACAAATGCTTCAGCTTTATAATATTGGTATAGATTCTTATTTATCAGACTCTCTAATTCCTATTCACCCTGTATAATTTTTATTCAACCTGTACCGGCATTATTCGTCGATGTAGATTCTTAACTTACACGTGTGAGACGAATAAACACATCATGCATCTTAACCTTCAGTAAATACCATAAACTTCCCTTTTCGTTGTAAATATATAACAAAACAATAACCAAGTGTAAATCATTACAATAATTGTATTTAACAACAATGATATAACAGTTGTACATTCCGAGAAGCACATAATGGGGAACATAATAACATTTATAATTATCGTTAACATTGACTCATTCTTATTTAGCGCTAAAATTATTTTCTCGTATGGAATTGTGTGCATCACAAAGTCTATATCTTATAATGACAATTTCTTGTGAACTTCGGTTAAATAGAACGCAAATGCAATATATAAAATGCAATGTTTGTTTGTTTGTATTAAGTAGCGCTCGTTCGACCGATTAAATGTCTATTGTATGCATCTTTGCGAGGTTATAAGTAGATTTTCTTAGTGGAATTATTGGACATATTTTTATATTTTTACTATGAATTTTATGTAGTTATATACAACGTTTAAATACAGCACTTGCCTTGTCTGCCGCCATCTTTGGTACAAGCAGACAAGTGCTCGCGAGTACATTTCCGGCTTGAAGGACCATAAATGTACCGCTATTCTACGTCCTACTATCCAACTAATATTATAAATAAGTTTCTGAAGATATTTGGATGTTTGAATTTTTGGATGCTTGTTACTCAAACACTTCTTCAACCTAGCGTTAATCTCAGTCGCATCCAAAGTTTTCACCTCTAAGTCTGGGGTTCGTTTTACCAGTCTTAACTGCGGTATTGGCTGGACCTCGATATTTTCCGTGAAGCGACTGCCATCTGACCTTCACAACCCAATGTAAAATATAAAATAAAATAAAAATATTTTATGTTCGAAAAAGGTTTATTCCTATAGTCTCGTTTGAATTTCATACAAATCTGATGATAAACTTCGGGTACACAATAGAACTCTTCAATAAAATGTCAGCAAATCAACCGCAATTGCAGTTATGCCTATCTAGGTAGTAAGTATCTACGCAATTGCAGACCATAACATCACGCCTGTACCCGTTAGATGAGTTTCTAGATTAATCTTATTTCAGTATATCTATTTCTATTTCTATTTCTTTATTTTTCAAAATAGTGCAACGTAATTACCTAAGTACATCGTTTTGACGTCAAAAACTACTTAATACTTTACCACCGCTTCCTAGGCGCTAGTGGAGAAGAAACGGCGCAACAAACTCCACTGCTGCTATCGATGGTGACATGGTTGATTTTGCAACCCAAAAAAACAATTTGTATTTTAATTTAATAGTCTATTAAAATTCAAACTTAGATGAAACACATAGATAAGTCTGGTATGAACCTTATAATGTTGTTTTGTCGACTAAAAGTTTGTAAACATTACTAAGAAATTATAGTTGCGCCACTTATTATTCTGTCGCAGTAGAACTGCGCGGAATATTTCCACACAAAAAAGTTTATGATGAAACTTCAACAGTCGCGAATGTTCTAATAAGATCTTTCAATCATCCCATTACATTACATTACTTTCTGGAAAAGGATTAGCATAGGTTACTTAACCAATTTAAAAAAAGAGGTTCCCAATTTCTCGAGCACGTATGGGTCTATGAAGTCTGTTATATTATTTTTCTATTTTTAGTGCCTGCTTGATTTTTGAAGTGATTTCTTACAACTCGACTGAATCTTGTATGTATGTATGTATGTATCAATCATCTACAAATCATGTACAAATCATCAAATGTTATTTCACGCCCCGGCTAAAGGCCCCGGGACTATAGGAGGAAGGAAACACATGCGCTGGTAAAGAATTCCAAGTCTTTATGGTGCGACAAATAAAAGAGGCACCGAACCGCTTGGTTCTTGATGGAATTGATGCCACCGTGTGAGGGTGATACCTCAGTCTGGCACGTGTAGATTTACATGAAAACTAAAAAGTATAAATAAAAACAAATAATTTAAAAAATCAAAAACCCGATTGTAAAAAGCTAGAAAGAGAAAAACAACGACCTAGATGTCCTGTGGTCTAGAAACATAACAACTGAACAGTCGGGATCCATTATTCGACAGCCAATCTAATTTTTCCATGCTTGTTTGTTCTTTCTAGTTTTTTACGCAGTCGGGTTTTTTGATTTTTTAAATTATTTTATTAAAATTTTATCAATTTTTAATCTGAATCCGATCTGTGAATAGCGGAGTCAATTCTCACTTATTTATTTTGAATACTGGATTTATTTACATTAATTAACAGAAATAAATTGTTTAATTCCAAAAATAGTATCAAATCTTATCTCTTATCTAAATAATTTTGCATAAATAGGAATATTATTTTAAGTAAATTATTCTATTAGCATAAAAAAACTATTAACTCCATGACCTCATGAATAAAGTCAACTCGTATAGGTAGTAATGCTATTTCGAATTTTGGATCATTATGGTTTCATTAGACTAGCTGTTGCCTGTAGCTCTGCCTGCGTGATATACTGCAACTGCGACCCACTGGACCCTATGCACAGGATTAAAATAACCTATATGCTATTCTAAGCAGTAATATAATTTTGTGTCACATTTCATCAAGATGCGTTCAGCCGTTTTTGTATAAAAGATTGGATAAACAAACAGTGATAAACTACAATATAGATGATTAATTATATAGATACAGGCTGAATTAAATTTACCACCAACACCGTTTACCACAGATTACTAAAAGTTATAAGGGTTCCCAACGTTGCAGGTTGCGCATTTCTTTACGGAAGCGAGTGGCTACATTAATGAAAAATCTGTTCTTTATTACATTTGAAAAAAAAACAAATAGACAATAAAAAATTAAGTACCCACCCCTTCCTACATATAGAATTTATCAGTTTGTAGCTATCTTTATCCAAAGTTAAAGTAATTAGGTACATAGCTTATGTTATGCCTTACAATATTACCTATCTGCAGTGAAAGGCCCTACCCAGCCCTACAATTCCTACCAAACCTACCAAATCGGCTCAGTCGTTCATTCAAAAAACGACAAATAGACAGACAAACAAAAATTTAAATATAGCTTTTTGGTATAGATACCTATGTATCGTATAATTACTTAGGTATATGCATTGATATAAAATCATTTTTTAAAATTTTTATATAACAAATAGACACTTCAATTTTATTTTTGTCATAGATATATGATAAGATCCTGTATGAATTCCTTCTATATAGTTATTAAATAACAAAGCCCCGTCTCTATCTACTGTTCGACATTTCCTCTGAGCTAAATAACCTGATTGTCGCAGACAAACAATGGGGAGAGTACGTGGGCATGTTTGTCTCTCCATAAATAAGTATCACAATATTGTTTGTGTCTGAACGATAACAGGATATATTTATTACAGAAGGACCTCATTAATGAATGAATATTTACGCAATAACTTGACTTATATAAGAATATGACTTGACCAACGAGTTAACCAAAAATGGCTATGTGGTTAAATTCTCCGCCGTAGAAGTAGAAGAAATACAGTCGAATTCACGCCTATATCCCCGAAGGGGTAGGCAGAGATGCTAGCACCCACATTTCGCCAGTTTATGTTCAGGTCCCAATGTAATAGGTGGCGAACCTATTGCCATTAACCGGGCACTTATAAACCTGCGATAAATACACACATAACTTCGAAAAGCATCGAAAAGTCATTGGTGTGTGCCATGGTAACCTGGGATCGAACCCGAGACCTTCGTCTTAGCAGTCCACCACCCATACCACTAGGCTACCGCGGTTATTTATTGAAGTCGGTTAAAAATAGTTTTAATTGCAATATTCGCGTTCGTAAGCCTCATTGCTCTACTTTTACTTGATTAAAATGTTCGCCCACCCCAAATACCTACGGGCAACGTCTGCTCGTGTTATGAACAGACGTTTCTCAGAATTATTCTATTGAGTGTAATGTGATACCCGGAGGTGTCAATAAAACAACTTAATAACGTTTTAAGTCTTTCTTTTGAATAGTTAACACTTGTTTTAATTATATTCATAAAATACACCTTTTATGTTTTAAGTAGGTTTAAAGACATTTATTTCTCATAAAAACATATAGGTAGTTCACTTATAATGAGATTTACAATAATTTAGAAGTTTTTGAAATCTCATTCCTTTCATTCTTCGACAGTGTAGTGCCTAACAACCTTTTAAATTATTCATTTATAATGACATCTCATTCCCTTCTTCCTTTGAAAGCACTTAGTTCCAAATAACCTTTTAAATTACTTACCTATTTTATATTTATACATTACTTTTAGAAGGTCTGTCCCTTGTATCAAACCTCCACTCCTACGTAAAGTAAAATCTCATTAATTCATTTAATGGGTCGGAAAACAAGCTCGTCCCTTATAATTCGTTTTCTTCCTTTGAGATTTATTCATATAAAACTTACCTTCAATTCCTACAAAAATATATTACTGAAAATGTTTCACATTTACGTAAAATATTATTAAACATTCAATAAGCATCTTGTACGTATACCTCGAAGCAATATTTCTACTTCAATTAGATTTAATAAGTTCTTCAGCGTATTTCAGGCAAATACTTTATAGCGAAATTTTCATAGAAATATTAGGTTTATTTACTTTGGTACATGTTCATAATTGGTATGTAAGTGATAGTCAAAATTCTGTCGTAAGTAGATAGTACACTACTTTGACGTAGGTATAGTCAACATCATGATCATTTTCAGATTTTCAAGATTAGTTTCTGAGTCTGAGTATTCCTCAGAACTCCCCTGGACCAAGACCACAACATGTGCAGGCGACACAGGCGTCAGAGGTCCCTCAACGACCTTCTTCCTCCATGAGCGCAGGCCTGAGGGTGACGGGTGAAGCCGCCTGTCAACCTAGCAGAAGCAAGTCGAGCGGCGCGGCGCGGCGGCGTTCTCCTTCAAGCCATACCGTTCTCGTATGTATCTCGTTCTGGTGTTCTGCACACATCCTGAACAATAACCGTATCTCGATGATTCATTATTTCTTTCTAATCGTTCGACTGAGGTAATATTTGATTCAAATGTCGTCACTCGGCAGTAAGGTTGTAAAGATAGAATGCCTAAAAATGGTAAGTTGTAAAATTATGTTTCTACAAGTTTTAAACTTTTACGAACAAAATAACCTTTTAAACCCTTTTAAATCTGTCCACTGATAGTTTGATTAGCTACCTGTGTTTTAGCACTATGAGTTTCGAGCACCATTCATTATTTTACTCATTCATTGACAAAGTTTAGAACACAAACCAGTATTCAAGATAGCATCTATAGTCTTGTTTATTAGGCGTTCCTGGAAAACTGTTGTGACCAAGATTTGAGACCATTAACGTTGAATGCGTCGTATCATTGATGTAATTCTTGAAATATACAACATACCTACATGTTTTTGAAGTCTTTGACACCGTAACCATATACTTATATTAGTTTTTAAGACTTAACAAATTTTAATGTTGTAATAAATTTTTATTATCAAATATTTTGCTTCTAGGAGATAGTTATAACCCAATACTGCTAATAATATTAAATTGCTGTATACTAAAGACAAGAAATTATGGGATAAATCAATATTTTCGGGGTTCAAAGCAAGATAAACCAATAGTGGAGGATGGATGGATGGACAGATAGGACAGTGAACCTCAGGCTTCAAAATCCAAGCTTTGGATGCAACCGAAACTACCTAACGGTGTGATGATAATTGAGAAGTAGGTTTGCGGATCCCAGCCTAAGTTATGAATGCAACTGGGACTAGACTAGAAACCTAAGTTATCATTATCCTCTGAACATTTTCTCAACTCGAATCGAGTTGATTTTTGTTTGAGTCAATTTTTGGCTTTATTTGGTGTGAAGAGATATCGAAATTCTTAGGGTTTTTAAGGTCTCCGGGACCAATGCGACGGCCTTGTTTTGTTAAGAATAGTCATCCATCCTGAAGAATGATATGCTATATTGCGATAAAATAGTTAAGCGTAAAATGAGGTCAAACGTAAGCCTATCATGAATAAAAAAAAGACGAGAAAATATGAATGGACTTTATTTTTTTCGCTCTTTTATTACGAACTTTTGAGTAATAGCCAACGTATTTAACTAGTGTCCGGTTAGTGTCAGCTAACGAGTGACAAATCTCGTTATCTAGCATACGGACGATTATAGTGTGTCGTAAATGAGGTCAAGAACTCGTTACTATTTTCCTAGAACAAGCATATTCTTAGTATTGAAGACATTAAGCAGTATTCAAGTCATTAAAAGATTATGAGCATCGATTTATTATGGCTGGACAGGATGCAGTATTGCAATCATATTTTATGAATCTACTATCTGGCTGCACGTAACTGCAAATTTAGTCATTGAGGCTAGATTGCACTTACTATTAATTGCAATTGCGATTAATGCGAAATAAACTGCTGTAAGTCTACGGCACCACATTTTCAATGAAAATTATCGACTAAAACTTATATACGTAATGAAAATCATCATTATATAGGTATTTAATCACGTTTTCACTAAATGAAATTCATTATGTAGAGCTCAATGGGTTTTTTGCCCCAAACCAACTACCTGCAAGCTAATAGGCTCTGGCGCAGGGTTTCCTCTTGGGGTTGGGAGGTCAGACGGCAATTGCACCCATAAAAGCCGTAGGTATAAGCCAAATTAAGCGGACCCCATCCGATATGATGACGATGACCAAATCTACTCATAGCGAAATTCATTAGAACAATAAATCACGAATCAATTCATCAGTTTTAATTGATCTCAGTTTCCATCATTGATGGAATCCGCTCTTAGTAGCTTAATTTTTATTATTAGAACCCGAATACCCGAATCTGTGAATGTAAGGGCCCCATTTCGGTACTTACGCTCCTGATCGAAACGCATCCACGGTGAATGCACAGTAACTGTTTTTTGGACAAAACACTAATCTAAGTTGCAAAGTTCCAATCACAAAGAACTTTCAAATAGGATGATTCCTTACCTTATTCAGCGCTTATAGTCTAGTCTTACCATGTTAGGCTAGATTATAAAATGGCTTTGGGAAGCTTAAGTGCTACTTCAATGTTTCCTTTTTGAACACCGATGACCAATGCCGTTTTGATGATTCACCTACTATTTAAAAACTAACTTCGATTTCAATTTGAACACACTTGGAACCAATTGCATTTGCATTTTGCAAGTTCCATAAACGTCACGACACAACTCCTTATTCTCACACATTGCAATATTAGACTTGTAAATAGTTGTTGGTGGACTCAAGTAAATAAATAAATAGGTACTTAATACCTTTTAAACGGAACCAAGCAAAAAAAACCGTGTAGTCCTAACTTCTTTCATACTCAATTTTATTATAAGACTTATGAATAAGGAGAGAAGGAAATAAGAAAGAATAAGGAAGGAAGAAGAAGGAAAGAAATTAATTCACTGTCTCTGAATTCTTTCACAGCGATTGCGAAAGTCCTTCACAGGGTGCCATTGGCTGTTCAGTCAACAATGCATGTCAACGCACGGTTTGGGTAGACCTATACTTGTTTAGTTCTTATGTAGATTCATATTAGCCACAACAAACCCGCCTGCACGCCTGTTGCCTGTAATCTATATTTTACCCACCTACCAATTTATTCGATAACACGAGCTAATCCTTTGTGCAGACACGCTGTCTGCCTACTGCAAAATAATGACTGTTGATAAAACCGCAGATTTAACCTGTAATAATAGTGATGTGACTGATGTGTAGTCATTCCACCTGTTTCATTCAATTTCCAACTCTTTATAAATTAAATAAAGTATACTTTTGCGTAACCGTATTATAATAATAATTATCTTTTACCAAGAATTTCTGCGAGATCATCTTCCTCGGTATTTATGATGCAAGATAAAATATTAGCATTGTTAATTACTTAATGGTCTACGTATCTTAGGATAATATTAAGGAAAATATTTATTGATTGAACCGTGTTACAAGGGTTCCATGAACAGACCATAACACACAAAAATAATTAGGGTTCCAAACCTGACTGGTAAGAACTCTATTATAGTCTGACAGCGGTCTGCATCTCATAAACCACAAGAGTTTGACTGTTGCAAGTTTGACCGAGCATGTAGGTATCTACCTAAGTAATAGTAGTACTTAAGTACTATTATGTTCAATCTGTGGTAATAGGTACTATTGCCGCTATAAATAATATTTGAAGCTTCCAGTGTTTACTCCTGTATTCTACACAAACATTAAAAGACGAGATATCGATACTATATAAATCGAATTAGAGTTAATTATACATCACTATTTTTATTCATTCCGTTCCGTCATTGCTAATAAAAAAGTAAGCAGGTTATAGGTACTTACTTTACAAAATATAGCTACTTACCGGACTGAATATAAAAAAAAACAAATAATTTCTTAAAAGGTGCTATTATTGGTATTCATAGTATTAACTTATGGGTAGTATGTAGTATCTACGCGAATTTATTAGTATGGTAAGTAGGTTTATACAAAAACCGCGGCAGTCTCTGAAAAGAAATAAAAAGTAAGTCTTTAAATACAGATAATGTAACAAATGCATACCTAAGTTTTAATAATTTCTTAAAAATTAAATGAGCTATATTCTCAGTATAAATATTTATGGATAGTATTTATGCGAAGTAATTAGCAATACAAAAACCGCGTCAAAATATCTCGAAACAAATTAAAAAAGTAAGACCATAAAAAGGCGGGAATGTTTTTAATTTATCTGTTTCACAACGGTATGCGGTAATTTCGAACGAGGCAAGTTCCATTTAAAGGAAAAAAAGTAGTAGGTAGGTATATAAAGTGTGTTTCCATGATTATTCACATTTCTCTGAAACGATAGCGAGCCCATACAAAACATTAATTCCAGTAACTGACGCTCGGTGGTGGGATTCTGTTGCTATAATAATATTATTTCTATACATATTGGATACCTAATAGGTTTGATGTTGTTTTGCATTCCAATGCTAATAGCGAGATTATAATTATCATTTATTATGTAATATTGGAATTGTATGTTGCGCGTCTCATGGATAAGCCAGTATTATTAGGTACCTACGTAAATAGGTAGGTAAGTATATGAAATAGATGCAGAAGTAAGCTTATGTAATTGTACGCCGATTTTTATTTTATATTAAGTCCGCCTGATTGACTGCACCCCGCCTGATGGAGTCCCAAAAGTAGTGGTTACCATTCCCAGGGGATGCCCTTAGAATGAAGGGGGAAGGGAACATATTTCAGCAGTTTGCGGAATACGGTGCAAGCTATTATTTTTAATTAATTGTAAGGGATGGTAGCTGAATGGATAAGGCCTCTTAGAGTTATCAAGTGAATGTGAATTTCACTTTGTGGAATTTATATGTGCTAATCACATGATTACCATCTGCTGACGATAAACATCGTGAGGAAACCCACATGACCTAGAAGAATTTCTAAAGACATGTACGATCCACCAACCCGCATTAGGCCAGCGTGTGTGGATTAAGATCTAAACCCTCTCAGCTCTCTCGTTAGACGAGAGGAGACCCGTGCCCAGTAGTGGGACATAAATAAAACTTACGTGGCGTATTGGTAATATTGGCGTTGTTCTCAGTTACACACGAGGCTTACACCCTGGAGCTGGAGTGGTGTCTACCTACGCCTTTTCCTTCATTTTTGTTTGGTTTAGGTATAAGTACGTGTTTTATAGGAACGGCTGCCGTCTGACAGCATCGAGAGGAAAGCTTGCGTCAGAGCCTTATCTTTTAATGTAAAGCCATCCAAATCTAAATTAATTGATTTTCAACTAGCTGCCCGCGCAGGTGAAGTCGCGCGGGCGTGTATTTTTAAGGTCTTAATTTTTTACGCGGAACTCTTACTCATTTTCTAAAATTAAAGTAGCCCATGTTAAGCTTTGTAATATTACCTATCTGCACGTGGAAGTCCCGTCAAAATTGTCTCAGCCATTTCAGAGGTTACCTTATTCAAACGGACAGAAAGACAGATAAAAAAAAAAAATATGATAACATTTATTTAAAACTGGTTATTTCAATATTACAAACAGACACTTCCATTTTAGTTATGTATAGATGTTTTTACCAAGCTGGGAATTCAATACCGTCGTTATTCTGACACTTCTGACATGAATCTCTACACTTTCAAGTCTTTGGAAGATCACATTACCACTTAGCTTTATTTAGCTTCTATCTCACGATATCACATCGTGAGATAGAAGCGAAATAAATGTGAAATGTGGTAACTTATTCAAAAACTAGCAGATGCTTTCGGCTCCGTCCGGGTGTATGTTATTGCGCGTATATCCATACGAACTATCTCCCCTATTACACCCTCTCAAAAAATTTTTATAAAACGCTCTATAGCATTTATTTATTATGAAAGTTTCATGGAAATATCTTCAAAAATTACGAACTTTCATATAAACTTTCATCCCCTATTTGAACAAGCCTTTTATTCGCGACAAAACAGCAGCCTATGTCCTTGCCCAAGCTGGTTCTAAATACTCGTAAATGAATATTAGATAAGTAATAAGTTCAGCTAACTATACGTAACTATTCTATTTTTCAACGGAAATTTCATTTTTGGGTGATTATCAAAAGCAAGAAAAATACACGGCAATCCTGAAAACGGTAGTGCAATGTGTTGGTTTTACGGTTTTGATTACTTTTTATAGTATAATAGGTACTTCTCTACCATGGCAAAAAAAATAGTTGAGTAATGTCCTCTACTACATAAAAAAAATTAATTACAAAGTGACATTTTATCATCACGGTGACCTGTCCTGAATCGAATTTCACTCGTAAAATATCTTATCCTGCAGTTGTATTCAATATTTGGACTAAAATCGACTTTTGTTTGAATAAATTATAATATAACCCATAAAAAAAAACTAATATTGTTTGTTTATCTTATTTCTTATACATTTTATCAAACATTTACTTTTGTCCTGTAAAAAGTTATCATTTCAGTGGATAGTAAGTTTTAGTAGAGTAACTTCGTCAACATAGCGTTCTTGCGCTCCCCGTGCCTTTCCTTACTTTGAATCAGTCCACCTCCGTTCGTTGGAGCGCACAAACGCGTCACAACATCATCGTGGATGCCCGCCAAAAAGTAAGTATATCATTTCAGTGATATGGGGACAAAAATAATGTCATTTCAGTAGCCGTTATAACTCGTGTTAGGTTCATTCAATTTATTTCAAAATTGTGGTATAAATTCGCCGTAAGATATGTTTTGTTACAGCAGTGTTGACATTTTAATAATAATTGTAATATCGGAGTTAAATGTAAAAGTTATTACTTTTATCACCTCGGTGTTATCATTTCAGTGGATTCGGTGGACTGTAATACGGATAACGGTCCACCTAAATGAAATTTAAATAAAATCATAAGTTTTAGAGATCCTTGAGTCTAAGGTTGAATCATAAAATTTTGGTGAGATAATTCTAGATATTGTAGGTTTTGGTAGTATTAGTTTTCGAAAGTACATAATTGGATTATATAGCCAAACTGTTTGCCATAATTTACGACAACGTGATCTCAACTTAAGATGTTTTAGTTATATTTACGATTAATTCTTTAACTCTTTTGAACATACTTACATTATTTTTATAATTTTTCTTATCATTGTGTCGTAAAATATAAGAGTTGATTTAGTACATTTTGAAGTTTTACTTACAAAACACTATTATTATTACCAGTTAAAACAACACTCGTTCCGCAAAAAAAATAACTTTTTACCCGACTGCCGAAGGAAGGAGGGTAATGTTTTTCGAGACTATGTATGTATGTATGTCCATTTCTTTGGCACGGCCTACAGCCTAAACGGCTTGACGAATTCTGACATGCAAGGTATCATTTGATTTGTCGTGATTGTGTGAGTGACACCAGGAATATTAAAATTCCTAAAAAATCAAATGGCGGACTTATGGCGCCAAAAAGAAAATGTTGAAAATTTGTCTTGCACGCTCTACAGCCTGAACGGCTTGACGGATTTTGACAAGTAAGGTGTTGTTTGATTCGTCGTGATTGTGGGACTGACACCAGGTATATTAAAATTTCTAGAAAATCAAAATGGCGGATTTTTGGAGCCACAAATATTTGATCGCGATGGATGCAAAAACTGCTGAACGGATTTCAATGCGGTTTTATTTGTTTTAAAGGCCTTGGTCAGACTTAAAATCTTACGTTTGTTTGATTGCAATCGGTTGAGTAGAACCGGAGATATGAGCAAAAATATAATACTAATCTATATATACTAATATACTAATATAATACTACTCACTACTTGAACATTATTAACTCCATAAAAGATTTATTTGCACTTTATTACTATCCGGGCAGCTATGTAAATAACTAAAAAAATAATGGATCCCGACTGTTCAGTTGTTATGTTTCTAGACTACCGGACATTAATCTAAGTGCTTGTTTTTTTCTTTTCAGTTTTTAAGCAGTCGGGTTTTTGATTTTTAAATTTATTTTTTTTATTTCTCTAATATACCTAATAGTTTAATCTTATATTTAATAAATATCACAAATATAGTCTAGTGATATCTCTATGGAATTTATTTAGATTCGTTTCAGACAATCTACGGAATCCTCCTAAAAATAAATGACGTCCTTAGCTGTATCATTTCAGTGGGCTAATTTCATTCCGGTGCACAGTTTAGTCATTTCGGTGGACGATTTATCATTTCAGTGGACACATTTCATTTCGGTGGACTCCTAAAAATTCAATCTTAAATATTTCGGTAAGTTTTGATGTTACATGATGTCCACTCACGCATATGTTACAAATAAGATTAAA
Source organism: Lithosia quadra (assembly GCA_963576445.1). Taxonomy (NCBI): domain Eukaryota; kingdom Metazoa; phylum Arthropoda; class Insecta; order Lepidoptera; family Erebidae; genus Lithosia; species Lithosia quadra. The sequence continues at coordinate 12,937,313 of OY754884.1, read as the reverse complement.
GTTTATTTTCGTTATAAAATATCTTAACAAACATTGTTATAAAAAAATCTCACCGAAATGATACAAAAAAATCACTTGTTGAAAATGACCCTTTTATGATAGGTACATCAATGACGCATGAACAATCTCTTAATAATTATATTTAGTTTGCAAATGAGGTCGATTATTAGTGAGTAACAATACGCAGAAATAATGTACGGTTATTTTCATATTGCCAATAAAATTGATTATAAATTTATGCACATCGCATTTTAGCTGCAATAACAAAACGCTTTTTTTTTGAACTCACTTTGTTGTAGATCTTCGAACGTTGTTGTCTTGTAGGTACTGGTTGGAATATTGACGACCTCTGCAGTAATAGCGGCAGCACGGGTTCGATGCCCACTCAGTGCAAATATTTGTATACATGAATAAGTACAATTTCCATAGGTTTGATCGTTTGATTGTTTCAATGTAAAATATGTAGGTATGTATGGTTATAGATTGACATGGTCATTTAAATTCCCATTATAATTGACCAGTGACCTTCGTGGTCATGGTACTTGCAACAGGGCTGCAATATCGGCCACTCAAAACAAATAACAAACATGGTAAAAAACCTGTTAATTATTATAATAGTACCTTATTATTATTTACAAAGAAAATGTATGTACCTATTGGTACCTACAAAGAAAATTAATCCAAGTATTCAAGTCAAGCTTGGGAGCAGTATCCAAGCTCCCAAGTGAAATTAAAGATTTACCAGTAGGTATTTAAGTACTAAGTACCTACCTAAATTTAAAAATATGATTAAAGGGAAACTCTGCCAAAACGCGTAGGTACTATACACATACTTAATTCAAGATTATTTAGACGATAAACAAGCTTAGAAAATGAACTGTTCACTTAACTATTTTACTCAAACCAATAACTGTGTTTAGAGGAAATGATTGTAAATAGGCCAAAAAAACAGACCGCTGAGTTTCTTGCCGGAGTCTTTTCAGGTCTGGGCCACGTTTCTAACCGGTGCCGGTCCATTTGCCTATCTAGTACCTATTAATTATTTTTAATTTTGACGTTTTGTTTGTGTCGTATAATGGTCTATGCAGAATAAATGATTTTTGACTTTGACTTTGAGTATCGACGTACCTAAGTATATTTATCCGCATTCTGAAATCCATAACCCAAGTTAGTTAATACAGCTATATGGGTCTAGATATGGCTATGAAGAATGGCTTAGAATATTTACCTACTTATTATAATGACAGTCAGATCAGATTTCTTTTGCTAGAGAGCGTATTTCATCAACGCACAGTGTCCTGTGTAGAACATGCTAGGTGGACATAAATAAAAATAGATGGCCCAAGGTCAGTCGGGTTACGAGGGAAATGCCTTATGGGGCACCTTATACCCCGGCGCATATAGACTCAAGATGGCGAGCGGTTTTAGTCGGTAGGAGTCCGACATAACCTGCCGCGCTGGCCGCGGGGGAGGTATCCATGAGGATATCCGCACGAAAAATAAAAAAAAAGGTGGACATAAATCATTATGATAATTTCCACGAAATCATTGTCGTACCTATATAACGTAACGTACCTAAACGATATTCCCACGATACATCGAATTCCTAGAATTGTTTGTAAAATGACTGATTGAGGGGTCACAGGGGTCGTAAGTCAATTAATGAGATTAATTCAATTTTTTACGTTAATCAGTTGTACCTAATTTAGCGATAATTTCAAGCACATCTCAAAGTGGGTAGTTAGTATAAATTTTGTGAAAGGTTTTCGTGATGAATATCGTTACTAAGGGTAAGTTTTACTTCTAATTTATTTTTTACTTCAAAATCCTTTTAAATTAACTTTACTTATTGTAAAGTTAATTTTCAAATAAATTCTGTACACAGCTCAGCAAAATAATTTTGAAGGTCTGGAATGAGCACACTTCCACATCTTTCTAAAAATAAAACAGATGTACTCTTTCTAAAAATATACATTGTTATATACACAAAATCAAAGAATAATAATTTTTATTCTATTATAATAATATAAAATCACTAAATATAATATGTAGACGACCAGTCGCACAAAACAAAATCGCTACTATACGGCGAAAAGATATTCCTTATTCCACGTATCATCAATTTTTTGCCTACCTCTTTACGAGATGTTATATTATACAGTAACGAATATGAAATATAATAAGTTGAGGTCGTATTTTACGACCGATTTGTAGGTAATTAGACTTAGAAAAAAAGAACAATATTAAAAAGTCGACAATAAGAGTCAATGACTAAATTGACTTTAAATAAATAAATAAATAATTAATGAGTGAGTATAGATGTTTCCTGTCATGTAATGGCGGTAATCTGTAAGCGTGCCTTGCAGTACCTAATAAAGAAAAATGAATGCGAATCGCAGTGTATCTCACACAAGCTCCGATTGCTTAAAAGTGATACATTTAGTTCAGTTTTCGCTTGTATTTGTGTACCTAATAATAAAATTATAGAAATCTAATAGCACAATAACAAAAAAATAATTTTGTCCATCTGGCATGTTCTATGCGGTTCACTGTGCAACGGTGAAACTGAGATTCATATTATAGTCGCGCCTCTAGCCGATTAGGGTGAGTAGAGACAACTTTCTACCTGTTACCTTATTCTTACCTATTTCGCTGCTTCTATTTGTATTGTGGTTTCATACATGTACCATTGCAGGTTGATCTGGCTGCAGCAATGATGATGATCGTTTGAGTGATAGGGTTATCACATTAGAGACAGGACAGTCAATCTTGAGACAATTGTGTATCGACGTGACTTGTAGGTAATTAGACAGCTTTGTTTTAAAAGTGTGCGCACTTTCATATATTATGTTTCTATAGAGCAATAGTCAATCTGTAGACTGTAAGTACACTGTCTGTATATTGTTTGAGGCTGTCTGTAGACAGTCTGTAGACGGGCTGTAGACAGTCTGTAGACAGTCTGTAGACAATCTGAAGACAGTCTGTAGACAGTCTGTAGACAATCTGTAGACAGTCTCTAGACAGTCTGTAGACAGTTTGTAGACAGTAGTAGACTGTAGTCTGTAGACTATCTGAAGACTATCTTGTCCATTAAATGTGAGCTCTCTTATGGCGGCGACTGTACTTAAGCGAGTCGGTTTCGGTGCAATATCGATTCCAATAATGTTGATACGATAAAATAGCAAGCGTCCACTTAAATTAATTACTTCGAGGTGGCCACTGCCACGTCACATTTCAGTGAATGTATTTGCGATATTCTGATAATGATTTTGAATGCTTCATAATTAAGTATGTAAATGAATATCGTTACTGCATATATAGATGTATGAATGATAACTGATTTTCATAATCTTATACTATATAATTCAAAGTCCTGACAGGCTGATTGACTGATTGACTGACTGATTACAACGCACAGCCTAAACCGCTGGTCGTAGAGATTTGAAATTTGTAGGGAGTGTTTGTTTTGATGCGTAGAGGTGTACTAAGAAAGGATTTTTTAAAATTCGAACCCTAAAGCCCTAAAAAGGGCTAAAAACGTGCTTTTCCCAGAACTCAAGAACGGCTGAACAAATTTTCATGATCTATGATTTTTTGGATTTGTCTCCGCCTCGAATAGCATATAACATAATTAAAAATATATGATTCATTCAGGAAATTTAGTAATAAAAAGAAAATTAGATGTTGCAAACGTTTTTATCGCCATCTATAATAGTTGTCATAGCAACAGGAACTAAAATTGACTTCGTCTAAATTTTCATAGAGTAATATCCTTTACTTCTTTTTCCTCAAAAGTAAATAGAATATATTAATTTTTAGGGTTCTGTGCCTGATTAGGAAAAAACCCTTATCTCTTCGTTATCCATCTGTCTGTCTGTCAAGACCTCTTCTTAAGAACACGTAGAGGCATCAAGTTGAAATAGATCAAAGGAATGTTGCGGATAATGCTTGGCATTAAACGAAGCGTAATATCCAAACTGTGGTCTTACCGATTAATAGGTGGCTTGACCTATCATCTCCATGCCTGCACTCATGGAGGTCGGAGGTCGTTAAGTGACCTTCGGCGACGTTAGTGAGTCACCTGCAGCGCAACCGGAGAGTTTTAGGAATCTGTACCTTATTAAATTTTTGGTGCGGAAATCCCTATGGACCTCTCCCATTCCCTGGCCAGTAGGGACATAATATCGGACTTGACCAACGAAAATCGCATTCCGTCTTGGGTCTACAGGGATTAAGGTGGCCCATGACCCTGAGCTATCCAAGGCTCACTGATGGGTGACTATTTTGGTGAGTTCCTGCATTGTGTAGGCCGGGAGACGCCCGAATGCCACTGTTGCCGGGGCTGCTCCGTGGATACTTCGCCACTTCACACACTGGCAGAGCGTCCAGATTGGATAGCGTGGCGCCATGTCCACGAATATTCAAATATTTAAGTAATTTTCTCTTTTTTTTCTTTTTGGAATGGCACCGCTTTTTTGCGAGGCATTAATGCGCTTAGAAGTGGCGGTGGAAAAGCTACGGGAGAGTCAAATCAAAGTCAAAGTCAAAGTCAAAATTCATTTATTCTGTATAGACCATTTTAAGCGACTCTTACAAAACGTCAAAATTATAAATATTTAAAACTAGAAGCAAATGGACCACCGGTTCGAAACGCGGCCCAGACTTGAGAAGACTCCGGTAAGAAACTCAGCCGGCTGTTTTTTTTTTGGTCTATTTACAACAATAAAATTGTCTTGCTTAGAGAGATCCAGCACTCCCCCGTGGCGATGAAGGCGCACCGGGTGGCATAGTTCGCAGAACCATCTCCATCCTCCATGAGTGCGCGCCTAGGGTGACGGTCGGGGCTAACCGTTACCCACACTATGTTTCCACGCGTTTTTTTTATAAAGAAAAGGGGTTTAGATTCCTAATAATACGTTGGGGTCGCCAGTGCTGGTGGCCGGAGTCGGCCAAGGTTTCTGGGATATCCTTTCTAGGACACACCAGATTCCTCGGTCACACAGGCCGATGTGTCAGTAGGAGTCCGACATACCTACCTTTCTGTTGGCTCCGTTGAGGTGAAGCCCGACGCGGGTTTCGCACGAGAAAAAAGAAAGGATATCTACTTCCCTTTGGACTAGAATCCAGATATTTTGCAGAAAGTAAAATCTTACAGCATGAATAAAGGTAAAAGTCCTGAAATCGTAAATATTACCCACATCACCAAAAAGAATCTGTATGGCTGTCAGTCAAGACAAGAAACGTTGCAGCAAAGTTAAGTTCGTCCCTCAACCCAGTGTTATCCGGAACCCTGCGAGCACGAGCCCAATTTGCACTTGACCGGTTTTTATTATTAAATACTCTTTCTTTAGTTTCAGTCAGTTTGTCAAACGTCAATATCTGTAGCAAGATTTTAGTAATAAATTTTCGCGAAATTTTCGGAAAAATAATGTTTAACTAATTTGAAATAGTGGACCAAATGTGAAAGTGCAATGCAAATATTTATGGTGTAATGTAAAGGTTTATCAAAGGGCCTTTTTCCATGTCACACATACTTTGGGGCAGCCAGCTATCTCCCCATAAAATCTAGAAGACAATGAAAAAGGACAATGATGGTAAATAGACTGGCTTTGGCCGCGATGCACGGTACTGTACCTTGGAGGGTTAGATAGAACTCGAGATGAAATGAATACGTTTAGCTGCAACCACTGTTTGCCAAGGAATAGACATTGAAAGTTAGTACGGACAATCCCTCTGCTTAAAAGAGACTTGGTGGCGAAAGTCAACATTCACGCGGGCGGAGCCGCGCGCGGGTAAGCTAGTAAATAGCTAAGAACACTCTCCCCCAACCCATCTTTCAAACAAAAGAAACAGAATCAAAATCGGTTCATCCGTTTGGGAGCTACGATGCCACAGACAGACTTACACACACACGTCAAACTTAAAACACCCCGTTCGGGTTTCCGTCGGGGGTTAATTATAACACCCCGTTAGGGTTTCCGTCGGGGGTTAAAAACCGCCTCAGCTGATCGGTCTGAAATTTAGTAAAGGGATACATTATAATCTGGAAAAACAATAAAAGTTGCAATAGTTCGATGTTTTTTGACAACTGAACTAATGCAACTCCATAAAAAAATATTATACCTAACTAACTAAAAATGTCTCATTCGTTTATTGCCATAGACACTTTTTTTAAAGAGTATAAATAAATTGGTGTTATCATTAAACGAGAATAACTAGTGCCTATTTAATATAAAACTATATTTTCGTGTAAATTTAGATTTCTAAAATCATAAATTAGCACTCAAAACGTTGTAATCAGTATCAAAAATCTAGTATACATACTTAAAAAAACCTTAAATACTACTTATTTCCCACATAAGAGGCAATAGGTATCAGGTATCATATAACTGCACTGCGTGGATGTGTGCGTATGTGTGTGTATGTGTGTGTCAGAATATTATGCAAATAATATGTCTAAAAAATTCTAATATTGTCATAACGGAGTCAAAATTTAAAATAATAAAATAAATATTTGTTTAAAAATACAACACTTGTCCACGTTAGTATTACACATAAGTAACTTAACTGCACTTCATGGGTTTATGTGTATGTTTTCTGTGATTCCTCGGATGTGGAATTTCATCTTAATCCATTGAGACGTTTTTGCGTCAAAGAATATCATTGCAAACCGTTGCAAACCTTCAAATTTATGACATTAGTAGGATTTATTTTTCACCTCATCAATTCTCTTGTACAACGCTAGTCGCTTTCCACGGAACGCGATGGTTTCTCTAATCATACACTTAACTATGGAGCCATTTTCTTGATGCCAGCTAGCACCGGTGTAATACGGTACACAGTGATACTGTTTCTTAGAAAATTGTCTACAACACTTTGATACAACAAAGAACAAGAACAAACAACAACAATAGAGAAAGCGCGTTGCGAATTATGTTAGCAGTGGGGAGGTACCTCTTGGTTTTATATCGCATGTAATTTAAATGAAAGCAAAATAGAAACCAGTAAATATGCTATGTAATTGAAAGGCTCTCCTAAGGAAATGAATAGATTCCATACCATTACAAGCGTTTTCTTAGAGTTACGTTTCTTAACAATAAAACCACAGGAAGTAATTTGTAGGCCTGTAAGGGTCCCTGTACACGCTACTTTAGGCGTGCTACGACAAAACCGCCACCGCGCCGCACTACTGTGTAGGTGTCACCCCGGGTCGCGCCGCAGCCGAGCCACAGTCGCACCGCGGCTCGTACCTTCACCGAGGGCTTCGGCATGCAATTGTACCTTTTTTAGAATACATTGCTAGCTATGACCATCACACGTGTATACTTACAGTCAGCTTCAAAGTAGATGATGATGCGGCGCGGTGGCGATGCGGCTACTGTGCGATTGCGGCGCAACTGCGGTGTCGTGTACACGTGCTCTAAATGTCATTTACTGGGCTGCCGACCGGATGCTAATGTAGCAAGAACGCGGTATCTTCCACGAACTTAGATTGGCCAATCATAAAGGACCCAAGTAATAAAAACGGGGTTTCGCCGAAGCGAAATTCGATTTAACCATTGAAATTGTGTTTCATTTTAAAACTTGATGATAACTTCTGCGAAATAGTCGGAAATTCTTTAGACGTATTGAATACTGTGTAGAAAATGGAGCTAATTTTATTATAAATGAAATCTTTTGTTTTTGTGATAGGAGATTGGTACACGGTAAAAGATACAAGCTTAATAATTAACAAAGGATATGTATGCTGTACTGTCACACTTCAACTGACAGAGAATAGGTGGAGCATAAAAACTACCCATGTAGGAAGACTCTGGGCAAAGACTGGAAAGCTTGAAAAGAAAGGAAACAGGAATATTCTCTAAATTTGGGGTATACATACTCCGAAGCTAATGTAAATAACATGTCAACCTCACGGCAGCGTGCGGTTTTTATTAGATCTGAGTGAGACTTAACCACTCCTGCTGGCTGACGGGGATGATATATGAAGGAACTTCCGCACGAAAAAAGGAATTTGAAACAGAATTCGAAATCCACGCGGGCGGAGCCGCGGGCAACAGCTAGTATATATATATTGTAAAATCGTAATAGAGACAGAGTTATCAATATTTTACTTTTTTCACTAAATCGAGGGTAGAGCCATGAAAATTGTTTACATAAAGAAAAAGCTCTGCAAAATGAAGTCAACCTATTTTAGACGGACTTTTCATCCCTCATTAATTATTCTGTGCTTCTACCCGACGCGACGGGTACGCGACGCACATAAAAGCCGCGGACTGAACATATATTATGAATCTTTGAATCCTATGAAACAACACATTATACAGGAAAAAGGCATTAAGTTTCACCCGCACAAAGGGTAGGTATCTGACGGAGTGGTTGATTTGGTTATTGTGTTACTCATGCGAACGCCATTATGTGATGTCGTGTGAAAAGATTCCAAAAATACATATTATTCCACATAGGTATATAATATCATTATTTTTCCAGCTGACATAAGTCATTATCTAAAGGGTCACTGAGTCAACAGAGATAGCTGGGCAGTCCCCAATATTGACTGAACATAGACTAAACATTTTTCAGGGAAGTCCAATCGTCAGCATTGAATGAAACATAATTTCTATTTGTTGTAGTAGACACGCGGGTTTTCGTGCTGTACGTAACACTTGATTAATTGTATAATTAAATTAACCTACAAGTTAAATTTTTGAAGAAATTTAGATGATTATGATCGATTTTAAAGTGCATCTAAACTTGGCATTGGATTGGATTTCAATCCTTTTTTAGGCGAACCTTTAGCTGATAGGAACTTGGCCCCCTTTTTAACAGGTATGTTTTGGTGTGATTTTATTAACATGTAGACCTAGGAAATACTAACTACGTAGTTATAACATGCTTTATTGTTTTTTTGAGTTCCGAGAACTCCATAATAATTTAAAAACATTTAAATAAATACTGCTGGAGCTATTAGTTATTACTCTATTAGTTAAAGTCAAACGTATACATTAGAATTATTAATAATAATTATAGGATGTTGGCACAGCACTCGGATAAAAATATTTTGATGGATATCTTATCTGCAAAATTGTAATATAATATGATTACTGAACGCACGAAACGGGTTATTTCTAGTTTTTTTATTCGAGCCTACATGTTAAAAATGTTAATACATTTTAAATTTATTTTAATTTATTGAGTACTTACTGATAACTGACTTCTTGGATTTTATTTACTGAATCTGTTGGGGAGGTCGATATAGAGATAAAAAAAAATATTTACAAGAAATAGGATTTTGCTGATATGTGATACAGCCGATATGGGCAGTGTAGTAAACCATAGCCATAAATTTTAAATTTTCAAGTAGGTATAAACTCGTTTGGGATGTTAATCTTACCTTATTATTTAATCTACGGACTCGCGGTTGTACCTGTGGGTTGCTTGTAATTAATCCGTGGTTTAATTAATTAATTAAACAAGCCAGAAAGCTTTTAAAAGTAAAATAACGATCGTATTATTTAAATTAACCGTAGTCTTGAAAGGTCAAGACTTTCACGAAGTCATTGTGGAACATTGAGGAAACTGACTCTCGCGCATCTTTTCAGCACTAGTTCGCATCTATAAATTGTAGATATTTAATGATTGAGACGATGATTGGAACAAAAGTAGGTTTTATATTTAGTACAGAATAAAATGATGTAACAAGAGAATCGGCCTTGCCATTCAACGTGGCAATGACGCTGTACTTTTTGTCCACCCTTTGAGTTGACGTCGAACGGAAGGAATCCTTTGACCCCTAAAAGTATAGGTTTGTATATAAGCATATTATTAGGCGACTTAAAAAAGGTGGATGGTTCATTAATCTTGCAACTACATAAAGTACCTACATACCTAGTCAAATAACCTAGATTAAGAACGAAATTCCCACATTCTCAATTTCGCAGACAAAGTTGATAACATGATTTTTTTGACAAACAACAGACAGACAGGCCCCCACTCGTCTAGGTAGATTATTTCATGATAGCCAGAATATATAACTGAGTAAACAATGTACTCGATATGTTGGGAAAATACCACTTTTGTGGACAGTTTCCCCGAAATATATAAACCGAGTTTAATCTGCGATCGATGTGTTCATTCTGAGAAACAGCGGTGAACAAACTGTCAACGACGGGAACAGCCTTGACTGGAATTCTGAGAGCACTATCAGTTCGCTTTTATTCAATCTTAATGGTTCTCAAAGTATTTTTTGCAGAATATAGTGTGTAGACTGGAGTGGTTCGTATGTGTAGACACATAGTAAATATTGACAAATCTATAGCTTAATAGCAATCCATTTATATCTCACTGCTGGGCACGGGTCTCCACTCCTCTAACGAGAGGGCTGAGAGGGTTTAGACCTTAAAGTTTAACGTTTAAGGCTTAAACCATACACGCTGGTCTAATGCGGGTTGGTGGATCGGAAATGTCCTTAGAATTTCTTCTGGGACATGTGGGTTTCCTAACGATGCTTTTTATTCACCGTCAGCACATGGTAAATCGTGTGATTAGCATATATAAATTCCACAAAGTGAAATTCACAATGGTACTGTCCGGCCGGATTCGAACTCGATACCTCTGAGAAGAGGCCGCGTCCTTATCCACTCAGTACCATCGCTTTTTCTACCATCTATAACTTAGTGGAGGGTAAAAGACTGGCTACAGACCGCGACAACCTTTGTGGGGTGGCGGCAAAGCGCTTGTATGTTACGTCAGAGGTTGGGGGGTCTAGACCCAAATTAAGGAAGTTCCTCAATATTTCCTTCACTTCACGTCGGGGACCATTAGCCGGTAAACCTGCTGAATAACAAAAAAGGCTCCATTGCAGGTTTTCCTCTCGGAGTTACCGGCTAGGAGTCAGTCACTAGCTAAGAGCTTAAAATAAGTTCATGTTGCAAAGTGTACCTCGAACTCCAAAGTCCAATTTTTGGATGCAAATAAAATAAAACAAATGGATTGGGATAGTTCATGTTATTTAAAAGAACATTAATTCATAACATGACTGCTATGCTTATGAGAAATGTCATAAAAGTACTGAAAGAAAGCGTGAAAAAAAATTGAGAACCATTGATCTGATAATAAAACATGTTTTGATACGATAGTACTAGGAACTTAGTATTCCTATTTACTTCGTAGTATTGATAACGCGTTATCATGTTGGTACTCGTAAGTGTTGTAGATATACTGACGCCAGCTGTTACTCTCATGTCATTTAAATACTACGAACAAGCACTTCTAAAATTGGCATTACGAACAAAACCATTACCTACACTAACAAAGATGTGTCTAACTTTTAGTTGCTTCCATACAGATATTATAACTATGCCTATATACGTATTAGGTGTGAAAATTCATTAGTTTATTCATCTAGTTTCAGAAACTAGATATTCATTCATATATCCTATCATTTATCATAGGATATATGAATTACTAGTTTCGAATGATGATATCTACCATTGGCACATCAGGTCTATGGTACTCGTATGATATATCCTAAAACAAATTTTGGTTAAAAAAACAGCATACAGCACTTAAAAAAACATAGAACTCATTATATTTGTCACCTGCGTTGACAAAGAATTTAAAGTTTTTTTTATACTACGTAGGTAGCAAACAGGCACACGGCCCACCTGATGGGAAGCAGTCACCGTGGCCTATGAACGTGTGCAACACTAAGGGTGTCACACACGCGCTGCCTACCCTGAAGGGAATGGGAGAAGGCTAGGAAGAGGTGGGAAGTTAGGAAGGGGTGAAGGGAGGATATAAAAGAATATTTCTGCAACAGGTAAAGCCACTCCCAAACACTAGTATAACTTATTTGCAAACTAATCAAGCAATGAATAGCCTTTTTCCAAAGAACTTTAATAAAATTAATAGAGAGCTAATTCAACCGGTTCTGAGTATTGAAAAAAATAATGGCGGCTTGTATAAAAAGTTATAACGAGTTTATCAGAAGTAGACGTGGAGGCTCGCAATTCACGATGATGAAGCCCTATCAAATACTTAAGGTACCTAGAACTGAACATAACGTGTAATTCAAAGAATTTGTGTCGTTAGGTATATAATATAGGTTGACAGACGGCGCGGCGGTTACGAAGATAAGTAGATACCTATTTCATATAAAAGGCTTCATAGAACACACGTTTAACATCCTCAGGGTCCTTACATTTTAGGGCTTCATCTACCTGTAACTACTGCCAACTGCCACACATGTTTGTATTCAACAGGATTTTTCTTTGTTCTGTGTATTCAACAGAGATCGATGGCTTGACGTACAATCTGAAACATGAAAGGACTACACCATACGAACATCTATGGCAGTCGTTAGAAAGAAAGAAAGAAAGAAAAACATTTTCATAGACACAAATGAATGCAACATTAGTATAGTGCACGGCATCTAACTTGGTAAGATTTTGGAGTAGTGTGGGCCCTACTACTCCAAAACCTTGCCAAGTTAGATGCCGTACACTATACTTGTTTGTGGCTAAATTAGTCACAAAGAAGCACTATACTTGTTTCTTTGTGACGTATTTTGCCACAAACAAGTATAATGTACGGCATCTAACTTGGCAAGATTTTGGAGTAGTGTGGGCCGGGCCCCACTACTCCAAAAATCTTAGTCTTGCTAAGCTAGATGATTTTGGAGTAGTGTGGGCCCCACTACTCCAAAACCTTGCCAAGTTAGATGCCGTGCACTATATCAACAATAATATGCTTATCTGTGGTCCACCAAAGAGACAACACTATGCCCGCGCCTGAGCAGATGACAAATGAAGTTATGTACCTATATGAGAACGTTACGGGTAATTGGAGCCCTAAAAAACTGAAAACTGGTCTATCACAGAACTTTGGTATCGCCAGTGTTTTAGAAGACAGATGGAAGTCTCTTCACGGAAAATATCGAAGTAAAGCTGACAGGCTGAAAGAAGAAAATAGAGGAAACTCCTGAAGTGTGTAAGGACAGAAGCAGATGGCGTAAATATAGTTAATAATGTTTAATGCCGCACCACAAATAAATAAAAAACTAACTATAAAAACATAATTATGCAGACTTTAGCTTTGCATGAACAAGTAGGAAGAAAAAAAAACAACTGTACATGTGTCAAGGTTAGTAGTTTCTTCAGACAGACCGACGCGACGGGCGACTTCCTACGATATAGATAGGTAATCTGTGGCGCAACACAACGCAGCAGGTGACTTTTTATGATTGACTTATTGACTAGCTGTGCCTGCGACTTCGTCCGCGTGAAATTAGATCTTTAAGGTTTTATTTTTTACGCGGAACCCTAAATCTATTCCAAAATTAAAATGGCCTAAGTTACTCCTTGTTACATCAGCTTTGTCAGTGAAAGTCCCTTTAAAATCGGTGCAGCCGTTTCAGAAATTAGCCGGAACAAATAGACAGACAGACAAAAATGGTAAAAAAAATTGTTTTGACATAATGTACCGTGTATACATCCAAATGCACTTAGTTAAAAGCTGTTATTTTTATTACAAACCGATAAGTACTCCAATTAGATGGTGGATTGAAATAATGATGTACCTAGCTATTTAGGTATTATTCTTAATTTGTTTTGTAACCTACTAGCTGTTTGTGCCCGGTCGTACCCGAATGCCGACCTGCCCATAGGATTTTCAAAAATTTTCTCGCGTAGTTACCTATAAACCTTATAAACCTTCTTAAATTTAAACACTCTGAAAGTGCCTGTTTTCCTAGTACGGAGACGATCCGTTTATTTCCTTATAATATTTTCTCTCAACTTAATCAGAGTAGTGAGGAGAACATGTGCTTGTGAGAAGGGAGACGCTGAGCTCGTGTGGAAAAATAAATCGACTGTAAGAGAAAAATGATACAAGTGACAACGATAGTCGACAGAAAAATATACTGGAAAGTGTTAATCCCGTTGTCGTTTGGGCCTGTTTTTCTATGAAAATTCAATTTCGCTTTGCAGCGTTTTGCTTTTAAGGGTACTTGCGACGCCACCGTTCATTCTAAAAACCTATTATTCAGTGAAGCTTTACTGAGCTTTACCAACTGAAACTGATAACATAAAAAGCGGTGTATATCATACCTACTTTATTCACAAAATGCAATGCTCAATCGGATTATATCCGTCCATTTCATTATACGTATGTAGGTACTATTAAAATAGTATAACTATATAAAATTTGTAAATGAGTGTATTGTCTATAGGTACATTGAAGATGTTTAAAAAACTTTTTTTAATATAAGTCTTCGACTGCTAAGTAAGCAGCCGCGGATTCGATTCACAAAGTTAAATATCCAAGTGTGTTTATTATCCGCTTTCTAGAAACCATGATAATGATGTTATAAGTTAGTTAAGATATTATGCGTACTTTAGGTCTAGATAGCGCTGTATAGTCATCATTCTCTGAACCTTTTTCCCAACTCAGTTGGGGTCGGCTTTCCAGTCTAACTGTGATGCGGCTGAACTTCGATATTTTCCGTGGAGCGACTGCCATCTGACCTCCACAACCAATGGTCATTATAGGACCAAAGGCGACATCGAAGTTCCAAGTTAGACTGGTGGGACTTTTCAGGGCTCCAACTACCCGTAACGACTGCCATAGATGTTTGTATGGCAACCGGGACCGACGGCTTAACGTGCTCTCCGAGGCACTAATATTTTTTCTAATAAACTATACAGCGCTATCTAGCGCTGTATAGTATTTATAGAAAAATACTAATTACCTACAGTGCTTAAAACTGGTTTAGTCTGTTATTCAACCGCTTATATCTGTGACCTTTTGATGTTAAAATGTTCATTAACAAAATAAAATATGAATACTAAAAAGATATCGCTATTTTAACGCGAATTTATTTAGTCTCGGACTGTTTATATTAGACTAGCGACCCGGGACCCGGCTTCGCCCGGTTGTAAATTCCAGTTTTTCCAAGGATCCCTAATTTTTTTCAAAATGAAATGTAGCCTATGTCAAATTGGAAGAATGTAGCATTCTATTGGTGAAAAAATGTTTTAAATCGGCCCAGTACTTTTTGAGCCTATTCATTACAAACATACAAACATACAAAAATAGGTACAAATCTTTCCTCTTTATAATATTAGTATAGATAACTTACAAGATAGTCAACTTTAGGAATGCGAAGAGATCGATTAAACTAAACTTGAGTTATCAATTTTTCCTCAACGACTTTCATTGAGTGCCTACCTAAACCGTGAGAACCCAATCAAACGGATTTCACCCGTGAATTGTGTGTAACTTTATTTGAATTGAATTTAATGCGTTTATCTTCATTCGTGAAATTAAAGACATCAACCTTGAATCTGAAGAAACCAGTCAGGTAGCCTATGGTCGTGTGCAGCACTAAGGGTAGGTATACCACACGCGCTGCCTACCCTGAAGAGAAGGGGACAGGGCTGAGAAGGGGCGGGGAGGCTAGAAAAGGGTAGGGGGAAGAGGGGTACAGTGAGCTCTGGCTACCCTACTTACCGGCGGGAACACAACACGATGATTAATATGGCCGAGGTCTTCTGTAGGGCGGAGGTACTATCCCAGTTGGACAGCTCATTTCGGACGGGAGATGTCGTGTCCTACCTCCTTCAGACATTTGCGTCGATAGGGATTGGTGCCGGTCAGTAGGTAGACACTATACTATAATTAGGTGAACTCAAAATGACCCGTATTCACTGTTATCTTCCACAGACATACGAGTAGGTAAGTACCTAATTTACTCGATGTGTTAATACTTAAGATAACCTATTAAATAATTTTTATTGAGATTTGTTGCTTCGACGAATCCATTATCACGACAATACTAAATAAGTGATTGAATGGTCAGTTCTAAGAAGGCGATAAGATAATGTGTACATACAATAACTTCATAAACGTATCTAGATACCATTAAAATGTGTGTGTCACTGTGTCTGCCCATTGAAGTGGATTGCGTTACGGTTAAATGAAGAATAATGAACACAAAAATACCTTTTTTTTTAATTCTTGTATTTTGTCTGTTTGTTCGTGATGTACGAAAATATTACAAAACGTTTTTTATGCGGCTTTTTTTCTATTAAAAAATTCTTAGTCTGACTTATAATCTGCTGTATGTTTGATTACAATTGGTTAAGTAGAACCGCGTGTTTATAAGTGCCCGGTAAATGGCAATAGGCTCGCCACCTATTACATTGGGACCTAAACATAAACTGGCGAAAAGTGGGTGCTAGCACCTCTGCCTACCCCTTCAGGGATATAGGCGTGAGTTTATGTTATATAAGTAGAACCGGGGATATAAACCAAAAACGATAACTGAACTCAACGCGGACAGAGCCGCGTGTATCGGTTAGTTAAATAAATTTATATTATAACTAGTTGTTGCCCGCGGCCCCACTCGCAAGGTATATAGTGAAGCTGATTTTACGACAGGTACAGGAATATGTCTCCGGAATCAATCGGAATGTGTTGTTTCAACCAATTTACTTCACAAAACCTTGATAAATATCTTCTTCAACCTAGCGTTTATCCCAGTCTTATCCAAAGCTTTCACTTCGGAGTCTGGGGTCCGCTTTACCAGTCCTAACTGCAGATTTGGCTGAACCTCGATATTTTCCGTGAAACGACTGCCATCTGACCTTCACAACCCAATAGTGACATTAGGTGATATCGAAGCATTGCAGCTAGACCGCTGTTGTTGGACTTTTTAGGGCTCCAACTACCCGTAACGACTGCCATAGATGTTTGTATGGCAACCGGGACCGACGGCTTAACGTGCTCTCCGAGGCACGACACGAAGACCTTGACAAATATAATATACCTAAACCAAAAAATTTCACTATTGATGAAAATTCGTTCGGACTTTTTGAGTTAAATGCAAACAGACAGACAGACGCAGCGTAGGACTTCATACAATATGTAATGATAATACGTGTATTAACAGTATTGAGGGTTCTCAGAACCGAATATCGTCTTAACGAGATTGGCCATCCGGGTTCATTGTGATGTCGGTTTTGGTCGTAAAAACCGATATCACTGTACAGTCTACTGTCATTAGTTATTTTTACAAGTTCCTTTAATGAGGTAAAACTCTTTAGAAACTCATGTTATCGGGTTTTTAGGGTTCTTCAGTCAATCGAACCTTTATACCTCTAGTTTTGGTATGTTGTCCGGTTGTCTGTAGATTAGCTAAACTGTAATTTCGTACCAATAACCACTTCCACTGGCCAATAGGAGAGGGGAAGGGCTATCCGAAGGGTATAAAAAATGGTACTAAATAATATATTGATAATAATATTCCAACCCATTACATTACACAGACGCATTATATTAATGTGATGAGTAAATACGGAACCCTAAATTGCGCGTGGGTCGAAAGCACTTTGACAGATTTTTATCTTCAAATATGAAAAAGATAAGGATCTCCCAATTAAAAATGAAATTTGAAATGCTAAAATCGGCATTTATTTTCGAATCCGAATTTAACTTAAGAGGTCGAATTTGAATTTTATGCAGATAAACAACCACTGAACCGTAATATAATGCAGCATACAGCTATTTCATGATTTTCATGCCGATATTCTTGACCCTCGGGTCAGGTCAACTTCATCTACTCAGTAGGTACACCTCCTGATTGACAGACATAACAATGGCGCAGGTTATCCTCTCGGAATTGAGAAGTTTAACGATTGTTGCTCCCATTATCTAGTTTCTACCAGCTAAATTTAAAAGTGGCGAAGGAGTAAACGGACCCAGGTTGAAAGCCTCGACAATCATCAAGAACCACGCTGAGATGATGACGAAGATATAAAATGATCAAAGTGGATTTGAAAGAGGTAGGACACGACGACATCTCCCGTCCGAAATGAGCTGTCCGACTGGGGTAGTATCTCCGCCCTACAGAAGACCGCGGCCATAATAACCGTCGTGTTGTGTTCCCGCTGGTAAATAGGGTAGCCAGAGCTCACTCTACCCCTCCTTCCCCCACCCTTTCCTAGCCCACCCCCCTTCCTTTAGGGAAGACACCGCGTGTGTCACAGGCCATGGTGACCGCTTCCCATCAGGTGGGCCGTGTACTTGTCTGACACATACGTAGTATAAAAAAAGAGTTCAAATACTGACGTAAGATCACGTAAGACCACGCCTCCTACTGACATCATCGGTTCACTGACAGGTTTAATTTAGTCATAGATAATGAATGTGATACATGCCCGCATATTGCGATAGTTATGCCATTTATGCATGTTTGTTAATTACTGATAGAGTACTATCCTACAAGTAATGTTACTGATTTTACTGAGTCAACACGGCAACTGAAGTTTCAATTTAGTGGAAGAGATGAGATGGGTTTGATTTCTGTGCAAATATTTGTATAATTATACTAGCTGTTGCCCGCGGCTCCGCCCGCGTGGATTTCGAATTCTTTAATTTTTTGAAAACAAATTATAGCCTATGTTACTCCCAGATATTGTAGCTTTCTATAGGTGAAAGAATTATTGAAATCGGTCCAGTAGTTTGGGAGCCTATTCGTTACAAACAAACAAACAAATCTTTCCTCTTTATAATATTAGTGTAGATGAATAACAAGGGGGCGTCACGGTCGGGAGCGTAGCGTAATTACAAGTATGTTTCACTATGGGTGCGTAGAGTATAAACGAACTTTAATACAGCTGTTATACAGCTTGTGATGCTGCTTGGGTTATGACTACGGGCGTGCTGGAATGGGGTACGGTCGTAATGGTCAACCCGAATAGGTATTGTTCTGTTTCTATCTAGAACTGGACCGTGTTGAAGCTGTTTCTTGAAATAAAAAATATAATCTAATATACGTACCTACATGTTATAAAACCTAATTTATTATGTATTTACACTAAAGCTCTCTTAAATTTCATTTCGCACAGATTTTTAGAAATAACGATAAGCATTGATAAATGACTTAATGTCAATTTTTAAGATAAGATCAAAGTGGAAATTAAAAACTTAAGATATATTTTTAGTCACATACCGGTCATACAACTCTACCTACTCCAAATTTTGCGAAAATATGATAAAGGTACTGATAGACTTAAGTATTTCATAGTAATGATTATTCTAGCGAATGTTATTTTTCACGTTCAGTACGCCACCGGTCAGGACGCCCCTGTTATTCCGCTGTGCTCCCGTAGCGTCCTAGGGAGCATTCTATCCTCGCGAGCAATGCAGCGATACAATGTGAATTTGCTTCGTACTTTTGGTCGAGTTCACAATTTTGCCAGTGTTCAGCCCCAATGCACCTACATCTCCCGCATTATTTACTAAAGCATTCGCATTTGCTGCAAGCAATGCTATCCAGCGAACGCGAGCGCTAGTAAAGAGTTCTAGTTAACAATGCGTTTGGTAAAATGTTCATAGCGATGGATGGTTGCCTCTGTTCGTTGTTAACTTGGATGAATTTAAAAACGGCGGATGTTCGATGTTCTGCTGTAAGTGGATCCTCAAATTGCTCAAGTCTAAAAGCGGCTTAAACATAATAATATATGTAACCAGTTTGTACGAATATCATGTTAAATGCTAAAATAGTCGCGAATCTAGATAAGATCAGTAAGATAAGAGAAAGATAAAATCTAATTTATTGTATTCCATAAAAAGTAATATATTGAAACTACAGTTAACTAATATTCATTATATGGGTGGCCTTGTTGCTAAAAGCGATCTCTTCCGCGTAACCTGTGTATAGATCACGGGTATAGATAGAAGCGAAAACTTGATAGGGACAGCGGCCAATCAGATAAATACACCTATACACGTCAACATGTTAAGATGTATGTAAAGGTGTATAATATTTATAAGCACATATTTTGTCTTTTGCTGTTTGTAGAGAAATATTTTTTTTATACTACGTAGGTGGCAGACAAGCACAAGGCCCACCTGCTGGGAAGCGGTCACCGTGGCCTATCAACGTGTGCAACACTAAAGGTCTCACACACGCGGTGCCTACCCTGAAGGGAAAGGAGGAGAGCTGGGAAGGGGTGGGGAGGCTAGGAAGGAATTAACAAGAGAGAGGGAGACTCTAAATATATATACAAAATTTTCGTAAAGCTTAAGTAGTTATTGCAGCTACTACGGGTCATACCGTTTTATAACCCCTGAAGTTTCTAGAAATGAAGAACCTTAATATTAATATTACATGTGAACTTAAAATACGTTACTTGGAAAAGCCGATATTTGTACTGTTGGGTACTAATACCTTATCGTCTGGGCAACGGAGGCGAGCAGCGTCGCGCCGCGGGAGACGCTGCTGCTTGTGTCAAATCCGGAAATCGTCATCTAGGAACAGTATATTTATAAACCCAATGATACATTGTCTATCTAATAATGGAATTTTACCTACGTATTATACTTACACCTTTGTTAACGGGAATTAACGCGATCATGGATCTCTCTTTTGCTCAGATAATAGGGACTCTATGAGTGTGGTATGTGACGGTACATGGATAAAAGAAAATATATAAAATATCGAAAATGTGCGGGTAGATGAACAACCGGCTACTTCACGGACTCGACGACGGAGGGCGAGCACAGCTGAGACAGTCAGCCTGTGACCACGGCCGGTGTAACCTGGTCGAAACTTCAGGCATTCCAAAGGTATGTATATACCTATACCATGATCGCGTTAATTCCCGTTAACATAATATTAGTATAATCATGGAACGCAAAAGTTACCTATGTATTTCCTAGAAATTATATAATAGTGATGGATGAAATAAACATTTCAGAAAATATGGGAATAGTTATTGATACATCATCATTATTTTCAATGTTTTTTAAGCTTCGTGTGTTTAGATACGTTAAATAAATAGCTATCGAGAACAAATAACAATAAGAATCCAATGTTCAACAATACAAAGGATGGATTCCGAGAAACCGATTGTTCTATCAATATGGTATTATGGAATCATGCCAAATGTATTCGTCGATTATTGTTATGCCTTGACGTAGGTACAGCTCTCTAAACACGGAACCTGCCTGTCGCTGACATAACCAGGTGGTGTTAAAAAATTGTTTCGTGTGGAAATACTTCGGATTCCACCCCCGTCGGTCATCGGGGGTGCTTGTGTCAGACTCAAACCGGTATAATGATGACACGATAATTGGTTTTGTTCTAACCGCTGGCCTGGTCGTATCTATATTTATTTATTTATTTATTTATTTATTTATTTAAATCATAATTGCAAATACAGGTAGGTATATAAGATGTTATGTTCTGAAGTTAAGGTAACACTGTACTTAGCCTTACGGCGTGCAACACATTTCAACATAAATCAATCATTTTTATACTTTTAGTTAACATGTCAATTAAAGCTAATACATTCCAATATGTCAATAAAAATTTGTACATTCCAATAAGTCAATAAAATTAATAAGTCAATAATTCCAAACATATTTCAATAAATTAACAAAAAATTAATAATCCGCACAATATTTCAGTCCATAATAATTATAAATTACAACTGATCACGTAAATAATCATCCACCGAATAGTAACACTTTTGTAGTAACATTTTTTTAAGTATACCTTTAACAATTTCAGTGCTAGGCTCCTCAAGAATTGCCTTTGGTAGATGGTTATATATTCTGGGAGCCATACAGAATATACTTTTATTTAGATATGCCGTGGAGTTGGTGGGAATACTAATTTTTGAATTATGTCTCCTACTTTTCAGTTTCTCAAATATATGAATATGTTTTTTGACAAATAAAACTGTTTCTAGAATATAAACGCACGGCAGAGTCAGAATGTTCAGTCTAACAAAAAAAGGTCGACAGCTGTCAATTGATTTTATATTACTGATGACTCTTATGCATTTCTTTTGTGCTTTAAAGGCATATTCCACATCTGTAGAGTTACCCCAGAAAATTACACCATATCTTATAATAGGGGCTACATATCCATGATAGGCCGTTAACACCGTAGACGTGTTCGAGGTTTTTGTAAGCTTATAAAGAGCATATGAGTACCGGTTTATCTTTGAACACAACATTTCAATATGACTCTTCCAGTTCAAATTTTCATCAATGTTTATACCTAAAAATTTTGCTACTTGTACTTGTTGAATGTTCTTGTTATCATATTGTACGTTTAAGTTTATTAGTTTATTTACCCTATTGCTAAATGCCATTACGCTAGTCTTATCAATGTTAATTTTTAAATTATTTTTTGTTAACCAGTCTATACCAATGCATAAAGTATCATTTATTTCATCTTCAGTCTCTCGTTTAGTTTTACTCTTAAATAAAATTGTGCTGTCATCAGCAAAAAGTACCGTTTCATGCTGCAATACCGTAGGAAAATCATTAATGTATATTATAAATAGCAGCGGTCCCAATACACTACCTTGTGGGACGCCAAATATAGTGGTCTGCTGCTCTGAAGAGTAATTGATTATTGTTTTGGTAATAGGACATAACTTTGAGATTTGAGTGGACTGCTTTCTGTCGCTGAGATATGATTTTATTAGATCATGTATGTTTCCTCTAACACCATAAGCATTCAATTTTTTTAGTAAAATTTGATGATCTACATAATCGAAAGCTTTCGATAAGTCCATATAAAGAGCACAGGCTTGGTTTTTATTATCTATTTCGGTCATTACTGTTTTAAGAAATTTATATATAGCAATATTTATATCTTTATTTTTTCTAAATCCGGATTGTTCATCAACTAAGATATTTGTATTTTCAAAATAATTATACAGACACTCGTGAATCACCTTCTCAAATATTTTAGATATGACTGGCACTAAAGCAATAGGTCTGTAGCAGTTCATGTCATGTTTATTGCCCCTTTTGAATATTGGTCTTATAACTGTATTTTTAAGTTCTGTTGGAAACACGCCATGAGATATGCATAGATTAATTACATGACTTAGTACAAAAGACAATTTCATAGACACGAGTTTCAAGATCTTAGCAGATATCCCATCATAACCAGTACTGTTTGTTGATTTAAGGTTCATGATTATTTCATTTATATCGCGAGGCAATGTTGCAGGCATAAATAAGGAATTTAGATTTCTACTTGAGTAACTTTGTATTGAATTGATGTTAAGTTTAGTTACTTGATTAATATAAAAATTGTTAAAGGCGTTAGCTAATTGTATAGGATCGCTGATCACATCATCATTGGTCACAATATGGTCAATTTGAACTTTAGGGACATTAAATTTATTGCTATTTATTATAGCCCAGGTAGCCTTACATTTATTACGGGACTTGTTTATAAAGTTTTCATTTTGAGCCTTCTGTGTAAACTTAATTATTCGGTCTAGTCTTAACTTTAGATCTGTGAAACTTTTTCTATTATGCTCAGTGCGATTTTTGCGATACTGCCACAGAAGATTTCTTTTCCTTTTACAGCAAAGTTTGATTCCCTTAGTGATCCATTTCGGTTTGGTCTTTGCATTAATTTTTAACCTTACTAGTGGAAAACAAAGATCATAAAAGATTCTAAATAATTCATAAAACTCCGTAAAGGCAGTGTTTGGATCCTCACATTCAAAGACTTCGCGAAAACTAAGTGCATTGATACATTCTATGAATTTATCAATATTATCCTTACGATAATCACGCTTTTCAATGTACCAATACTTAAGTTCGGGCCTGGATTTCACTGGGATTTGAAATAGTTGAGCATTGTGATCAGATAACGAAAATTCAAGGACCTCATGCTTACCACCTCGAATATTAGTTAGAAAGTTATCTAGACATCTGCCACTATCCGGTCGTGTGGGTTCATGAATGACTATTTTGAGATTGTAGGAATTCGACAACTGAATAAATTCTCTAGATTCATTATTTTTTTCCAATGTGTTGATATTGAAATCACCACATACTATTATTTTCTTTTTACCATATATGTAGCGACTCATCATAGAATTAAAAGTAACAAAAAATGTCTTATAATCCTCAGCATTTGTTCTAGGTGGCCTATATACGCACACCACTATGATGCCGTGGTCTGAAAGTTCGATCCCTGAGCATTCCATAATACCCTCTATGCAGAATTTATTGATTTCATTCAGCTGACTAAATAACAATGAGTTATGAACAAGTACACATGAGCCACCCCTACGGTTTCGTCTATAGAAAGCAGAACCGAGCTTATAGTTAGGAATATTTAACAGCTCTTTGTCCTCCCTTAATAGGTTATGCTCTGTGACACACAGTACTCTAACTTGCTTTCTATCTTCTTCGAGCTTTTCAAGAACCAAAGTAAATAAATCTGATTTAGTCATTAGGCCGTCAATATTTTGATGCATTATGGTTAATTTATTGTTCAAGAAAAAAATCAATGTGTTGACCAGACAAAACATTGTCACTCTGACCATAATCTGACTGACCATGCAGGTGTTCCGTACATGTCTGTGTACCTACTGAATTATATAATTTCATATTATGAAGAGAAGAAACACCTGCTGCACTTTTTTTACTTTTCACATAATTGTTATACTTAATTAAATAGTCTATTCTTAAAATCTCTTTAAGTAAATATCCAGCCAAAACACGAGCATAGTTACGACGATATGGTTTCCGAGTACTAAAACCCATATCAATGTAAGACACATTTTCAAATTTTGAACAAATCAATTTCACTTCATTATTTAATTTTTTTTCATTAAGGTATTTGCTATACGGAATTTCACAAAATATTATGTTTGTATTTCTTGTTAAACATAAGAAGTTGCTGAGATAAATTTTACAATTACATGGCGACCTATCATTCATACCACCTAAAACGATGACATAGTCTTTGTCGGTTAGCGAGTTTATAAAACAACGTTCCGAAGCCAGTACATCCTGCAGAGGTGCTCCTGATTTCCAGAAGCATGTTACCCTGAATTCTTCTCCCACCAGATGTTGCAGTGTGCGTTGTAATTGTCGTCCCTGGTCGTCGGCGATAATGATTATCTCGCGTCTTGAAGTCGTTGCCAGTGGTGTTGCCACTTTTACTTCCAAGTGGTTGTGTTGTGAGATACTCGGTTGTGCAGATGTGACGGGTTTATTAGATGCATTTAAGATGCTAGAGTTTATCTCGATGCGTTGATCAGAAGGGTGTTGTTCCAGATAGGAGTTCACAATTTGCTGCAAGTCCTCATTTTCAGGTGCTGTGTTTAAGCCTAGTTTAGGAGTATTGCTACCAGGTGTTTCTCCAATGTCAGAGCTAATATGCGTCGTCGTGCTTAGTTTCAGATTTGTGTTGTGAAATTTAGTGGGTGTAGAATAACGAGCCCCATGTTGCTTAGTGCGTGATGATAAGGGTGTCAGCCGGATACTCTCTGATTGGGTGAGATTTTTATAGACGTCAGTAATTTGTTGACTTTTGCTCAAGTCACATTTCAAGCGGTAGTTTTCCAAGTTCAAATTCTCAATCTCTTGATGCGCAATAGCCAATTCGTGAGTAAGCTCGTCTATTCTCTCTTTGAGGTCGTACACAGTTCGGCTGTCATTTAATGATGTATTCGGCAGGCTCAATACACTTGTGTCGAATAAAATGGTTCGGTTTAAATCCTTCATCGAAACATCATTTAAAGAAAGTGTTTGTTGAGGTCTCCGTGAGCGGTGTGTAATATTCAACTCGTAATCCATATTTAAATACTAAAACCAGACAAAACTAAAATAGGATGAAAGAAGGTGAAAAAATAAAATAAAAAATCCAGTAGAATTTAACGTTCTTGGTTGCCGTCCAAGGAATATAAAAGCGCCCTTTTGAATGTTCTGTTTAGTTTGTATTGTCTATGACACACTAATCTTCAAACCTCACACTAATCATTCATTCCTTTAAAGGACATCACTGTTATTGTCTATGGGAGGTACATTAATTTGTTTATGGTTTCTTATTTGGGTACAAAGTTCAATTTGATAAAAATTTGAATTTAATTTCTTCTATAAACGGTCATAATTATTTAAAAGTTATTATATTTCACTTTCTTTGTCACTTCAACATCACAATTGTCACGAAAATAGCCTCTTTAGAGATTTTTCTGGCTATTGGCCACAAGAAAACTTACTTTATCACACTTAAATGTAGTATTATAGAAAATTGGGAAGATGACTATGATACGTCTTTAAATCCATATTACATTGCAGCGAACAATATATGTTATTTATCTCGCACTTTTACACTATTTTTGATATACTTCAGAAGTTAATATTAGAATTATGAATTTAAAATAACAAAAAAATACGCGAGCAATGTTTACATTGGCAGGGTTGCCAGAGATTTATATCTATCTATAGGTACCTACTTGAATGAAATTTTAAGCAATTGCATGCTAACTATTTACAATGATTTTCTGATCGGAACCATTATATATTATATTATTATGATCGGAATAGAAGAAAATCATTATAGGTACCTACTATTATAAAATTGTAAAATGGTTTTCTGTACTGCATTGGAGATATAAAAAAAACTTGGATTATGTTAAATAAACGATTCAAAACGCAAAATTATTTTATTTATCAGTCTTGTCTGTTTTTTCGCGATGAAC
This sequence comes from Lithosia quadra, assembly GCA_963576445.1. Classification (NCBI taxonomy): domain Eukaryota; kingdom Metazoa; phylum Arthropoda; class Insecta; order Lepidoptera; family Erebidae; genus Lithosia; species Lithosia quadra. Next base: position 12,910,776 of record OY754884.1, on the reverse strand, counting down.
CATGCCGAGGTGGCGACCATGTATAATATGTATGTATGCACATTTTAGTTACCGAGTGTACTACGTGAGTTCGACAAATGGAAGTGCGATTATCGTTTGTGTGACAAAACTGTACTGCGACTCACCTTAGTTCGAATGCACGCTAGTGCGACACACTGTAGGCTGTAGGTCGACATTACTCTAGTGCGACAAACGTTTGTGCGACACTAGTTCGACATCATGGTAGTTCGACACTACGGTAGTGCGACAATTGTTGCATTACCGTAGGAGTAACAACAATGGTTTGAACCTACATAAGTGTTAATTCTTAAGATTAGATTTAAGTCATTCTATGTAAAATATTTTTCTTTTTATTCTCTCTTTCATGGACGCACAAACTACTGAACGGATTTTGACGCGGTTTTCCATTAGAAAGGTCTTGGTTAGTCTTAAAATGTGCCGCATGTTTTATTGCAATTGTTTGAGTTGAACCGGAAATATGGGCAAAAAATACTCCATACAGGATGAGCGGGCTTCAGCCAGTAAGTAGGTAATAGCATGGAAGTAATTGGGTCTGTATTCTGAGGAAATGGACGAAGTGGCCCGCAAGCATCGTGGGCGGATCGTCCGTCCGGCCGGATCGCAGGAAATAAAATAAATAATTGAGTCGATGTGCCGAGAGAGGTATCGTTCGTTCCCACATACAGCTTCGTAATGACTGGCATATATCCCAACCCTAGATAGATTCGCCGAAACGGTTTAATTAAAAGTTTAATTACAAATCGGATTGCCTATCAAAATATTGCCGCAAGCAGATTAATTTTCCTTTATTACGGTTTACTGTTATTTAATCAGAAACTGCTTTGATTAGATAGATGTATTACTGTTTGACTAGTTACATTTACTCTGAGTTAATACCTCTTCATAGACAGAATAATATGGCCTTCAATATGCTTTTATAAAATTGTAAATTTGCTGTATCTGTACATTGGAGGTAACCAAAAAAATACACGGGTTTATATGAACGAAGACCGCGGTACCTAGCCTAGTGGTCTGGGTAATGGATGCTGAGACGAGGTCTCGAATTCGATCCCAGGTTCACCATGGCACACAACAATGACTTTTCGATGCTTTTCGAAGTTATGTGTGTATTTATCGCAGGTTTATAAGTGCCCGGTTAATGGCAATAGGCTCGCCACCTATTACATTGGGACCTAAACATAAACTGGCGAAATGTGGGTGCTAGCACCTCTGCCTACCCCTTCGGGGATATAGGCGTGAGTTTATATTATGTTATATGAACTATTCTGAACACACAAAATATTTTTTTTAGAATTGTTTGAGCGCGATGGACGCAAAAACTACTGAACGGATTTAGATGCGGTTTTTTTCATTTGAAAGGTCTTGGTCAGACTTAAAATTTTACGTATGTATAATCACAATCGGTTGAGTAGAACCGAAGATATAGTAAAAAGAACGCGAAAACCGACGTCCACGCAGACGGAGCCGCGGGCATAGGCTATATACAATACAGTCGCTTCTTGCTGGCTCTACCACAGCTCCCCTCCACACTTAGAATAGTTAGAACTTTTAAACTACGCGATGAATTTCGATACACATATACCTAAACAAACACTAAGAAATTAGCTACAGTTGCATGCGGTAATAATGACGACAGTGTGGTGATGTAATGAGAGTATTTAAACGCACGCCTGAACATGCAATTGGGTGTATAAGTCACGCAGACAGACGTCACCGTGCTTAACAGGACAAGGTCATCTTGTTCGACTGGTTAGCAACAATGCGGGGCAAAGAACTTTGATATTGAGTCTTTGAAATCGAAAACGTACTTTGTGTAGAACTAGTAAATGTTCGCAAATTAGGATAGGGGGACGGAGACCGCGTTTATAACCCGTAGCGGTGTTCCATTTGATAAACATAAGTTTTATTTTATTATTTGAACGTTTTGTAAGTGCCGTTCGATGGTCTATTCAGGATAAACCGATTTCGACTTGGCACTAAACCTTTAAAGTAAACTCGCCGTCATTATGCCAAAATATTTAAAAATAAAAATAGGTATCGTTACCTTTTTTATACCACTTAGGTGGCAGATAGGCACACGGCCCACCTGATGGAAAGCGGTCACCTTGGCCTATGGACGTTTGGCCCTATCCTCTCTCTCCTCATATCTCATATCCTTTTATGGAATCTATCGTTAAATCAACACATCAAATACAAATAGTTGAACGGCGGTACAAAGTAATCGCAATTTAGCGTAACAGACGCTTCGCCGAAACGTGCCATTCGAATGCCCAGTAATTATGTGAAGTACAGAAGCACCGCTCGGTACCACGAACCGGGGCAATTAGACCCTTCATTACTGTATTACTCGGAATATGAAAGAAAAACATTTAAATTACTCGACCGGATAACTATCTTCATACCATGAATTTGATTACCGATTGATTTAGCGCTTGGAGTGTCGCTGTGCGGCCACAAAATGACTGAAGAAAAGAGAAAATTATTTTTTTCTACTACCCGTAGCCTTGATTTTATTCATGAGATACTAGGAACAATCTTTTATTTTCTTACGTTTACCGAACAACGCAATAGTGAATTATATTAATTGGATGGATTATCCTTTTAATTAACGTAATGCGCTATTGCGTTACTCGGAATATGTAAGAAAAAAAATTACACAACCGTTTAATAATCTTCATAGGAAATGATGTTTTTCTACTGCACGTATCTTTGAATTTTTTTTTTTCATGAAATACGAGGAAGTGGATAATCTTTTTAATTAACATAATTCGCTATTGTGTTACTCGGTAAGTGTAAGAAAAAAAATTGCTCAACCGCATAACTTTCTTTCATGCCGACTATGAATTCGATTACCATGATCGTTAGTCGAGGTGAGTCCTCGGTGAATCGAGACATTTTGTTGTTGTTGTACGTATATCGTCAGGTTTAAATGATTGACTATAATAATTATCTTATAAATTCTATAGGTAGGTACAGATATGCTATCTCACGAAGGCGGGTGAACAATTAAATAGATAGTAAGTACAATTGTGTCTTGTAAATACGGGTACATGTGTGTGCGAAAGTTCATGTCACGTCAAAAGATATTCATGTAGCAGTAGTAGAACAATAAGTGCATTGCAAGTAATTCATTTTTAAAAGCAATTATTTATATGTTTTACTACAATGAAAGCTGACCCGCCTTCGTGAAATATAACATCTATACATAGTTACCCCCAGAGGGCCCATCTGGGATCCATAGATAGCCGAGGGTTAGTCGGAGTGCGAGGGAATACCTTATGGACCGGACCAGCTTACACCCCGGCGGCGCCTGTAGGCAAAAGACGGCGTGTGGTTTTAGTCAGTTCAAGTCCAATATAACCGCCCCTGCTGGCTAGCGGGAGGAGGGGTATCCGTGGGGATTTCCGCACGAAAAAAAAGGTACATAGGTAGTTACCAAAAATTAATGATAAAAATGCTAGTTGTGAATTTGCAATGGAAATATTTGAAAAATACTTGAGTATGTTAAATCAACGTACGATTCTGTATCCAAAAATATTTTATTTTATTTTTGTTGAACGATTTTTGATGTATCTATATATTAGAAAGCTGTCGGTCAGACTCAAAAACTGCCATCTAATTAATTGCAATTGGCTGAGTAGAACCGGAGATATGACCAAAAATAGACTCATAATAATTTACACGTGGGCGGAGTCACGTGCATCAGCTATGGTAGTGTAGATACATAATATATGAATGCTATTCTCGTTAAAAAACATCTTTTATCGTTGATGGCCAGTAATAACCATAAAAAACCAAGAATCCGGTTTATAAATAATGTGGTTTGATCGTATCACGAACTGATAACGAAATCTGTTATTACAATAAAATGGAAATATTCCAAATTGGTTACAACATACCCATTCATTGTAGATTCCTATATTAGTGTATATTATACTAGCTTATGCCCGCGGCGCCGACCGCGCGGAGTTTGGTTATCGTTGGTTCAAATCTCCGGTTCTACTTGACCAATTGCAATCAAACATTATGGCAGATTTTAAGTCGTACCAAGAACTTTCTAAAAAAAAGACTACATAAAAATCCGTTTAGTAGTTTTTGCATCCATCGCAAACAAACAAACAGACAAAAATGCCAAAAAAAATGTGTTCAGAATCGTTCATTTAACATAACCTAAGTTCTAAATTAATATTCTTAATGGACAGACTCAACTAATTTATTATCTTTATAATGGTATAGATTTGATATAATGTACTTACCTAAGTATAGTTATGTTATACATCGTATATGAAACTCCATTAAATGTGTTGCTACTGATCTATAGGTAAGGTAAGTACATCATCATCATCATCCTCCAAGTTTTTCCCACCTCAGTTGATGATTGATAAAACGGTAATAGGTTCACACATAAGTATTGGGTCGATTTATTTATGAATATTTTTAACCCCCGACGGAAACCCGAACGGGGTGTTATAAGTTTGACGTGTGTGTGTGTGTGTGTGTGTGTGTTTGTAAGTCTGTCTGTGGCATCGTAGCGCCCAAACGGATGAACCGATTTTGACTCTGTTTCTTTTGTTTGAAAGATGGGTTGGGGGAGAGTGTTCTTAGCTATATTTTATAAAAATCGGTTAAGCCATTTCAAAGATATGGGGGGTGGAAGTGGTGATGAAAAATTTAATGTGTTCAAATATACTCATGTTGGGTATCAAATGAAAGGTCATAACTTATACATTACGATATCACAAGTTCTATGAAAATCGGTTTAGCCATTCGAGAGATATGAGGCGTGAAATGTATTTCTAATTCTGTAACCACACTCCGCGCAATTCGCATTAGCTCTGAATAATTGTTGATAGACTATACGTATGTTGATATTAAATAATGAATTAGCTATAATACTTAAGTTACCCCTATAAAAAGCATGAAATAAAAAAAATAAATTAAAAATTTAAAAAACCCCCGACTCACATAAAAAGAACAATAAAAAACCTGTAAAAAGTAAAAAATAACTATTATATTATGACCTATCTACCCTAAGTATTGAACCTTTATTCGAATATCAATCTGATATTCGTTTAACCTTTTTTTTTTTTTTATCGTGCGGAAATCCCCATGGATACCACCCCCGTCGGCCATCGGGGGTGGTTATGTCGGAATCGAACCGACTAAAACCGCACGCCGTCTCGGGCATTAGTAACCGGGGTGTAAGGTTACCCAATGGGCATATCCCTCGCACCCCAGCTGACCCCGGGCCATCTACGGTTTTAAGATGCCCCCCTCGACCCCCCGAAAGGGGGGGTGGGGCGAGCATCGCGCCACTTCGCCGACGGTGGGGTATAGGGTGACAGGAGGCCGTCCTGTCACCCAACCGTTGGCGCGCAGACAATCAGCTCGCCCCCCGCTCGCTCCCCACTGTGCCATCTGCTAGTCAGAGGGACACGTGGAGAGCCTCGGAGCAGCCCTCTAGAGGGCCACTCCCACCCCGGCCGGATTGGCCGCAGGCAGCAGCGTCTCCCGTGGCGAGTGGGAGGCGCTGCTTGCCTCCGTTGCCCAGGTGCACCACGTGGAGGTTCCGGCCCGCACCCGATATTCGTTAAAAATTTATTAATCTGTGCTTTACTTTAGGCATAAAAAGTATTTGTAGCAATTTTGCTCCTAAGGGGGTAAATAAGAGACGCAGAAAAAAAGAAGGGGTTAAAGGGTATAAATATGTAAATCATACGTAGTAGTAATTTTATGATTATAGAAATAAAATTGTTCCCATAAACTGCCCATGTAAACAGCAGCTTCCGAGCAGCCCTCAAGAGGGCCACTCCCGCCTAGGCCGACATTTGCTGAAGCTTTTCCCCTGCGAGTGAGAGCGTTACTGTTGCCGTCTCCGTTACCCAGGTGTACCACGTGGAGATTCCTGCCTACACCCACCAAAATTTTACCTCTAAGGGGTTGAACAACGAGAGAAAAGACTTAAGTATCGATTCAGATCATAGCAATTCATTCCACTAATGAATTAGCAATAACTTTCAAAGGGAGATTATATTATTATCCACTCCAAAAACTTCAGTGATAACATACAATACGTAATTGTTTAGCTTTGAAACTTTGTTCGCAACGATACCAAACTAATCACTATGGAATAATTCGGTGGGAGAAAGGGACGAGGGGAGGATTGGGGAGTCAGCTTTCGGTGTACTACAAAATTTGAGTGTGTTTTGGGCTTTATCTATTTGGGATAAAGGATAAAGTTTAAATTTCCCTAAATCAATCAATTGATTTTCTAATCGAGAACTGTATCGAATTGTGTTTGTGGAATTGTTTTACTGTCGTTAATTTAGTTAAAATATCATGAACATAGCCGAGTTTTAGTTTCGGGGGAGGTTGGGAGGGTAACATAACCCTCCCAACTTCCATAACATTTCTACTATATACTTCTACTATATACTTTCTACTATTATAAACTTGAAGAATTTGTTTGTTTGTTTGGTTGAAAGCCCTAGTCTCACGGAACTACTGGTTCGAATTAAAAAATTATTTATGTGTTGGATAGTCAATTTATCAAAGACGGTTATAGAATATCTATCATCACGCTTCTACTCAGGGGAGCAGAGAAGTAACGAGGTATGTCAGCAATTCCCCTGCCCCTCCCCCGACCCCTCTGGCACCAGCTCTCCTCTCGTGCTTAGACTGCATTTGCTCCCAGAAAACCTACTAACTGCACTTTGTATTTTCTTTTATTATGGTTGTTATTTTTTTCTTTGCCTGTTGTAGTATTTTGTTTCTCTTTCGTTTTAGTGTGAATTATTGGATTAATGCCCTGTAACCATCCAAATGTAATAAAATTATTCTTTCTTACTTTCAACTTAAATAGAAAGAGACCGTTGGCTTCGAAGTGAAACCTTAGATACAAACGGGTTGATAACGTCCCTAGGAGAGTTAAAATTAACGGTTACAAAGTCACAATGAGAAAACATTAAAATAACTAGGCATGGCATATTATCCCAAGTTTGGGAATCGCTGGCCTAGGTGCATTTATACTCGTACCTAAATCCGGACATCAAAATTTTAACTGGTCGTAGTGTTGTCCTTATATTCGGTACAACCAGTTTATCAGGATACCTATACTCCGATTTTTAATTCTAGGCAAGAAAATGACATTTGCAGTGTTGCAGGTTTTTTGTATCAAATAAATAGTGATGTGGTTGAATCGAGTTTTCCAATTATAAGTTAGTCGTGAGTCGAGATTATAATTCTTTTATTAAATATATAAATAATTTTTTTATATAAATAAAAATATGTAATTTACGGTAATTAAACAGAAAACATACACAGTAAGTAATTAAATCTATATATTATATAAAATCAATTGCTGTTCGTTAGTCTCGCTAAAACTAGAGAACGGCTGGACCGATTTGGCTGAAAATTGATGGGGAGGTAGCTTAGAACTAGAAGAAGGACATAGGATACTTTTTATCCTGCCACGGGGACAAAGTATGCCACGAGCAAAGCCGCGGGACACAGCTAGTATTCTATAAAAAATATTTCCGTCGTGTAATGTACTAGGCGAGCATAAACTGCAAAGAGGTTCATTCACTGATAAAAATAAAGAATGACTAAAGTATCTAGTCTATATTGATTGCCGAACATCACTATTGTAGCGGGTCACCCTTTTTTGTATCAGTGACAGTTGCAGTTGTCATTTTCTTGCCTAGAATTAAAAATCGGAGTATAGCATTAAATTTAGGTACAGTTTTATTTTGTTTTTCAATGGGAAATGGCGCCTATCGTAGCGGCACGATATAATGGCCGGTTTGACACATTACAATAGTGATGTGAAATGTCAATTTACTCTCGATAAAAATATAATCAAATCTATAAGTTTTTATTGCAAGCAGTACTTACCTGATTCAAAAACTTTAGTAAAAAAATATAAATTTTTACCTACTAAATACATTTGAACGAACTGAATATTGGAATTAGGAATGAAAATGAGTATATATTAATCCAGCTTCCTTCAGTGATTGCACTAACTTTTATCTTGTTGGATACTCCTTCCGTAAATAGTAGCTGGTTTTGCTCGTTTTTTTCCGTTTTAATGTGTGAAGTTTATTTTCTTCTGTGCCAGTCTCGCCAAATTTTTCTTTAGTTATCTATTCGTCTAACAGTTATAGGTAAAATTGACCTTCCATTTTGAAATTCACTATCGAAATGTTACGAAGGCGTATCTATAAACGAACACACATGCCTGACCGTACGTTCGGCCATATCGACGAAATCCACAACAAAAGGCGTAAACAGAGTAAGTTGAGGGCCACCATTATAATTATCACTGTTAGTGTATGTAATGGGGACCCCTTCCTGAGACTTTACCGTCAGGCGAGATTTACCATTTAGCTTACCATCAGGCGAGGAGGTCTAAACTATATCGCAATCGCAGGGCACTCCTAGGTTGTACTTTTCGAAGCAACGTCAAGTCGAAAATGCTTTGTTTTGAAGTAAGTTTGCCGGAGGTATTATTGGGCTTGCTAGTGGTCCTAGTGTCGATTATATAGATTTTATTTAAAAAAATTGAATTTCGAAAAACAAATACCGAGTTGTGTGAAATAAGTACACCAATAGGTAATTATAATCTTATAAAAATAAAAAATAAATGATCGTGGGACACTAATATACTTACATTATATAATTCAGAAATCAATGTAATAAATAAATATTGTGTCCTAAAATTATACCTACATTCGATAAAATTTTATGACTTACTGTACGTCACTATTGACAATAAAGAACAGCAATTTGCTCTTTCAAAATGTCACAATAATTAATACGAAACTTCACGAGCGGACAAACGTCAAACCGGCCATTATATCGTGCCGCTACTGTAGATGGCGGCTAGCTGCGTTTATTTATTACTTGGCAAGAAGCGAGTGCGCTGTTACATAAAGTTTAAGATATAAAATACTTTTTAAAAATTTTAAAGTAGACTAAATTGCTTCCCCGCATTTTATTGTTATATCTCCGGTTTCCTGCAACGTAAGGAGGTGGAAACTTTTACTCGAAAAGATTCATTTATATTTGTCACATACATACATAGCCAGTTACGAGTTACGACCCAGCTGTTAATGTAATTTTTTTTTATACAACGTAGGTGGCGGAGCACACGGCCCACCTGATGGGAAGCGGTTACTGTGGCCTATCGACGTGTGTAACACTAAGGGTGTCACACACGCGCTGCCTGTATGCACCCTGAAGGGAAGGGAGGAGGGCTAGGAAGGGGTGGGGAGGCTAGGAAGGAGTGGGGGTAGGAGAGGTACAGTGAGCTCTGGCTACCCTACTTACCGGCGGGAACACAACACGATGGTTAAACGTCCGCGGTGTTCTGTAGAGCGGATGTACTACCCCAGATGGACTGCTTATTTTGGACGGGAGAAACCGTCATGTCCTACCTCGTCAAGAAAAGAGGCAAAGTTAACCTAAACACAGACCCAGTAAAATGAACTCAAATATGAAAGCGTCACAAACGGTATTAGCAGCAATAGTCCCGGTTAAAACCAGAGTTAGTACTTTGGAGCCCGGGGTCTGCTTACTATTTCTCTTGATTTTACGTAGGTGCCTACCTTGACTAACACGAGTAACTGACTGATTAACTATTTTATGAAAAGGTATCTTACACCGTCTTAAAACCGTAGATAGCCCAGGGTCAGCTGGGGTGCAAGGGATATGCCTATTGGGTAACCTTACACCCCGGTAATTAAGACTCGAGACGGCGTGCGGTTTTAGTCGGTTCGATCCCGACATAACCACCCCCGATGGCCGACGAGGGTGGTATCCATGGGGATTTCCGCACGATGAAAAAAAGGTATCGATTGCCATTTTCCGGACACTTTACTAGACAAAGTTCTAACAGAAAATTTCTGTCTTTACATAATTTCAATTACAGAATTTTACAAACCCCTTTAAAAATGAAGGTGTTATGCCAGAACGTACATGACATACAATTTTACATAAAAAATATATAGATAAACATTCGAACTAAGAACCTCTTCTTTTTATGAAGTCGATTAAAAACCCAACAAAACTTTTTCCCGCGAACCGCATAAGTTGTAAGTATTCTGCACGCATTCATAGTCGCGTGTGCCGTAGCAATTTATAGTGCGTAGTATATTATACAGTTAAACAAATACTAAGAATGCCCACGAGACCTGCAATTAACTTACTTCCATGCCTTCCATACCGATAACATCTGTTTACCAGCAATACATAGTTGCTGAGCATTGTGGTATGGTATCCTGCAATATGTTATAATAGGTACGTTCTAGCTACTTTTTAATAGTTATCGGAAAACGATTTCTTTTGTGAAATGTACATAATAACTAGGTATATCCACTACTTATACCGTTTTCTTGGAAGCGTTACGTTACAATTATTTACAAAGTTGCATAGAATGCTAATGATATTTTATCTATACTATTATAAAATTGCAAATAACTGTGTCTGTACATCGGAGAGACCGCGGTAGCCTAGTGGTCTGGGTAATGGACTGCTGAGACGAGGTCTCGTGTTCGATCCCAGGTTCACCATGGCACACACCAATGACTTTTCGATGCTTTTCAAAGTTATGTGTGTATTTATCGCAGGTTTATAAGTGCCCGGTTAATGGCAATAGGCTCGCCATTGGGACCTAAACATAAACTGGCGAAATGTGGGTGCTAGCACCTCTGCCTACCCCCTCGGAGTTTATGTTATGTTATGTTATGTACATCGGAGATAGGTATTTAAATAAAATAGGTACTTCGGTTATGCTACGAGTTTATAAACATTATAAACGTTTCATAATATTTTTTTTTATTTCTTGTCTGTTTGTCGGTTTGTACGTTTGTCTATTTGTTCGCTATGGACGCAAAAACTACTGAACAGATTTTTGAAACAACATTGCAGGCGGAGCCGCGGGCATCGGCTAGTTTTTTGATTAGATGGTTTAGTGGAGGTTGCGGGACGGTTGGTCGCCTTAATATAGTTAGATGATGTTTGACCTTGAAAATAATATCCAAACTTATCAGAACTATAATTGTAATTTGTCAGAAGCTTGTATTTATAAGGGGCTTGAAAATATATGGCAAGTTCAGTTTAAATTACTTTAGACTTCTTAACAATAACAAGTTACGTTTATATAACTCCAGTCGGTATTAAACCTCAAATTATTTGAGAACAGTGTTTATATTACAAGTTTGTAGGCCTGAAATTACTAACGTTGAATTTCTTCAGTGAAGATATATATTATTCAACTATGGTATATTTTTCTAATGTAATTACTGGCATGTTTGAGAGTAGAATCATGTAAAATGCTGAAAAATATTTTAAAATTTGTATTGATAGAGATTTTTGAAGATAGATATTGATAAAGATTTTTAGAAATTTCACTCCTATGGTAGCAAAATAAAAGATGAACATTTGTATGGATCCGTCATTTTCAAAGCTAGCATTTAATTTCATACACCTACCTGCACTACTACTTATATTACAGAAACTTTTATCAATAACACGTGTTGACAACACAAAAGTTGCCATTTTTAGTCGGTTGAGACTTTATTATCGATAGGTACCATGTTTGACCACTATCTCACTTGTCGATAAGTGGGCAGGTACCTATAACGATGTGTTGTTCGAAGAAACACGGTATTTGAATATCTTTGATCTTCGAATAAACGAAGTAATTGGATATAGTGTGAAATGAATAATGTCCTTTCACCTCCCTCACCTTTCACTTCGCAGGAACCGCAGGACATTGACTCGCTATTTTCTAGAATTGTTATTTACTGCGTATTTCTCGAATACCTATCCTGCGACCTATAAAACCTCTTTCTGTCCGTAAGAAAGAGTTAAACATTAGGCTGTATCACAAAAATGGCGGGGGCTAACTAGTCCGGTCAATTTAGACATTCGAAGTTACATAAAATGCCAACTTAGCTGAAAATTGGTGAAATCATTCAAAATATAATTATAAGTAAAATTTGAAAGTTCCCCATGTTTCCCCTGTGTGGATTTTTTTTACCTTAATTCAAGGTCAAGAAAATGAGTCTGCAATTTTCAGCAAAACGGTAAGTTTTATCATAATAAAAATATTTGAGACGAAATTAAAGATCATAAAAGTATAAAATTTTTCATTTCACCAATTTTCAGCTATTTTTTTCTAATTTGACTGGACTAAACCATGTGTGAATGAATTTTGGGTGGAAATTTGTTTTTTTTTTATAGTTTCACGCTTGCTTATAAGCAACCTATTCACTCTTGACTTAGAGGCTCCCAGGTTATAGTTTTCCGGAAACACAGATTCAGGCAGGACATTCTACTCTTTAGCAGTACCTAAGTACGCAAAAATTCAAATGTGATTCCTGGATATTTTTCTTGCTGTCACTACGGTATTAAGATCAAACTGACTGAATCGATATCGGATTACATTTGCCGCGTAGTGGCTGACTATAGTGTGTGTACTGTACGTTCCGTCCATTAGATTTTAGGTGCCTGCGACATATGCAATGTGTTTCGTATTGCGGCTGTCTTACAGTGCGACCCAATTGGAACGTTACCAGATCAAACATTGACGGTGGTTTAAGTGATTCTCGAGAAATTCACGAGTAAACATACGTTTAACAGATTTACTAACAGCGTTTCTGATAAACAATCTTACTAAACTGATTTATTTTAAACTAGCTGTGCCCCGCGGCTTCTCCCCTGGCATACTTCGTTCCTCATGGTAGGATGAAAAGTATCCTATGTCCGTCTCCTAGTTCTAAACTACCTCCCCATCAATTTTTAGCCAAATCGGTCCAGTCGTTCACACGTGATGCCGCGTGACCAAGGGAAATAGGGATTTATTTTTATAAATATAGATTAGCTTTTGCTCGTGTCATCACCTGCGTGAAATTGTGATCCCGTGAAGCTCCTACTACCCGTAACGGCTGCCATAGTATAGTTCGTATGGCAAGGCAACCGGGACGGCTTAACGTGCTCTCCGAGGCACCGTTGTTCTATGTATACAAAATAAATAAATAAATATTCTACATTGTCTAGACTCAAAGTAAGCATGCCTTAACTAACCTTGTGTTATGTATGGGTTCTATAATGCGGATAAATGTACCTACTTAGATACATTTTTTTGTAAGCAATATATCTATTTTCATTAGTCTGGGTGTTTCTATGTAAGTATATTATGATATGTATGTGCGTATAACACATACACACATACATAATTATCATAATATTTGTACTGAGCGGGAATCGAACCCGCATTCCCTGTCATAGCAGTCGAATACATTACCGATACGCCACAGAGCCAACAGAGCTGTCATGGGTAAAAACGTATGTATAAACTAGATTACTGGGCATTATTAGTGGGCATTTATTACGAAATGGACCGCGTGGTGGCGTGACGAACGGAATTCTAGGTGTATAATTCCATCACAGAATAAACAGCGGAAAAGTATGAAACATAATAATATATTGTATACGTAAACAACATTACAACACAATTTTTTCTACCTTATAAATTGAGTGGTTAAAAAACCGTTTTTACCCAACTGCGTAGAAAGGAGTGTATGTTTAAGTGAGTCTTGTATATATGTGAGATTTTAATCGACTTCAAAAAAGGAGGAGATTCGACTTAACTTTTTTTATGTTTATTACATCAGAACTTTTGACGGGGTGAACCGATTTTGATGATTATTTGATAGCTGGCGTTTCTAGTTTGGTCCCATTTCAATTAAGTCCATTGAAGTCAGTTTTTAATAGCTTTTATTTAGTTTCACCTGTCCCGTTGTCTGTAATCCTGCAAGCCATTTTTCGACCACTCTGGTGTATTATGCCCCTAGTGTTGCACGTGCATATTATAGGCCACGGTGACCGCTTCCAATTATTCGGATCGTATGTTTGTCTGCCACCTAAGTGGTATAAAAAAATTGTTTTGTTTATTACTTTGTAAAAGGTTTAAGATCTACTGATCAAAAAATTAAAATCTAAGTATTAATATTAGGTTATAGGTACTTTTGTTGTTGACTGTACCTATCTAGATAGCGAAAACTGCTCAACGAAAATATGCATGACAAAAAGCATTAAATCACTAAACCCATTTGGATCCTAAGCACACTTTTATAGCTATGTGAAGGCCGCGCCGTACGAACAAAAAAATTGGGGCACTCCCAAAAAACCGGCAACGTATAAATTTTTAATAATAGCAATGTATTATTACCTCTTTACTTCTCACAAAGCGCCATTTGTTGATTGATGTAAATAATATCTCGACGTGTGAGAAAAAATAACGGGACTTTCATCTAACTCTAACATAACAACAAAAGAATAAAAATTGGATTGTCTATGGTAATAAATGATAAGTATTTATTAAGAGCAATTGGATGTTCTAACTAGGAAAAACGCGTTCTACCTATCTAAAAACTAGTTTTAACAGTAACTTAAACACGGCACATCTGCCAAGTCAAGTCCCACTAACATAAACAGCTTGAAAATGTGTGTAATATGTGTATTACCTAACTACCTACTTATAGCATCTAAACCATTCACTTATAATGTACTTTATTTGATAAATAAATTAAAAAAATATATTATCTTAAAACAATATTTTTTCTGTCTTCTGTCTGTTTACGCAACCATTTATGTCCCACTGCTGGGCACGAGTCTCCTCTCTAACGAGAGAGCTGAGAGGGTTTAAATCTTAATCCACACACGCTTGCCTAATGCGGGTTGGTGGATCGGACATGTCCTTGGAATTTCTTCTAGGACATGTGGGTTTCCTCACGATATTTTTCCTTCACAATCAGCAGATGGTAAATCGTGTGATTAGCGCATATAATTACACAAAGTGAAATTCACATTGGTACTGTCCGGCCAGATTCGAAGTCGATACCTCTGAAAAGAGGCCGCGTCTTTATCCATTCAGCTACCATCGCTAGCTATCTCTGTCTGTCTGTAGGTATGTTCCGGCTAATCTCTGAAATGGCTCGACCGATTTTGAGGGGGCAGATAGCTAATGTAACAAGGAGTTACTTGGTTACTTTAATTTTGGAAAAAGAAAAAGGTTTCGAGTAAAAAAATTCAACCTTAAAAATCTAAAACCTCATGGACGACGTCGCGGGCATAGCTAGTAAACATAATAACAATGTCTAAAGGTTTTGATTGAGTTACGAAGAATTTTGATGAATTGTAGCCTACGTTTGATCATTTATTTGAGGGCCTCTATGTAATGAAATAAATATTTATGAAAGCAATACATAAATTTAAATTGTTTGATTCCTTTGTGAGCGAAATGTTTTTGTTCTTTTATCTTCTGCTTTAGCAAGAATTGTTTTGTATTTTGTATTTTTCATTGTATTGTATTGTTTGAGGTATTGTTTACCGCTATTTTCTACTAAGGTACCTACCTTTTGCAACCAATAGGGCTTCCGTATTCTCAAGGCAGGCTGACAGGCAACTAGGCAATTTTACAAAAATTGCCTAGTTGTAAAAGTCAGCTAGTCTTGTATCCCACTAATATCGTAAACTAGCTGACATCCGTAGCTCTAAAATCTGATATCGTTCCCGTGACCCTCGGCCACATATTCCCAGGATAAAAGTAGCCATAATCTATCTCTGTGTGAAATTTCATCCAGATTTGTTCGGCAGTTTTTGCGTGAAAGAGTAACAAACATTCATACATCTATACATACATCCATTCATACTCACAAACTTTTACGAAAGTTGGTGAAGATGTTTGGATGTTTGTTACTCAATCACTATCTAACGGCTGAACGAATCTAGCCGAAATTTGGTATAGGGATAGACTATTATCTACACGTAGGCTAGGTTCAATAGGTTCCCATGGGTAACAGGAAAATAAAGTCATTATATAAATCTGAACTCAATAAACGCCGTTGAAATTTTCAGTAAATTATATATTTGTATTTTGTATTTGTTACGGTAGCCACTGGACATTACGTAGTTTTTTGCCCCAAACTATTTAGGCACGCGCCCACATACGTAGGAGGTTCATAAATAATATCTATTATTATGAGATTCCGAAAAACTCGGAATTACCGCTTACATCATAACGAATGCCGCTTGATAATAAGCTGTGGTAACATTTCTTTAGCTGTCTATCTCATCATGAAGGAGGTAAAACCGTCAATAACTTACAATTAGAAAGTATCCTACGCAATGTTGGATTGAGGAAAGATATTAAATATTAAATTATTTATATATCTATCTATCTATAGTACTATTATTCAATTGTAAAGTTGCTCATTAGAGATATTTTAAAAATAACTTTGTTTCTCTGTTTACGCAAAACTACGTAACGGATTTTTATGCTATTTTTTTATAAGTGTTAGTTTTTTATAAGTCCGAGGAGTGAGTTCACAAGGGCCATATTGAATTATCTGTGTTATTGAAATAAGTTAATTGTAAGTTAGTTTAAGTTATAATAATGTCTACTACCATAAGTTAGGTTTAAATAGGTACCTGTTTGGTTGGTTAGTTGTATTAAATAAATAAATAAATAAATAAGAAAGGTCTTGGTCAAACTTAAAATCTGCCAATTTTTTATTGTAATTGGTTAAGTAGAACCGGAGATATAACTAAAAAACAATAACCGACCCCTGCGCGGGCCGCCAGCATCAGCTAGTTAAATATTATTTTTACAGAAGTATACATACGTACTATGTAGATGGGCTGTTGCGAGTTCACATTGCCTACTCCGTAGCGAAAACATAAGTATAATGTATGAGCACAGATTACCTAATAGTGTATGAGTGTCTAATAGTACTACTTATTAAGAGAGCACTGTGGATATTTTGTCCACCATTGTCACCTGTCTACGCGGCCTCTAATATTAATCCCACATGTAATCTAATCACTACCAAGGCCGAAAGAAACAAAGCGTTCCAGATTTGTGGTCGACCACTTCGGTAGTCATAACCACTGCTGTTTTTTTTATTAGTAAAATGGCGAACAAGCACGCGGCCTACTTGTTAAAAGAGGTAGCATACATAAAGTTATCCATTACTGGATAAGCTATCGCATCGCTAACAGAAAACCAAAAACAATAGGTACAAGTGATATTAAACTGCGGTTTTTTATACCTAGGTATTCCACAGTGGGGACGATCCAAATTCGAACGGGAATTCCGTTAAATCCATTGTGTATAATCTATAGCTAACCCGTAACATTTACTATACTCATAAATACATCTCTTTTTCCGTGTGGAAACACCCAGGTGGGTACTACCACACCTAGAGCACATCTAGGAGATTATAATCGGACTCTAGCCACCAAAACCGTGAAAAGCAGTATGCTTGCGTACCAGAGCACCTACCGTCTGTATCTCTTGGCCATCCTTAATCTGGTCTTGGTCGTCCTTCGTGGGACCGAGTTCTTCTGAAACAGTATATAATCTCCCCTCTTGCAAAATAAGCTCTAGATACGAGCACTCCGTCCTCCTTTGACCCATTAATAGAGCAACATCCTGGTATCTCAATGTATCTGAGTGATTTAAATGTAAGTTATAAACCACCCACCAATTTTCAGGAGTCAATTTTCAGTAAAAAAATCTTTATTGCCGTTATTTTTGCCCTTTTCATGCTGGTCATAGTTACATAGGACTACTCGCATAATAGTTACGGTCATTCAAACCTCTTCAGCATCCGAGTGCCAATGCCCGGTCTTTCTACCTATATTTTAAAGGAGTGAATGTGTGCCCTATACCCAGGATACTGAGAATGTTGTAGAAAATACAAATTGATTCATAAGAAAATTATAAACCGCATGGATTACGTCGCCATGTTACGCGCAAAAGCCATGAGCGTAACGTAACAAGGAATACCCACGCGTCCATTGACGCGGCTCAGCTGACAGTTATCTTGCGCACACGGCAATTTCGTTAATGCTATTTTAATTACATGTAATTGTCCGCCATTGAGGACAGCCGACAGCGACATGGCAACACATGTTTCTCAGAATTTATTTAATAATGCTTCGGTATAAACAGCTAATACCTATATGTGTTTTCGATACGAGGTCGTACCTAGGGGCTGTGCCGTTGGAAGCCATTGCGGCGTATCGGAAAATGAACTGACACGAAAAACTATAATGCGTTCATAGAAATTATTGTGTTCCAACGAATGCATTTAACGTTATTACAAAAAAAAACTGTGATGTTTGTCAGATATGTGAAGCGAAAAATTGTTCGCATGCAATCGAATTACTGTTGTTCCTTTTTTTCTGTTAAATGAAAATAGTTATCTGAAAACAACAGTTACAATTTTCAGTTCGTCAACTGAAAATTGTAACTGTTAAAACCGAACTGAAAATTTCAATGAACATGAGTTTTCATATACCTACGATTTATTTTCCGATGCAATTGTGGTATCTTAGCCGTATACTTTCCAAAAATGTCCAAACATGTCTCGAGTACATTTCGTTTTTTTTTAGAATTAGCTTCGAAGCTTTTCCGCCAGTAGAATGTCACTTTGTCTACTTGCCAAGGGTTGTTATAAAGGCAAATCTACCAAGAGGAAAGTTTTTTACTTCATCGTAATGAGCGCCAAGGTTGAGCTACTGGATAATCTAAGAAATGCTATGAAAAAAGAACAATAGCTAGACAATAATGGCAAAAACGTTTTACTGCGGAAAGATAACACTTGCAAATAGTTTTATATTGAATCGCTGTTTTTATTACTTTACACTGAACAATTTAATTTCTTCGCAGTATTGGAACACAACAATTAAACTGTAGCTAGGTTACAAGCTACAAGCTCAGTAGTAATTATGTCCTTCACACGAGTTCTACGACATTCTAGACAGCGCTAACTGTAATAACTAGCTTGTGTTATGGGTCCTAGAATGAGGATAAAAACGATCATTAGGTGTCCCAGCTTGCAGGTGAAGTTGACTAGGGGCTTGTAGACCTCAGTGAGTGGGTGATCCTACACATCTGTTGGTTTACTATATACCTAGTAACTTATCCCTTTGTTTTATTCTGACATCATACGTATGCATGCAGTGGATCATCACGATCCGAGCCTTTTCCATACTTAAAGGCTTTTCAGTCTAACTACGAAGCGGCTGAACCTCAATATTTTTCGTAATACTGACCTACCTCCTACCGCCATCTGATCTCCATAATATACTTACATAAATTTCGCTACCATTTTGTCAATTGCTCCCAATCTTCAGGAAGATATTCTCGAGAGAAAAAAAGCGTTTGTACTACGCGTTGCGTGTGTACCTGTGCAAAGTTTTAACAAAATCCATTCAGAAGTTTTGCAAGATTGAGTAAAAAACAACAGCAAAACCGTTTATAATAAGTAGGTATTAGTCAGAATTTTCAACAGTTTCTCAATGCCATTAAAAGTTCGAGGAAAGAGACCTTTGAGAGGTTCAGGGAATCTTAAAAGTTGTTTCGTTAACATTTTAGCATATCATGGGAACGCGAAAGTTTGAAAGTTAGTTGTTTCGTTAAGTTCTGAAAAGTTGTTGCAAGAAAAGGTTTCATGACACTTGGGTTGTGATTAAATAATAATATTGAAGGGCGTTTTACGTAACTAATATTATTATTTACGTACTTAAAACGCCCAATAGGATCTTATTGAAGTCAGAGTCAAGTAAGTACCTACACCAACAAAAACATTTCAGAAGTACTTAGCTAATATAATATTATGCACACCTAGCTGATGCCCGCGGCTCCGCACGGAGTTCGGTTATTTGGTCATACCTCTACTTAGTTCTATTTAACCAATTGCAATCAAACATGATTATGACAGATTTTAGTACTGACCAAGACCTTTCTAACAGAAAAATCCGTTCAGTATTTTATGCGTCCATTGCGAAGAATTTAAAAAACTTAACTAGGTATTCTATGTGTATGTGTAACTATGGATGCGGAAGGCGGAGATTCGTGTGCTATGACGTACATTGGGAGAGGCCTATGTCCAGCAGTGGACGTCGACAGGCTAATTGATTGATTGATTGATAACTATGTATTCAGAATCGTTCTTAAAACATAACCCAAGTATGGTTTTTAAATATCTCCATTACATTACAGACACGGCTATTTTTCAATTTTATGATAGTATTTATTTTATTAGCAATCGAAATTACTGGTATTCCTCCTAACCCCTCCCACTAAGCTAGATTGCGAGTATAAGGAGTGGGTTCACGTCGGTAGTGTAACGGCCTTAATTCGAACCCAAGACTTCTCAATCGTAAGGCCATCTCCTTAACCACTAAGCTGCGGACGCTTCAATATTATTATATACACATACATTTAGACAGATATTTTTCGTCAATTTCGTAAATAGATGAGGGTATAATTATATTTTTTTTACCGGATGTTAGACTATAAAGAAAAAATCTAAATTTACATAATTGCTTCAGACGCCCACTTGAAACACAAATAATTTGTATTATTTATGTCAGTTTATTATTATCTGGTCAATTTAATAATAAACCAAACACATTTTATGTATTTTTCGCTAAGTAGGTTAAAGCAGTGACATAATAATATACTTAAAGCTGTTTTATGAGAAATTACAAGTAGTTATGGAATAGAAATAATTAATTGCTCACTTATTCGAGGAGATCGTCCTCAATAATATAATACCTAATTCTTTATAAACACTGTCACAACAAATAATAAATTATTGCTATTTATTCACATTGCTTTATTCTTAACTATTTATGTCCGCGATTTTCGTCTGTAGGCGTTTAGTTTTCTAATGTTTTATTTTTTTGAGAAAAACCATTATTCTGCTTCCATAATAGAAGTAGGTAGGTACTTGGGTATGTCTTTACGGCAAATCCCGCGAGTCCACCGCAGTATATTCATCCCATTTGCTCGTGTCGTGTCGCTCTAGCAACGCGGCAACGGTCTCATTTTAGAACCATCCAGGCCTATCGATGGTTTTATAGACCAGTAGGTTATGCTATTTGCAAGCTTCCACATTTAGTTAAATACAATCGGTGTTATTTATATGAAAGAGAAATGAATTAACAAACAAGAAAACCAAAAAAAGAAAAATACAATAACTAAAAGGTATTCCTCAAAAATAAAAAAGAAAAACAAAAAAAAGAAAAGAGAGCAATAAGTTAGTTTGTGTAATCGCTGTACCTACCATACATCGAAAAAAAAATTGTGAAGTGAGGTGAGTTGCTTAAGCGAGCAATAACCATATGGTTTACTCTAAATGGCAACACCTTGCATGATAAATTGCAAAAAAGGAAATGCCACTAAGGTACTCAATACCACCCAGACAGCTAATTATAACTCATAATAAATTACTTCATCCTGTTACATAAAACATCCACTTACAATGCAAACGCTAACCTTTGTTTAATAAACTAATTAAAGTCTACATTATTGACATTTTTATATAACTAGCTAGTAGGGTAGGTACTTGTTCCTGTCAAGGAAATAAAAAGCTACCTATGGCTATATCTAATTGGAACGCCGCCCGCGCCACCTGCCAATTTCTACTTGTACATTATTACTATCTTTCGCCCGCGGCTTCACTCACGTGGAAGTCGGTATCGGTACCAATAAAACGACTCTCCACTCGAATCTCTACTCCATGACTCTCTTCTTCCACTCTCCACTCCACTCTCCACTACAAATCTCCACTTCACTTTACTCTCCACTCCACTCTGCATTCCTCTGCACTCCACTATCCACTAAAAAAAACGATAAAAAGTATCCTATAACACTACCGGTGTATGTAGTGGTGACCCCGGTCCTTATACTTTACCTTTAGCTTACCATCAGGCGAGGTCAAGTCATTTTGACGTGTCCTATATAAAATAAAGAAAATACTTACTGAAAAGCTTTTTTTAAACAATCTGAACAACTTGTCTAGAATATAGGGCAATACAGATATTAAATTGCATGTGTCAGGAATGGGTTCATATCGGTCAATATCGGTAGGCCTACTACAAACCAACGCCTTTATGAATCTTTATAATACTTAGGTACCTACTGCTACGAAAAATCAATAATCCCGCCCTCCAATAGCAAACCCGCGGGACCACCCGCCCGCCACAGTTGTCCTACTTTTGGGCAGGCTGGTGAATAAAATGTTTAAAGACATTTTTTATTTTTACTCTTCAACCACCATTCTTTTTATATTACTTTTTTTTCAGTTACTTCTTTTGCACATTGTTCTAACTGACTAAAAATATACCAATTCTGTTGCACCTCTAAACTGCACTAGGTAGACGGTATTTATCCGTCTCCAGAATATTATTTAAGAATTTTTAATTTTAAAAGGATAGAATCCAACTAATATTATAGTTGTAAAAGTTTGTCAAGATATTTCAATGTTTATGACTAATCATGCTTTAACGGCTATGGTACAGGGACAGGCAGAGTCAGGCATATCTTATAGGCTTTTTATCCCTGAGATAGGTTCCCATAAGAAGCAGAATCGGGAACAAAACTTCACGAGGGAAAATCGCAGGCACTGGCCTATATATTTTATTAAGCAGAAACTACTTTCAAGATGTTTTATAACAAACATACAGTCCTTTACGATAAAGCGATGATAATACCAATTAAAAAATTACCACTGGCCTCGAAGTCCAAACTTTGGACGCAACTGGAAAATCGTTAGGAGGATAATGACTTAAAAATCATACCTACCTACTTGATATTATGTAACAGGAAGTAACAAAAAGATAATATTACATAAATTATGTTATTTTCTGTTCTCGTTTCGAGGACAACTATTAATATAAATATTATATCTGATGCATGCTATTCCGCATATTATAATGAATGCCTATACTATATTGTTTATCAAACTAACATGTTAAACTTCCGCAATAAATGCAGATAATATAATCTTTTTAAATACGTTCATGTCACAGATGCGCTAATTTACTGTTATATGTACAGATACAGATTATAATATAAAGATAGACTACTGTTTCCCGCGTAAAATAAAAATCGCCTTATCTTTTCCTGCTAGTAGCGAACGCGTTTATTGATTCTGAATTCATGGAAGTGATAATATAACTAGTAATTTAGCATTCATGTTTGCAATTTAATTAGTGAAAGAACTGAATTATCTAATCTGGAGACCCATTTACATGCCAATGAACTACTTTAAGGAGCTCTGTTCTGCTATATATGTATACACGAACGAAAATAACGAAAAGTAAAATTTAGAAATAATCACCAAATTAAAGAATCCAGTAAATTTCCATAAATATAGTTAAAGGTTAAAATATTAGAAACTGATTGTTACCAGCGACTTCACCCGCGTGGAATTCTGTTGCCGTTCCTGAGAGGACGTATTCCACATACAAAGTAGCCTACTTAGGTATGTTTATTCACTTATTATCTATCCGATCCCTGTACTAAATTTCAGGCAGATCCGCTCAGCCGTTAGAGCATGATTGAGTAACAAACATTCAAATATCTTCACTAACTTCCTCATTTATAATATTAGTAGGAAGGAAATAGAAGGACAGTAGGAAGGAAGAAGAATGATATATATAGGATGTTGGATAATAAGGCCATAGAAGTGAACTCTCCTTCAAGATAAACAATTACAAACAAAAGAAGATTTTCTATGAACAAAAACACATAGGTAGGTACTTTGATCCCCTAGTTATGTTGATTTTAATTCATTCGTTTTGTTAAACTTTCACCTGTTAAATATGTTTATTACCTATGTGTGGTGAACCCGCGAACATTCTTATCGTCATATTTATAGATTTTTGGCAAAATTGCCGAACTAAGGATTTGTTTTTCAGTTTTGATTAAAAAAGTTGTGATAGCAATTTGCTAATGGTCTAGTCTTATACTTACATAGCAGGCTTTATCTATGAACTATGAAGCTAATAGCTTTATTATCACTTTTTAATATCAAAACATCGTTTTAAACTTGGAGGGAATTTTTTTTTATTCTCACATAACGATCTCACTTTATGCGTATCGTTCGAATTTCAAAACGAGTGCTATTTTGAAACGTCACGTGTCTTGAACTGTTGGTTTCCTAGTATTCACGTGTTTGTCTGTCTGGGTACTTTATATTTCCTAAAAATATTACTGCAATGACAGATATTAATCCGCGGCGGACAAGATAAGTGGTAACGTTCAATCTAGGTACTATAATCCGTCTATGTTTTTAGTTTTTATTTGATAGTTTAGTTCTGACTATATTTTAAAAAAGAGTCCCAGTTTTGGGCCTGATAATCGAGTGATAACCGAGTAATGAGGAATATATATATCAAAAAACTATTAATTAAGTTATAAACCTGAAATAAAAATTAATATACCTCGTAGGCCAAAATTATTTTTTAAAAACACCGCCCTTCGCTGGATGCACCGCGCGCCACCGCACCCTTTTGTGCTTTTGTTATTTTTGTTTTCCAAAAAGGCTTATAAACAGAATTTAATATTGATAGCGATAGGCATACACACTCTAAGACCGGTTTTTAGTTTTGTTAACGGTAGGTATCTATTAAGTGAAGAGGAATGGAGCTATACTCTAGCTCCCAATGTAGAAACCATCGCTTTGCACACTAGTAAGCCCTCTAAATTCGTTTACGACTATTTTAATTCTATGGTCACAAAATAAGCGTGATCGTGATCAAGTAAAGATATAATGTAATAATGTATTTATTGCGATCATTGATAACCGTAATCACCGTTATCACCACCGCCGGCGCCGAGCTTTACACGAAATCATACGATACGATTAATGATTTCGCCGTACTTTGATAACACTTTCCCGTAAGCACATCCATCTATTCACTTATAGATTTTCACAGAATGATTAAGTACCATAGATAAATATCTAATTGTAGAGATACGCTATTTGCGTCAGCGGCTCGTGGCTTACTGGTAACCAGTTAACACATTGCATAGATAAGGAATAGGTACTAGAGCTCTCTATGCTCCATATCTCGGAGAGCACGTTAAACCTTAGAATTTCCTAGTAAATATATTCATTATTATATACCTACCAGATACAATGAATCATTGGAATGTGAGATACCAACACATTTTTACCAAAACGAAATAAAGGCTGAATTTTTCCGCGTACCTATCTATCTAAAACTGGAGAATCTCAACACCTAAACAACAAGAAGAACGGAATTTACGCTCAGACACGTTTCAGGAAAAACAATTTACAGTTTAAAACTAAGCCAAAACATGTTTTGCAAGTATACAAAACTGTTACATTTTTTTTCACGAAATTATATTCGAATAATATTCGTAGGTATAGTATTCGTAACGAGGACTGGAGATAGTTTGCCCGCGGTTTCGCTCATTTGGAATACTGGTCCCATTCCCGTTGCCCATGAGAACCTATTTCAGGGTTAAGAAGTTCCTTCAGACTATACTTAATCTTAGTCTGAAGTAAATTCTTAACCCTGGAATAGGCTGTAAATCCTTATTCCTGTAACTATAATTTCAATCAAATCCATTACACCGTTAGATCGTGATTACGTAACAAATATCTAAACAACTTCACAATATTAGTAGGATTAGGATATAAGGATGACTGAAAGTTTGATTTGGAATAAAAAAACTTTATTAACTTGTTGTCGCCCATCAGAAACACCAACCCACCTAGCCATCCCTGCGTAGCAGTCGCATGCACTACCGCTACGCCACAGAGGCCATCAAGTATTTGTTGAATATGGTACAATAAGTGATGTTTACATTATAATATTAGACTCTTGTATTAAAAAAAAAGTCATCTTCTTCTTTCGTATCAATGATTCATCGTGCTAAATTATTCAGGCGTAGAATTCTGCCATCTTGACCGCGCGATCAGTCGTTTTGACTGCAGGCGGTAGGGCATAAGGGGCAGTGATTCACCAAAAAGACTTCTTAAACACTGTGTGTCTTCTGAATAGAATGGAAGATAGCCAAAAACAATATTGTGGAGCATAATTTTCATTAGGACAACTCTATCCAGACGTAAACTAAGTATAATTCGCATTACCTACTAGACATAAATTTAGATACAATCAAGCCAATGCAACTTAATTTAAGTATACCTACGCAAAAATATAGTGAAATATGTTCATCCAAATCTAGAACCCCTAACACAAGCCAGTTAGGCTATGCTTTCTTTGGTCTGAGCAAGAATATACCCACCACCCTGGGGGATGTTCTGATAGTGGTGGAATGGTGGTTATCTTTGACATAATCTGGATGTAGGATGTAGCAGTCCGTCGCTAAACCGCCACCGCCACACACCGTAACTACACGCAGTACCACGATATCATATCGCACTTGGCATAATCTAAATACCTAAGGATTTAGATAATCTAACGGCGTCTAAACGTAAATTTCAGTTGTAAAATGATTGTCTGAAACATGAAAAACACTTCACAGCAAAACATTTCTAAGAAAAATTAAACGTTTCGGGTGTTCACATCGACAAAGTCGCTTAAATACGCTTTTGCGTTCCCCGACGTTTATTAGCAGCATGATTGCGAGAAAACCATGTTTTTGTTTACGCCAACCGCTTCGCTAATTTTATCTCCGTGCTTCGCTAGAAAGAAAGATGAAAGTATGCGTTTTTGAACGGTCGGTTTTTCGTGGAATATCGCGTTTGTAGCAAACTGACCTGGTTTGACTTCTAGTTAGTTATCTTTGACTAAGCACCTACGTATGTACGATTTGTACAGTGTTCTCAATAGCTATTGCTTTCATGGTAAACAGTAAAACAACGTATAAAGATGAATAAAATACAAGAAGATTGAAGCCGTTTCGGCCTTTCTAAGATCTATGAGGATTCACCAGATCATCGTGGTACCCGGAGCCAAAGCCTCACGCATCTGTTAGCGGGTAAATAATCGCTATGCCATAAAAACAGTCATGAACACTTTTTGACAGGCGAATCATCATCGGCATATTGATAGACGATTAATATTTAAAATATACTAAGTACTAATACTCAATACATTACCTTCCACTCGACCCTATTTGTATCCTAGTACAGTACATACCCTAAAACATGTCCGGGACTATGCTATGTAGAATAATGTCGAATACTATTTTATTTAAGATATTATAACATTTAAATTCAAATCCTTTAAATTAAATCTTGTTTCCAAACTGGAGGTACTGGAGCTACAACAACACAATAAATAGACGACTCACCGCTTCAGGCGATAGAATTAATTAATACAGAATACGAAGAAAATTCAATTTGTGAGAGAGCTCGCAGGCGGTCTGTCGGTAACATGGCTTGATATCAAATAAGTTTTAATGGAAATACGAGAAGGAATCTAAGCACGTATTATATTGAAAGGCCGTCGAGAAAAGCCGTCGATTTATTAAATGGCGAAAGTATTAAATGATTTCGCCTCAAAATGTATGAAGATGGACTCCCACTGCAAGCGGAACGTCCTATCGATACTTTGGGGCCCAAACAAACCTCGCTTGCAAAGCCGTATATTGACAGCTCATTATAGGACGAAGCAAAGTGCAGGTTTTAAATTTAACATGATGCTGACATCTTGTGAATATAATAGTCAGTGCATTAAAAGAGTCATTAAAATTTGGTAATTAGGTACAGATGAATTTGCCTTGATCACCGCTGGGCAGTACGCGGTAACAGGTATTGGAGAAATACGCTCGAAATGTTACACGATATTTAAATAGACTCCGTACGGCAAACGCTCCGCTTGTAGTGTAAACCCGCCTTACTGGTATTAAAATAAAACCTTGTAGAAAAAATCTGACATTGAATTTCGAAAATCGTCGTGTCGTTGTGAATCCAATTACAATTCTACTCAATCATGGATTCGTACACAAGGCAGATATTAATATTTATTTTCATTAAGTTTGCCTGACAAAAATTGTAAGGATGCTTCTTAGAATCATTTCCAGATAGAAAAAATAATTTTGTTAGAAAATTGTCTTGTTTATTATAAAGCCCGATGGAAACTTCGGAAAAACAAATCTGAAAAGACTTTGCTGAAGCATTTCTTGTTTTATTCAAATTAGAGTTGTTTATATTCAGCCTGCCTACATAATTTGCGAACCTGTTCCTTATTCGAATGTAATTTGAATATTCCCGCTAAAGTTTGAGAAAAAGATTTTCAAAAGGAAAAAGACATCAATTTATGGTTATTTTATGGGAACGAATAGGGTAACATATCACGTCAATGAAGCCGCGAGCAAAAGCTAGTATATACTTAATAGGAATAAGAAATTTAATTAAGCAAGTTTTAATACAGTGCCACTCAAAATAAACTAATAAAATAAATCAAATATTTAACTAACTAAATTATAACTATTAAACCCTCTGTTATCAGAGTAATAATTTAGACCGTAGGTAGATGGCCCAGGGGTGTGCCCAATCGGGGTGCAAGGGAAGTAGAGTCTTTAATTGATATAAAATGACGATAAACAGAAAAGTTACAGGTGAAAATAAAATAAAATCTTTAAAACCGAGTCAAATACATTTTCACAGAATACAATCTTTTGATGGCGCCAAATTTTAAATTAAGAACCCTTAAAAACAATTGAACATGACGTAATAAAGCTCTCAACTTTTACGAGGCGAGCCGTTATTGACGAAATATGGCCGCGTTGTACAATCACACGTGTACAACATCTGGTGGGCAGGGGACAGTCGGTTACAAAAGTGTAATTACAAAAGTGGGTCGTTCGACGGTCACGCTCGCTCCACTCCACACACCGTGCACTGACATGCTTGAATGAGTTACGTAACCGAATGAAAACAAACTGCGGCCATTGCGTGAACTTCCATTTAAAAAAATAAAACTGGCCATTGTACAACTAAAATTAACATTTGATATTACCGGGGTGAAAATCTATACTATAATAAAATTGTAGAGTAGCTATATCTTTACATTGGAGACATTAAAAAAATTCTGAACACAAAAGTATTTTTTTGGAATTCTTGTATGCTTGTCTTATTTGTCTCAACCGAAACAACAAGGCAGTCATATAATTGTATAAATTATGTATAAGCTGTATAAATTATACTTACTGAAGATTTTAATTGCTAGAAAAGAAAAATAAAATAGGTACATTAACAGTTAACATTATTTATGGATTGAAACCGACCTCCTTGTGTCCCACCTGCTGGAGGCATCGGCCAGGTGCTACAATATTAATACGGGTCGCCGTCCTATGAATATTTTAACAATAAAAGCCAATGAAGGAAACACTGACATTACTCACACGCACCATATTATAACAAAAAATCCAATTGTTTTAATGTATGTAATTGGAAATGCAAAACCTTTTTCATCAGTATTGCATTAAATGTTTGATTGCTAGCCACAATGGCACAGGCCTAGATACTCTTATAAGAACGGTTTATATTGGTAGGGTTCACAAATTTTCGAGAAATTTTCGGCAAACAAACATTCATAGTGCCAAATTGCATACAGATCCATTCATTCGATTTTGCGTGAAAGAGTAACAGACATTCATACATCCATACTCACAATGGTTTTTCGATATTTACAGATAGGTAAGCATAAGAAATCTAAAGGTATTATCTACTTGAATGCAATGCTTCCTATGTAACAGCAAACCTTTCAGAATTTAGAATCAACCCAGCTGCTGCGTCGCGCCCTCGTTAAATGCTATGTCTGCTCCTACGAGCAATTTCAAACGATGTGTATACTCGTAGTCCTGTGTTTGTGCCTAATTTCGTCCATACCGATCCGTTCAACCGTACTGACGTGATTGAGTAACAAATATTCATTTATCCAAACTATCATATTTACCCCATTACACCCATTTTCAAATCCAACCCTTAGACAATATAATAACTTTTATAAGAAGTTCTCAGCATCTCTGATGTCAATATGAATGGTTTCTAACAAAGAAAAGGGGACGTATTCAGATGAAACCAAACCGCAAGTTCTACATGCGAGCGGAAAACGAGTAAATATTTAATTACACTGTACAGTCGTGCCTCGGAGAGCACGTTAAGCCGTCGCTCGGTCCCGGTTGCCATATGAACATCTATAGCAGTCGTTACAGGTAGTTGGAGCCGTATAAAAATAGGACCCTCTTACTAAGACTCCACTGTCTCTCTCCTGTCCTGTAACTTAGGCTAGTTTAGTTTTTGAAAAAGAATTAATTTCACGTAAAAAAATTAAAGCCTTATAAATCTTAAATCACGCGAACGAAGTCGTAGGCACAGGTAGTTGGAGCTGATTTTCGTACGGGTCGTTGAGTTGTGGTAATGGTTTGACTATTTTTGGAGTGACGCCCCCGTAAGTAATTCTATTTTGAATTAATGAAGTCTTTTGTATTACCGTCACTTTATATTATTAAATTTATTCGGAAGCTTGCCTTGTTCTTAGACCCTTAATACATAATTAAAAAAAAAAACTTAAAATAAAAATTATCCTGCTCTCCAATTATTTTCGGATGTTGGGCTAAAAAACCAGTAGGTAGGCGAAGTAAGTGGTAATGCCTACGACTATCTTCTATTCTTTCTTGTTAATGTACTAGCGAGGCTGACAATTTCAGCATTTAATTCACCATGAGGTCACGGGATCAAATCCTGGCCATTTAAGTATTTATTTTATTTTAACATTTCAACTGTCTATCACAGTTCGTGAGATACAGCCTGGTGACAGACAGATGGACAGTGGAGTCTTAGTAAGAGGGTCCTATTTTTATACGGAACTCTAAAAACTCCTATATTTCTAAAATTTTCAATCTACAATTGTCGTCGACTGTACATACTCAAGAAGCACTCTTTCTTAGAAGCGTGGAGCATGTCACACGCGTTGCCTTTCAAAGAAGTATCGATTTATCTTTAGAGTTATTGATTATTTCTCGATTCTGAAAACGAGAAGACCTATATCATGATCTTCCATAGACATAAATAAAATTGAATTGTCTGTTGGTAGTAACAAAATAACAGGTTTTAAATAATTTTATATGAGTGTAGTGTACCTATGTACGATATAAGTAACATTTTCTTTTTGTCTGTCTTGTTCGAATGAGGTAATCTCCGGAATGTCTGG
Organism: Lithosia quadra; assembly: GCA_963576445.1. Lineage (NCBI taxonomy): Eukaryota > Metazoa > Arthropoda > Insecta > Lepidoptera > Erebidae > Lithosia > Lithosia quadra. Next base: position 12,879,738 of record OY754884.1, on the reverse strand, counting down.
GCTGATTCGGATGGGACTTTCGCTGGTAGATTCGTAATATTATAAAGCGTAACACAGCCTAATTTTATTTTAGAAAAAGATTTTAAGTTCCCCACAAAAATTAAAACACCAAAAACATACATAGAACCACCCAGACACATGAAAATAGACATATTCACACATACAAATATTTGCACTCAGCAGGAACAGAACTTCCGTCCTCTGCCTTCACATTTAAATGCTCTGCCACTACGTCACATGAACTCACGCGGTCAAGGAAGCTTAAAATAAATAATCAAATAAGAAACTTTTTAATGGTATTTTCTTGGTACCTGTCTGAAAATTATAAATTCGTTCAACATTATTATCTAAATTAGTTTTATTTCTTACTTTTACGCGTTAGCTCTATCCCTGGGCGCTCTATACAACTTCAATGGCCGTACAATAAACTTTTAAATTATTATTTCGTGGACATCTCTCTAAAAATACAACTTTGTTTACAATGAGCTTAGAATTAATATTAGAAAGAAAGTAAATTACTTTAATACTCGTCAAATTTTTGTGATTCACGCCACCATGGAGTAGGCAGAAGTATCCTAACATCGACATTTAAACAACTACGTTGGTGTCTGGGTGCAGGGGCGAAGCTCTTCCAGATTACGAGGTGCGATCGAGAAATTTCTTATAAGAAAAAAGAAACAATTGGAAATCTTACTCGAAATAATCGGAATCGAACCCGGAATCTCATACATAGTGGGCGCTACCTTTGGGCCACCAATGCTGTCTTTAAACGTATGTTTTGGTTATCAGATAAATAAAATATGATTTTATTACGGATAGGGATCATTCTTAGTACCTCTACAATACTCTACATTATATATCTATTCCCTAGCATAAACTTTTTAACTAACACTAAAACTCTTACAATTCAATTAGTGTACCTATAATAATAATTAGTAAACAATATCTTTCTCTATTTTATCTTAACATCCTAATTCAACAATTCTTTACGCTGATGGTTTATCAAACTAGAAAATAATACTGACTCTACATAGTATGTAGAGTCTCTCAACCTAACCTTTCCCAGCTTAATTAAGCTTATTTTTGAACTAATTGTGGTAGACTCTACAAACAAGAACTTTTGCTTTCAAATATCCTATGAACGTCATTGCAGGATGTAGACCTCGCCCAATGTGCGCCGTAGCTCCCGATCTTCCACATCCAGCCTGTCCCAGCTAAAGAAATATATTTTTAAACTAATTCTGGTAGACTCTACATACAAGACCTTTTGCTTTCAAATATCTAATGAATAACATTGCAGGGTGTAGACCTCTCCCAATGTGCGCCGTAGCTCCCACATCTTCCACATCCAGCCTGTCCCAGCTTAAGAAATATATTTTTATACCAATTCTGGTAGACTCTACATACAATTTTTTTTTTGCTTTCTAATAACTATGAAGGATATCTATCTTGCAGGATGTAGGCCTCTCCCAATGTGCGCTGTGTAGCTAAATAGCTGTAGCATTTTGCATTTTGGACAGAATGAATAAACGCCCGATTAACACCCAAAATGTCAGGTTTTATACCCATAAAATTGCTCCAGCCACATCAGCCCACATAATATAGGCACCCACCTGTTCCCAACGTCCCGAAGGTAAATGTCAAAGTTGAACGAGAATATTCCACGGGGAAACTTGTTTGAAGGCAAAATAAAGCAAATTTTGATTCCTCTTTTGATGAGGCCGTCAAGCTGAGTGCCACTATTGTTATCATGGTACGTGTATGTAATGGTAACCCTCTTTCTTGAGACTTTACCTTTAGCTTACCATCAGGCGAGGTGAAGTCATTTGACGTGTCTTCACTATCACTACATAGTATAAAACAAAGTCGCTTTTTCTTTCCCTATATCCCTATGTGCGCTTAAATCTTTAAAACTACGCAACGGATTTTGATGTGGTTTTTTCCAATAGATAGAGTGATTCAAGAGGAAGGTTTATATGTATAATACATGCATCATATACTAAGGCAACATTGCTAATTTTAGAGGTTTCTAACGTGATGTCGTAAATTAACCTATTTTTTTGGGCTTATTTAGCAATTTAGCAAAAACGCTGCCTAAACCCTACGAGTTAGATCAAATTAATGTACTACAGTATTGTACACCATAAAAAGGTCTACAAAAAAGTCCGCGATGGTATATGTTTATCTTTTAGGGATAACCCACATTAACCATTTTTATTGTTTACTTTTTACGTGAAAAAATGGCTTATTTAGGAAGCTATTTTAAGCAATACGGCATTAATCCTTATCGAATTAAGTACCTTAAATACAGTGTGCAATTAATATAGATCAATATGGTTCCTTACAGCATGTAAATTAAACAAATATTTTCGGAGATATTACAAATTTAAAATTTGCGTTTGCGGCGGGCGGTACCGGTCGGACGGGGCAGTGCGGGGAGGCCGCTATGTTTTTATATACAACGTTCATAGTTTTTCTGTAGTGTATTTAATTTAGTATCAGCATTGCACCCGTGCGAAGCCGGGGCGGGTCGCTAGTATATAATAAAATAAAGTGAATTTTCTATATTATTTCTTTAATAGACAAAATAATTCATGTATTCTGTGGGTATAAGTAAACCTACATATTAAATGGAATACGTAAACAGTTTTCTGGACAGTTTGACATCAAAAGATTAATACTTACTTAATTTCGCACCACCAGGGTCGGACTAGGCCGGCAGGTAACTTGGTAATAGGTTTTTTCTTTAAACTTATTTCTAGTTATGAATCAGACTAGGGCTCCTAATAGTTGCTGTGGTGCCAGGGTACATTGCGCACCATCAAATTTTAGATAAACGATCTGTGAAACACAAGCGAACTGCTATCATTGTTGGAACATAGGTACTTAGTTCAAGAAGCGATGAGACTAATGTTGTTAGAAATGTTCCAGGACCTTTCCTTATCTGAAAGTAAATACAAATGGGTTTTAGGAGCAGAGGCAGGCCCAAGGAAAAGATGGATAGATTGTGTGAAAGAGGATACAGCACAAGGAAAATATTAAATGAAGAGATGACGTCTGACAGGAAAGTATGGAACAGTATGACATGTTGCGCTGACGTCAAATAATTGGGGCACGGGCAGGAAAATGATGTCATTTTAAACATGTTTAGTTAAATTGTATTTTTGAAGGTCAGCAAGGTGAACATAGGACGTCTTGGACAAGAAACTTAGACAGAAGCAAAAATAAATTAAGTAGGTACAATTTGTCTACTCTCCTCCGATTTCTCTTAGTCACCTGTTGAATTAATGGACAAAAACGGTGCTCATCTGATGTCATAATATATTTTTATAAATGGCATGTCGTATTCTTGTACCCACACATATTTATTACCATCTGCTTCTGTGACTGTCACTGGTTTTATTTGTCATCCATTTCACCAGAAGGTCGTGTAAGATTTTCCATAGCCGTTTTTTATTATCAGAGTATCGCCTACCTGATACCTGATGAGTAATGTGCATTGAGAAAATAATCGTACTGCCATCGTCACCTACTATAATGGAATGAGGTTTACACCAATTCTGTTTTATTTTACTTTTATAATAGGTACCTGTATTGAAGTAGGCGCATGGGTGTGTTCGTCGACAAAAAATAGACCAAGAAGTGAATGAACTTTCTAACGTTTAGATATTACCTCCACGTCTGGTGGAGGCAGGGGGCCGAGCTCGCGTTGATTGATGGATAGATAAATATTACAAGTTACCTAATTCAACGCCGCGGGTCGGTCATAGGGGTCAAACGTTCCTGGTGCACGTTTTAACGTCACAGTCACGAGGTTCTTTGGCGGAGGCCGGTGGCGTGCTTGCGAGCCTTGGACGGAAGACCATAAGTTTTATAAATTAGTGACAATGCCTTGAGTTATTTCGTGGAAGTGCCAAGGTTGGTAGTTCTAAGAAGTGGCGGCTCGCCGGCAAGTACGCTCGGAGCGCGGCCTGTCGCCCGCTCGGTCTCGGTCGCACATTCATATGCGGTCCCGGGTCCCCCCGCCGAACCGCGCTCACCGCCCGCCACGCGTGTTTACCTCACTCGCAACGCCGCGCGAGGCGCGCTGGCTCTGCGCTCGCTTGCTAACTCAGTACGATTTTGTACACGAAAGGGGATTGTCATGCTGAAGCGACCCACCTCGACGAACTTTCACCTCCCGTCGCGATATCGTTATCTGTGATAAACACCGACCGTTAAGTGAAATTGAATGTGCGCGTACTTAGAAAGCGTTTCTGTTGAGGCACGCGGACGGACCGCTGGCGGCCAAGTCGATTTCTGCAAATTAATTTCTCCAGTGTAGTCGGCTTCTACGAAACTGCTTATAAAGAGTTTTACTGAGAAGCAAGCAGTCGTAAAGTGGATTTGAGGAAATATAAGTAATTATAAGTGGGACTTTGTGTTTCCGTGTTTTGTTGTCAACTAAGGCGTTTACATTGGATCCCAAGCGTCCAAGCTCACCTCCAATGGTGGTTAAACTACCAGGTGAGAATTCAAAGCATGTTAATTAACTGTTGTTAGCCTTGCGCTATGAGTTCGAACCACACACTTCTTTCTACATTTGGTTGTAGGTAGTTGTAATGGAACTGTGTGTTCTGCGACTGTTATTCATAATGTTTATCTTTGCTATGGGACATGGATATCTTCCGCAATTTCTTGGTAGGTACCTACGTCATCGTGACAAAATTAAATTTGTTTATGTCTCCACCACGTGTAGACCAAGCAAAAATATAGACGGCGCCAGCTGTTATCATTATCACTCGGGCTTTGGGGTCAATGGGATCTCAGTGATAACGGCCGTAGATTATGTTCAATGACGTAGGTACGTAGGTAATTAATGTAATTATAAAACATTTACGGACAATAAAACATTCATAGATATGCATGTAATAAAATTTATCATTCCATACTAAATTTAACTAGGTACCTATTCACCACATTCTGTTTCATTGATAAATGTCAATTAACATTCATGCTTTATTATGAGCTAGCTGCTACACGCGGTTTCGCCCGCGTGGAGCACGGCCAATGGATAAAAAAAGTATCTGGGGTTTTTTTTTCAGGGTATTACACCTACATAAATGTTAAATCTTTAGTCAATGTTTTACGGAATAAGTAAATCGGTCTTGGTTTGAAAGGTAACGTCTTTCGCAAGCTTTCGCATTAAATTAAGGGACTAAAGGGACATTTGTAAGTAAAGTAGGTATCTACGCGGCTACGTAGCCGTAGCGTAGGGCACGGTCGGTGGTGCGTACGCGCAAGCCCTGTGTGACATTTAAGGCCCTAAGAGGCCTGGGTGACCTTGACGATTCGGAGTTCGCATATTGTTTTGCCGACGTCGCCGCCATCTAGCGGAAATGTACGGTACTGCTAAGAATAGTTCAGTGACTAGTAAACTGCAGAGGGAATAAGTATTATGTTCTGGAATACTGCCTATTTTATATGCGCCTATGCGCGTCACCGAGTCATGTGCGTCTACGGTGTATTGTAGACGCCAAGGCAGTCGTCAGGTCAGCCGAAATTTATATAACATACAAGCTTATATTTAACTTACCCAATTAGTATGTATGTTTGTAATAAATACAAAGTGGCGGATTTTGTTTTTTTTTCTAATCCCTTTACATTGTTCTTTAGGTTTAGAATGGGTTCCCGTTTGCTGTTACCTGTGGTCTTTTACCTTTTGACCGATTTGGCGCAGGGGTAGGATACCTGCCTTCTGCGCCGGAGGTTCGATTCCCGAACAAGACAAATATTTGTATGCACGAACATGTCTATTTGTCTTGATCTGGGTGTTATCTATGTATACCGGGTGTAAGGGTAACGCTCCCGAAGCCGAAGGCCCGTGGTAGTACTCCGGGTACACTACATATTGGCATAATATTTTTTCGATTTGGAGATATTTTTTTTTCATTTTTTTTTAGATTTTTTTGCATTATGTACCTATTCTCCGTTATATTAGGAAGGGTCAATGAAACGACAATTTCATAAAAAAACATCGCTACAGAAAAAGCACGCACTTGGCGCCATTTGTTTTTTCCGTAGTGATATTTTTTTATAAAATTGTCTTTTCATTGAGCTTTACTAATATGATAGCAGGGGAGGGTGTAGACCTCCCCCTGTGAAGGAAAAAGTGCGGAAGCCCCCCCTTTTTGAGATACGATTTTTGAAATATTCTAACCTAACTTTCGTAAAAAACAAGATTTCTTGGTGGTTTGAACGATTTAAGGGCTGGGAGTGGAGGGGGAGGGGGTATAGAACCCTCCCTGTGAAGGAAAAGCGCGGACGCCCCCTTCTTTTTTTATACTTTAGATTTATTGGTGGTTTGAAAAAAAAAATAACCCTAACCTAATCTATCCGAGTTGGGGTGTTAAAAATGTTATATACCTACATTATAATACGTAATATAATTAAAAAATGCATAAAAATTAACTTAGTCACTCGTGGGCGGCAAACATCGCGGACGCTCCCCCTTTTTTATATTCTAGATTTTCTAAGTGGTTTGAAAAAAAAATAACCCTATCCTAATCTATCCGAGTCGGGGTACGGGGATACCCATTATTTAGAATGTTTTCCACCGCGAAGCACGTTAGTGCGAAAGTATAATTTGTGGCACTTCGCCGGCCGCTGCCGCGGCACGCTCGCTTCGCTCGCTCGGCTCGTGCGTTGTTGTAGTCACAGTTCTAACATAACCTAACCTACAAAAGTTGGATCCTGCTGTTTTGTCTTTTTTTTAGGTTAGAATATGAAAAAAAATCGGGGGGCTTCCGCGCTTTTTCCTTCACAGGAGGGGGTCTACACACTCCCCCCGCCCACCCCACCCACTCCCAGCCCTTAAATCAACGGCCGGTATAAGAAAGTAAAGCCCAAAAATTAATAGTTATCAATAAATAACTTATGAAATAGATTAAATTATTGCATACAATCACACCAATTACCTATTTAGCCCACGTTAAGTTACATGAAGAACTTGTGCTATCAATCCAAATGTCGCTGAACATCAAGATTTCAAAATTAGGTTAACAAAGTATCTTTAATGTTGCCGTGTGTTAATATACTTTTGTCGCTTATGTTGTTCAGCTACTTTTGGGACAATGCTTGCTTAACCGTAATAATGTATTTATTATGTATATATGTAAATATATATTGCATTTTCCCAAAAGTAGCTGAACAACATAAGCGACAAAAGTATATTAACACACGGCAACATTAAAGATACTTTGTTAACCTAATTTTGAAATCTTGATGTTCAGCGACATTTGGATTGATGGTGTACAGCGACTTAGGAATACTAGTGCACAGGTACTTTTGAAATACGCGTGTTTAACGACTTTTGTAAATTTCTGGTGTACAGGCTATTTTGTTTCCTAGTTGCGACAATAAATTATGGCATTTTATTGTGAACAGGTGTTTTGTTAAGTTGATTCTGTTCATCGACTTTTGGTGCTGACTGTACCTACTTCGTAAATAAAATTAGGCAGGTACCTACTAAGTTAATAAAATTATTTGTTAAGTTGATTCTGTTCATCGACTTTTGGTGCTGACTGTACCTACTTCGTAAATAAAATTAGGCAGGTACCTACTAAGTTAATAAAATTATTTGTTAAGTTGATTCTGTTCATCGACTTTTGGTGCTGACTGTACCTACTTCGTAAATAAAATTAGGCAGGTACCTACTAAGTTAATAAAATTATTTGTTAAGTTGATTCTGTTCATCGACTTTTGGTGCTGACTGTACCTACTTCGTAAATAAAATTAGGCAGGTACCTACTAAGTTAATAAAATTATTTGTTAAGTTGATTCTGTTCATCGACTTTTGGTGCTGACTGTACCTACTTCGTAAATAAAATTAGGCAGGTACCTACTAAGTTAATAAAATTATGTAGGTACTCACCAATAGTTTTGTAGTTTACGTCCTGTTTTAACATGATATTTTTTCTTATGTTTTGGCATTTTATCAAAGTCCCACAGTACAGCACTTTACAGTTTTAAAACGTCTGATCTTATTTATTCTATGATAATTACAAACAATAAATTTAGCATAAAAGCAGTATTTATAGCTATTAACCTAAAGATATGAACTTAACTAAGTATTTCTATTAATATATATATATGTACAAATGAGTGTAAATTCGTCAAAATCTATAAAACTTTATCTGAAGTCGCTCCGAAACCGGCGCGCAGTCCACTCTCGATGAAGGTCCGAAACGGACTGCCGGCAGGGCTCGCGGGGGATTACAGGGCGACGGGGCAGGCACTCTCGCGTGGATAAACTTCAATTTTCGTGTTAAAATTAATTTTCACCAGTTAAAAACGGAATGAAAATAAAACTCTCAATTAAAATTATTCGCATTATTAAGACCTTTCGTTTGGTGTAAAAACTAAATAAAATGCTTGAGCCGATTTAGAGAAATTTTGCAATTTATGTCTGAAATAGGTATTCGTTGGAGATTTTTTTCCTAAAAAGTGGTCCATGAAAATACAATTTCTTTCAATTAAAAATGTTTATTAGATGTTCATGCGTCATTAACATTTTTTTCATTCGAATTCAATAGCCAGTTATTTAGATATTTTGTTTCAAACATGCAAATATTTAGGCATTTCACCCTTCTTAAGGCCTTAATGTTAAACATGCGTGAGATGGTGCGCTATTAACTTGAGCCTGAACATGCGTCTATCGCGAGACTTTCACTTCAATACCTATAATAATAGTGTGTATCTACACTATTGAAAGCTGATTTCACTAAAACGCGTTCAATTTTAACTAAATAGATTTATCACTTTTACTCATTAATCTTGATTGAATGAATGATTTTTTTTTAATAATATTACGTAGGTAGTAGATATACTAACGTTTTCTATAAAGAATCGTAAAAAGCCCACATCCAGGACAGGCCTTGAACCCGCGTCCCTTTCTCTCCAAGTAGCAATTAGATAGGTGTTGTCTCTGTCTACCCTACCCAATGAGAAAGAAACATAAGTAACTATATTATGTAAGTATATGTATGTATGTAAAATATATGTTGTTAATTTGACTAAAAATACATCACCGTTACGGTTGCAAAAATCTAAAAGGATCTACCTCAGTTCGTGTAGGTACCTAGTACCTAATCGGATTTGTCCAACGACACCCTCACTGACGCAGTCGGGTGAAAATAGTGTGCTATGATGAAAGAAGATCGACGCACGAATGTAGATAGACCACGCCTTTCTATTAACAACCATAACTTATAAGACGAGATATCAACCCAATCAAGTATTTATTGCATCAAAATCAGATAGGTATACCGTAATTTTCTAAACACACACAAGCGTAAATCTACAATACGTATCTACTCTGAACACGCAATCTTACCGATAAGTAAGTTAATTAATTCAGTAGAGTAACATAATCGCAATAGGTATTACTCATGCAACGTAATCAACTAAGGAACGATACGAAAATAGGATTGTTTGTGTTTTAGCACAAACGTGTTTGTTGATTGTGGTAACGACACCTCGCTACCGGCTGAGCACTTCATTAGAAAACAATTAACGTGCTAACACGCCGCCATCTATCGTTTCCTTAGAATAAATCATGATTGGTGACAGTTTCTTAATTAATTATGTAACATCTGAGAGTGAACACTAACATAACTGCTTGAATACATGAATATTCTCGCAGAAAATGGTCGTACAACTTGCTACTTAATGAGACAGCCTCACTAGTTCGACCCACAAACCGATGGATGGTCACAGTGATAGGGTGTTGTTGGGTTTGAAAAACCACTTCGGTACCTTCCTGCTTTAAACAATGTTTTCCTTAGATCCCACTTGTCTTCGGAAAGCCGTATATTCAGTTGGAAATGCTCTTTGCTGCGATGGTCATACAAAAATCGGAAAATTCCACCCCGATGGCATTGGAATCAAGAGATCGCACGTTGAAACCCTATCGAATTTATTAACTCTGCTTCTTAAAGTACATAGCACTTATTCTCAGAGTCTAGGCGTCAAGTAGAACACTTACCAGTATCATAATTACAAAATGTTTATAGCGATTCCGCGAATCATGTAATCCATCCTTGCCAACATGTAATTTGAACATAGTTCAAATTACTTCGAAGAATTCAAGTTTTTCTGTTAATAAGTATTTGTAAATTTAATTCGTAACTCGAATTAGCTAATCGTTTTCGCAGAATCGAATCAAATCCTAGTAAAACACACTTTTTTATATCTTCTATCAGTTTATGACCAAAACATGTTTCTTTACTTATATTAACTAAAAACTAACTAGATGTGCTCGCTTCTTCATCTGTATGGACCTGGATCTAGGTCTACTTTTTCTAAATAAAAGTAGCTTAAATTACGCCTAATAACATCAGCCCTCTGCCAGTCGAAATCTCTACAAAATCGGCTCAGTCAGTTTGGAGATTAGCTGGCACGAACAGGCACAAAAAGACAGCCAAAATATTTAAAAAAAATTTTATTGTTGATAAAGGTATCGTTCATACACTCATATGCAAATCAAATAGGTAGGTACTTAGCCGTTATTCTAACACAAACAGACATTTCAATATTCTTTTCATTTGTTTTAATAACCTACTCTACAGAGTCGAAGATTTTGACCGGTTTTTAGAAAAAATGTTGAAGTCGAGAGATTTATTTATTTATTTATTTATTTCTTAAAGGTACGCTTACAGATTACTGTCATTACGTGACTAAGCATATTTAGACATACAATCATATATTAAATCTAGACAGCATTCCAAATATAGCATACACAACGTGGAAAAAAAAAAAATACATGAGAAATATTATATATACCAAATTGCCGTGGTATACAAAAGTTACAACTAAAACCTAATCAAGGTACATACTGAATACTTAAACAACAAAATAAAAAATAAAAAAAAAACATAAGAATAAGCTACTCGAACACTACAAACAAAATTGTGCACCTATAATATTTGATATGGCCCTCTTGTACTGGGAGAATCTACCATTAAATATGTCCACGTCTTCAGCCCGATTCAGTTCGTTATATGTGCGACACATCCTAACGATAGGATTATAGAAGGAGGTGTTGTTTTTGTAAATTCTAATCAAAAATACATTGGGACAGCGCGACCTGTGTCTGGTGTTAATGCAGACTGCAGACAGCAAACCTGGTGCATCGATGGCGGAGTGTATAATTTTGTGAAGGTAAAGGAGATCATACCTTCTACGGCGGGCTTCAAGCGATATCATACCGAACTCGGCCAACCTGTCACTGTAGTGCTGCAATGATCTACCGTGATTGAATTTACGGGAAACATATCTCAAACAGCGCCGCTGTACACCCTCTATGGCATCAGTATGAGTATCATAGAAAGGGGACCAGATTGGACAGCAATATTCAAGACCGCTTCGGACTAGGCTAGAGAACAGTGTCAATACACTTTGTTGCCTTCTAAAATCTCTTGTAGATCTTATAATAAATCCCAACAGTCTACGGGCTCTATTTATTATATGCTGGTAGTGAGGACGGAAAGTGAGCTGCTCATCAAAGAGTACACCCAGATCCTTAATAACGTCCTTTTTCTCTAAAACTTGACCTTCTATTGAATATTCAGAGTTAAGTATATTCCGCTTCTTGGTAAAAGAGACAAAATAGCATTTCTTCACATTAAGGCTCATTTTGTTGAACGAGCACCAGTCCGAAATAACTTTCAAATCATGTTGAAGTGCTATAAATTGCTTACAGTCTCTGACGTCAGTGAAAATTTTGAGATCGTCGGCATACAAAAGACAGATAATCATCACATTTCATAATGATTATGAAATTATAACAATATTTATGATAGCATCAATGACAGATTTTTAAGTACAAAGTACTCAAATATATTGCTATACATAGTGATAGTGTAAAGATAACGTAACCACAAAATACTACAAAAATACATTTAGTCTGTTCTGGTACATAATAGGTATAATAACTTTAGAAAAACATGCCATGATTTTTTTTTTTACAATATTTTAGGCTTGTTAGTAAACATGTTTCGTGGGATTCGCTTCAAGTTTATAAATATTAATTGTTTTTGCTACCTACCTAACCATCAATAAAAAATTAGGCTCAATTCACACCGAGACGGTAGCGGTTAGCGGGAATGCGTCTGCGAGGTGAGCGGTTTCAGAGTTGATATTTTGCAGTTAAAAATAACCGAAAAACCGGTTCCTGCGACCCTCAGGAATGGGTATAAAAAGTAACCCATGTTCTATTACAGATTATAGTGTCTATCTGGGCCAAATGACATTTTTTTAAAGTGAAAGGGTATAAAATATTCATCTACCCTCTCAATGCCTCTCAAACATTCACATTTTTAATAGGTATTAGTAGGAAACGAACGCAACCTTCACAGTATGCACACTCATCACAATCCGCTTAGCTACAGACTCGACATCGGCACAGCGTTAGCAACCTGAAGTGGACTGACTATCGTACCAAGCCCTACCAGAGGCGTAAAATTATCGTACATTGGGTTGAAATTATCGTACTTTTTACCCGACTGCCGAAGAAAGGAGGGTAATGTTTTTCGAGACTATGTATGTATGTATGTATGTCCATTTCTTTGTCACGGCCTACAGCCTAAACGGGTTGACGGATTTTGGCATATGAGGTATCATTTGATTCGTCGTGATTGTGTGAGTGACACTAGGTATATTAAAATTCCTAGAAAATCAAAATGGCGGACTTTTGGCGCCAAAATGAAAATCTTGAAAATTTGTCTTGCACGCTCTACAGCCTGAATGGCTTGACGGATTTTGAGAAGCAAGGTGTTGTTTGATTCGTCGTGATTGTGTGAGTGACACCAGGTATATTAAAATTTCTAGAAAATCAAAATGGTGGATTTTTGGTGAAAAAAATTAAAAAATCAAAAAACCCGACTGCCTAAAAACTAAAAAGATAAAAACAAGCACTTAGATTAATATCCGGTGGTCTAGAAATATAACAACTGAACAGTCGGGATCCATTGTTCGAAAGCCAATCTAATTTCAATGGATCCCGACTGTTCAGTTATTTAATATTTCACATTGGGTTGAAATTATCGTACTTTTTAGGATAATGTCTATTATAGATAAATAAATCATATAAATTGTAATATTGATATGCATGTAAATTTTGCTGCTCTAGAAAATTACTTCTTTCTTCACTTAGTTTGAATAATTCCTTTTTTCAGAGTGAATACAGACATATAATCATAATAATATAACGAAATGACTGCCAACTTTTCTACACAAAATAATCAAAATATACGATACATTATTAAGTGTGAACATAATCGAAATATCGAACTTATATTCTCTTGTTCGCATTGGTAGATGCTATACTAACCAATAAGAAAGCGTGTACAGCATCGTAAGAAGCAATAGGAATAGAGAACTTGTATTTCCCGGTATTTTTCCCAAGATTTTATTGGACAAAATAAAATCATGCTACTGCGATTTAGACTATCAGCGCATGAGTGAAATACCTACCTAATATAAATTCTCAAATTTTGTATCATGATAAAAATTATCGTACAATCTGCGTACGATAATAATATGCTATCGTACATCGTACGTAGGCACAAAATTATCGTACATGTACGATAATTATCGTACGGTTCCGAACGCTGCATCGGCAGTCCATTGACAGCACTTAGTTGGAATCAAAGTTATTGTCGCCGACAGCATTGTCTTCATTATACCGGGAATATAATACTGTAATTCGTTTACAGGAATCGCGCTTGCCTTTGTTTATTCTTATAGGGAAACAAGGTACTTTTTGCTTTATTTTAAAACTCAAAGGGCAGTCTATTGTTATAAGCAAACGTGCTACGATGACAACGATTCTTAGAAACACTTGAAGTTATAATTGAGGGCCGTGAAATTGCTAAATTGATTGGATTCGTTATAAAAATTATGCAAGATATCTTCAAACTTTATAAAAAAATTAAATTCTTATATTGTGGGTAGGATTCAGTTTTTGTAGTTTTATATGGATTTAGATTTAATGTCACTAATGAGTACTCAATCTCATTTAACAAATTGTTAGTGGCGAAATCCGTCTCTATAATTGTGTGCATTGTAGCGTTTAATGGTACGTAAAAAAATAACATAATCCTATTGTCTTAGATTATTAATATGTCCCTATTGTATCCCCCTCATCAGATATGAGTTCTATTGTTAAGGAACGGAGTATAATATGTCGTTAATAAGAAAACCTTCCGTATTGCCAGCTGCCAGCGTGAATATTATGTATTATCATGTTTTATACTCCATAAACACCAAAATGAAATCTTAAATTACACTTTTTATCGTAGAGAATAAACTTCTAAATCCATAATACATCCTCCGGTAGTCTTAACTGACATTTATTTAACGCTTATCAAGCCACTATATAATAATGTCATAGATAAAAACCGTATTTTGGTGTCAAAAATATATAATAAATACCTGCTCGTAGTATGTGTATATCGGTATCCGATATGATAATAAGGTTCAAATCAGACTATACATTTTCTTAAAGCAAATGTCCAAGTCAAACATAATAATATGTATTGTTAGTTTCTCAGAACTTATCAATATTAAATAGCATACTTAAGTCTGATTTCTCAAATACGATAAGTAATAGGTAGGTACACAGTTCTATTTGTATCTGCAGAATGCTTGGAAAAACGCAATAATAAAATTTTATTACCTGAAAGTATAGTTTTAAACTGATAGATAGCAATTTTCCGGAACTGATAATAAAATCAGTAGGTAAGTACTTACTAATAATACACCGCTATTGGTGCTAGGCATTAGAGTTAATAGCTAAAATTTTGTTTAGTTATAGGTACCTACTGTCAAAATTATGTACCTACCTAAACTAAACTAAAATCCAGTTTGATTAAAATGTGATTCCTGGATATTTTTTCTTGCTTTCATTGCGGTTTTTAGACCATTTCACTACAAGACATGTTGTATTTTTTTTCGATACTATCGAATGAAATTAGCGTAGTGGTTGACTAGTGTGTGCGTGCGACTTGTACCTATACGAAAGTGGTCCGACTCTAGTGTCGTCAGTTGTTGTTGTTCAACGCATTCCGTCCATAGGTTTTTTAGGTTTATGGTTAAATCCTTCATTTTACTACTTAGTACTACACGTGCGCTATAAGTTGAGTATGACGCGTCATAGCGGTCAGGTCTCAACTTATAGCGCATAGCGGTCAAGTCTCAACTTATAGCGTGTAGTAGGTACTTTGTTGTCAATTAGAATGAAGATTCGAAATTCAAATAAAAATGTTTATAAAATAGTGAGATGCGCAATAGAATCGCTTGAACGACACTAACATTACGATAATTACTTAAATATTTTTTATCTATTTCCATAGTAAAATAACAACATGTTTACTGGTAGGTATCAGCATTATGACATCTCATAATATTGTGTTATTTATTCTCCAGTACCTACATCATCATTCTCTGAACCTTTTCCCAACTCAGTTGGGGTCGGCTTTCCAGTCTAACTGTGATGCGGCTAAACTTCGATATTTTACGTGGAGCGACTGCCATCTGACCTCCACAACCAATGGCGATATCGAAGTTCCAAGTTAGACTGGTTGGACTTTTGAGGGCTCCAACTACCCGTAACGACTGCCATAGATGTTTGTATGGCAACCGGGACCGACGGCTTAACGTGCTCTCCGAGGCACTAATAAACCTGCGATAAATACACACATAACTTCGAAAAGCATCGTAAAGTCATTGGTGTGTGCCATAGTGAACCTGGGATCGAACCCGAGACCTCGTCTCAACAGTCCATTACCCAAACCACTAGGCTCCAGTACCTACAATAATAGTTAAATCTCATCTCATCATGATTTCAGTTTTAAAAAGTGTTGCAAACACACGAAATATCATACTGTATTGGTAGTTAATGAACGAAATACTGCATTACTACAATGAATTGTTTTTTGTGTTATCAGGTTATCACTTAAATAACTAGCTGATGCTCGTGACTTTATCCACGCGGGGGCTGGTTATATTTTTTTTGGTCAATCTCCGGTTCTACTAAATCAATTGCAATCAAACAATGGCAGATTTTATGTTCCTCCTTGAACAGGGAGTAACATAAAATCTTACCTTTCTAATAGGAACCGCGCCGCATCAAACCCCGTTCAGTACCTAGTTTTATGTCCATTGTGAACAGACTAGGATTATAAAAAAAAAATTGTGTTCATTTAAATTTACCCAATTTTTTTTAATACGAGTATTTACTATGTACAGATACTATGTACAATTTTATAATAGTATACATATATAATATAGATAGAGAGATATCTAGACGTGTATGTTGTAGTAGTGCTACTTCTGTTGATAAATAGGTATGTAGAGCCTAATGCTACAGTTTACATGATAAATGAAAAAGAGAAATAGTTTTACTTGGGAGAGTAAGTACTAGGAAAATGTGAGTTCTCTCGAATTGGCGGGCGGACGGAACAAGGTGGGATGGCTGCGCGAGCGCAGGTATGCGTGTTCTTAGAACGAGCCGCGTCCGTTTTTGCTCCTTTTTCGATTCGAGTTTACTGAGAATCGAATGGCCCGGTGGCGGCTCTACTCGGAACTCGTAATTAATCCTTGGAAGCCTCCGACCCAAGGGTTGTTATGAGAAATCGCCAACATTATGACTTTATTTTTTTTACATTGTCTCATTTTGTAAATTGTATACGGGTTATTGTTCGCAGAAGGGCCGACAATACCATACAGATTATGCATGGCTATTAAATTTTATGCATCGCCTCTGACCTCGGGCTCTAAGAGAACTTGACTTACTGAGGCGCTTCGAAGAATAATTTCATTACATCATAATATATTACGATAAGTTGTGTTCCAATAACGAAAGAGATAATTATTGCAAATGAAATTAATTATACAGACGTGTGAAGTCATAATTAGCTTACTTTAAAGGCATCAGTCATGTCCATATTAATAAATTAATTTGAATATGGAATGCTTCGACAGCTGCAAAGCTCTACGATTCTTGCCATACAGCTGGCATTTACTTTGAGTAGCTGAGATTTGACTTTGTTTTGACGTTTTGTGTAAAGTCTTATTACTCCGTAGTTAGAGTAGTACCTACCCTAGATAGATAACATATTCAAGCCGACTAATATTTGCACTGAGTGGGCATCGAACCCACCACTTCCGACGCAGCAGTCGAACGCTAAACGGCCACACCAGAGATCGTTAGAAAAAAATTACAATATCTTATAAAAGTATGTTAAATTTACTTAGTTTTGTGGACACCCCCTGTTTTGTTGGGCTAGGACGGGACAAAGTAAAACAAGGAAAAAATACACAGTCACATCGCTTTCCCAGAAGAACGGCTAGTTTAAATTTCAATGGCGGACTACTGCGAATGCTCGACAGTTTCGTCTAACGAACTGATTGAAATACTGCTTTGATCTTCAATATTGCCAAGCAAAATCAGCCTCTATACTACACCAACTTTAGTTCCAATTTAATTTCATTGCGATTTAATTTGCTATTTCTCCTTTGAGATGAAATTCGTTCGTCCTTGTGTGCGTCTTTTTTGAGAAAAAAGCAATATCGAAAAGACATTTCAATGATCAATAGGGAGTGAGACTTATAACAAAAATTATTTATTGAATAAAAACTTATAAAAGAGACCAAAAAATTCAGTATGAATGTCAAAAATTCTTTTCACGAAATATAATCGCTCATTTCCACTTAACCACGGTTTCAATAACTCTTCATAAGCGTAGAGTGCCTTTGTGCGAATTCAAAGATTTCTTTTGTGAATATTGACTACACGGCGTAGTTTTGGTCTGAGAGGCAGGAAATTGATTGCGATACAATTTTATGACCAATTTGACTAGATTGACAATCAAATTATCGAAATATTGATCTTTAATATACCTACGAGACGAGTAGAAATTGATGGTAATTAGGCAACCAAATTGTATTTGAAAATGTAGATATTGTTATATTTATGTAACTACACTACACTTTTTTTGAATAAGGTTTTTTGTATTATTATTTTTAAGGGATTTGCTATCCCTTCCAAAAAAGATTATGAAGAGGAAAAAATCAACATTTGAAAATCAATGTAGGTACTTATCTACTTTTACTAACGTTGTAAGGAAGGATAAACAGATAAGCTAATTTTTAGTGTACCTACACTAACTACGGACAAGTAAATAGAATACAGCTGAATGTAAGTACAATAGGCGGCCTATCGCTAAAAAGGAATTTTGGAAAGGAACGTACCTACGGAAAGACCAACTAGCTATGTAGGTAGGTACTGCTACATAACAATGATAGAATGATAATATAGTACAAAGTAATAATGAAAGGAAATCCTTTTTACAATAGTACATTACGACAGGTAACTTAAATATTTTTTCAAATATGGAAATGCCCTTCTAATGTAGAATGCATTCCATAAGCGCCGACCTAAACAGTAATTGATTCGTCACTTAGTTGATGGAATGCACTAGCATTTTTAGCCTGTATGAATCGTATGACGTCATTGATGTGCATCGTAACGACTAAAAGAAATGACGGCATTAACAGGTTCTCTTACTGAAATGAATAAATATGTAGAGATGGAAACCACTTACTAGAAGTTTAGAATGGTTAAGTTCTAGGAAGAGATACTCGCTGGCATTGGACGATGTTAGTTGTGGCGACACACCTAACAATGCTGTTGTAATACTGGCTGCACACGTTAGGTCAACATAAGCCAATGTCTAACTTAAACTATTTTGAAATGGAACTACCACACTTTGCATGAACTGGCCGACCAATACTGGTGCATGTTGGGCCAATGTGTAGGTACTGCCGGCTTAAGAGATTCCGCCGCCTACGTCAAAAACAGGTATCTATCTAGAGGTACAAAATGTCAGTATACACACGAAGAATAGACTACTAGACACGAGAATGCAGGTACCTACTACGTACAACTTTAAGTTGTCGTGCACTGTAGGTGTTAATCGCTGAAAATATTGGACGAGTGACGGATGCCTACTATAAACTATTAGTATAGTAGGTATACGGATGCCAGTATGAAAAGATAATAAGTTCGCGTTCGAGTATGTTCGCGTGTTCCCAACCGTGAAGAAATCTGATAAACAACTTACACCAGGCTGGTAACCAAAGAAGAGACTTACATCATTTAGCTAATTTTGGTGTAATTATAAAACGTAATAACACTGTGATAGACATAGAGAGATAATAGAGTAGGTTGTTTTTCTTAACTTCACTAAACAGGCATTTAATTGCCTTGAGACGTAGGTACCTACATACTCGTAGTAACTGATTAATGTCGATAAACTTTTGTAAATAAGGTGAAGGCACACGTTAGGTCACCTCTATGGTTTTTGTTTTTCTATTTTTAATGTTGTGCATAACGAATGCAGTAACGTCATCAACGTACATACTACTACTTACATAGGTACCTACCTAAATGTTTTCTAAGCAGGTAGAGGGCAATGCTCTTAATATTATAAGAGGTTAGGCATCTAAATGCGGTAGGTACTAGCGCGGGCGTTTTAAAATATATCTACTATTCAAAATTAAATGAATTAGCCTACCTTAACGTAACCACACATGCATAGAACATGCCCTAGTCAGTCAGTTGGTCCTTCTGATTATACTACCTATATCAGAAGGACCTACCTATATCAGGACTGCAGAAAAGTGCATCCACGTTGTAGGTACAAGACTTACGTACAACGTGGATGCACTTTTGAGATCGCAATAGTATTGAGATACTTAATATAGGTATAATTTTCTATTATTAACTCATTATTATAAGATAGGTAGATGGCAAAGGATAAACTTTTTTATCCAATTTAAAAAAAACTGAAATGAAATGAAACGTACAGGGAAGAAAGTAATAACACCATAAACCTGTTTCACAAGTTCACAGTAGGAAACCCCTTTCACTCAGAAACGAGTCTGGGCTCTGGATAAAAATAGACTCTTATTTACAGATTACACAACGTTTAATTGACTGGCCATAAATCGAATCGCCTCTATATTAGAGCACGTATAACGGAACGCGTCTATTTTAAAAATCGAAACTACCACGGGTCGACGTGCGACGCGACGTTCTGGGAAACCGCAGCACAGCGTCGACCGTCGACCGGTCGACCGTTTCCGAGAACACGCGAAGGTTGCTCAGTTAAACTTACATTGAATCTGAACAGTTATTGCCAAAGACTTTTATTGCATCGTCGAAAGTATCAGTGATGTATCTATAAAGCTTTTATAACCATCAATCGTGAGATTGAGGCCGCTCGGCAGATTACGTAGGTTGCAATCGCTGGCGTTCATCAAAAAAGTATAATGCACGTTTCGGTTTATCTGGCATCATGGAGTGGCTTTCTACAGTGTCATTAAGGAATTCCTCGAGTGTAAGTCGACAAAAGCCGTGAGATGAAGATCAGCTGACAACTTGCTTCGTCGCTGGCGCCGCACTGCGACTGTGTTTGTCTCGATGTCAAAGGCCACGAGCGAGGAAATTATCGTTTTATCGTTCCTCCGCACCCTTTTAATATGGTGTTCGCTTCATAACAAAGATTAATAAAATTTAAGTAGTGAAAATAAACCTATGTGTTTTAGAAGGCGGGAGCGTAATATATTAAATTTGAACATCACTCAGTATAGTACCAACGTGTATGATTTAACTATAGACAGCCTTTATAAGAGAGAAGGAGAGGTTAACGATATTGAAAAAAATCGTTTCAAAATGCCTCCCACTTGTTGTTAAACATTACCCTCGTTGGCGCAGTCGGGGAAAAAGAAATTGACATGTGGATTAAAAAAATACCATTCTTCTATAAACTCTTTTCTGCGAAGTGTTGCATGTTTGGTATGAATTGAGCCTAGTAATCCAGTGTCCAAAATGGGTACTAAAAAGTGATGTTCAGTAACCATACCAACCCTCCTTCCTAATCTGTGGTAATTTTATTTTACCACCGCCCTTTTTCGAACAGTTGCAGTCTTGCAGCACGAAATTACCCTTCCTTTAGAAATAGATATCTGAAGAGATATTCAAAGATCTTGTTCATCAATGTTATAACACAAATTCAATTAAAATCAACGTAAACAAAAAGTTATTTTCTTTGACCTCAAGACGGAAGACCCAATTAACGTGAAATTCATCCGGATAACTCATTAGACTAGCCTGTTGAGTTTCGCCAATTAAAAGTAAATAATACTATTCTTGTTTACTTTACAAAGTAGATAAATTAATTCTTAAGGCATTTCAATGTTAGTCACGTATCCGTACAGTCAGTGTTAAAAGATATTAATGATTGCAGAGATTTCAAACGGAAAACTAAACGAATAAATTATTGCTAATGATTTAATAGAAAGTTGCATAGATCCCACAAAATTTCCACCCTTTTACCTCACAACGATCGTTTTGTATTTTTCGTAAATATCAAAAACTAATAATGACGCCATCTTCCCAAGATTTATCGTGCTCTTGTTTCTCCATACCTTCATCTGTCAACCTTGGCTAAGTGGAATAAATTACAAAATAGACCGAAATTCTCCTGCAGTACTTTATCACATCCAGTATTAACGGATGGCAGGATTGTTCCTGACACATCCGGAATTTTAGTCCGCTGTCAAAGAAAAAGGGCAAATTTGAAATTTTGAAATGGTACCTATTTTTTTAAAATAGACAACAAATATAAAATTTTGAAGCATTATGTATCTACAACACTGAACATCAACCCGACAAGTTTTTAAAATTAAATAAATATTTTGTTGCCTTGAAATAATATCAGCTTATTTTCGACCTGGTAACCCTAATCCGGTTCTCCGTAAAATGTGAAAGAGGAGCGTCCGTGTCTTTCTTCGGTTGCACTTAAGCCGTTTTCAATATCAGCTGTACAATATAATGTGTTATACTGGTAGAACTTTATTTATAGCCGACAGTACCCGCTTCCGAGAACATTGAGTGTGAACTGAGTCGACTGTACCAATGTATGACGAGGAAAGCATTCCATATTGAGCATTTTTT
Source organism: Lithosia quadra (assembly GCA_963576445.1). Taxonomy (NCBI): domain Eukaryota; kingdom Metazoa; phylum Arthropoda; class Insecta; order Lepidoptera; family Erebidae; genus Lithosia; species Lithosia quadra. The sequence goes on along the minus strand of OY754884.1, from coordinate 12,857,678 downwards.
GATACCTTGTTTTTGATTGACGTCAGTAATACTCGACAGTTTTAAAAATAGTAAGAATCTAGACGAAGATGACGCTATTTTTATAGCATTGCTTGTGTTTAGTATCGGGTTCAGTCATTACAGCAGAAGGAAGTATTTTATTTGATCAATACCTGTGAACAGTAAGAAATTAAAAATGAATAGGTACCTATATCTATGGTTTCACGACAGATTCTTTAGATAAACCTCATTAGTAGCTTAGAAGAAACCAGTCCATCTCATTACAAAGTATAAACACCAATTATAAAATAATACCTACTCACAATTTCGTTATTCCTATAATGAATAAGTTGATACATATAATGTGAGGTCATAAATTGAAGTAGTAAATGGTCATGGTACCGTTACGGCTATAGACACAAGCTAAAATCCAACGGTCATTGAACAGAATCGATTATATTAGCAGTAAATAGTGTTTGTTAGTTCTTAGGCGGCTAGACCAGCAACCTGATCTAGTAATTAGGTAACTTAGATGAGATCAGCGATAGCGACGACAATCTAGAATTCTGAATAAACTAAATTCATACTGCTTCAATGAGATCGTTTGGAAATCGAGTAATTTAAACATATTAATAAAAACTAAAACTTGAAAAACGTAAGTTCAGCCATAAAGTGCAGAAGCAAATAATGAAGAAGCAGAAGTGTTATAAAAAACCTGTGTACTTCACAATTTATCATAATATTAACTAGTATATCATTAACAAAACAAAACCTAACGGCAGTTATTTGTTGTTTATTTTTCATTCCAAGTACTTTTCAAGTGGTTCATAACTCTCAATGATTCTTCAATTAGCCAGACGGAAAAATTTAATGCGCCTTCCATTCTTGGAAATTAGTCCATGTTTTGTATCCAAGAACAATTATGTGTACTTAGATATATTTTTATAATGGTCATGTTCACGTCGTTTATGAAGATTAATAAATATTCATCTAGATGTTGCCCTAAAAGCTATGCTTTGCGTAAATCTTTTCTCGGTACAGAAAGTAGCCTATGCATGTCTTACGCCATCTCAGTGCTAAAATTTATCAAAATCCGTTCGTCAGTTCTGGCGTGATTGAGTTACGAATCCCATTCATCTACCTATTCAGAACCGAAAAGAGAAAAATGGGAAAGGAAAAGAGCACCCTCTTTCGCCAAGAAAAAGAGGAAAATTGAATAAAATGAAAGAAGAAGACTAAAATATTCTGACAAACCTTACGAAATGGAGCATAGATACTTACTGCTATTTGAAGTCGATCTTAGTACCTAAGAGTACGGCCCGGGTCTACCCGTTATTTTGAATAAGGAAAGTAGAGTCTAGATCGAGTCCTACCAGCTCTATTCAGTATAGTTTCCAGCAAGAATAGGTCGTTTTGATCATTTGATGATAATTAATTGTAATATTTTATTTGCATGTTGCTTTGTTTGTTTGTTTATTGTTGTCGTTTGTTCAGATGATACGGGTTGTAATATACTTATCAACAAGTAGAATATTTAGCATAATACCTACGAGTCCCGTATTGTTACTGTGATTTGTACAATTTACGCTCTACTATTACACCTCTGTCATGATAGGAAAATCATTAATATTTGAGCTTGAAAGATTTTAATACAGACAAAAACCAAAAATAATGTTCTTTTGAAATTTTGAAAGTTGTTTACTCAATTCTCAATCAATCTTAATTCAAATTGACGCCCACTCTTTTAAATAAAGTTCTAATTTAAAAAGTTAGGATTGGTGTAGGGTCCTAAGGATTTTTCTTTGTTCTGTGGGTGTAGGACATTGCGAAATTCGAACTGACAACTCGCTCCTTCTACGAATTTTGTAATGTATAACGTGTAGAATGTGCAGATATCATAAGATTGGCCTCCCAGTTGCAGACTACGAGCCGACACTGTGCTGTGGAGTCAAAAATAACATTACATTCTAAAAATAATCTATGCGTAGTTTGGTATTTATGACAACTGAACAACAATCGCGGCATCGTTAGTCGGCGCAAATTAAAATAACAACACACAAACATGCCTCTAAGCATGCCTCTAAGTCTACATGATTCTGCGGGTTCAGAGAAAGTATTTACACATTATTTTATATTTATTAAACACAAGGTCAAAGTAAAAATAAATTAATGAAGAACTCTCGTGCCAACCTTACCTCGGTAATGGCCGATGACTCAGTTTTACCTTTATACGGTTTAGGGCTAGGTTATTTCTATAGAACTGGCGATAATTTTGACGTTATGACAAACGTTTTCAGTATTTTTATCCAGTTCCGACAACAACGACATTTCGTAGGCACAATTTCGATGACTAGTCTCTACTTCACAATCCGTAAGTATTATAGGTAGGTACATCATTTGTGCAATATTGTTGAATTAAAACAATATTAGGTACCTTATCGTACTCCATATTGATAATAATGATTACCACGGAAAAACGTGTAGGTACCTACGTCGGAAAAAAGCTCTAATTTCAGGCAATCTACAGATGGCACTGCCAAATAGCCAGTAGATTATTGCTTTAACACTTTTCTCCAGTGTTGAATTATTTAAATAAGAAATCACGACGAAAATAACAATAAAATTAGCACTTTCATTTCATCAATTTCATGTAAATGGGAAGAAAGTCTTTTTACACAAATCTTAAAACTTATACCTGCGTTTAAACAAGTGACAACTACAAAATATTTGTATTTTCCTTTGTTTGTGAGATAAGTATACTACAACCACTAAAACATGGTTCCTAATGTCCTCCTTATGAATTATTCATAGTTCAACACAAGAGAATGCATCCCGGGACCTTCCTTCAACCGAGTTTAAAGTTTTTATCGATTTCTTTCTTGTTTTTATGAAGAGTAGGATAAGGTTAAATTTAGGCTACAAAATCGAATCCTAGACACTTCGCATCACACTGAGTGTCCAACGTCTATACTAACGTCATAAGTAAACCTATATTTCATAATTTTCAGCTTGGTATTAAACCTTGGTATAAACCATAGTCTGGTCTGTAAATTGCTTTAGCATATAAGTACTAAGGTGACAACCTAACCAACCTTTATCTCATTAATGCACGAGCACGTGTACCTCTTAGTCGATTGTACGTACTCCTCCTAAAACGTCTATGGTTGCATGTTTGTTAGATACTGTTAGGTTGGCAACGTACGTACAACTCTTTCATTTCACATTATGTACCTTGCCTACCCTTTATTTTCGTCTGGAAATCCCCACGAAGACCACTCCCGTTGGTCATGGTCTCGGGTCTCCAAGTTACTTTACTTCATACCCTTGCGATAGAATATTAACTTCGTACATCAAGAAGCACAGTTCCACAAGGACGCTGATTCATTTGAAACGTAATTTAAAAGTATAGTGCCCATTTGTTTATATCAGCTCTTCTTTATTTATACTCACTGTTCATCAACGCAGTTTTCCATATTACTTAGTCACGTTTTTATTACAATTGATAGTTTGTATTGACGAATACGACATTCAAATAAATGTACGAATGAATACTTGTATTATGTACCGATGTACCTACCTACTTACTCTTTATATAGAAACTGCGTCATAATGAACCGATGCTACCAGACTAATGAGATGCAATGCAACCTTAAACAAATACCTATCTACGTGATATTTATACAGTAGATTCTTGTGGCACAGTGTAATAAAAATACAATGAGTAATGTAATTGAGTGCAATTTTTAACTGGTTATTTATTACACTATGATGGTCTATGGTTTTACTTTCGGGAGTGTTCAAAACAACACAAAGACGTGCATGAGATTGCCTATATTATTACCTATTCACTGGAAAAGTAAAAATAAAGGTGATTTCTAGATACTATCCTGAATTTTAAATGGAGCAGGGTTGAAGCCTAATACAGCCACCTGGATGCTATCTATTGTCTATGGTCTACCATATATGGGCTGTTCGAAATTCAAACAGCGAAATTATGGCGAATGATGAAATCCTCTGCCGTTTTTGTTGATTTCGATTTATGACGAGGTGTATAATCTTTTAATTGTTTAAATTCTAAGTAAAGTTAACAAACACCTATCCTATCTTAGTAGTTCGTATTTATGTATTAATTATGTAAAATTATTCTTGAATCAAGTGATTATTGTATATTGCAAGAGCTCTTCAAAGTGTACTTTGTTACCGAACAGGACCGAACGGTTTGTACAGTCAACGACAAAATTTGTTCAACTATAAAAAAAATATTTTATATACCTACCTAGGTATTTATTTTGATACTGGGATTCGGGAATACCTTTAACAATAAATTCATGGTGGTTGAATACAGTTTACAACCTATATTATACATATAGGTACGTAGTAATATAAATATTTTCTTAATATTTCATGAATGGTTAATAGATATTTCATTACAGTTGTATGATAGGCCAATAAAAAATAATTTAATGATTTCTAGATTGGAAAAGTGAACGGAATCTTGAACCCGCGACCGGTCCCTTCGGACGGGTTCAAGTCCAGTCCTAGGTGTTCACTTTTCCGATCGAAAAAAAATCATTAAAGCATACTTGGCTTTAAATTTCAATCAAATCTATACCTACACAGGTGCAGTCTATTATTTTATTAATGCTTTTACAAAAGATCGTCTAAGAAATTTAAATAATATACCTAATCTAAAAGCACAATCGGATACATTTCCATTTTAAATTAAACACAAAAACCGGCTTCATTATAATAATACCATAAGCTTTAATGTAGACAAAACATCACCATTATCTGCGCTTTGTAGGCGATAATGATATTCCGAGGTTAACCCTTAAATTGTCACATACTGAATCTGAAAGATTTTTTACATTTTGGGTGACGTTTTGGGTAGTAATAGGGGTAGAAAAGAATAATCCTTTAGAATTTTTGGAAAATTATGTATTTATATATGTTTTCTCAGACGTCACTTAAAACGGACATTGCCCATTTCCGGCTACTGTGCGGTGACCTCATATATGTCACATTAAACGGACATTGCCAAAAACATACCTAACATGTTTTTTTTCTAATCGAATAAAAAACAGTACTTACATAGAATAAAAGTAACAATGAGATCAAGTTTCAGTTATGAACCATTTAAAATTATATAACAAAATTAGATGTAATGAACAAAACATAAAACCAAACTCTGAAATTAAATATTTATCCATAGGTAATATTTAGTAATTAACATATTGGTAATAGGCTCGCGTTTGACTACAATCTCACCTGCTGGTAAGTGATGATGTGGTCGACGGTGGAGCACGCTTGCCTAGACCTATTCAGATATTACCTATTCACTCTAGACTTGAAGACTCCCAGATTGTAGCTTTCCGGAAATACAAACTCAGGCAGGGTATTCCACTGTTTAGCAGTACGCAAGATGAACGTACTGCCAAAACGTTTTGTGCGTATGAGTGGGATATCCACCATGTACCGGTGGCGCGTTACCGTACGTCTGGTCGTTCGGTGATGAAAGGGGCTTGGAGGAATTAGGTCATGTAATTCCAGCGCACATTCCTCGAAGTGCAACCGATAAAAAACAGAGAGGCTAGCGATTCTACGCCAATGTTTCAAGCTCTGAAGCTTAGTCTCAACCAGCGATTCGCAGTTGATGAGTCTCTTGGCCCTTCTCTCAATTGACTCAAGTTCTTCGAGGTGGTATTTTACTGAGCCGTTACAGAGGTGCAAGCAATAGTCGATACACGATCGAACTTGCGCTTTGTAAAGGTTGAGCAGCTGTTCCGGTGTGAAATATTGCCGCACCTTCGAAAGAATACCCAGCTTTTTGGCAGCTACTTGAGCCCTTGCCTCAATGTATGGACCAAAGTTGAGGGTAGGAGTGAGAGTCACGCCAAGAAGCTCAAGGTGGTCGGTTATCGGCACTGGTACACCTCGGAAAGTAGGGTTTGGCTGGAATTGGCTCCGCTTAGCTGATAATAGACACGCCTGGGTCTTATTTGCGTTGAAGTTGACCAAGTTAGCGTCTCACCAATCGGAGATAGCCTTCAAGGACAAGTCCAAACGCTCAACCATAGCCTCTTGAAGAGACTGGGTCTGTGCCTCTTCGTGTTTCTCGATGGCCTCACTCCAAATGTGTGTGGCATACACAAGAAGATCCCCAGTGGAACGGTTCTGGCGGACCCCATATTGCCGATTACTGAGGAGGACGTTCGTTTCCAGGTATGCCAGGAGCTTATGGTTCAAAAAAATATTATTTTAATGGTGAGTATGCTGGATCTGTGAACTATTTGTAAGTAGTACTTAATGGCAAGGTCCGTTATATGGGACAACCAAAAGCACACTAGTTCGTAGTTCTCATTGGCAAGGTCCGTTATATGGGACAAACAAAAAATACACTAGTCCATAGTTCTAATTGGCATAGTCCGTTTTAAATGACATACTTTATTTCGATGTAATTAGTGATAAAAAACTTCGATTTTGTCGAAACAAATTATGTCATCTAATATATTATACCGTATTTTAATTATATGTAACAAAAGAATGCACAGAATAAAGAAAAAAATCACCTTTTCAAAATCTTTTGTCTGGAGCGCAACAACACCCTCCTGTTGCACTTTTTCAAATCGGTTTTATGAGCGACCTTTGACCGTTTCGCACGCACAAAATGCGTAAATGTGAAAGAGATAGTCTATTAAACACAATGAAATGCGCGCGCGATGTGGTATCGTGTAATATTTTATATCTGTGTGCGTATAAGCACTACGTCCTTTGAAACGGACAGAATCAATTTAAGGGTTAAAATAAACACTCAAAGCCAATGATCTTAAATTGAAACTCGCTGTGCCCCACGGTTTCACTTGCCAAATTCAGTTCTTTTTGTCCAGCGCATCGCATCTGTAGCCCACCTGCATCTGTCTACCTACTCTCTTTCTGGGACCTTCATGCGATGCGTTAAAAACCGTTCAGATACAGGGTATTTATATTCAGTAAAATTACGTCTTTAAACGTGTGATTTTAAAACTTATGACTTATGACATTTAATTTCAAAATCTAATTGAATACGAATCAAACAGTGATTCTAAAGGTTTAATAACCTCCTGACAACGATGTAGGACTGAAGATTAAACCTAAGTCTGTTTTTGAATTTTTCTTTTTAATCAAATCACGCGTTTTGAGAACATGGAACGTGTCGCTACTGAAGCGAATGCTGTCTGATCTCTCAACCCCGAGAGGTAACTCTAACTAACTAACTAAGGTAGGTTGGCCCTGGATATCTTATTGAGCTAAGAACACCCGCTTTTCGTGCGGAAATCCCCACTCCCGTTGGCCATCGGTAGTGGGTATGTCAAATTCGAACCGACTAAAACCGAACACCGTCCCGGATCTTCAGATTCAGATGCCGGGGTGTAGGATAACCCTAGAGGTATTTCCCTCGCACCCCGGCTGACGCGGACCATCTCCGGCTTCGAGACTGGGTGGCCTCGAAAATCGCAGAAAGACCATAGGCCACGGTGACCGTTTCCCATCAGGTGGGCCGCGGCCGTCTGCTTATCTGCCACCTAAGTTGCATAAAAAATAAAAAGGCAAACCTTTTCTCATTTCATCTTTCTTTTATTTAAACATTTTTTTTCGCATAAAAGAGATATTGATCAAGTTACAAATTTATTAGATGTACCGTGAAACCGGCCAACTTTGCCCACATTTTTGCGATTTTTTAAGATATTTGGAAAACTATACGTTGGGGCGTGTAGGAAATAATATGACCATTGCATTTATTATCAATAGAGTCTATCTATCTATATGTCTATCTTTTACACTCAATAGCATGCCGAAAAATTGCTGTTAAAGACGTGGGCATAATTACCTGCAAAAGTGTCCAACATTGCTCAGCTTTGATATCTCCGAAACTATCAGCCTTGAGGCTTTAATAATAAGAACCATGTTAAACGAAGATCTAAAGTTGCCATTCATATTGATATAACGGTCAAATCATTTATATTTTTTAAAATTTCGAGGTGGGCAATTTTTTACTCCATACCAATTCAATTTTCATACAAGTGGAATCAACGTGTTAGGGTTGTCAATTACCTTCTTGCTACCAAAATAAATAAATACTAGGCAATAATAGTCTTGAAAGCTTTTTTTATTAAAAAATGGTATTAAATACATAGAGGTAGGCATCAAAAAATTGCTTACATAGATAACTTTTTGTACTTATCATTTATCTTATCAAAGAAACCTATGAAGAAATTAAAATTAGATAGGTACTCTATGAAACTGTAGTATCTTTGGTCAGTGAATGCAGTGATTTAGTATCAATTATAGCTAATCCAATAAGCAGTGGCAAAATCTACCTACTACTATAATATTCGTAGTGATAATATTAACAAAACAAAATACAACAAAAATATTTCAACAAAGCCATAAGTTTCTAGCAAATAAGTAAATCAGTTTTCTCTTTTGTCTTCTTCTGATGACTTTTCGATCTCTTCTTTTTTGGACTTTGGTTTTCCCCACTCTGCAATGAACAAATTTAGATTCTGTAACTAAGTAGGTACCTACATAAAATAGGTGCCAAATTATTGACAACCCTATCACAGTTTTTGCAGTGAGCAATGTTGCCACCTCTATGTCCACGCAAGTTCGGCAAAAATTGCCCACTGCATTATCTCAAAGAAAATAGCCACTGAAGTTATAAAACAAAGAAGAATCATAAGCGTAATAATCTGTTACAATACCATTTCAATATCACTTACCTACGTAAAGTAATTCGGGCACAGTAAGTAAAAAAGTAATCACAGATTTTGGCACCACTTTTACACACTCGACTTTGAGCACGCGTTACGAGCAAATGAGTGAACGTAGCGTCATCGTCATATCATTCAGATAATGTTGTCAGATATATACTTATGTTTACCAATAAAACGAAAAAGAAAAGCTATTTCTTCAGGGAGAATTGGAATCGAAAGGTTAAGTTATTTTTTATGTTCGAGCAAAGTTGTCCGCCAAGGGCAAAGTTGGCCGGTTTCACGGTAGTATTCGAAACAAAGCACTTAAATGTAATATTAAATGTTAGGTATTTTAAAAACAAGCTAGAAATATGTTAACAGATACTTATTTTGATACTAGATACATAATTATGCATTTAAATCCATATCAACCGCAACATCCATAGAAACTCGAAATATATGTAAATTATTAGGAATTCGTGATTATATATTATTATAATAATACAAAATAATACGATGTTGATGTTCTGATAAACATTTTTCTATCTTAGATCTCTTATCTCTTGGCAATTTGATATTTTTAGACTGATTTTACATGTAGGTACTGTCAATGACAAAAGTTATTTAATTTTATTTTTTTATATTGAATCAATAAATTCTACGTCCCACTAATACTATAAATACGAAGGTTTGTTAGTATGGATGCATGGATATTTTTTACTCTTTCACGCAAAAACAGCTGAATGGATCTGGATGAAATTTGGCAAAGAGATGAGGTCTGAAATCATGCCGGGGATAGCCTGGATCGCGGGAACGGGTTAAGGATTTCACGCGGGTTATATACTAGTATTTTTATAATCTCCAGAGCACAAAAGGTATTTTTCATTTTTTGTTTTTATGAAGCAAAAGCCAAGGTGCTAATCTCCGTTTGTCGTTGATTGTACCTGCCTAATCACTTACAATATTACCACAGAATACATAATATTACGCCATACATGGGCGTAATATGATGTGTGCTCAAATATAAAAATTTACCTCTCCGCCCGCCGCTCGACAGAAGCCCGCGGCTATATCCATTGTGTTGTGTTCCCGCCGGCCGGTAAGTATAGCCAGAGCTCACTGTACCTCTCCCCCCTTTCCTTCAGGTTAGGCAGCGCGTGTGTGACTCCCCTAGTGTTAAACACGTCCATAGGCCACGGTGACCGCTTCCCATCAGGTGGGCCGTGTGCTTGTCTGCCACCTACATAGTATAAAAAAAAATATCTTTCGAATAGTAAGCGTATCGTGTTCGCGTGTTCGTAGCAAGAGACAGGAGACAGTCAATATTATATTTCAATCCTATATCGTGATTCGGTGTTTGACCAATCGCGTTTGTTTGCACATTTAATATCGCGTTTGCACATCAATAAACCAATATTATTGATTGGGTCGCGATATAATACAATACCGACTGTCTCCAGACTCTATGTAGTTACACGATACGTTTACTATTCGAAAAAAAATTCGTGCTCGCCAATTATCGTGTCTTAGAATAAACACTTAAGAATACAAGGTACTTTTATCGTTCATAAGAACTAATATTACGTAAAATTACGAGTAAACGAAGACATTCATACTCAAAGCTGGGGACATCGTACAAATGAATCATTATAGTTAGGTATAACATTAATCATAGCCGTTTCACTAGAACAACAGATAAAGATTATTAGTACATTACATTTACACAACTTACGCCTCGAACACACCCATTATGCTGATACAAAGCGTTCTAAAAATATATCGTATCTAAAAATAGCGAAAAAAAAACCCCGCCACCGCGACCGCATCGGTAGTCTCCACTGTGCCCTCTGCTAATCAGAGGGACGCGTGGAGATCGATCCTACAAGCAGTCCTCAACAGCCATTCTCGCCTCGGTCAAAACTGGTCGCAGGCGGCAGCGTCTCCCCTGCGATGGAGAGGTGCTACCGTTTCTGTTTCCCAAGATACACCGCATAGACACAGTACCTTACCATGAGCTCTTTACACGGTGCATACGACATTCACGCGGCCGGAGTCGAGATTATTTAGAAGGGTAAACAGAGTACCTATGGTATCTGTCTACGGTTAGAAGAGATGTGTCTGTGGTAAGGTAACAGTGAAACTATAGAGGAGCGCCTAATATAATACTTAGTACTGTTATTAGTTATTATTATGCAACAGTTATACCGAGTTCGTATTTAAAATTAACCTATTATTTTTAATATCCAACACGGTAAATGTTCGCTTAAATCTTTATAGTTTATGTAATTAGTAGTAATCTTTAGTACCTACGCCAGTGAGTTACTAATTAATTTCCTGTTTCTTATTATGGTAAAGTAGATAAAGATATGTTTAAAATATATATTACAACACTTTTCTCTTGATCACTTAATGCTATTATTTGTTCATTCTTGTTAACAGAGGAATTTTTAATAGTATTTAATTTCAATAATACGATTTACGAGTATTTATTGCTAGAAAACCTTCATTTAAGTTCATATTCATATTAGTAACAGTCACGTTGAATTAAAACGGTTACAGGAACGGTGAGTTGTATTATTTAAAACAAAATTCCCGCATTTCATATATAACAAGATTCTCAAAAGCAACAATTGGTTAGCAGAAATGACAGTAGGTAACTGTCATTTTTACTAACCAATTGTTGCTTTTGAGAATCTGAGTTTCTCCTTAAAGTCTCTGACTCAAAATAAAAAGGAGTTAGTCAATACGCGCATATAGCGTAATGGATAGGTAGGAATAGCTTTACCTTCACCACCCACAAAATCGAATAGTTGCAGATTTCAATTCGAAGAAATATATTTACAGACATATTGTATGACTCATGTCGCCTAATAACTGTTTTGTATTCAGAAATACCAAGTGTAGACATTATTATGCACTTACATAAATTAAGTTTCCTAATAAACTAAACCCAAGCATAAAAATATACTAGGTATTTTTACCCGACTGCCGAAGAAAGGAGGGTAATGTTTTTTGTATACAAAAAAGTGTCCTATGAAGCAAGCAGCCAAATATTGTTCATATTTCGGCAAGTTTGGCACGTACCTACTTGTACTAATTTAAAGACAATAATAAAGCTGTTCATATTAATGTTTTATATGTGTAGGTATCGTTATTGTTATAGTTTCTTAAAGTAAAATAAATTTTGCACCTTTTTGCAGCGTTTGAACACGGCAAACGACATAGCATCACACATATTTTTATCAATTCCTAGAAAATAACAATTACAAAACAACCATAAAATCAAGCATATTACTGCGTTGGCACAGTCTTGTTCTCGTATTATTATTTTAAAATTTCCTAACATTTTGTTTCACAATGCTGTACAATTTACGTTTTTATCGCTATTTACATTTGATTACGATAGTGACTGAACTATTAATAAAATAGCATGCAAAAAGGCTCGTAAGAGTTATCAGCGTACAAACAATATAACATTATGAAGGTGAAAGTACTTCAGTGAATATAGATGAATATTTTATTAACTGCTTTATTCAACATAAAACTAAAATTACTAATTCCGATATGCCAACTTCATGAAATTTATTGGCTGTTTATTATCGTTAGCAAATGTTTCGTGGCATTTTTCTAAAACTAAGTCATCATAATTGCCTAAACAGAGACGACTGAATATCAGTTTTTTATCGAAATGACTTTACTTAGGTATAAACAAATGAAAAATGAAATGGAACTGACCAATTACACTTTTAGGTCAGATACTATGTATCTACCCAATCAATGAGACTCTCAATAGGTATGTGGTGGATAAGATGTTGTATATGTTCAAGATACCCTTTCATCACCGTATATTTTGCAGCATTTAGTCTAACTTTCATACAGCGTTGGATACATTTTGGAGTGAGTCAGTTAGTAGATTTCATTTCATATTTGTGTAACACACACACACACACACACATATTGAATGTAACCGAGGTAACATTTCAATACCTACCAATTAAGCGTATCAAAACCATGTGGTCATTTTACTTCATAATGCTTTCTCTTCATTATCCTACACTCTCTTTTTTAATTCAATTCTATGCAATTGTCTGCGTTTATTTTAGAAGTTTCGATGTGAACGGTGATTCTCCAAAAACTACCAGTTATTTCTAATAGAAGCTATGATGTGTGTGTTGTTCAATAATTTCAATAAATCACCTAGCACTACACACAAACGATAAAGCATTATCGGCACGAATTCTGCGAATATGTTTATTCGGGTTCAAGACTTCGCATCTAATAAAGAAGTACCGAGAATAACGGTATTCTCGGTGAAATTGAAATTGGAGTGTGCCAGTATGTTCTACGAAATACTGTGACCTCCCTAAATAACTACTTAGTTTGGCGATGATTTTCTGTTTCTGGTAAGTAGTTACCTAATATTCTGTGCACTATTAAGATAGCTCGTTACCTAATATGCTTACAGTATCTAATTATTAAAAAAAATCAAGAATCTGAAATAAAATCTATAAATGGTAATAAAGTATTACAAAATCATTGGCTAAACGGTCAGATTTACATAAAAAATGGAATATATTATAGCACTATCTTGATTATAGAATTATATTATTTTATTCGTGGTGTGATAAAATGTTATATATCGCAATTTGTGTATCATAATTATTATTAGATATAATATTAATCTGAAAAATGTTTGTTAATTAGAATGTATTAAAAAGACAATATTACGGTTCGAAAGCAATAACTCTTACTTTATTAATGTCATCTCGTATATTATCCACTACAATATGGTCCTAATAACTTTACCAACTGTAGCTATTTTATCGCTATCCTAATCCTAGGGGAACATTGTGTAAAGCCATCAAATTACGATGAATTCCTATAAAATAAATCATTGTTTATTACTGGGGGACTTATGCTTATTCAATGGGTGGCAGCTGCGTGGTTGTGTTACGAGTGTGCATCGCGCCAATGACAGCCGGCAGATGGTTGTGAAAGCTGTGCTGGCGCAGGTAAGGGATTCTGAGAACGCCGAATATAATCGCACTACGAGGAACTCGCTCTCTATGGCACGCTCAAACGCAAATCGAACACCTGCGCAGAATGCTTAGGCCTTTATTCTCGTAATGCTTTTTACAACCGACTTTAAGAGGATGCTAATAGTAGGGCACGGTTCCATTATCACAGGTCAAAAGTTCATAAACGTACCGCTCTAGTGCGCCTTGTAAATTTGTTTTAATTTGGAGTTCCATTTGTAAAAAATAATTTACCTTCCTTTTAGTTGGATATTTTAAAGAGTGCGCAATGAAAGTCATCTAAGACCTTTTTTATATATAGGACACGTCAAAATGACTCCACCTCGCCCGATGGCAAGCCAAAATCCTAATAGTCAAACCAAAAATGGCTATCTACATTTCGATTATTTTATTAGATTAATAATCACATGTAGTCGTAAGTTAGTCACCAATGAATCACATACCTAACCTAGTAGATTAAACGGAAGAACTGTTGAATTAACAGATAGGTGTAAATGGCTGAATTTTATATCTTATCATTTTATTGAAACGGAAGCTGTTTCTCAGTGTGTCATTGTTCTTTCAACGTATCTGGAATTAAAGATATAAACGATGTTTTTTTATACAAACAGACCAAAAGGTTACAAGGTTTATACAATGCCTTGTACCGACTACCTTCCAAGTACCACATCGTGCCATCATCCCAGTTCGGTGTGCTGTTAATAAAATGAACATCTAATTCATAAAGCATTTTATGTTGATGTTAAGAGTTGCAAAGTACTTCTAATAAATATCAGATTTATCGAGAAGACTAAAATAAATGGTGGTCTAGAATTGATATCTTTACTTATATATAATCAACATAGCATATGGGAAGCATTTCGCAGAAATGGAGATCGTGCCGCGTTGTAAAAGGTAAAGCCATTCAACAATACAGTACACAAAGCCTTACCATACCGGCTACGACCACCATACGCGACAGAAATTACTAATGGCAGGGTTCACGATGCATAAAATGGTGTTATCATAAAATATGGTGAACTATGCCATACAAAACTAGTTTTGAAAACCAATATGCTAATAGATCTGTACTTAATTTGACAGTTATGAAAATGAGTCAAGAGTTGCGTTATTTTAAAACTAGTAGGTATCTACTACCTGCGTGGTTTAAACTTTGTTTCTTCTAGATTCTTTTTCATTAAGGCTATTGGCATAAAATGGATATCAGTATTTACCTACACCTGCCTATTTGATCGGTCACTTTGAAAATTGTCTCGTCTATAAACTAAGCTACAGTTCATTAGGTATTGTACTCGTCCGTCCGTCTACTTTCACCATGTTACGTTCGCCGAAAGCTGTAACATTCAACTATTTTATGTAATAGCCTAGTACCTATTAAATTAACGCTATGTTACTTGTTTTAATTAAATTACTGTAGGTACGTTCTATTCTTGGAAAATAAATCCATAAAACTTATGGAGCAAGGAAAACGCTTGAGATTTACTTTTATATTAATTTCAATTACCGGTAACTTCCTTAGTGTTTAACTGATATTACTTAGATTGAATCAAAACTTAATGTCTAAATCCAAAATTTTAGCACAGAATAGATTAAGTGGCTTACTATACTACCTAGGTATAACATTATTATTTTGGCGTTATGTTTGCCTGAGTACCAACTATTTCTGTAGTTTAGACTGACACTTTAATCATAAAAATGAAAAAATAATTTATACTGAAAAGTCTAGCCACACATAGATTCCGTATCTAACAAATGCAAGATAGTAAACGGCTAGATAACTAGTAATTATTATTGTCGGTGAATGAATTCTCAGAAGGCAGTGAACGTTCGCGTTTCGTATCAGTCTGTTGCTCAGCCTCGCCGACTAATTCCCCCTCCAGTCAGTACTCTGTCTGTACTGTACTCAGTTATGCCGTCGCGGTGAGCAGAGTAACACTAGCGTCGCTGCGGTTCGGTTGTTATACGGACGTGTTGTAATTGTCATTTATTCTTATTGTATTAATAGCGCATAACGAAGTTGCCTACGCTGCACAACTATTATATTAATTATTAAAAAATATTAGTTTGAATATCGGGTACCACTCTATTTGGAATCTATTTATTTTGTGAATAAAAGTGAAGTGACAGTGACATGACATTACATAAAAATATACATGAATAGAATACATGGGAATAATTAGTTTACAAAACATTAGTTTACATATGTGACAAGGAAGTGACGACAGCCGTACATAATACTTATGCATGATCAGTTGATCATACAATATTTTCATGCGGACTTTGTAAAGTGCTGCGTTACTGAGTGAACCGTGGCCTCCGGACATCGAGTGGGTGGTTCACACGTTAGGCCACCGTTCAGTGAACAAATGTGCTTAATTGAAAGGCGAGAAGCAACAATTTGCCCTTTAAACATGACATTAACAGCAAGGTTATCGCCACAAAGTAAGTTTTTAGCTATAATACTGACTTGATATTCAGACGTCGCGCGTCGGAAGTTAGCAAGTTCAAGTTTAGTGAAATTAGGTTATTTTTCAAATACTCCTACCTAATTTCTAGTTAAAAGTAAAGAAATACGGACTTTTATGAATTGATAATCTATATTATCAATAATCTTTTTTAATATAAGTTGATCCTTTAAGATAATCAAGTTATTCAAATAACTAACTTTTTTTTTGTTGAACAATAAAATTAACCCATCATTGACAAGCTAGCAATGTTGTAGATAATGCCAGAAAAAAGAATGGAGGTAATTAGGTCCAAAAACCCTTAGCGTATTGTTATGAACTACAAAAAGCCACTAAACCAAAATGTTAGTGATTGTAGACGGTACGATTTTAAAGTGTTATTTTAGTGGTTCAAATAAAAATAAAAACTAACAATAGTATTAGATAAGCCCTCCAAAAATGTTCAAAGAAAAAAGTAATGCAGTGTAAACGGTTATCTGGCATCTGTTCATTTATCACAATAGATAGAATATATGTATTGGTACTTAATTTTTAAATCATGGTCTAAAATAGTATGCTAAGTATGCTAGTATGCTAATAGTACACTAATTTTGTGGAATAGATAACAGTTGCTAAATTTTTTAACCAAAATCATCATTGGATTCTAAGAACTAGCACAATAAGATGTTGAAGTCTTTATTTTACGAATAAATAAATACTTCAATGTTAGGACAACCTCTTTTGTATCTATGCCTTGACTGTAAAATTTTTTGTGAAACAAATTGCTTTACAATTTTTTTTGACAAGGTATTGAAAGACATGGTATCAATATTTGCATACTTTTCCTATGTTTAAAAAATACCATATTCATTTTAAATTATTATAATAAACCATTACACAATATTTGAAATATAATTGGCACTTAGAATATTATCTCTTGTTGCTTATGACTGCAATTATTAATGATTTGTGTAATCAAATGTTGATATCATTGTTTAGTCATTAGTCATTAGATGTAATCAGCTGTTCTAGATCATTATCATTATTGTTCATTCACCTCATCATAATAATACCTGTATGATAATAGGTTCATAGATCATTAGGTCATTAATACTATTACATTAAATATGCCAATACAAACCTGCAAAACCCTCATTTAGAATTTTGACACCATACTTGGCAGTACAAAAGACTTAATCAATATTCTAACCTATGTTTTCTGTCTTTGCAGATGCGTGTGTGGAAGTAGGGGTGCCACTAGGCAGCTGGTCGGCTGGAGTAGCATGCTGTCCCAACTGCAGGCACGAACTGAGGGTCTCACTTACCCCAAGTGCTGGCAAATGCACTGGCCCACACACCCCTTCACCGTTCACCTTCCAGCCAGTCTTCTTGCCACAGACCCCAATATATGCCACACCATCAACACCTCTAATACAGTCACCCTACCATGATGAGTTAAAAAGGCTAGCAGACACTCTGAGGGCTTTAAGGCTCTCAGGTTGGTACTATGGCAGCCTGGATTGGCAGGTTAGTATTTTATTATAACGCCATCTATTTAATTTTGTGTGAACTAAGTTCAGGCATTATTACATCTGCATATTTAGGTTTAAAATGTTTACAGATGTAATATGTAGATAGCGCTGTGAAGTTTATCCTATTCTTAAAAATTTCCAATAATAAAGGCAAACTGATTTGTATTGTCATAAGTCAATGAATCTGTAATTTTTTACATATAAAGTTGGAATGGGGTATCAGATGATAGTCGCTCTCATAAAGGTCAAAATAATCCAAATCAATAGGAGAAATACTGGAAACAACATGTGTGATAATGATTATACATCACCACTATGATTCAGAGCTGCAAATCATCACCTAGCTTGCAGTATATAGTGGGGTCTTTCCCTGGAAAAGCATTGTCTTATTCATAAACAGTTATTACATACAATATTACTATCAATTTAAATGAAACTCCTGCATAACTAAACAGGGATAGTCCCAGTTTTGTTTTAATGCCTGTTATTGTAATATTACTAACAGAGACTTCAATCTAATTTATTTGTGTAGGTAATAATAATTTTAGGATGTACTACACAGCGCTATCTAGACCCAAATCTAGCATAGCTTGTAATTTAAGTTCTTGAAAGGGAATAAAAATATGTAGATTTTTGTTATGTTGAAACAAACAAATATTCTGTTTGTGTGTATTCTTGCATACATATTTTTACAGCAGGACTCAAACTCGTGACCTTTGACCTAGCAGTGGATCACCCTACTGCCATACCACAGTTGTAGATCAAATCTGTTAAAAATTATTCAAGAGTTTTATTTTGTTGCCTAAACTGGGTGCTCTTAGTTCAACACTTAAGTTTAAGCTGAGTTTTAATTAATCTCGATTCCTATTGATGAAATACGCGTTTATATTTTCTATCAAGTTTATTTATAATTTTTCTTTACATTACTTACAGGCTGCTAGGATACTCCTGAAGGACGCGAGCGTCGGAGCCTTTATCGTTAGAGACTCCGGAGATAGGAACTTCATATTCTCACTATCAGTGCAGACTGAACGAGGCCCCACTTCAGTGAGGCTACACTACGAAGAAGGATTCTTTAGGTAAACATCTTATTTTGATATACTCTTGTATATTTTTGCGGTAGTGTGGGGCTCGTGGCTAAATGGTAACTAAGTAACATCACTATAAGATCTGTCTTCTCGTAAGATCTCATGACCCATTTGTGTTGGTGAACCTGACCATTCTTAACAAATTGAGAACACGTTAATCTGTCAGTTCCGGTTGCTACACGAACATTATGTGGCAGTTGTTACGGGTAGTTAGAGCCCTGAAAATTCCGACAGCTTGTGGAAGTAAAATGGCTGACTTCACTAAAATATTGTGTTTTGACGCTGCATAGTCAGACTGAAAAACCGACCAGAACTGAGGAAAAGGTTGATTTGCGAAGGCAAGTGGGCTCCGGGTCTGGGTCCACACGCAAAAACCGCGCCAGGACGTGGAGTTGCGGATAACAGCCCGTGAAACCATACCATACCGGATCCGGGTCAAAACTTTGGAAGCAACGAAATCACTGCTAAGACTATGATGTCAATTGATTCAATTTTGAGAATACACACGTCACAACTACATTTGATAATACCTATTGAATGAATGACTAAAACAACACAGGTTGAGGTTATCCCAGTGGCTATTCCGCCGTTGTACTATTACGTCAGTGTTACAAGCGTTACGCCACAAGTTCAGAGTAATTCGGGTGTCGCCTGCTACTGTTGACTCAAACGCCGCGGTTTTCCTCAAACTCTGAATAGCATTAAGTAGGTTTTCGTTACGGTTTTTATAGAAATCCGTTCTGCTTGCCGCTTGACCGGAATCGAAATTATTTCTGCGTTCGCTTTGTTTTCATTTCACAAGTAATGCTAATTTATCAAGGATTTTGTTATTTTTAAACTGATTTTTTAAATAGAGGTGCTCAATTCATCGCAATATTTTATTATTTCCTCAACTTCGCACGTATTAGGCTTTATACGTGCGAAATTGACAAAAAGCAAATGATCCTTTGCACACTTTTTCTTATTAGGCAACTACAATTTTACCAGAAAATAGAACCAATGATTTTTTGATACGAAAAAGTGATCATCCAGGACGGGACATGAACCCGTGACCAGTCCCTTACAGGGGGAATGCTCTAACCCCTGAGCTAC
Source organism: Lithosia quadra (assembly GCA_963576445.1). Taxonomy (NCBI): domain Eukaryota; kingdom Metazoa; phylum Arthropoda; class Insecta; order Lepidoptera; family Erebidae; genus Lithosia; species Lithosia quadra. Next base: position 12,837,775 of record OY754884.1, on the reverse strand, counting down.
CTGGACCCATTTTCCAATCAGAAAATCATTGGAAATAGTTAGCATGCAATTGTTTAAAAAATTTCATAAAATAGAACCAAGTATTAACACAAGTAGCATTCATTACCTTCTTGTTCAATTCTAACATCTCTAAGTACATAAACGATAACATCTGTATTCTTTGTTCCAGGTTAGACTGTGACAGACCTCTGGCGAGGTACATGCCTCGGTTTAGGTGCGTTCTCGAGCTGATATACCACTACACCCGTGCCGGAGAAAGGAACGCCGCCGGCACCGTATGGGTAGACCGCGAGGGCTGTCCACACTCACCTGTTCTTCTCAAGACTCCCCTGAGACAAAGTCCACCATCTCTTCTCCATAGCGCGCGGCTAGCTGTCCACAGGACGCTGGACTCCAACCCTATTTCACCCAAGTTATGGTGCGCGCCCAAACACAGGCTCCTACCTCTACCTTCAACTTTAATAGATTACCTAGGCGAGTATCCTTACTCGATCTAACGCTCACATACCGTGTATAGTAATTATTTATTTAGTTTAATAATCTGAGCGATGCCTAGTGATGATAATAGTTTAATAGAAATATTTGCGGATATACGCTCTTTCTGAATGTAGTCGCATCCTTACGAAGGATGGCGAGTGGTCTGAGCCTATCATGGAGAAAAAATCAATGGGAAATTTCTTTCGTAAGAGTATTTTGACAATTATTGAACCGATATTTAAAAAAAAACTAGAATTTGTTGTCCGTTCAACTAAAGCTATATTGGTAACGTTGTCGGTAGTTTAATGGTTTAGGAGTCGACCTTGCGATTGAGAGGTTTCGGGTTCGAATCTTGGCTGTTACACTACCGACATCCACTCACAACTAACACAAGTACTGAGGGGAATAGGGAAAATACTAGTAATTTCGGTAATTAGTACCTTTATAGAAAGCATTGTATAAAACAATATCTACGGGATGTTTCCTATTGATTTTGTATCCGATAGTTTCCTAAGGAGGACTTGGTGTTTGCATTATCATAATATTATAATCTTATTTGTACAAATTAATATGCAACTTAATATTATCTAGTACGGGATGCTAGAGAGGGCCGGATCCTTAAAATATCGAACTAACAAATTATAATTTATGAGTAAATAGTTGAATTAATAATTATTAATTGTATTAATTTGTAAGTATTGAATATGGGACTCAACTATGGTATTTAGTGAAATGTTTTTGCGCAGATTATTATTTTTTATTAATTGGAATATAACTCAAGACTGATTCCTTGAACTTGAATGTTTTCTTCGTATAAACGCCTGTATACTTTTCTGTTAAATATACGTAACTGGTATTTATCAAACATCCGGTATTAAACGTAGACAGAACACGAAGGGTTATAAGTGTCGTTTTTTGTTGTTCAGTTGAGTATGCTATATAATTATAAATGGGCTCATGTCCTGTCACTTTGGGCATTTATTATTTATATTAATGCCCGGGCATAAACCCATTTACACAGTTTATGCCGAGCCGATTGAGCATTAATCGAGCCGATTGAGTTAATGCCGCATTTATGCCCATAGGGACAGGGCCATAAGCCCATCACTGTACATAATACTATATAATTATATTTTGAAAAGTAATATGTTGCGGAGGGGGAGAAGTCGAAATGTCTATAGCCATCTTACTTTATCAGTTGCACGATGCGCGTGGTCGAGGGTACAAAATTTTCTATTGAAAATTTACGTTCCGTTCTACGTTTCATGTTAGATGTTTGTTATGCATTTCTCGTCTGTGGTATGTAGAACTCTTTCTCACAAATCTGATGTTATACCGTCTAAATCCATTCGAAGATTGAAAGGCAAAAAGGCGGAAGCGGCAACTGGTAAATACATTAGTTACAAAAATTAAATAAGAGGAGACTTATTTAATTTTTGTGACGTTTTGTAAAGTCCGTTTCCAAACGCCGTCCGCTAACTCATGCGTGTCACCCATGTGGGCGCTCACACATCGTGCAAATCGTATGAATTTTTGCACGATTTTTATGCAATTTATCTGTATAAAAATCGCTCGACGAAACACGCTCGCATTCGTGCACTCGCTCAAGACAGCGGATGACCTAAGCATTTTATAGAATAGCGACTTTCTTGGGAACTATCGTTGTTGCTTAGCCTTTCAACTTTCGTATGATTCTCAAAGTAATGTTTGTAACATATTAAACTGTGACGAAAAGTTATACATCTGCCGAACCCTTATCACTGATATTACTATTATAGCTTATTGTTCACTAATGCCTAATCTTGTCCATCGTCTTAAGAAGTCATCACATTATATAATAGAGTTATATTTTATTTATTTATTTCTCGGTTAAGGTATAAGATTTGTTAAAATCTTGCATTATAATTTTAATTCTTCTTTGTTCCTAAAAAGGTTGACTACATAACTGCCTATACGCCACTATATCTGTATCTCACTCCTATAGACCATAGATAAAAAAGTGCCATCGAATTAGACAACCACACTGTGGCTGTACGCTGCCTGATGTGTATCACGCATATGGGTACCCGTATGTGCAAATCGTATTAATTTTTTGAACAAATTCGCTCCGTATTATTTGCACGAAACGGGTGCCCGCATGTATGTCCACGCACTACGCAGCGGACGGCCTTAATCATCTGCGTACTTCGTTTAATGGAAGTTTTGAGGCTGAACATGTACATATTCTTGTTTTTGTTTTCTATTTATTTTCATATGATAAGTATTGAAAATTTTGAATATATAATGACAGTGATCCATATAATGGTTCGGGTATCATAAACTGTTGTTACACCATAATCACATCACATGTGTATTTGGTGTGATGACATCATAAATGTGCATACAGACTGGTCGTACAGGAATGTACTATTCGTAGCAAGTGTGTTGACATGGTAAGAAAAGCTAAAGTTCGAAAAAAATCGGCTTGCTTCGGTTTTGTAAATAGTTCTTTCTATCACACAGTGCTAGTCTACAGCATAAAATCATTTCAGAATTGATAAAACAGTAAGTTATGTACCTATCAACACTGTTGGCCGATGTATGATAGAGAGAAGCTTTAAAAAACCGAAACTAAGCGATCTTACCTAGACTCTTACTTTTCTTTCTGACGGTACCAAATTAGAAGCCGTGTACTACTCGTATACGAACGTTCCGTTGCACGCTTTGTTACATGCTACATAATACCATGTAAACTCGGTCAGTAGGCACTTTAATGTGTTTTGTTTACGCGGAAATAAAAAAAAATTATCCATTACTTTTTTTTAGTTTTCACGTAATAAAAGCACAGGTAGCGTACGGTGGAAGGTTCGGCTAGTGAGGTTCACTAATATATTATAGGTCATATATGTACCTTGGATAATCTCAATTAGTGTAATTTAGGCTTCACATTTTATGTATAAATATGTTTAATAGGTATTTAAATTATCATGGTCACTAACATTAGTATTGGATTAACTGGATCCTATCTGTGATCGATCGAACACATAAAATATCCCGTTAGTTCTATTTACTAATTAATATGTTTTATTAGCAAAATAAATGTATTACTATTTAATTTACTGAACGTTAATGAGCCTCAAAATTATTATAATATATAAATAAAAATGTCTATAGTCTTCGTGTTGAGTATAACCAATTGTTTAATTTGAAAGGGAGTTATTTTTATACAATTTTGTAAAGGAAAAGCACCAATTAAATAAGTGTGACATAATAGAAAATATTTGTGTTTAAACATTTGTAGACTATGTATTGAAAGAACTGCAAATAATTTATATAGAAAAAACAAAATATACATTCTGCCTATAATATGGTATTTCATTTCTGATAATTCATGGCGGAGAACAGTAAAAGAACAAACATTTAATGAGGCCGTTAAGTTGATGGCCACCATTATGGCACTGTCGGTGTATGTAATGGGGACCCCCTTCCTGGGACTTTACCTTTAGCTTACCATCAGGTGAGGTGAAGTCGTATTGATGTGACCGATATAAAAAAAGCACCCCTATTTCTTCTTGAGGACGTCGTACAAGGTTCAAACGCGTCCGTAGCTTAATGGTTAAAGAGTCTACTTACGATGAAGAGATCCCAGGTTCGAATCCTGTTCATTACACTACTACATGGCAGGACGTGCCGATAGTAAAAAAGTGATCAATTGTCAGCAATAGGCTCGCCCTCTGTTACACATTAGTAGGTACTAAAACTTAGTGTGCGTAATGTGGGTTGTTAATACCTACTGCTTTAGATGTACAATGTCAGAACCAAGTGTTTCACTTGTTCTCCACAGTAGTTAGGTATTACATACATTCTATACGAAACGGCGTTCGGTTTTAGTCGGTTCGAGACCGACAACATAACTATCGCCGAAAAGGCATTCTCTTTGAACTGAGCTACTTGGACCCGTCCTGTATATTAGAATAATAGTGTATATTATTCGAATAGTAAGTCAGCTTAGTCAGCCCCACAATATAAAAATCGGAACTGGGAGGTCGGCAACGGCAAGTCTGGAAACTGGGCGGTGAATGTGTGAGCTGCCTTTCACGTACTTACCTATAATAAAATAAACCACAACAGAAATGAGTATTTATGGAGTGATTTAAAACGACACGGTGCGTAATAGGAACCCTAGAATTAGATGCATGTAATGGATTGAACTCGGTTTTTTTATTCTGACCAAGAGTTAAAATTGCCATGTATTTTATACTGTGATTATGGTAGATCCATTAATTTCGATGAAGACAGGATCAAATGGGACAGCAAAAAATCAGATACCTACTACATTAAAACAAAGGTGTCAATGCATTTTGGAACATTTAGAACCCCTTATTTTTGGTCATTTTGACCCATAAACGGCCAAGCCGCCGGTTAATTTTATATATTATTTTGGCAACACTGCTGAGACAGGGAGCCTGAGGGAGCGGAGCGGGCGGAACGGGAACAAAACGGAAAACGAATTCCGCCAATTCCGGGTTATTTGTTTATTGATTAACTTGTTTAAGTCTCGTAATAAATTAAGACAATGTAATAAGTATTGTGTACTTACGCCATGTCAGCTAATGGGAACGGTGGTGAATATGCGCCGCTGAAGCAAATTCTCTCCGATTCGGAGTCCGATGACGAACTGAAGCTCGAAGATGCTCACATCAAAACTACCGATAGCTGTAATAACCTAGACTTCAATAGCGGTCTTCAGTCATCTAAAAACTACAGCATAAGCGATATGGACGAGTTTAACACTAACGTAAATACTGTTGAAAGCACCATGGATAATGTCAGCTTTCTACAGTCGGATATATCGAATAAGATGTCCTTCCCTCGCCGGTGCGCCTTTATTGCCTCAATACTCTTGTGCGTATTCACCGTAGTGATATTTCTATGGGGTATTCCATGCTCGGACGTCGGCAGCTGCGCTAGTGAGTTTTTCGATAGGACAATGAACTGGGAACATCCTTACAATGAAATGGAGCTATCGGGCGCTGTTCAAGTTGTTGATGGAGCTTTACCAAATACAAAAAACTTGATATTCATATACAGAGGCAATCATATGCGACAGCAAACTGCAACCAGTTACGATAACATAAATGGTGTTATTTTGATAGTTGGGAATACTGGCAAGGTGGGTTGGTTTACGAAGGAGAGTAGAATACCAACGGAAATTAATTGTCACCTTCTTGATGTTAATAGGGATAAACAAAAAGATTGCATAGTATCTGGTACAGATGGGCTACTAGCTGCCTTAGATTCGATTTCAGGAACTTATTATTGGCACATCCATAAACAAGGCAAAGTCTTCAATATTGCTCTAATTGACTTTCCTGTGCTAATAAAGGATATGAATGATGATAAAGTGAGTGAACTTCTGACAGTTGCCACTGTGTACCCCAGTACACATCACAACACATTGATAATGGTTTCTGGTGCAACAGGAAATATCATGGCAGACCCTATACCAATAGAAGATTGCTTATCAGTAGAACAGCTCTCTGTGTCAGATACAATCACATACATCTGTAAAAATGAAGTAACTAAAGCTGTGAGAAGCATTTCTTACTCAGTGTTAAAAAAATTGTTGAAAAGGGAACAGCCAAGTCCTCATATTCAGTCTACACCAACACCAAAGAAAGTCAACAACAGTATGAAGAAAAATCCTGAAAGAACTAGAGAGACGTTTGTGAATGGACGTGGAAAATTAGAAGTAGTCAATGTGGGTGAATGCCCTAAAACTTGCAGGGTATATCTGACATTAATGTTGGAGAAAAACGGTACAACTAACGTTTCCTGGGAGTACACCGGTTACAATGTTTATGCAATGAGGCCTAGTTCATTCGCCTTTGCAAATTCTATACGAGGGTTTGTATTAAAATTATGACAGTGGAATAGTGCACACCTGGCTAAGGGTGCACAGAAGATTGATGAAATCAAATATAATATTCAAAATGAAAGTCCAAAGAATTTGAATGATATGTTCTACCGTTCCAACATTGATGTGGCTTCTATTTCAGCGTTCATAAAATATCCCAACTTTACAGTACATGATATTTCTGAGAGAATAGTTCTGGTAGTATTTGACAAGCAAATGGGTTATAGCATAAATATCAGTCAGACGGACATGGTTCAAATATGTGTTAGAGGCCCTATTGAGAGTCAAACGCCAGTGCCACAGTGTCAACCTGATTTAGATTATCAAGAAAAATCCATGACAATTGCCGACTTGGATGGAGATTCGTCGCATGAAGTAATATCATATTACAGCACATTTGTTGCACCGGAGCAGTACTCAGCTAAAAATCCTAGTCTTGATAATTGGAAGTTGACATCTCTGGTTAGAGTGATACGTTTAGAGTCACAATTACCAAATCTGTTTACCAACGTCTAAACTAAATTATTATAATCTCAGCTTTACTTGTACTCTGCTATTGTGGTTTAAATTTGCCAAATTTTAAGCCTATTTGCTGTAGTTAGCTTGTTAACAGCATAAGATATCTAGTCATTGTAATGTAATTGTCATTTTGTCAGAGTATTTGACAAAAAATAATTCTTTGACAAAATGGGAAGTAATCATAATCATTAATGTATTTAAATCATATACGCATGTAGTTGTAAAATCGTTTTTGCCTGGAGTGTTCAATGTTTAATATACTATTTATTATAAAAAATAAAACATGTAACTTATATAATGAATGTATAACATAAGGCAATGCTATAAGGAGTCCTTTTTTAGATTTAAATGTAGGCAGTATTATAAGTGTATGTGTACCAAATAGATCTTTTGTGATTTTATCTCATAGGTATTTTGTTAAATGGAAGCCCCTATTGGTAAAGTGTGTTCTGAAAGTGAAGCTGGTAAAAATAATTCTGGACGGGGATAAATATCTCATTGTATACTTATCCTTCATTTACAGATTTACAGCAAAAAACAAGTTTTGTACTGCTGCCTAACACTCCGTGAGAGAGAGAGAGACAGAGAATGTGTATAGCTCCATCTCTCTCACTGAGTTCAACTGCATCATATTTGAATTGCTATAAGAGTGTCATAGTAAGACTCCTCAACTTGTGAAATAAAATTCTGTAACAAAAATTATTCTAATAGCTTTTTAAATGATTTTGTATAATAAAGATTTGTATACTAAAATTTTTGTACAAAACTGGTTATATGCTTGTATGAGTGTGAAAACCAACTACAAACATTATAAAATGTAGAATACAAGTAATATAACTTGGTGTAATTGAGTTAACTTAATAAGATAACATCACTTTGTATTTCATGTCTGTTTGCATTGAGGAGCCATCCGATTTAAAAGATTGACTCAATAATATTTATGTATTTTAAACTTTAATTGACATTATTATAATCTTTCTGATATATTGAGCTTTATTAGCTGTTTTATATTGAGAACACGATATTAAATTATATTTCGAAAATAATAAGCGAAAATAATGAATTTATAAAGATAAGTTTCTCAAAATTTGTAGGAATCATCAATTTGGCAGCCATTTGTATGTAATGAACACATTGCGATACGATACCTGTATGACAGGAACAGTTTGGTCTCTGGTAACGGCACAATGATTATTTTTGTTGTATAAAGTATAATTCTAGATTATTTAATTTATACGAAATACGCGGTGTAAGTGCCTTAAGATGGGGGCTGTGGGTTGGTTCTGTTGCGTCGGTTAGTGTTAAATTGAATAAATCTTTTAAATTATTTGCAGTCTTTGAAATTATCCTTAGTTAACCTTATTTCTTTCATAACAATTTTTTAGTAGGTAGGTCTGAAAAAGTGCCCAGATGATGGCAATAGGCTCACCTCCCTTAATGATCGGAAACACAGTGGACGAAATTTGGGTATCCTACCCAGTAGAGGAAAATGGAGTCAGTCATAACTTTAATTAGATCTAGTTGGAATGACTGCATTTTATCTGTATTGAGAATACATCCAAAATGCGCCTAATTCAAAAGTGAATTTGATTTCATTAATAAAGAATGATTAATGAGTAGATTATGTATTTTTACATACATACATACATAAACTCACGCCTATATCCCCGAAGGGGTAGGCAGAGGTGCTAGCATCCACATTTCGCCAGTTTGTGTTAGGTCCCAATGTAAAAGGTGGCGAGCCTATTGCCATTAACCGGGCACTTATAAATCTGCGATAAATACACACAACTTCGAAAAACATCGAAGAGTCATTGGTGTGTGCCATGGTGAACCTGGGATCGAACCCGAGACCTCGTCTCAGCAGTCCATTACCCAGACCACTAGGCTACCGCGGTCCTATTTTTACAATAAAACAAATTTTATTTTTAAAAGCTTTTATTTCAATACAAAAAATCATACAACAGCTAATTGGTCTCTTTAGCTAACAAACTTAAAAATAGTGATTTCTCTTAACAATAATATCACTTAGGTACGTAGGAATTTGTTCATTCACTATCTATCCATTATTATAGGTATCACAACGTTACCTAACGCGTATAAAACAGACCTATGGTCAATAACAAACGATAACAATAGATAATTTTTGGTTGTGTCAACGTTACGGCTGCAAGCCTAAACTTAGCTCGCCTTAATTTTATTCAAATGTCATGTAGATTATAATTGTCATCGTTGCAAATCGTCTAATTTTTCCACCTATCGTGGTCAATTTTATGGCTACGGATTTTCTCCAAGCCCTAGGTTACAATAGTCGAAGTCTATTCAGGTCGGTGTTACTTGAGAACTCCTTGTGAACCAGATTCTTCAGAAAATTGTAATAATATCGTATCTGCATTTTGTAAATATATATTTATTCATCAAAGTTGACACGTTTTGTAAGTCGAGCAACAATGGTCGTTTCGCAGTCCAAAATGCAAGAATTAACAAATAGGTAAGTAGGTACTTAATTTCCTATTCAGTACAACATGAATATACTATCAGATAATGATTTCATTTATAAATCTATATAGGGTCGCTGCTGATCTGACGGAAAATGCGTCGAGCGTATTAATAAATGCATTAACATATGTTCAGTTGAGTGTGACTAGTGTGTATGATAGCATGTTTTATTTACTTGTCCGCTATGGCGTTACGCGACTGAAGATACGCAGTAGATTTGTGTCGAGAGTCGCTATACATCTCGCCTTCTTCCGGGGGCAAGACTGGGATACTGTGGTGCCCAAACCCAAGGTAGCTTCGAAACCGGAGAAAGATCGAGATCAGCCGGAGTGCGAGGGAAGTGCCTTATGGGACCACCTTCATAGCGGCCCCCGCTTCGCACACAAAAAAAAAACAAATAAAAAGGGCTGGACAAGAAGTGGGTAATAAAACATTCAAAGTTGCGCACTCAACCTAGGATCTGTTACTGCCTCGTACTGACTACGTCCGCTCCATCTTCCATTAGATCAGCGACGGCCGTTACATTGAGTAAATTAATAGCAAAAGCTGCAACAAGAAATACAGATGTCAAAATATTATGACATTCCTTCCGTAGGGATATATTCGTAGATAAACATAGCTGTATTCTACGATGCAATAGCTTTTTCGGGAAGAAGAGTACTCTGTCTAGCTTTGCTTATATCTTTTTAGAGTAGTTAAAACCGAAGTTTAGTTGAATATTTTATTAACACAAAAGGTTTTATCTACTCTATAAAGATACCAAACTATCAGCAGAATCAGCATGGAGCGTCCGGAGACATATCTCTTCCTTAAGTCTTCAACTGATGAAATCACAGGAAAAAGTAGAGAGGTGACGTTTTAGTCACGTGACAACTTTTTTTCTATGATTTTATTGGCCGAGAGAAATGAGGAGATATGTCTATAGACACCATACTGACGCTGTGCGAAAAAGAGGACGCTCTACAAAACCAACGCAAGCCGATCTTAGCCGGAATATCACTCTTCTTCCCTATGTGAAAATCAAAAACTGTGGTTTTTTTTATTATAATTTATCATTAAAATTTAATACTGGCACCTAGTGCAAGATAGCAAATAATTAATACTAACATTATTTAATGAGTTCGACTTATAATATAAAAATCTTATAAGCAGTGACAGAAATTGTATACCTATCAATAATGAGAGTTATTTAGCCTAGCTCATGCAAAAAACAAAGAAAAACGTTGCTAAGTATAATATTTAGAATATTTTTTGTATGAGCTAAGCTATACATACTTATTTTTTTTATATTCACAGGCCATCTAATCAAGCCAAAAATGTGGACAAAATGTCTGCGTGGAGAGATTGTAATTGGAAGCTATCATGACGCAAAGGTCGACTGATCAACCAATGAAACGAGTCCATGCGCCCGGCATTGGTTCCGTATAATCTAAGTATCGTCAAAGACCCAAAAATACTTAACAGCGCATCTAAAATACATTGTCAAGATTTTTGGCGCGACCTAAATGGGCTACCTTCACCTATGAATAGCAGCACCAATGTCTTGAGGGCGTACTCCTTAGTTCCTATCTACTAGGAGAGTAGTGGCTGAATGAGGAAAGGAATGAATCTGTTTAAAATGGTTAATAAATATTGACATTTTTACAAGTTTCAATATCGTTAACGTTTTGGACAACACTAAAATGCCGTATACTAAAATGGTTCCCAAATATATTACTAAATATTGTTTTTGAAGATTGTTGAGCTGCCAGATTTGTAATATTTCAACACATAGAATAGAGTATACAGTATCTCATATTAGAAATGTTTGTAGGCAACAGTAATCGCTATCAAACAGGGTATCACCTCGAAAGTACTAAATAAGAAAAGCGGGAACTTATGTAATATATTTTAAATTTTTTAAATTACCCCTAGTATATTACATAGGGCTCCGTTAAACCAATCTCTATCGTAATTCCGGGTCCCTGTATAGCGCTAACAGCCTTTCAACCGTCAACCATTTCAGCGTTCGGATTTGCAGAGGCAAAAGCCAATGACTGCTAACTGGACATGCTGTTTAGAAAAAAAAAATTGTGTTCCTAGGTAAGGTGGGAATTAAGTTTGAATTTCGAATTTGAAACGAGACGCAGAAATTGGATGAGTTAATTAATTTCGACACTTAACATCGATTTTGCGCATATCGCGAATATTTTATAATAATAAATATTCTATGACATAAGAAAGTAAGCATAGTTAACTAGCTGGTAGCCGCATTCTAGAACCCACAACGGTTCTACAATGCGGATAAACATACTCAGATACTTGTTTTGTGAAACATATTATATATAGAAACTTCAAGACTAATGCAAATATACATATTCATGAACATAAATATTTGTAATGCCAACTGTATGAAAAGTGGCGTGATGCTTGTCAAGTTCCGTACAGCCAGTCCTAGATAGAAGTCATTGGCGAAAGTGATAGAATTATTATTTAATAAAATCATTCCGTCTAGGTAATGATCCCTGTGTCGCTAGGGACTTTACAAACATAAAATACATGGACATAAAGAACACCCAGACTCGGAACATTAAGCCTTGTACGAACTAAACGTTCCGATGTACGCATAGTTACATGTACATTGGTACGATAGCCTATACACCAATATTTTATAGTCGTTTTGGAGCGAAAAGTTTTGAGCACAGATTCGATAACTGGAACCTCTGGAAGTGTTTATTTCAAAAACAAAAAATATTTTTTTATACGAATACGAAACTTTATCACATTTGCGCAAAACAAATGCGAACTCGTAGTAACTCCTTTAAATTTAACGTAATACGCTTTACTACACTTTACGCAAAGATTTTCATTCACAAATTGATGCATTTGGCAAACAAAGACGTGCCGCGCTGAATTATCCAATCACAGCGCGTCCCGGGCGCGGCGAGACCGACACGTCGCTCAAGGACATGCGTTACCAAGCAACCACCAACCACCTTCCCCGCGCGGCTGCGCCAGCGCCACCCGCTCTCTCTTTCTCCTATCTCTTTAGTACGGCAGTGACTCTCGCGCGTAAACATGTACCTAATTTCGTTCGTGCAAAAATGAGTCGCCATTACGAATTTACTAACGGAGAGTACTTAGCAATGATGCAGCTTTATGCCATTACAATCTTGAAGAGGTCAGGCGATTGTATTCCTGGCCGGAAGACTTGGATAGGTTACGGCTACGAGGGATTGCCAATCCCCAAGTTCCGTCAACACCGGCCATCTTGGTTGGTACCCAACGCTTACTAGACCACGGACAGTTTCGAACACCGCGGTACACGCACAAGGTCATCGAGTACTTCGAGCAAGTTCCCCGACGAAGTACTAGTAGGTATGGTAGCACCATTGTTCAACGTATGCCAATACTTCGTTTGGCAGACATTGGGCTCATGCGATTTACGAGAATGATGGCCCAGCAAAAGGATCACCATGTGTCAGTGGTCAGTGGTTTGGTTGGTGAGAAACAGTGAGAAGTGAAATAGTGAGAAGTGACAGAGACATTTAATAAGTTAAAGACAATACCTAACATGAAACGTACCCTCTTACGTAGGTATCAAACGTGTTGGTGGACTGCATTTCGAGCAGTTGCTTCGTACAGGGAAGTGTAAATAAACTGTTAATTAGGTACGTAAGACGTAATTTATTCTTTGTAAATAGCTGCAATTTTTGAAATACACGTGAATACCTACTCGCAGTTTGTTATTGTTGTGTTTCATTTTATTACTACGTCATAAAGTTTAATAATATCCTAATTAAAGTATTTCCGACGTTCCTAAGCCCGTATGAAGTAATGAAGTATGAAGGAGAACTGCAGGAGTAGTTTATTTCATATTGTTTTTGCGCGCGTGTGGTCAGTGATCCTTACAGCTGTTCATGCGGTCACGTGCTGCGCCGCCGCGCGCCGCTGCGGGCCGAGCGGCTCGTTGCGGCGCGTCGCTTCAAATTCAAAATTGCCGCGCAGACAAGAACAAGCCAATTCATTGACAATTTTGAATGAATAAAAGCGTTTATTCATTCAAAATTGTCAATGAATTCTTCAGAGCGCTAATAATGTTCATACTCGAACGCGTAAAAAAAATTACAGAAAGTCAACTTTTTTATTATAACCGGTACAGCAATTTAGACATCTCAAAACCATACCATATATTATTCCGAGTAACCCCCTTTCGGGTCCAAAACGACTATAAAATCATGGTGTATACAGGGTGAATTTTTCAAAAGGGCTTGGATGGCCAAATCCGAAACTATAAGGAATAGCGAAAAATGCTCAAAGGAGTTACGAGCCCGATTTTGATGAAACTTAAAACCTCATCATTAGATTTTTGAAAAACCAAATATCCTAGCTAGGAATCGAACCTGTTGATTTAGAAAAAAAAACACCCTATATTATTTCACCATACGATAGTGTTGCTATTAAGGTTCTTATTCTGGGAAGTAATGACATACCGCAAACTAAAAGAAAGAGCTCATCTTTAACAAAATACATTTTATTTTTCTTACATTAACTGATTAATTGTTCAAAATGTAGACTATTGTTTTCAATACATAGCTGGATTTGAGACCTCAAGGATCGTACTGCATTCAATATTACAATGTTTTGATTCCGTTTAGAATATTCTCCAAAGAACGTTTTAAGTCATCTGTATCTCTTTATCATATTATGTGTCTTTGTAAATTTCGTTTTTGACATACCCCCAGAGAAAGTAATCTAAGGGAGTAAGATCCACGGATCTCGCTGGCCAAGGCACAGGACCATGCCTTGCAACAAAATTATCGTCAAACTGCTGAATCAAAATCTTTTTTACGGCTATTATGGGCTGGAGCTCCATCTTGTTTTAAAAAAAACATCAATCATTATAATCATTCTGAGTATAATTTAAATCGCGGAATAGTTACGATCTTTTCTGGGATTTCGAACGAAACAAATAATGAAATGTTACAAATGAAATGAAATGAAACATGAATTTTATTAAATTCCAAATTTTCCTTAAATTTGCCGTATATCATTACTTCGCAGAATTTGTTCCTTAACAGCGACACTATCATATGGTGTAATAATAAAGGGTGTGTTTTTTTTTCAAAATCAACGGGTTCGATTCTCAGCTAGGTTTATTGGTTTTTCAAAAATCTAATGATGGGGTTTTAAGTTTCATCAAAATCGGGCTCGTGACTCCTTTGACCATTTTTCGCTATTCCTTATAGTTTCGGATTTGGCCATCCAATCCCTTTTGAAAAATTCACCCTGTATATACTAGGCGTACGCATATATCCTTGTACGGGTATATTACTGTACGCGTACATTCCTGTACGCGTATATTACTGTACGCGTATTGAACATACTTTGGTTACACGTACATTGGAACGCTTAGTCGATACAAGGCTTTAGCGATCACAGAAATATATGTACTGTACGGGAATCGAATTCATTATAGAATCGATCGAAGTGACAAAGGCCGAGTATTCTTGGAAGGTAAGTCCACCAAAAAGAGCTAAAGTGGGGCTTCTAACTATTATATAATACTTGGTTTGTCGCGTACACAGGCCCTGGTATGACGTTGGCTGTATGTTCAAAGGCATTCCCGACCGAAGCAAGTTGGTCAGTGGGATTGTCGCTTTTCGGGGCCCCGATGGATTGTGTTGCGAAATTTTGATCTAGGTTACAATACTTTTGTACGGAACCCTAATACTAACCCGAAGGGGCCATTTCGAAGCTGGGAATGGCCCTGGGTCGATAGAGGTACGAGGGAAATGTCTTTTTGGGTCATCTTACACCCCTATTTCTAGCCGCGGGAGTGGTTATCGTGCGGATTTTTGCACAAAAATAAAAACCCTAATACTTTTTCTAAAATAAAAGTAGCCTCAGTTATGCCAAACAACATCTGACAGTGAAAATTGATATATTCAATCAATGAATCAATCATTCATTTATTTATTTGCTAATTTTACAGAGTATGGTGTTAAAAACATATTCCGCAACAAGGCGTACAAATTTGTCTGGTGTGATTTTCATTTTACATTATAATTTAATTATTAAGCTACTTAAAATATACATACTGATTTTATTTTATAGTCATTTTGAACCAGAAAGAGAGTTACTAGGCATGATATAATGATACCATTTTGCAATGTCCAAATTGCTGTACTAGTTATATTTAGCTCCAAAACGATTATAAAATCAGCGTGTATTTATTTTAAAAGTCGGTTATGTATAGCTTTATGTGGTTTTATGTACCCACGATTGGTTGATTGGCGTCCCTCTCAAGAGAGACTTAAAAACTCGTTCTGCATAGCTAAGGTAAATTGTCGAGATTTTTGCCCATAACTAATAACGATATTACGTGAAAGGTGATGAAGGTGTATGGATCCCTATGATTTTCGGAGCCCAGGGCAACCTCATTTACTGATTGACGGACGAGCCTCTGGCGCTGACTTTCCTCTTGGGGGAGTTAAACTCGTGAGGAACCCGTAAAAGCTAAGATAAGCCAAATATTCATTTAAAAAGTATAGACAGATGTAAGAAAAAAACATATCAAATATCATATTGTAGTGTAATTGCGAAAGCTTTAGACTTGCAATAAGAATGATGAAATGCTTAGCATTCTTCTAAAATTGTATTACAAATAGGCTCACATCTATATCCTACTAGCAAGGACTCAATTTCACAATCTTCTTACACAAATTCCAAGTTTTAGCCATTACTTATAAAAATATATCCAACTATATATATATATGTATTCATATCTATTATATCTTCCTATACAGCCTCGACGGGTTTTAGCCATTACGCTTTCATATAAAAATATGTTTACATACATAATGTATTCATAGCTATATATTGTCTACATAATGTACCTATATATATACCGTTGTTACTTCGAGGTCTTGGTAAACAGTACTTGATACCAATCCTCGAGGGGTAGGATGCTATGGGACCACAATTTTCTGCGAGACGGCGGCGTCATCGACCACACTGTAGTCTACGACCTCCACCATGTTGATGGCTGCGAGCTGTTCCGCTATACTGTAGCCGTCATCGTCAATGAGCTCTACTGTAACCTCGTCGTAGTCCCGAGCGCTGGAAAATTAGTACATTTATTATAAAAATTGCATGCCAATAGGCACGGCTTCGTGAATAAGAATGATGAATTTTTCGGATCTTGGAATCTAAGGCGACAGCCTCGGATGCGACTGGGACTAACGCAAGGATGATGATGATGAACCATACAGGGTGAATATTTCAACTGTAAATTTGTTAAAAATAAGATCTGTCTTTAAGTTTGTCGACTATAAAATCAGTCTGTATACAGGATCATCATTCTCTGAACCTTTATCCCAATTCAGTTGGGGTCGACTAACTGTGATGCGGCTGAACTTCGATATTTTCCGTGGAGCGACTGCCATCTGACCTCCACAACCAATGGTCATTATGACCAATGGCGATATCGAAGTTCCGAGTTAGACTGGTTGGACTTTTGTGGGCTCCAACTACCCGTAACGACTGCCATAGATGTTTGTATGGCAACCGGGACCGACGGCTTAACGTGCTCCCCGAGGCACTAATAAACCTGCGATAAATACACACATAACTTCGAAAAGCATCGAAAAGTCATTGGTGTGTGCCATGGTGAATCTGGGATCGAACCCGAGACTCAGCAGTCCGTTACCCAAAGCCATAGGCTTGGTCCGCGCCCAGTGCTGCGAGAAGTGTCGCTATATACAGTGAGTGAGTGATACGTACATAACATGCGCGTCGAGCGTCTTGTCCTGCACCATATCGGCGAGCGCGCGCTTGGCCTGCGCCCACTGCTGCGAGTGACGTGAGCGCGCGCGTACCCCGGCCAGCACACAGCGTACGGCCTGCGTGGGCAGTGACGCGTAGCGCGGCTCCAGGACCCGCAGCTGGTCCTCCTTCACCCACATAACGGTGCCGTAGTCTACGTACATGACCTGCCATCAAACAATATAAAGTTTTTGATTAAAAAAAAAACAGCGACCGCTTCCCATCAGGTGGGCCGTGTGCTTGTCTGCCACCTAAGTGGTATATAAAAAAAAATCGTGACTTCAAAATCGCAAGTTTTAGGAAAATAAATTTGACTGTTTCTGTTAAGCAATAACATAACATAACATAAACTCACGCCTATATCCCCGAAGGAGTAGGCAGAGGTGCTAGCACACACATTTCGCCAGTTTATGTTTAGGTCCCAATGTAATAGGTGGCGAGCCTATTGCCATTAACCGGGCACTTATAAACCTGCCATAAATACACACATAACTTCGAAAAGCATCGAAAAGTCATTGGTGTGTGCCATGGTGAACCTGGGATCGAACCCGAGACCTCATCTCAGCAGTCCATTACCCAGACCACTAGGCTACCGCGGCAATAATCCGCTCTATCACCCACACCCTGTTGGACCAACACTTGTGAAACACCCTGTATATATAATTTGAACAATGTATTACCTCAACGCTCTGGTCCGCTCGTGTGATGGTCATAACCCTGGCGCGATACCAGTTCTCGTCTGGGGGGTACAAGGCCGCTACCAACTCTCCCAGAGCAGGCGTTATCTACACAAATAGAAAAAAACCTGTAAGCGTTTTATGAAATAAATAAATACTTATTTATTTTTATACTTTGAGATAATAAACATTATATATCGACCTCTGTGGCGCAATGGGTCTAAAATGCGTCAAATAAAGTCAGTGTCACGGATTCGAGTCCCGCTCAGTGTAATATTTGTATGCATGAATATGTCTATTAGCTCGGTTTGGGTATTTCTATGTATAATATGTATGGAACACCTGAGAAAAACGTATTTAGCTATCCTACTACCCACCATAACCACTAGTTAAGCCAAGCTTACATTAAGTCTAGTTAGACAATTTAGTACAATTTAGACAAGTTAGTTTAGTACAATTTGCAAAGTGTAGTCCTTTAATAATTAAGTGTTCCTGTATGTAAATTTTGTATGAGCTACAATGCTTGCAGAATATAGGTATGTGTTTATTACGTTGTGCTGCTTAGGTTAATTTACTAGTATTGTGCATAAATGTTATTGTTATGTTATAATAAAGATATTTAAAACTAAAACATTAAGTCTAGTTGTGTAGAATCCCATAGAGTAAATGCAATTTTGAAGAATACATCTTTATAATAATAATAATTTATGATTTACCGTAAGCGGCTTATACGCGACCCTCGTTGCGGGGCTGTTCATGTCTTGAACGAGCGCAGTCAGCGTAGTCGGCGGCAGAACCAAGCCGAAGCGTGGAGGGGGTTCCTCTGCGAATACAATAAGAAATAAAGCTTATCATGCATACATAGGGCAAATTTTATGAGGTGTTTTAATTAGTTGTAGCTAGTTTCATTATGCTTACTTTGGGTCTAGAAAGATCTGTGTAGAAAAAAAAAAAACTTATTCCTAAATTTTAGTGACTAATTAGGTTTAACTTATATTGGCTTTTAGGGCTTAAAAGCTATAAAAATATTGCAAAACAGAATAATACAATTAGTGATACTTGATCAAATTATAATTTCAAAAATATTTTTTTGAAACTTTTAGTCAATTTTGTTGTGCGGGGCAAAGGCACTTCTCAAATATATTTTTATGAAAATATAACTATGATGTACCTATCTAAGAAGCGATTACAGCTCGAGAAGGGAAGTATGGGCACGTGGATACAGTCAATATACAGGGTGAATTTTTCAACTGTGCTTGGATAGTCAAATCAAAAATTACGAGGTATGTCAAAAAATATTTAAAGGCGTCTCGGGCACCTAAAAACCACCCTATATTACCACACCATTCGATAGTGTACTGCCAATAGGAAATGAATTCTGGGAAGAATTAACATACGGCGAACTTAAGGAACGATCTCATTTGGAGTCTTCATCAGAATTCATCCTGTATATTACAATCTGGTGCCGAAACATTGGTTTGTTTGCACATTAATCTCATCAATATTATTGACACGATCGCGATACATATTGTCTGTGTATACGCGCCCTATGACTGCTACCATCTCCTACTTTTTTTTCTGTGCGGAAATCCTCATGGATACCGCGGCCAGCGAGGCAGGTTATGTCGGACTGTTACTGACTAAAACCGCACGCCGTCTAGGGTCTTCTGACGCCAGGGTATAAGGTGGCCCGTAGAGCATTTCCCTCGCACCCCGGTTTGACCCGGGCCATCTCCGGATTCGAGATGGCCCTCATGGCCCCCCTTGGGTTTGGGAACCCCAGTGTTCCCGTCATGCCCCCGTACAATCTCCTACCTATCTCTTTCTCATTGAGGAAGTGCACGTAGACCCGGTCGTAGTGACACACGTAGGTGACAGTCACTTTGTGCCAAGTGCCCGGCGCCGGTAGCGGCACTGACTTGCATTTACCGACCACTTCTACTCGATCTCTTGTCCAGCCATCTGTGAATATGAAAAAATTTAGTAAATTGTGTATTAATGAAAGAAATTCATTCTCATTTATAAAAAGCATTTACAATAAATATAATATCAAAGGAAGTATCGGTGTGTTGTGTGTAAGTAAGGAAAGTGGTGTGGCTAAACTATCACATACTGAGCAATGAGAAACTCAGCCCCGCTTCGCTTTATAGGAGTGTTTTTTTATTCAAACCATTGTAATTCACACATAATATAGCATAATGTCCATCGAGGATAACATACTCTTCAAATGGTGAAAGAATTTTTGCAATAAGTGTAGTAGTTTCGAAGATTACCCTTAACATAAAAATTATATGTATAATAAGTATGTAATTACAAAAAAAAAGTATATAAGTATGTTTATCAGCATTCTAGAACCCATAACACAAGCTAGTGAAACTAAGCTTACTTTGGGTCTAGGGAGCGATGTGTAGAATGTCGTAGAGTATTTATTTATTATTATAAAAATTAAAAAAAAAAACAATTTGAGTGTAGATTATGAAGCACATTGATACATTCAGAGGTATGAAGATACGAAGTACGAAGGGGCGTGCTCTGGGCAGCATTATAAAGTCTTGGTTGCCATACGAAAATCTGTGGCATTTTTTAAGGATTGCTCTTAAAAGATCCACAACCTAGTCTGGCAACAGAACTTCGATATCACAAACGGGTTGTGAAGAACGAAAACCGACCCTAACCAAATCGGGCAAGAACATTCACAGACATTAAAACATAAATCCTTTTTGGGGTAGTCGTGTGAAACGTACTCACCAGGATGTTTGAGTATGTGTTTCTTGGTGCACCTGTTTCCTTTAAAACACGTTTTCTCCGGACCTCCTTTATAGTGTTTGCAGATGTCCGCGTCGTCACGGCTGCGGTAACCCTGGATGCACGAAGAAAATGACAAATCATGAAGAGGCTGTTGAAGTAAATTAGGGTTCAATACACGGCTTTTAACATCAAGAGAAAGTGCCCCAAAGCTGCCGCTTGTGTGAATATTACAATTATTAATAGCTTTTGGCCGTGGCTTCGCACGCTTGCAATTCTGTTCTCATGCCCAAAGGAAGGTGTTTTATACCAGTTCCAGGTTTTGAAGAGCGTTCTCTCTCTACTACACACACATACGCCCACCTACAGACGTACACACTCGCATGCACGCGCAAGCACACGCACACACAAGCAGGCTCGCACGCATACACACTAACGCACGCTCACACGCATACACACACCCATGCCACCACACTCACACATACATAAACACACACACACACACACACACGCACGCACGCACGTACGCCACCATACTCACACACACACACACATCCATCATCATCCCGGTGCATCCCGTGCTTGCACTTGAGTCCGGAATCCGCGTTATACTATATATTATCTTAGCTTTTACGGACAACTGCCGTATGCCGTATAAGAATAATGCCAGAGTCTCGTCCGTCTATTAATAGGTGCACCCGGCTTGAAGCCCATACACCCCGTTATTCAGCAGACCCACCGCAGCAAATTCCACTCCGTGACACAAAGCACCTGCTTGTATGTATATAATGTGATAGACGGACAGCTGACATACCGTGACCGCTTCTACCGGGTCTTCGTACTCGGGGTACTCCGCCAGTTCGTGATCGCTGTCTGAGGGGGGCGGGGGAGCGGAACGTCCACGAGCGTGCTGCGGCTCTGGCGAGACTGATTGCTTATCAACTGTTGAAAAAAAACAATATAATTTCCAATATTTCGGCAACTTGTTTCATAGTATACAGGGTGAATTTCCATAGTATATAAAGGTGAATTTTTCATATGCGCGTGGATGGAATTTGAGTATCGAGCCCGATTTAGGCCAAAATCGGGCCTGGAAAATCAATATTTCTAGTCAGGAATAGAATCTGCAAATTCAGTCAATTTGCCCAATTTTGATAAAAATTCAAACTGCATCATAGAATTTTAACTGCAATATTTAGACCATCCAAAACCAGTTGAAATCCTTCACTAGCCTCTCTTCTATCCCCTTTGCTATGCTATGTTAAGAATAAAAAAAGACGTATCTTCAAAAAAAAAAACCATTTAAATTAAAGTTTTTCAGTGCAGCCTACAAGATGATGAGTATTGAAAATCTGTTAGGTATGTCAAGTAAACAGTCATTTATTGAAAAAAAAAAGTAAACTTACTTGGTTGAGCTAATTTTTGTTTCACAATGATGTCGTTGAGGGTCTCACCAGAAGATGGTAGTATCACGTACACGCCCATAGATTCCGAAGTACTGCAAAGAAAAAAAAACTCTAACTTTGGAGATAGTGTAGTTTTAGAACAAACTAACTACTTATCAAAAATGGTGATTTTAAAAATCACGTGCTTTGAAAATAGTGTGAATAATTGGTTAGGTATTGTGGTAGGCCTAAGAAAAGATGGATGGAAGGCGTGAAAGAGGATATGTGGAAAGGAAGGGAGTGGCTGAGGAGATGGCATCTGAAAGGAATGTAGGGAGGTGAATGGCATATTGCGCCGACCTCAAATAATTGGGACTAGGGTAAGTAGATGATAAATTGGTTGGGTATAATCGATAGAAATACAATATAACGAGTAAATACTACCGTGTGGACAGCAAAACTCACACATCAGGCTGTGAATTTTGCGGCCCAAACGTTAATATTTACTCGTTTTGGAGTAAAACTATCAAGTAATACCGTATGTGAGTACCAGTACCAATACAATAACAATTTTAGTCTCTGCTGTCATATCTTACATTACATTGGAACCTAAAAATAAACTGGCGAAATGTGGGTGCTAGCACCTCTGTCTACCCCTTCGGGGATATAGGCGTGAGCTTATGTTATGTTATGTGATGCTGTCATATCTGTGAAATACGTTAGGGCCTTAAAAACTTCGGAATCACCAGTGGGTTGTTAAGGTCAGGTGGCAGTCGTTTACAGCCAATTTCTAAGTTTTGTTTTGTAGTTATACTGAAAGCTGACCCTAACTGAAGAAAGGAAAAGGTTCGAAGGAGGTATAAACTCCGGCAAACAACTTGAACAATGACCTTGGATGCGCAGAATACATTTTTAGATCTCTCTGGCGGGCCGACTGAGGCGCGGGGAGGGGAGAGGCACGTTTCGACCGCGCGAGTCGTTGGCCGGTCGGCCCCTGCGTCCCGCGGTACGGCTTCGCCCTGCACGGTCCGTCATACAAATTGTATTGTACGTCGTATTGACGTATTTTTAGATTAAGAAGATAAGTAGTCAACTGAGCCGGTTTTAAGCAAAAAAAAAACCTATTTTAAAGCATAAGCGTACACACAAATAGATTAATAAAATGTATGACAATTTGTATTAGTAGATAACAGTTTACAATTACGTACACTATTATAAATCACATGCCAATTAATATACATAATATAAATACATAAATAATACACGTAATACAAAAATAGTTTGTCCTTATGCTACAAGAAAGAGGTTTTAGCTATTAATGAGTAAATCATAAATATAGTGCGCCATTTAACTTGAAATTAATGTACTTAATAAAAAACAATTTAAAATAAAGATATTATTTATGATAGTTTAATAAAATAGACGATTATTTATGCTCAGCACAGTCGGCACTAAGCCGACTTATGTTCAAGCTGTTTGCCGGTATATGAATGTATTACCTTAATATTATATTGAAAAAAAAAATACATATTCTAAACGTATCACAATAGTCCAGTGCTACAATTGGACTTCGTGTTAGTAGAAGACACAGAAACTACCATAGTAAGCATAGCTTAACTACCTTATAATATAGATTCTCGAATGCAGATAAACGTATTTAGAAATATTTCCTTCTGTAAATGCATAAAATATTTTTAACTTAGAAACACCCAAGCAATAAAATTGAAAAAAAAACAAGTAGACATAATCATGCATAAGAATAGTTACTACGAAGTTCTCTGTTCATTGTATGTTTATTTCTAGGTTTAGAATATATTACACAGTCCATCTAGATTCAAACTAAGAAGAACTTATCTAGTGGGTTCTAGAGTGCGGATCAATATACTTAAATATAAATATATGCAAATAGACATGTTTGCAATGGGCGAGAATCGAACTCGCGACGTCGTCTAATAAAAATATGGTACTTATGTGTAAAATAAAGAACGTATTCGTACAATACTGACTTGTCATCGACTTCAATGGTGCACTGCGTGCCGACGAAACTTCGCATAAACTCTTCTTGCTGTTCCATTATATCCTTATTGTGATAGCTCGTGAGGTCCACCTGTAGACAATATTATATGGAATGTTAGTCCTGGTTGCAATCCAAGGCTTTTATTTTGAAGTCCAGAATCTACTCTCCCACTCTTTCTTATCTTAGCTTATATGGGATGGGAGCCGTCTGACCCCGGAAGGAATGTCTGAACTTGTGCAACTTTCTAAAATTTATTTTATATATTATTTTATTTTAAGAAAATTTTAAAGGAGCTGTATCTGTACATTGGATATATTAAAAATAAATTGTAAAAAAATATTTTTAAGTCAAACGGTTTTAAATTGTATTATCATCAGAACTAAAGAGTTCTGCCAAATATCAGACCAATCAGACAACTGATAGGGAGTCAAATTTCAATTATAATCCGCGCGCGATCAAAATGTGATGCTACCTTTTGGAACTGAGACGCCGGCTAGCCGTAGCGTCGGCAAACTCATGTCGAAGCTCACAAAACGAAGTTGTATTTTTAGTGCGACTAGATTTCTAAATGAGTTTAATTTTGAATGCGAGATTTATAATAATTATAATATTGTATGATTGTCTGTTTGTCCGCAAATTTTTGTGCGCGCAAAAATCAGAAACTACTGGAGGGATTTTGATCAAACTTGGTACGATTATAGTTCATAGTTTTGGGCAACACATAGGCTACTTTTTATTCAAGCTGAAACCCGTGGCTTCGCCCGCGCTTCGTTTTTAGGTCGTTTTTGGTCATATCTCCGGTTCTACTTAACCAATTACAACCAAACATACGGTAAATTTTTAGTCTAAGCAAGACCTTTTTAAAAAAAACCGCATTAAATCCGTTTGGTATTTTTTATCGCTATCGATGGACGTAAAAAGAACTGAACGGATTTTGATGCGTTTTTTTTTATTAGAAAGGTCTTGGTTAGACTCAAAATCTTACGCATATTTGATCACAATGGGCTGATTAGAACCGGCAATAAAACGCGAAAATCGACGTCCACGCGGGCGGAGCCGCGGGCAACAGCTATCTTTAATATACCGCCTTTTCTTATCTGATCTACATGGATCTACATGTAATCGTGCCAAAAATACCGAAACGACGACGACGAGAGTGATAGGAGATAGGACGAACATCAAATGTCTGACAGGTAAGAACAGTTCAACCGTTCTCGAGTTTTTGCAATACTAACAGAATTGCAATTAATTTTTATTTATATAGATTAAAGATTAATAATGAGTGGAAAAAGGGGTAAAATCTTGAGTGGTCAATCTCGCGAAATAGTTCTGGCATTTGATAGATATTTCAATCAAGAACAAAGTCGGTGTTAACACACTAACGCTACTTGAGAACTGTCATTTTCGATTTCCTTCCTTCACATTTTCATCGCGCGCGGATTATACTAGATTTGACCCAAACAAACAGGTCAAGTTTTTAAATAAAACCGTTTAATAAAAGCTTTATCATAATGAGTGTTTCCGTGTTTCGATTTCAAAAAAAATCAGAGTACAGTTTGATGAGTAGTTTAGTGGTAGTGCAGAAAGTCGCGGAAAGCTTGTGTATTTGCTGATAATATTATGTTACTGAGGTAGTGTCGCTAGTTAAGTACTCACCCCCGCTAGATGGCAGCAGCGCGCATAGGGCGGTTTGACGCAGAATCGCGGGTACAACGGTTGCACGCAGTCTATGGGCGCGGACCGCATCTCGCCCGTGTCCACTACGTACATCTCCGCTACGCTGTTGTCACCCTGATACATATAGGTTTGGTTAATGTTTCATTAGATACAAATTCTACAATATCTATACATATATGTATGTCTTATGATGTCATGCCATTTGAAATAGGTCAAAATAAATTAGCCTAAATAATAGTTAAGCCTAAATTTGTTAAACAGGCAGGCTAATTTTTTGGTCTTATTTGCCATAAAATTATTATGCCATAATAGTTATGCGTTTAAACGAAAGAAACTTATGCGTTTTAGGCGTTAAGCAGATGGAGGCGCGGGGCGGTCAAAATGACCGCGATGCACTCTTATTATTACTAACATTAGATCGCATTTAGTATGTCTGACTAGTGACAGGAGCTTTTGCGCGGACAAATGCAATCTTATCAAACCGTACAAATAAGAGTGCGGCGCGGTCATTTTGACCGCCCCGCCCCGCCGTCTTCTTTCGGCCTTAAGGGCATTATAACAGCATAACTTTTGGTTGAATCAATAAAAATAGAAAATATGGATTGAAGAGTATGTCTGTATGTCTTAGGATTGATTCCCAGATTGCGTCGGGCTAAAGCTAGTGTTATTGAGTTTTTGTGTTAGGAAATTCTCGTACAAAAATTGCCAAGCAGACGGCCACAGCCTCATCCGTTTTTACGAATAATCTTGTAATGAAATGTGGGTACATAGCTACATTATATGCCTAATAGGTAATGTGCCTGAAGTGGTAGCATTTCAGGGATATATAAGTGTGTAAAAAATAATGGAAAAGTACCTCACTGAGTTTTAAGAATAGTCCTCTATAAAAACAGTCACTGTCTTCGTCGTAAAAGGCGCAGCATGTGAGCGCCTTCACCTCCTTCGGACCTATCGGCTTGTGGTTTTCTGTGTAGAACTTTGTCATTTCCATCATTAGGCTGAAAGAAAATAGCAACTAATAATAAAGCTGAAGAGTCTGTTTGAACGCGTAAATCGTCCAAACTACATAATATGTGTAGTTGGTTTTTGCATTACAGAAAATATAATCCTAGTAAAATCTGAAAAACAAAAACCACATATTTTCTTAATAATGAGATCTTTCCTTAATTTTGCCGTTTGTTATTTCTTCCTAGAAATAATTTCTTATTAGTGGCACTATCGAATGGTGTAATAATACAGGGTGCTTGTTTTTTTTCTAAATTCAATTCCTGGCTAGATGTATTGATTAAAAAAAACAATCATGCAGTAGTATTCATTATAATCTGGTCCGAAACTCCTTTAAACATTTTCGCTATTCTTTATAGTTTCGGATTCGGTCATCCACGTCCAGTTGAAAAATTCACCCTGTATACTTACTTCTGCACTTCCTCTGGATCCTCGGTGATGACCCAGAAAAATGCTCCGTCAATATGCATAATGGTAGCTGAATACGCCTGGTCTGTCTCCAACATGGATTGAGCTGGCAGGTTGCTGCTTTCTATAAGAAAAAGTGGTTGTGCAAAAAAACGTCATTGTTAAAATGTGCTTAGAATCAATCTTAATCAGAAAAATCAAAAATCTTATACGAGAGATCGTTGTAAACCTGTACCGTTTATACTGCACCGATAAATGGAAGCGCGTGTGTGATAAAAGCTGTACAGTTTTTTTTAAATTAGAATCTACAATCTAGACTACCGCATATCATGGACAGGTCATTTTCAAGCATATGCGCATATATGACGCAGTTTAAACGATACAGTGCGATCGTAACGTTTTCTTGTACCACATATATGATACTCATTGGGAACGCGCTGTACGATTTATTTATTTTCACAAAGTCGAGACGGAATAATAGGCTATTTGACAACATTAAAAATATACTACAAATTATGATCATCCTATCAGAAAATAACGTAACAAGCCTCATGAGACTTTATTTTACACTCAAATATGCATATTTATTGAGAATTTCAACTAGAAAGATGTAATATATTTTAGATTTATTGTCTGTGGTGAAAACGCTCTGTGTTTGGTGACAGCGCTGGTGACGTCATGTGTACGTAAACACGACTTACATGAACAGACACAAATACGTTTTCTGGGATTTATATACAGATATTTATACAGTGTGACACTTTATACATCACTTGGCTCACTAAAATATTGAAATTACTTTTTAAGCAATCAAATTCAGTATTGTTTACAAACGTCACCTAGCCAAGTGACGTCACGTACGCCATTTTTTCGAGAATGGCGTTTTGCCCGCACTTTTGATAATTTAAACTTTATTATTGATTTTTCAACATTATGCATTGTTTTTTAACTGAAATATTAATGTGGTATGTTTATAATGTTATAAGGAATCATTTTAAGTAGTTTTATAAAATTAGTCAAATAGCCTATTTTCACAAAAAATACGATTTCAACCGTACCAAATTGAAATGGAATCATACGGGCAGCGCCAGCTTTAAAATAAAAGAAGAATCTCCAAAATCAGCTCACCTAGTCAAAAGTTCTGTGATAACAAATAAGAACCCCTCCTTTTTTGAAGTTAGCTAAGGCGATAAGGTAAGATAAGACGACGGCGGTCAAAATGACCGCGACGCACTATTTGTACGATTATAAGGTTGCATTTGTCCGCGCAATAGCTCATATCGCTTGTCAGAAATACGCGGCCTAAAAGCGATCTAATGATTGTAATAATAAGGTGCGTCGCGGTCATTTTGACCGCCCCGCGCCTCCGTCTGTTTAACGCCTAACAGTAGATTTACATACCTTCAATTTTAACATTTCTAAGTTCGTCTCCCAACTCACACTGCACTTCTTTTACGGCAACGTCACTTTTCGTTTGCGTCATGGTTTCTTCTGAAGAGCTTGTAGAAAAAATAATTAAGGGCTGGTCTTTGGGAGTTTTTACTCTTTTTGGTTTCTCTGGAGGGCAGTGGTTAGGACAGGCGGTCGATGTTGAAGGGGCAGGCTCGCTAAGGGCGTCAATGAGGTTAAAGGGCTCCGGATGATTTACTGGCAGAATGCGAATCGGTGTATCATGGACTGGTGTATATTCGATCTGTCCATTTTCGTCTGTAAAAGGCAATTTTAAATATTTGATGTATTCGGAATTTCACGTGAATAAACACATAAAAATAAAAGAATTTTTAACGGATTCTATCGCGCTTCCCACATTGCGAATGCTTTTCAACATTTCTTAACCCCCCATCCGCCTCCCAGTTTCAAGATTGTTGTTTTCTTTTCTTAACCCCCTTTGTTATCTTATCCCTTCCGACCGTCTTCGAATCTTAAAAAAACTTCGGTTTTAGATTATTATTTTGTTTTCTTAACCCTCCCCACCCCCTACGAATTTAAAAACCTCTATGGTTTTGAGATTCGATTAGGGTGGGGTGGGTTCCATTCATTTTCCCTGAAACTACAGCCTGCCTATGGGCTTATGGTTACTTTTTGCACTATAACTTACCAATTTTCGATATAGCAAGGTTAAAGTCCGTTATCAGATACATGTACTCGTCAAGTTGCTTCATACAGTTTAGGAAACGGTCTTTTAGCTCTGTTGGGTCACAATTCAACTGCAGAACGAAGCCTTGGGTCTGAAAAAAAAAGCAGTAAGCAGTTATTCGGTCTGATGGTGTTTACTTGCGTACGAACGGATGCTTCGGGGTTAGGATATACAACTCTTGGTGGGGTCCGTACATCGAACCAAGTAGCGGTGGTTACATTTGAATATTATTACTTTTCTGCTATTACAAAAATATAAATTTAATGAGTTTGATAGAACTAAAATCCGCCATCCAAAGGTTGTCTGACAGAAATCGTTGTAAACGATAAGGCCGATAAGGCCGATTGTACATTGAATACAAAATAAAATGTTAATTTACCATCAATTACTTATAAAATATCTATATCTTAAAATGTTTCCCAACTTTGTTTTGCCTTCTTCGAAAGAAAAAGTCGGTCGTTAAACTAGTTTAGTATGTTTTTATGACTGAAGTATCAACACCATTGTCTATTTTATTACCAAGACCTGAGTAATATAATAACAGTTAACACGTGCAGGGCTGAGGTGTCATTTCATATGATGCAAACAATTCCATCTAGGTCGAAACAGTTCGGCTATAGATTTGGACTTCCTACAACCTACAATCCCGAGTCTTCTAAACTGGGCATAAAAAGCATCTGACGGGGCCGTTACGCTGCGAGGAAATCCTTTGGGCCATCTTACAACCCGGCGCTAGAAGAACCGACACTGCGATAGGTTTTGGTCGGTTCGATTCCGACATATCCGTGGGGATTTCCGCACGAAAAAGAAAGGAGCCGTCAAACCCTCACCTATAGCTTACCATTAGACGAGGTGGAAACATAATGACGTGCCATACATAAAAAAATGGACGCATCATTTATAAAATTGTAATACCTAGTACCTAGGTATTAGTTTTT
Source organism: Lithosia quadra (assembly GCA_963576445.1). Taxonomy (NCBI): domain Eukaryota; kingdom Metazoa; phylum Arthropoda; class Insecta; order Lepidoptera; family Erebidae; genus Lithosia; species Lithosia quadra. The sequence continues at coordinate 12,807,589 of OY754884.1, read as the reverse complement.
ATTATATTTTTTACGTACTCAAAGTTATTGGAGGACGAGCAGTTTAGCGTAGGTCTGTACACGGAAAGCTCATTTATTGTTCAGTTTTTGCATTGCAGGAAGTCGCAAATTCTGCATATCGCTAGAAGAAGGTCGAGTCAGTTGAGTATGTAGCTTACTCAACAGTGACGCAACACACATAGATACCATGCGTGTGCCTGTGAACAGGAGCGGAGCCAGGGTCACACACACATACACACACCATTCAATTATTTCGTGATGACTTACTTACCGTGGAAACTAATAAAAATTTAGAGATTTCGACTACCATACGAAATGGTGTATTTTTTTAACAGTTATGATGCTGTTATTTTTTAAAATTTCAGAACGAGACTTGAATAGAGCACACAAGTAGGGGGACAACTTACGGGTCTCGACAGAATATGGAATGATTTTGTTGAGGAAGTTTGAAAGTTAAGTATATCAGAGGAACGCAAAGTTGAGAAGTGAGCGGCTGTCATGGCATGGACATTATTATAAGAGATAAAAGATATATTTCTAGTAAAAAGAACTTGAGGGCAGAGGTAGGCATAAGAAAATATAGATGGGATTTTTGTGAAAGAGGAAATGGCCAGAAAGCGAGTGACTGAGGAGATGACATCTCGGGATGAACGGAAGAGAATGATGTTACGCCGACCTCAAAATAATTAGGCCAGTGGTTAAAAAATAAAAGCTCAATAAGTGATTGATTACATCCTTCGACTTTATTTTTGAATGAATATGCAATTTTTATAGATGATCGCGGAAGAAGTGGCGTCGTCCGACCTTAAAATCAACAAAACGTTCAATTTTCAATCACGACCGTGGACACAACAATATGCAAATATTAACTTCTAACGTCAATAAACCTAGTTTAGTTTTAGTAATAAAAATAGTAACATTAAAAAAATAAAACATTAGCGACCTAATTCTTTGTATGTTTACTGGTATTTTTTTTATAAAAAGGTATAGAACTGTATTAAAATGGTTGTCAAATGATTAATTTAAATTGTATATTTCGCATAAATTAACGTACCAACAAAAAAAAAAACTTATGAAATATTACGTACTATGATACGGATGGTTGAATTGAAGTACGACCGCGCGTTATAGCGATCCATTTGTTTCAACGATTGACTATTGAGTTCAATTTTAAAGAGCTTAATATGTTCTACTGTGTTCCAAGACAGTTTTTCCAACTTTCCCTGGGACGACTTCCTGAGTGTGTTTGAGGGTGTGTACTTGATGTATTTGAGGGTCACTACCATTGATCCTGGTGTACAGGAGTTACAGTGGGCACGAGGATGAAATTAGCGCAATATGCCGAGTGCTCGGACGAACCTTTGGAGTAAGTAAGGCGGACGCGCGCACTCCGCACGCTCAATCTCGTTGATAGGGAGATAGACCTATTCTTTTGTGCTCTGAGTGAATTCACAAGGACAGCATTATTTATTATCTGTTATAGAATAAAATTTAAGTAGGTATATCATATGTTTTTTTTTAAATGTACAACTATCGGATTGGGATTCATCCTGTAATGATAGTTAGTGTGAAGTTGATAAATAAATAAATGTTTAGGTCAGGGAAATGTCAGAGAAGAGCACTAGTATACTTCCGTTATGCAGAAGACACCACAAGACAGTATTTAAGGCCTCCAAGAGCATTGGCTTCAGGCCAATGGGCTTATTTTCTAACCTAGCAGCAGCACTTCTTTTTGGCCTAGTAGAAGCACGCCTTTTTGACCAAGCAGAAGCATTCCTTTTAGAAGTCAAGACGTGTTCTGCGTGCGCCCCTCTGACTTTAAAGAGAGTAAAAACCAGCCAGCTGCGCCGGTATGTGCCTTGAAGTCGTGCGGGCATATGCTTGGGCGCCTTCTTAGAAGGATTCCTTAGTCTCAGTCCATCCGGCAAGGCGCAGAGTATGACGCTTTGCAAGGGTTGACTGTGATAGTCATACGACATACCAAAATGGGTTGCAATGTGCGTAGTCACACTAGTCACTTATAACCGTGCGATCTAGTGGAAGTCGGTTAATATTCCAACAAGTATTATGACAACAGTTCATATTTCTTTTTCCCTTTGGAAACAGCCGTGACCATTCATCATTCAATAACAAAATGAACACTTTATAACAATCGCATTCCATTGTGGCTAGTCATTAAGTTTTTTTTAGATTTATAAGTATTATTTAAGTATTAGTGTTATGATCTTGAATTTATGATTCAACTAGCTTTGTCCTGCGGCACTGACCACCTGAAATAATGATTCCATTCCTGCAACCCACAGGAATCTATTTGCGGGATAAATATTCTACATTATAATAATCTCTATGCCAAATTTCATCCAGATCCTTTTGCTGCCTGAAAGTTACAAATAACAAAACCATAATCTCAGCTCTAATTTAATCACAAATTATCATATTTTAAAATTAGCAGTGGCGTTAACTCTCTAACGAGCCCCCTGGGTATTAGAGAACTGTAAAAAACTCAGCCAAAATTAGCCACGTCAAATGAACAAAGGTAGTTCTCACCAATTGTTTTGTTTTAAACATCCATACTCACCAGGAGCATTCTGTTTGCAGTTTGCGTGCGTTTTTGAGCGAGAACATTCTTTTGCGGTTGTACTCCGTATTATCAATGAAAACATTGGATAAAGCACCAAGCTACGCTGCTTCTGTGTTCATTTTTCTACCATATATCGATTATGAGATGTGTCATGTGCCTGATGTAGAGGATTCAACACAATTCTGTCGATATTTTTCAAGGATTAATAACATTCGGTCATTAGTCCAACGTTTCGTTTAGGATACTTACTTATTTTCTAAGTTTGAACAAGATTTGTCATTGCGTTCTAAAACTGATGCATAAAACTTCCGTTCGTGAAATAGATGCTCCCAGTGAGTACGAACCTTTAGGCATGACAGAATATTTAAAAAGTTAAAACCTGTACTTAACTTTTTTTTTTACCTCTTTCAATTGTTGTAGTGATAACCGTAACTGTAATTAAATTCTACTGTCAATTTTTTTTTGACGATATAATTTCATTAAAACATTTTTTAACCGTTTCGTAAAGTCAAGCATATCTTGCTTTTTTATATAACAGTGTATGTACTTGTTTAATTTCACTTTTATATACGTAAATTTACTGCTTTAATAGCTCAAAAACAAGATGCGGTCATTGAGTACCTTATCGATGGACAGCTGGTGCAAACCAAGCTTATCTATTAGTTGGTATACTTTTTTCTACGACCGCTTTGAACGCTCGGCGAGTCGGAACTTACGTATGATCTTGGTCGTAGACGAGTACAATATAATTATATAATAGGAAATTTCATTTAATATTTTTGTAAGCGTCTATAAACTTTCATTTTTGAAACCACTTTATGATAATAAGAAAGTATCTTGAAAGAAATAGAACCGCGAAGTCCGGTCCAGAGCGGACATCAAGTTTTGGCTCGTAGTACCTACCTATACGTAGTAGGTACCTATTATTTCCCTCTCTTATAAAACTTTTGAGGTTGGATGATTAAAGCCCAGAGAAACGGGAGAGTATGAGACCTTTCTAGTTCTTTTTTAGCTGCCTCTTTGGCACACATCGCTGCCTTGTAAATAAGGCGGTGGTAATGCATATTCTCGCTGCCGATCACGGCCAGTATCAGGGTCTTACGGCACCACTGTCTACGCGTGACACTCAACTATCAAAAGAATATGAGTGTGTACAAAACGTGATGGTACATTAATTATGCGTACTGCTAAAGAGTGGAATGCCCTGCCCGAGTCTGTGTTTCCAGAAAGCCTGGGAGTTTTCAAGTCTAGAGTTCAGGGCCTCGATTCTGCTAAAGACAAACCACTGACACTCTAAAAATGCCATTTAACTGTAGACTTTATTGTAATCAGGTTGAAGTCTAGGCAATAATCCACCGTCGACCACATCATCACTTACCAACAGGTGTGATTGTGGTCAAACGCGATCCTATTACCAATATAAAAAAAGAACTAAAGAACATCTTTTCTGTCTATATATTTGATAGGTACCTATTACTCACATAAAATTTTTATTTTTAAACCAACCTTAATTATAACTGCAAAATTGTACATTCAAACAGCTCAGTAATGGAGAGGTCAGTGTAATTAAAAGAGGTTAAGTTAGATAATTAATATTTTTATTGAGCTCAGGAAGGAAGCTCAGATAGTAGGTAGGTAGGTACCTAACTACTTTTAATGAAGAGAAAAATTTTAACTTTCAGAAAGATATTGAAGTTAGTTAATTTTGCTAGAAGAATGAGTAGTTAAGTAATAAAAATTGTTGTATATAAAAACCTGAATAAGTAACATTTGAACTATACTGAGGGTTGAATTTATGTGACAAATAATATCAAAGCTTAAAAGTGGTCACTCAAAATGTTGTCATAAATGAGGTCATGCAAGTCTAAACATCTGCTAATTGATGGGTAAGACTTTGGCACAGGGTTTCCGCTAGGGTTCTTAGGGCAGACAGCAGTCACTTATAAAGATGAGCAGACCCCTGGCTCTAAAGTGCCAGCTTTGAATGCAAATGGAATTGGAATGCAGTTGAGATTTCATTCCATCTGAATGTCACTCAAATCTACTAAGCTTCAACAATGTAACAAACACACAAACTTTCCCATTTATAATATTAGTATGATTTAACTTCTAAGTTTTAGTAATTTCTCATGAAATAGAAAGTTTAAAGTAATTCACTGAGAATAATCAAGTGTTAAAAAAATTTGTCAAGCAATCAGAAGCTATTATTGTTAACTTTAAGTAATGAAACCCATAATGGTGTTTCTCACACACAAACATACACGCATACACACACATTTTCTTGAGAAAAATATTCCTTTCGTAATTTGATAGATATATTGTCACAGAGCCAGCACACTGCAGTTATATATAAAATCTGCTGAAATGTTATTCGGCTTTAAATATGACACCGGTTGCATCGGATGATTTTACCTCGGAGCCAGCGGTAAATTATTTATTTTATTTTGGATATACAGGAGTGACTGCCAACTGACCTCCCAAACCCTGAGAGGGAAGCATGCGCCTTACCTCAATTTATTGTGCTACTTGTTATTATCTATACATTCCTGCCAGATATCATCATTAACTTCTTGCCTTCAGATGGCAGATCCGAGACTGAGGTGAGAGCCGTGTATGTGTTTGGTAGTTCTTTCTATCCTAAAACCCTCAGGATTTACTTCAATCTTCTAATTACATTAATTTTATCCAATAACATAACTCGTAGTCACTCTATTCTCAAGTTACATTATGTATTATGGTTTAGAAAATTTTTTAACCACTATGGCAGCACCGTTATAAGCAACAGTAAAAATTGTGTGGTTAACATGTTGATCATTATGATTAGCTATTAAAAAAGGGTTAGTCAGCTTTGGATAATCTGTCTTCTTTATAAGGGTAACAATCTGCAATCTTTCAATTTTAAAAGGGTAGACAGAGAGGGCAGGAAACCACTTAAATTATCTGACATAAGTAAAACTTAAATTATGTCCAAAAACATAATAAAATTTGTTACTTTATAAACTACAAATTTAATAGAGAAACATGTCCATATTTTAATATATGAGCGAAGATTTTGTCTTGTCACCAAACTTGGTTTAATTATATTTATATTGGAAATTGAAAACAGAAAATAAAAACAAACTTATTATTAGGTCTTCAATTTTATTAGAAAATTGGACATGTTAATCAATAATACTAAAATTAAAATGTAGAAAATATCATTGCCATTCTAATGTTTACGATAAATTAAAGAAAAAGCGGATGTGACGAGCGTCAAAAATGTTGAACAAATGTATTTTAAAATGTTACTAAATGTATTACAATCAGTACATTACGCTCTATCTGTGTCGGCATTTGCAATAGCAGCGTAAGCACAACGTCGTAAAATACAGCAGTTTCTAAATTATATAAAACAATGACCCAACAATTAGTTTTTAACCACTTACCTTCATTTGCAATTTTTTAATGTCGTCAACAGCGCGATCACATTTCTCATGAAATATGTTTAATCTAGCCTCTAGCTCATTTCGTCGATGCAAAGTAAGCGTTGCTAAATCCACAATACTCCTAAAATAAATATAAATAAAATTTTGAATTCGTAGATAAATAAAAAGTGAAACATTATTTAGAAAGGCATGTTTGTGAATACTAACATTTTGGATGTTTGTTGCCTCTTTCAGTTAACACTAACACTAATCACGGTTTAAAGTAGTTTAACAAGAACAATCATTTAGTATTTGGAATATTTATATTTTTGTTTAAATAATTTGTTGAAACTTTGTCTCGAATACAAATTCAACTCACATTTTCACATTCAACTGACAGACAAAACGTCAAGCCCTGAAGTAAACTTTAAAAATATAGATAAATAAGTAAAGACAAAGACCGAATGAAATATATATAACTTTCAATAAATTCATTTAATGATATTTTTTACTACTGGTAACATTACTTCACAATGACATTAAAGCTCCGTTCTAGTAATTCTATTCAACACTAGATGGCATCTACTACTGAATTCTACCGTTGTGTCTATTACCTAATAGATGACACTACTCGCTGGTTCTAAATGTATTTTTTTACAAAATTATAATCATCATTCTGAAACTGAATAGGTACCTACCAAGTACATATTTCATATTTTATCAATTAAGTACTTAGGTACCTAATTGATAATTGTTTAATGCATCTATAAAATTTATTTCTCTCGGATATATTTTTCATTAGGTAATATTTTTCAGACACATAGGTACCTACCTAATTGCGTGGATGATAATATTATAGATTTCACAGTTGTAGGTACCTACTTACCTATAACTATTTATGTATTATGTATGTCTATTTTCAAAGAGACTTCTTTTACTAATTCAGCATTTCCGTTTAAGAAAACGCACCAAACAGTCATATTCATTAGATCGGTTTACGCAGTACGTTTCAATTAAAAAGGATAGAAACTAAACAAGAACGGCATAATAAATTCAGTGTACCCCGCTCTCGCTCACCACTAATTGGATTCAGAGGCTCAAGCAACCAATTAGAGCGACAGAGACGGCAGATAAGGGTGTTACTGACCAACTAGGGAGGGAAATAAGAGGTACTGATGCGGAATTCAGAAATATGCGAATATAATCACACCCATGTGTGATGCTGGTTTTTCTAATTAGGTACCTACCCATGATTTTTCAAGTTTATGTACACATACACACACACAATCAAAAATAAATAATGAAGAAAGTAGTAGGTAAGGTGACTTTGTTTCTTTGTGAAATCTCTTCCGGTAGACCTCAGGAATGAGAGTCACCATTATAGATAAGTACAACTAATGGGTCAATGATAATCCTCAGTTTGATGGCCTCGTCAGATGCTGTTCACGTCTCGTCTTAAGGAGTTGGGATAGTAGGAAGAAGGAAAGTGTGTTGGTAAAGAATTTCAAGTCTTCATGGTGTGGCGAAGCAAGGAGGTGCCGAACTGCTTAGTCATGGAAGTATCGAGCCGCTTAGTACTGCACCTGCAGTGCTGCTTCTACTGTCCGATTTAACTGCTTCTGCTGTCCAATTCAATAACCTAGTATCTGAGATCCTTTAAAAAAAACGAGGCTCTTTGCATTTTTCAACCTTAAATACCACCTCTCTCCACGTAGGTACCAGGCTTGCAAAAATCATGCCAGCCTATTAATTTCTCCAGCCATCACTCCATTTAAGTTTTATTATTTTGATATCAGCATTAAGACAATAAACGTAAAACGTGAAGTTAACCTCTGCCTAACCCTTCGGGGACACGCGGTACACACGTTCAACAAATTAAATATCGCAACCGTTCAATACAACTCAATCAGACATGTCAAACACGGATATTATTATCTTATTACCAGTATTACTCTGTGTCCATCAGCGGTACAATTTCCCGTCGCTTCGGGGACTGAAGTCTGTTGGATCCAACACTCCGGGTGCCGGACAGCCGCACGAAGGGTTATTACTGGGCGTTTAACACATTTTGTGGTAATGTTGTACGACAGATAGGGAATATCGATGTTAATAGCTTTTATTGATATACGCTAGCTGTTATTAGTTTACTGGCAGGTGGAGGGTTGTTAGCTGCAGTAAATTGCGTTAATATCGCTGCTTGATGCCTTTATTTTCTCAAATAATGTTGCTATGCTTAAGTTGCAAACTTGCTGTGAATTTTTCAAATATTTTTTGCGCTATAAAATTCATTTTATTTTGTTTTACCGTTTATGCTAGCTACTGATTGACGGACGGGCAATTCTAGCTAGGAGTCGTCTCCGTGCCCCACAGAGCACGTTAAACCTGTCCCGGTTGCGATATCTGTGACAGTTGTTACGGGTAGTTGGGGTCCTAAAAGTCCGACAACTCACTCAGATACATAGATATATTATTATAGCGTTAATTCCCGTAAATGTAAACATAAATGGATGTATGGGAGACCTGCCGAGATTTTTGGAGCCCAAGCTAACGCCACCTGCATCCCGATACACCTACTGGTGCTAACGCAGGCATTTCTCTCAGGAATCAGACGACCGGGTAAATATAATGGAATCGAGTTTAAGCTAGTTTATTTTTGTGACTATGTCTACTTTTTATTCTTGGCCTGCGTATAATTCTGGTCCCGTACCCGCGACCTATGTGAGCCGGGATAAAAAGTAGCCTATTCAGATAAGAAAGAATAATAAACAACCATAAAATAAAAATATCCACCCATATTCACAAACTTTCACATTTATAATATTAGTAGAATTTAAGAAAGTCTCTAATATTCTTACCAGTACTTCGCTTCGCAAAAATTACCCTAGATCTCAGGAAAAATGCTTCAACGTTCCCGACTTCCCTCAAATTGGCGCTTGCGGTACGGTGTGAGTTATTCGATAATTCATAAGCGTTGGTAGGGTTTATTATGTGCAGTTTATCCGTTTAACAGTGTTTTCACTCGTTGCCGTGGGTGTGTCGGGTTAGAATGTCGAACTCAATAATATAATTTAGACGGTTCATGTACGGTCGTGGTGCATAAATTGACGCTTCATCCATGATTGTAAGGAAATTGCCATTTAGTAATTGTTGCGTGTCAAGTTATAGAACATGGAGGTTATTTGAAATTCTCATGGTGAGTTCACGAAAGTTGAGAGGTAGAGTCCTGTAGTGACTGTATGTTGTGTATGTGACAGGGTAGGCACTGCGTGTGTGACACCCTTAGTGTTGCACACGTTCATACGCCACGGTGACCGCTTTCCATCAGGTGGGCCGTGTCATTGTCTGCCACCTAAGTAGTATAAAAAAAAAATTCTCGAAGTTCTGAATTTGTTGTTGATTTTCTTTTATCATTGACTAGCTGCTGTGCCCGCGACTGTAACAGCATGTATTTAGATATTTACGAGTATAGTACCTACCTACCCATTTAGATTTAGATTTTCACCCATCTGTCGTCCAAATCGACCCAGCGATTCCAGAGATTGGAGCCCGGGGAGTAACTCCTGATTTGGCTTATACGATAATTTTCTTAATTTTTCTTTCAGTAACAACCTTCTGCAAAAAATCCGCATAAGTAATACGATCTTCGTGGCGTAGGTAGCGGTAGGGCGTTCAACTACTAAGTCACAGGTTGTGGCTTCGATTCCCGCTCAGTGCGAATATTTGCATGTATGAATTTATTTATTAAAATTGCTTTGGGTGTTTCTATGTCACATTTATGTACTTAGGTATGCATTTACAAAAAAAATATCGTATGTTTGTCAGTATTATAGAATCCATAACACAAACTAGTTAAGCTATGCTTCCTTCAAGTCTAGATAGCGCTGTCGAGTACGTCATAGAATATTTATAATTATAAAAAAAAATGACAGATGAATATCATATTTCATACGGGTTAAACTTAACAGAGAGATCTGACATTAATTCTTGGAATACCAAAGGATAGCTACATTAATTAGTTTATAATCCAACGTGTTACGTTTCCCGCCATTTAATGAGTAATTAAGAAGGCTCGAACATCACTGCGGGGCTCATTCTGCCTCTAATTGCGATTACAACTCAACCAGGAATCGTAAGCGTTGTACGGCGGAGGCGTCAATACGCCCCCTGTTATGCTGCGTTCACATGAAGCATTTAGCTCACCGACTTACCTATACATGTATTATGTACGATACAGTGTATTTTTCAGTATTTTCAATACTTTTCTACAGTTAATCGCTTAAAAATTTATGGAAATTACATTAGGGTTTGCCGGGGACAAGACGGGGATACCTACCGTAGTTCCCAAACTCGAGGGCGCCTTCTCGAAGTAGGAGATGGTCCTGGATCAGCCGGGATGCAAGGAAAATGCCTTCTGGGTCACCTTACCTAGACCCCGGCGTTTAGCGTGCGGTTTTGGTCGGTTAGAGTGCGACGTAACTATCCGCGCTGGCCCGCACCACCAAGAGTTCTATATTTTGCTTCTATAATTTTCTTTCAATCACGGGTCTTAAATAAGCTTCTTATACTTACTACTAAGGTAGCAAACAAGCAGACTAATGACCAAGACCTAATGATGAGCGGTAATCGACGCTCATGAACGCTTTAAGGAAAAGAGAGAATGGAAAAGGGAAAAATAGAGTAGGTGAGCCGTTAGCACTCTCATATTTATCATACTATCAAACGTCGAGTAGCAGTTAGGTACCCAGTTAAATTTATTCGATAAAAATAAAATACAAACAGAGCACCAAAGTAACTTGCCAAAACACTGTCCTACATATGACCACCCGATGTAAACGAGGCACAGTCGGCGCAGTCCCTATAATTATTATTAACATTCAGCCGTTTCGCCCGTGGCCCGTAATTAAAACATACTTAGGCTGAACAAGCTCTCGCCTATGCCAGATTAATGTCTAATAGAAATGTAGCACATGATTACATTAATAAAAAAAGTACATTATATTATCGCGTTTTTACTCCACGTATGATTGATTGCGAGTAGATGATACTCATTTCACTGGAACGCGGTATATATTTATATAGTCTTAACTATGATATGATGTGAACGAGGCATATGGAGAAAAGTTATGGTGATGGAGATGGTTTGATGTAGTATCGATGTATTAGCGGTGTGAAGTAACGGGGCTATCCACTCGCAGTTGAAATACACGTGCCATGGAGTGTACAGTGTATCCACTCCACATGAATAAATATATTTTGATCTGATTTTGATTTTTGCGCCAGAATTTCTATTTTTTTTTATTTACAAGTGCAGCTTTTTAGGTGAAAACTTTTTCTAATTCTATGAAAAATATGATCTAGACGTCATTCGATTCAGCAACAAAATTCATATGAAGGCCAGCCTATATGAATTTTGAAAAAAAAATCGGCCGCTCGTGCCGATCCAAAATGTTGATGAATGATGACCTATGGATAAAAAGCACTTGTGTCACTATTATAGTATAGAGCCTCGTCTATAAATCAGCATGTTCAAAAAAGTGACAAAAAAACAAGAAAGAGCGGTAAAGTCTCCAACATTTAAATCTAACGTAACGCAATACACTATTTACATAATAGTATTTGCAATTAATAATTTCAAAACACTATGTGATTATAGATTATATTCCAAATACAAAATATTATAATTCGTTTTAGCGTATGAATATTATGCAGTCATGAAATATCATCTAGCTTTCGTAACAAAACCTTCTGCAAAAGAGAATTACCATACTTTTAAAGTGTCTGGAGTGGTGCTTCATGGCGTGGGCGGGACCCTCGCATCAGAAACTTTATTAACATGTCAATGTGACAAAGATAGAAGCATATACTCTCTCGTAAGTTCGAAAGAGATAGCGATAAACGTGGTTGAGCTTCTATGCGCTTGCACACCACAAAGCACGTATTGTTTTCAGTTTGTTAACGCCCGTTGTGTCTATTTATTGATGTGGAGGTATTTGTTTATGCTTGTATTGTCTATGTTTGGCTACCGTGTTGGTTACTTTAGTTATTTAAACAGAAAATAATGTAACTATTATCTGTATTTAGTTGGAATGAATGAACCGGGCTAAAAGAATTTGAATGAAGAATTTTTCGTTCAAATCGAATGAGTGATGAAGGTGAACGATGAATGAGTAATTTTTTGTGAAGTTCGAAATTATTTTTATTTCGCATGGATAGCATTTTTTTATGATCTAGAAAAACTTCACTAGATTACCCCATTATGGGCTAATCTGAAGATTACGTAAAAAGATCGCCTGTTGCTTTTAGCAATAAGGGCGGTAGGTTTATATTATTTTTACGGTATTCTTGTGTGTACCTACTCCTACAGTAAAGTTCTTTTCTATTCGATTAAAATTTAAAATATCAGTCCACCCGATTTAGATTCTTTCATTAAAACATTGAAATTGAAGGCACCTTTTTTAAAAATTATTTACCATTATTTTTATTTTATTTATTTACTGCAGAATATTAATAAGAATACAGGAAGACGATTATTCTCGATTCGACATAGGTACGTTCCTCGAATAAAATGCTCCTATAATTTTTCTTCAAATAATAACTTGTAATATTTTCTCACAGTTTCGCCATTTTCCTACCATACTTTCTCACAACTCTGAACCTTCTCATACAACATCAATAAAACAGTTACAATATCTATTCCACATTCAAATTAAAAGAGAAGACAATGCGACCAAAAGTCCTCAATATCACTTGTCTCTCACAAAGGAGTTGTAATGGCGTTCCTTGCGACAAATCGTAACACATTACCAACTGTCACTGCGACACAAACTGTGAATTAATATGGGAACAGGATTGACACTTTGGAAGAACATAGTGTGAACATCAGTTTTGAGATTTGGAGATATTACTCATTTGTTTTGTACGTGAAAATGAACTTCAATAATTTCTATATATTCATGAAACTTTGTTGTATTCATAATTTTTAAACTACCTATGACGTGGAACTCCGTGCTTTATAATTTTTACGCTACAACCTCATTTATTGGTCTGAGGCCACAACCTAGTCAATAATATATTTGTTGGGATTCGAACCTGCCATCTTACGATCACAGGTCCTTGAGAATAGAAGATGTGAATGTCAGTCCAAAATAAAGAAACACGAAAACGTCAGGGCGGATGCCGAAGTGACTTCACCGTTTATTATGTATCGTTAGGTTCACTGCCAGGCGGGAGTATAAAAGATATCTTCACTTCATGACTGGCCATAACAGAAATAAAACGAATGCAATAAACGTAGCTATTTATAAAACAGGTATAGACAAGAATAAATGCATTTTCACCTGCAGCATGGTCGATGTAACAGTTGGTTACAAAACAATAGCTACTTTTACGACATCAAATGAAATAAATCGCAGCACGGAATCTTAAAGCTTTATAAAAATTAGCTATCGCACAAAAGGTTCATAAAATTTAAGTGCTTATACTTATTTTATGAAAAATTTTCATCTTTCCATTATTGCACATTGAAGATCTTTTATCAAATAAAATCGTTAAATACCAAAGAAATAAAGTATCATTATTTATCCCGTCACTGATGAATTTCTGTACACCCTATTAGCAGGTCGTGAACGAACGAATGAGTGAGCGGTGGAGAGCGGTTCTCACGCTGAACGACTAACACAGATAACTTTAATTCAACTTTAATGATATCTTCGCGTGAACTAAATTGATTTGGTTCTGTTATGACTCCAAGTTATGGGTCTTTAGGAAATTGTCAAACATCGTCGAGATATCAAGACATTATAAGCAGCGGGTCGCAACCACATTAGCGTTTAAATTTTAATATTTTGGTTCGACGTTTTTTGTTTTTATTAGGCTACTGAGGTAGCAAACTAGTACGGATTTCACTTGATGTTAAGCTTTTACCGTGGTCTAGAAGAAGTAGAAAGCAGAAATAAGTAAGAAGGTTGTGCCAGTAATTAGAAATCTACAACCTCGGTCTTAAATCCATAAACAGCCTAAAGACCAATGTTTAACTTTTTTATATACCTAACATTAAATAATCTACATAATGGACGCCAATAACACAAACCGTAAATGGAATAAGAAATAAAAATAAAGCGACCACAAGATCTAAAACTAAAGTGCGTAGATAAAGAGAAATAATCTAAGTTGTAATTTTCTCAGACTCAATCTTTCTTAATTTTTTCTTCTTTCTTTCTTTTTATCTTTCTATCTTTCTTTATGCTACTAGGCTTTCTTTATGATACTAAATGAATAAGGTAGTTTGGTAGGTTTTCCTCCTCAAGGATACACGAAATGGCGATGTAGGAAAACCTTATGAATTAAAGGTTATTTTTATAAAAAGTTTTTTTATTGTGTACTTCGCACTAGCACTCGGATAACCTCGGATAAACACTCAATAGATATATTAAAAAAGCAAGAATATCTAAAAAAACATAGCAACCAGTGGCGTAACAATAGGGTGGCAGGGGTGGCAAAATGCCACGGGCCCCCGACTTAAGGGGGCCCCGGCCTAAGAGGCCGCGAGCGCAAAAATATTTTTTAGCATTGTACCTGAGTATTTTATTTTATTTGAAAAGTATATTTCTATAAGTTCTGGGCCTAGATTGTGCTAAAGGCAAACCACTGTCATGCCACTGATACTATTCAATTGTAGACTTTACCATTATACAGTTAAAGTCTAAAATCAAATGAAAAGAGTTCATTAACTTTTCGATTCGCTCTACAAAATATCATTTAAGTAATTTTAAACTTTAACCTGATAACAATAAAGACCAAAATTAAATGGCATTTTTGTAGTGTCAGTAGTATGACAGTAGCTTGTTTTAACAGAATCGAGGCCCTGTTTAAATCTAAAATGAGACAATCTAAAGACCATACAATTTCAAGTTAATGGTTAAGCATTTCAACCAACCTCAACAAATAGATGTTGATTCATTTTTAGAGATGTACATTTGTACCTACATATTACCAGTGACGAGTAACTTTACTTATGACCGTCAAAAACTGTCAATCAAAACACCATCGGATCAGATAATTTGTCGCAGTACGTTGCCGTTGGTGGCGCACGGGGGCCTCTCGTACCGGCTGACGCAGGTGATCTCTAGTCAGGGGTGCTTCGGGGATCACTTGTGTCTGATTCGGAAGGAGCCATCGCCCGAGTGCCATCACTGCGATGCGGGCGAGGACTCAGGGCTGCACACTCTGGCCGAGTGTCCGGCGTGGGAGGTGCCGAGACCGGCCCTCCAGACAGCCCTTGAGTTGAAAGTCCTCACGCTGCCGGTGCTGATCGCAGCGATGGTGCCGAGTGCGGACGCGTGCTCGGCCGCCGCCTCCTTCTGCGAGCAAGTGATGCTCGAGGTGGCGGAAAAGGTTCGGGAGAGGCTGCACAGAGCTCTCCCGGACGGCGGCGGGCGCGGACGCCGAAGGCGTCGGAGGTCTAAAGGCCTCCGTCCTCCATTAGCGCTGGCCTGGGGGTGATGGGTGGAGCCGCCTGTCACCCTAGCTAAAGCAGGCCGAGGCGGCGGCGTGCGAAAGCGCCCCCCTATTCCGGGGACTTGACGGAAACCACGTAGTTCCCAAACCCGAGGGGGCCATCTCGAATCCGGAGATGGCCCGGGTCAAGTCAGGGTGCGAGGGAAATGCTCTTTGGGCCACTTTACACCCTGGCGTCAGAAGACCCTAGACGGCGTGCAGTTTTAGTCGGTAAGAGTCCGACATAACCTGCTCCGCTGGCCGCGGGGTGGGTATCCATGAGGATTTCCGCACGGAAAAAAAAGGGGAATCCCGGGCATCCGGATTTTATATTGTTTTATGAGGGCCCGTGGAGCACCCGGGCAACGTAGGCGAGCAGTGCCTCCCACTCGCCACAGGAGACGAGAAAGGGTCAGCTAGGGTGCGAGGGATATGCCATTAGGTAACCTTATATTAAGACTCGAGACGGCGTTCGATCCCGACATAATCATCTCCGTGTAATCCATTTCCTCACCATAAAAAAAGGGAAAAAACTGAGCGAAGAGTTTTGGCAGGTAATCAAGTGAATGGCGCACTGCATAATTTTATGAGCAGTCAGAACAGAAAATGTCTAAAGAGGCACGAATTGCTGTACATAGAGAAGTTCTCGTTCCCACATCGATGTATGGTAGTGAATGTTGGGTGTGGCAGAAGAAGCATGAAAGTAGATTGAATGCTGTAGAAATGAAAAGTCTAAGAAGGATAGCTGGAGTAAAGCTGATGGACCGAGTGAGGAACAGTGTGATGAAGGAACGCTGCGGTATAGTTGAAGATGTAGTGACCAAGATAGAGAAAGGGATACTTACTTAGATGGTTTGGACATGTAGAGAGGATGGATGAAAGAAGATTGACAAAACAGATACCTATATGAGGTGAGGGTGAATTGGCAACCCGGTAAAGGCCGACCTAGGCGTACATATATTTTAATCAGATCCAAGACGTTTTGGAGAAAGGCCTAGGTCAAGAGTAGGTACCCGCAACCGGCGTGTGTGTATGAAAAAAAATATGAAGTTGAAGAAGCGAAAGGGGTATGCTAAGATCGTAGCAAGTGGAAAGATGTTGTCTCTGCCTACCCCAATGGGAAACAGGCGTGATTTGTATGTATGTATGTATGTATGTAAAAAAGGACTCTAGGTAGGTACTGACTGCGTATTCTTTGTGTAATTATTTTGACATTGGTTTTGGTTACGCTGAAAATCTCAAAGTTTATTAAAATTAAACTGAGTACAACGTGACGATTTTTACTGACAGGGCCCCATCAACAGAATTTGCCACGGGCCCCACATGGTATAGTTACGCCACTGATAGCAACTACGTTACATATAAGAAATGCTCGTACTTAGATTAGGCGAGGTGAAGTTCTCTTGATGACCGCAACCTATCAACTAATTAAAAGTTTTGTATTACTATTTATTGATAAAAAATACGCGATTTAGAGATAAAATCACAAATTCACCTCAACTTGTATTATTTCAAAGGATCAGCCTCTTAAAAAGAAAAAATCTTCTCCCAGAAAAAATGAACGCAGCATTTGTTGGAGTTACAAATAACTTAATCTCGTAGCAGGTGACCAAGCTGTGCAATTATAGGTGTGCGAGCGCACGTGTCTGTTGTGATTAAAATCACATTTGTATCAACCTGAGAAAGTTTATTTATTATACTATTTTAGTGTAGTTTTTAAATTTCGTAGGGGAAATTGAATCAGAATTGATTTTTCTCGTATATAACGTATTCTGATTTCATACTGCCAGCTGCTAGACTGCATACCAGTGAAATGAAGATATTTGGATGGTTCAGCGGAGTAGGTACCTAACTACGAAACGAGTACATCAGAGGGAACTTCAAAGTCGGCTCTAGTACGGACAAATACCTACATAAAAGTGGATTCGCAACATCTGTGTATATCCAAATAAGCACCTTCTGCAGTTTGTTTGAGTATGTCATACTTAGTAAGGTGGCGGTGTAGAGCAGCTGTATCCTCTGAGTTGATTTATAGCTCCGGTCAACAATTAATATTGTGTATTTTACAATTTTGTAACTAAAAAAGTTTTATACCTACCTATAACTCAATGACTTCTACGTATAATATGATCAGTGTAAGTATGTTATTAGATTACCTTTCATAAGAGTCCTCATTTTATCGATATCCGTCTAGCCGTTATGCCTATAGAGGGGAACAAAGAAAACTACAAACATACATAAAGGTACACGCGAAATACATTACCCTCGCTAGCGCAGTCGGGAAAAAGTAATCTACTTATGATCAAATTTCAATTGTTAATTTCTAGTTTTGTAATCAATTTGTACTTTATGTTTAGTTTATTATCACTATCTCTGCGGTCATAACTTTTGAAGAAGTTAATAAAAGCTGTTTACAATATTAATAACAGTACGTTATAAAGCGATAAATTAAAATATCTATTTCCCGTATGGCCGACAAAATGTTATAGTTTAATCGTAACAGCCGTATAATAAAATTAGGATAAAACTCATTGGTTCGAACGCGAGCTTCGAATTTTCAAATTTGGAACGAGCGCGGCCATCTTCCAAATTGCCACCATAAACGCGATAATTGGATCAGCTCATTGGCCAGTAGCTAACTGAAACCAATTTTAATGGCAACTTTTTTTATTGTTTGGATGTTTAACTTTAGAAAAGTGGTTGTAAGTTGTAACTAATGAATAGTTGAACTGACACAGTTTCAATTTTTTTTTAGCTTAAAGGTACAAAATGAGCAAAGGATTAAGAAAATTATTAAGCTCCTAAGTTAACTTAAGTTAGGTAGGTACTTGCTAACTACCTAACCTACATACTAATTCATTTAGTAACGTTAACCGTAGTTGAATTCTTTTAGTAATTAATTACACGTAGTCTATCATATAATCTATTTAGTTCTTGAAATAGATTTTTCTATGCAATATACGTTATTAATATCACCTATCTAAAAAAGTAACAAGACAAACGACAGCGTAAACAACAAATTCTATCCTCAATACAAAAGCGACAATAAATTATAACACTGGCCGCGAGCTCATTTCGTTGGTGAAGCTAAAAAAGCTAGAAAAAATGAAGCGTTCGAAATTTAATTTATTCAAAATTGAAACGTCACGGCACACAAAGGCGAGCGACACACAATGGCCGCGCGCCACACCGCACTGTTAACACGAAAATTAAATGCTGATATCACAATTAATCAAGGGCCCATATTAATAATTGGCTATTCACTACGCCGTGAGGTGTCAAATTATATTGCTCAATTAACCGCTCGTAGAATAGAATAGGGCGTGTTTGGCTGTTTGTAAAACACGGAACTCGGTGCTTTGTTGCTCTTGCTATAGATGGTTCAAATATTTTATAAACATAAATTGTTTATGGTGTCTATATTTTTTATAATAGCAAAAAAAGGTCGCAATCTCTTTTGCTTCTGTCGAAAAATTTTAAGTATAGAAGATAGACACGATATTTAGCGGTGGACTTTTAGTACGACCATAGAACATAATATTAATATAAGTAACATCCTTTGCAACAAGGTATACTAAGAACAAATTTTTCTTGGTATTCAGTAGTCACCGGCAGACCGTATTAAAGACCCATAGGAATTTCATCGTAGTTGGCGGCTTCATTCTTACAGGCTCGTCCAAACGTTGCATATACAAGAAGAGCCAAAGAAGTTCAGAGTAGGTACCAGAACAGACTGCAGAAATAGTGGCAAAGAAAGAAGAATACTTGAGAGTCAGTACAATAAAATAACATAGTTCCTTTGTGACTGGACTTGCCAGAATAGCTGGTAGCTCAGGTTCAATGTAAGCGTGAAATAACTCTGCCTCACCAGCCTAGGATAAACAGATAAGTATATCACAACAACTATCTTTTATAACGAGAAAGTGACCTTGTTAAACGTAGAGGTATATCTATTTGAACAAAATGTAATACATTAAAATATATTCTACGATACATTTTTATCCATACAAATGTTACGTATGGTCGAAGGCCTTTCAGAGATGTGCGTGTTAAATTTTAATGGTATCGATATATTTTTGGTATATCTATTTGTTAATTTTCTCAAATTATTAACATTGGTTTATAAGCACATTTTGTCCATGTTGTAGATATAAATAAATTGTGTATTGTGATATTTTTTCTCATCGCCACGTGTAAATTAATTTTTGCATTGCCCACTAGATGGGAAGCGGTTACCGTGGCCTATGGACGTGTATAGCACCAGGGACGTCACACTCGCACTAACAACCCTTTAAAAGCCTTCTATTGTCCTTGAAGAACCCCATATTGTAGACGCTAGGGAAAACCACAGTGACTTATCATTAAAAAGTACAAAAATGTCTAAAAATGTAACAGATGTTTCTCGATACGGTCCCATCACTATAATAGGGTTTAGACAGGCGGCAATACGAACGATTATTTACGGACGATATATTTTTAGGATTAGTGAGGAAATTATTTCATTTCTAGATCGCATTAACGCGCGGCTGTGATGAGGCAAAGGAAACGCCTCGAAACGGCCATTAATATTCTTTTATACGTGTCAAACAAGAAAAGCTACCGTTAAGGGATATTAGAAATATTTAAAATTTTATTACCTTAGACGCGATCTTTAATGGAATTATACTTTTATGGGTTTACTTAAAACATCTTCATATTATGAAACCATTTCAATTTGGATGGCCATTCTGTGGCCGTTAAAAAGTTTCATAGTTTCGGGTGTGAAGTTGAACTGGTAATTAAATACCAATATTGTATGGCTTTCATATTTTCTAGTTAAGTTGCGATGATTATTTTTAAATGTTTTTAAGCTAGCGGTTTTATAGAGTTGTTCCATTCTCGACTCCCGGATAATTATTTTAAAATCTTCATCATCCGAGTTCAATCTCGATAGTACTCAAAGCTGCGAGCCTGGGGCTTAGGCTTTTACGGGAGTGACTGATGTCTGATCCTTTCAACCTCAAGAGGAAAGCCGTCGCTAGGGCCTCGTCAATCAGTGGTTGAGATTGACTTATGGTCCGAAGATTTTGGTGGGACCCCATAGACAATATAAAATTTGATCCTACAAATAAAAATTCAATATTACAATTATTATTCTTAAATCGCTATATGATAAAAGTGTTACTGATGGCCGTGTATTTGTTAATGAATTTAGAATCAAAAACTACAGAGAATTACAAAATATTATACAAATAGTATAGATGTACTCGTAGGTACCTATAGAGGTTTCATCTGGGTATTATTTGGTCCCCGGGTCAATGTTACCCGACTGAAGCGTACCTAATCAAAATCACCAGCAATTCTATTAAAATGGTACCATCTCGTGTAATTAAGATAAGATCTGTCACAGACGCGCGGCACGACATTTTTTTAATGTCTCTATACTATTTTACGAATAGATTAGAATTTGCTTTATTGCTTGTTCGCGTGTTTGTTGTCGGCCATATTTTTTATTTCATATATTCCTGACGTGTCTATTTAAGGCGCAGTTTTGACAGCGCTATTTTGATTCTAAAATTGATTTAGGGGATAATAACAGCTTGCGATTATTTGATATGCGATAATTGTTAGGTTTCAGAAATCGATTTTATATCAGTCAGAATATATTGGGAACAGTTTTGTTTAAATTATTTTATTTTTATATGTTTGTGTATTTTTACAAATGATGTGTTTTTGTACTATTTGTGTTATAGAAGGATTTTTTTAATTGATATTGTGTGGCATAGTGGTTGCACGTTCTAATGTTACGTTCAATTGAACAGGTTTGGTTCCTTCTGTGTTTAGTTCAGTTCAGATGGTGGTTTGTAGTATTTTCTAGAGTATAAATATATGCTCAGCCTTTTCTTAAGACAATTCCAGTGTTACTTGAATGTATTGATAAACTTATTAGCTTGTCACCTACGAAAAATTCAATTAACGAATTACCTAGAATTCATGTCTCTAAACATCTTAGGGCAACGTTAAAGTGCCATGTTAAGTCACTTTTGACGCTGACTGTACGTGTCTCAACATAATGTAACATGTTTCTAAGCCGGTAATCTACACACAAACAAACGAAGGCTTGGCTGTAGCTCGTCCGAAACGAGTTAATTAAATCGGCGTTAACTTATTACATTAATTTAAATATTTCAATTAATTTCTCGTAAAGTTTCCAATTAGTTAATAATTTTATACTGGCAATATTTTTGGATTTTTTTTAATAGTCGAGTGTTTTGGAGAAAACGTGTTCATGGGTATTGTTGCTAATATAAAATAATAACATATAGTAAGTGTCAACTACACACCCTCGTGTGTAGAATACATGTACTTAGATACCTTTTCTTTTCTTGAGCTATCGAAATCCCAACTCAGATTCTAACAAAAGAGGTACGTCTACGTGTAGTTGTTCGGGCAATGCAGTCTTTTGCCAGGTGTTAGGATGTGAACCATGGCTGGCTGACATCAAGTAGACGGCTTCAGTAGCAAAAATCTCCTACGAGTAGTTGGAACCCTGAAAACTGCGACAATGTTGTCTAACTACAGAATTTCGATAACGCCAGCTAGTTGTGGAGGTTAGATGGTAGTTGCTTAACGGAAAATATGGCAGTTCGGCCGTTTCATAGTTAGAGCAAAAGCCAACTGAGCTGTACAAAGGCTTGAAAGAGTAGAATGATAAACATAACAAGGCTAAGAACCACAACATTTTAATAAACACGCGTCTCTAACAGAAAACATACTTGTATTCAATATTATAATTATATTAATTAAATGACACCTTCTTTATATTCAAATAAATAATTTATATCAGCTATCTCTTTCTACCTCCCTGTGGAGATCCCCACAGGGAGGTACCATGGGATGGGTACCCCATCAGGGCTAAAGGTGAATTACATGATATTCCTTTATAATTATTACGTCCACATGGCGCTTCAGCACAGGATTTTTACCAGGTATAAATGAGACGCAGGCCTGGGGGTGACGAGTGGAGCCGCCTGTTACCCTAGCAGAAGCAGGCCGAGGCGGCGGCGCACGTAAGCGCACCCCCCCTATCCGGGGGCATGACGGGAACACTGTGGTTCCCAAACCCGAGGGGGCCATCTCGAACCCGGTGATGGCCCGGGCTAAACCGGGGGGCTAGGGAAATGCGTCAGAAGTCCCTAGACAGCGTGCGGTTTTAGTCGGTAAGAGTCCAACATAACTTGCCCCGCAGGCCTCGGGGTGGTTATCCATTAAGATTTCCGCACGAAAAAAAGGTATAAATGAGACTCTGGTTGGTTACATCTAAGGTCTTTTCCTCAGAGTCCGAGGTCCGCTTTCTGGCTTTTCTTCCATCACATCATGTCAGACGATATTGGGCGTCCCTGGTAGGCCGTTTGGCGAATTGAGACGGGACGAGGTGAGACCTTTAGCGAGCGAGTCATCTACTATAGCTATACCTTCCGACCCTTCTGTTTCTTTATACAATAAATATTCAAAGGAATTTCTAAGTTATTTCAATCCATGATCTCAGAAAGCTCTTAATTAGTATACATTACCATAAATTTATACATAAATACCACTATCTAGTACCTATTGAACGAATGTTCACGCCGGGTGCAGTAAGTTCTTTGACACAGGGTTGTCACTTTATTAAAACTGTAATAAGTATCCTGTTATAATATTTACTGTAGGTACAGATGCCGGCACGTAGCTTGGCCAGGTTTTGGAGCAGTAGGGGTAAGTTCGCGCATCGTGCACTTTGAGCCAATCTAATGATTCAAAGTACGAACGAACGGAACGTTGATTCGCTACAAGACATCTATCGGAGACATAATATGATTGGTCCGTCAAGTGACTGACCAATCATACGTCCGCGACGGCGCAGCCGCGTCTCCCGCCACCCGCTCATACCTCAAAGGGGACCTAAACATCGACCTTTGCGCATATGACGCGTCTGGTCAATTTACGTGCCGGCATCTGTATACGTATCTATGGCATCTGTCCTTAATATTAATATCATAGATACGATACTTAGTAAACACAGCTGTTTTTTATTAGACTTCTTAAGAGGTTACTCTTAAGAGTGGATTATTGTTGGAGTAGACGATCGATGTTAATAATCCTTAATAATCATTATGGGGTCTATGGGGCCCTGCCAATATCTTCGAGATTCAAACTCAGGCATACGCATTCCTTTCAACTTAGTGTTTTTCTTTCTATCTACAAAGACTAAAAAAAAACACATATCGCTCAAATATGTTATCAAAATTTAACGCATCAGTTAATTTTTGACAGCCCTATAAAATTGACTATCGATTACGTTATAACGTTATTAATTAATTGAATATTCGATATTCTCATTATGAATTTTAACGTGGCGCGGTAATGAGGACCAACACGTAACGATTTGTCTTCGTTATTTGACATCCACGCTTAGATGCCCACGTATTTAATTAAAAATGAATAAATTAAGCTGTGATTTACTGTTAATTAAGCTGGCCAGTAAAAAAAGTTCTTGATTCAAATTTTATCATCTTTTTTTCAACGTTTATTTACTAGGAATGTTGTTGAAATGGTTTATTGATAATTTAGAAGCGTGTTATTTTAAATGTTGTAGTAATTAGTTGCTTGTGAAGTTATGATTGAAATAATTCTTATAAAAACTAGATGAATACAGAATGAGAATATAAATTAAGTATACAGACAGAATTATATATTACATAGCATTTATCTATTTTAACATAAGATTAATAAATGAAAAATATAATATACCTACGTCTGTTAGTATTAATCTATAATTTGATAAATTTACATTAGAGCTTAATAAACTACCTTGGTGATACAATATTATAGTAGGGTAGGTATGTGGCTTATGTATACGAGTTCCTCGGTTCGATTTCCATGTCAGCGGAAATATTATCAATATTTTTTATATCTATAAATACTAAATATATATTTAAAAATATTGTTTTAAATACTAGGTGAAATTATAACCGGGTCGTAATAACCCACCTCAACGCTTATGTAGAAATTTTCGTCACTTGATTGAGAGCAGATCATTCAGACCACTAGATTAACTGCTCGCCCGTCAAACAAGGCCCTTACAACAACATAAAATTTCAACAGAAAAGTACGTTAACTATTAAAGCATTAGTCAAACTTTATTTTCTGTTACTTACTCATATAACCTTAGATAAATAACATATCTAAGTGTTAATAGGGTCACAACGGTAAAAACACGGAACATAAAAATAATAATAAATGGCGAAGACAGCTTATATTTTAATGAGTAATGAGTCCTCATTTTTATATCGGCTACACGTAAAGGCACAAAATGACAATTCATTTCATAAGCGGTCTGTTCACGGTGCGGCACCGTATAAGATTAATATTTTTGACACTTTAGTAGTCGCCTTCGTATAATTTAAGGTGTTTATATGGAATTGTTTACAATAAAAAGAAGCCTTTGATCGGGTGATGCAATCGTGATCTTTGTTTAAACCGACTTCTAAAGTTATTTTACTGTCTGGCGTGTATATTTGTGTGTTTGTCCGTGATAATTTCACTTGGAGCAATCGCACTTTGGAGCCCAAAGTTCACTTATTATTTTTTACCAGAGCGGTGCCCGCGACATGGTCCGCGTGGTTTTATATTGTAAAGGATTCTTTACTCAGAACATTGAATGTTTTGGCGAAATAAAAATAGCTTAAGTTACACTTCGATACATTAGCTATCTGCCAATGAAAGTCCCGTCTAAATTGGTCCAGCCGTTTCAGAGATTAGCATGAAGCAGGAACAAACAGACAGACCGACAGCATTTTTGAGGTAACTAGCATGACATAAATTAGTTATGAATTATATTTTTTTTATCGTTTAAAATTGAGGCTAAGATAAGTAATGATAGTTCATTATCATAGTCCACTAGTTCTTATGCAATTCTACGGTCCGTAAAAGTCCGACAACACTATTAATTCTACAGAACCGAAGGCAATAAAATAGTCAATCGAAGTGTTAACTTCATTTGTAAACGAAACATATATCATGTATCATTTGAATAGATTTTCTATATGTATAAATATTAATTTGAAGTTTTTAAACTTACGAGTATAAAGCGGGCGGCCCGATTTCGTTCGGAATCTATAAATCATTCGTACTTGTCCAATGTCGTTTTCAACGAGACTAGATGTTATTTAAAGGCTTCGAAATTAACATATTAACATATTTTAACACTTATTGGTTGCAACTTTATTTGTTTTTAGATTTACAAGCATGAATTAAGGATGTAATACGATGTGTATGTATATTATCTGCTCATATTAATTTCTATTGATTGATTTGTAAGTTATGTGACGTTTTAACAACAGTCTATTGATTAAATGGCCTGATTAACATGTCACAAATTTTGATAACCTTATTCTTATAACATAAACAGCTCCACCGTGCCCAGGGTTCATTCAGCTCTTTCTTTTATTTTAGTGTTTTTCCTGGTTGCGAGTCGAGGCTTAAATTTCTGAGCTCGAAGTACTTATTTTATTCTTTAATGAATTTAAGAAAAATAATCAAATATAACACTGGTGTGTAATTATTATTCTACTAGATAATAAAATTGAAAATACTGATGCGAAATTAACAGAAAAAAATATGTCTGCCCTACCATTCACGTAAATATTTAACCTTAAAAAATACATTTTTGAAAATGGAACCATACCTGTGACCATACTGCCAGTATGCTATTTTTTTTACTTAAAATTAAAATTATGGTGTCTTTAAGGTTGATGTAAATCCAATCTTTTTGAGCATGAATAAAGAAACTCACATGAACATGAGTCCTGAAAACATTACCCTTCTTTTTTCGACAGTCGTCTACTAAGTGGCAATCAAGTAAGATCTCTATCAATAAGCTATAATGGCGTCGGCTGTGAAATTTGGCATTGCTGTTCATAAATCATGTAACGTGTTTAATTGATGAATAGTTTTAAATCGCTGAACCGCCAAAATTGTTACTTGTCAACTTTTTAAATTATACGTGGTTAGGTGCGGCTCTATTCATATGAATCAATATTGTATTTTACTGGAGATATTTATGCTCGTAAACGTAATTATAATTCAATATCATATAAAAATTAACCACTAAATAAATGCTCGCAGTTTTGGTTGTATGTATTCGTTAAAAAGTAACATTGTGTTAAAGAAATAAATATAAATATTTTCATTTCTTGTACCTTTCGAAAAATGTTATCAAATATTATTTATATAACCCTAAATAACTGTTCCACCGAGACGCAGTTGAATATTAGGTATAACACTACCCCATCTCTCCCCGAGTCTGTCGTATATAAGGGTTACTGCAGATTAGGCGGAAACGGCGTGCGGTTTCAGTCAGTTCTGATCCAACCCGCTGAGGTGATTATCTGTGGGGATTTCCACACGAAAATAAAGATCAGGCGGAAAATGTTCAAGCAGTGATAATTAAATATCAACCTTATTTTGAACAAAGCTCAAAATTTACAATAAATGTTTTGGAATTCACTCCATTTCTACTTCATTTCTTTTAGTTTAATCAGCGTGTTTTTAAAATTATTATTTTCAAATGAATTTCTCCATCAGTTATCGAAATATTAAAAGTAAGTACTAGGGCAGCATAAAATTGAAGGACGTGGCCTGTGTCATTACTCACCCACTATTACTTATGAACAGCACCTACGTGAGCCCATTCTTATATTTATAAAGCTGTCAATTCCGAAGGCATTTCGGGTTAAAGTGGAAAGAAGCGCAGATGCGTTCGGTCGTAACTCAGTAAAAAAAATACGTTGGTTGATACCATAGATATGTCCGATATAGACTAGGAAAAGTATGAACAAAGTATAATACGTATTCGATTCTACAATCGTAAGTGATCAACCTGTTTTCTAGATTCCATCTATTCACTAGACGATATCAATAGAATCAATAAACTAAAGTAGTGAACCGCACTTAAGTCATTGATTCATCTGACTGATGTTTTTGAATGATATTCAATAATATAAGATTTTTGTTCCTGCTTAATAGTATTATGCCCAAGATAATTGTATCTTCTTAATGATATATCTTCCAAAATAAATGAATATTATAAATGTCTTTAAATGAGAACTGTTTATTAACTTTTTATACAATATTATTCGAATTGGCCGTTCAGCTTTAAATAATTCATGTTACAACTGATTCATACATGAGTTGGGAGTATATCACCCTAACTTTATACCTATAGTAATCATAACATTGATATCAGAATAAATATATTTTTTTGTATTAATTAAGCCACAATTACACTTATCAGGCCATCAATTAACTTTTTTAAATTGTATATTATTCGATGACTTCATGGTATGGATATAAAACGAGTACACGTGTTCCTACTCTACATGTAATATGTCTACGGCGGGCACTGGTCGGTGCGGCGCGGGAAAGGCATGGTCCGCATTAAATTATTATGATTTATGTGTTTTAGCGAGGCAAGAGCCTCCTTAATTATATGTGAAGGTTTAACGAACAAAGCCCCGGCGGTTGGTGCTCTTTGCGTTTGGTCGCTTCTCCTGATGTTTCTATTGTGGCGTGCGTTTTGAATTGGTGTTTGTCAAATATTTAACACAAGATAATTTTACCTTTTAGAGAGCACGTTAAGCCGTCGCCGTCGGTCCCAGTTGCCATATGAACACCTATGGCAGTCGTTACGGGTAGTTGGAGCCCTAAAAAGTCCAACAACAACGGTCTAGCTGCAATGCTTCGATATCACCTAATATCACCATTGGGTTGTGAAGGTGAGATGGCAGTCGCTTCACAGATAATATCGAGGTCCGGCCAAATCCGCAGGTAAGACTGGTAAAGCGGATCCCAGGCTCCGAGGTGAAAGCTTTGGATACGACTGGGATAAACGCTAGGTTGAAGAAGAAGAGAATAATTATTTAGGGTATTAAGAACTTAAGGCTTATAGTTAACTTTACAGTTAGCTGGTACCCCTACGGGACAAATCCCACCCTCATACCACTACTGTAACTCTTGTTTCCTACTAGGATTAACGGTTTTTGAGGAGATGACATCTGCTAGAAAAATATGGAAGTTACAGATTTAACGCATCAATGTTTGTGTTTCAAAACGATTTTACGATTCAGAATATTAAAATTAAAATGATGCTAAGTATTTCGTTTTTTTATACTGGTTACGTCAATACGACTTAACTTGCTTGATAGTAAATTAAAGGTGCGACCTTTTTTTGTCAAAGTTGGTCAAAAAATATTTTCATGAGATAGTCTTCCGAAGATTTCTCTGCCGCCCGATAAAGACTTGGAATTCTGTACCAGTGCATGTATTTCCTTCCTCTAGCTATTGCGCGGACTAATGCAACCTTATCACCGTACAAATAAGAGTGCGTCGCGGTCATTTTGACCACCTCGCCCCTCCGCGCCGTCTACTTTCGGCGTAACATTTTTACTGAATCACTCGCGCGCTAAATCCAAACCGCGCGCTTTTTGTAAACAAAATGTCATTCTTGTACGGAACTGTGAAACTATAAAAGCTATTATTATTTAACTAGTTTATATTAGAACGAAACTAAACATTGTACAAATTACCCCGCGTTATATGTAAATGTACGTACTCTAAGTAAAATGTGATAATAATAACCTTCTTAGCTGTCAATCCGATTCGCCACGCCACGAGCAAGTGGAAATTCTGTGAGCTCTCCACAAGTTCCACGAACTCTTCTTACATACAAAATTGAACTTTAAAATGACAATATTTAAATGTGAAATTAGACTGAAATCTTCAATTCACACGTACATATTATTATGAGACTTAATTCTATTAAAATAAGGTTGTAATTGAGTTGTGAAGATGAACATATGTATAGCCAGATAGAAATCTCTCGCGAGCGGCTGACCGCGCAATATAATGACGATGCCGGCAAAGAAGTCATTATTCATTTTTTTAATACAGTGTTTTGTTGAAATGACATTTTCACTAGCGTAATCACGATTTGTACAGGCAATATATCAAGGTAATAAAAGCTACATTATTACGGCTTGGTTACTGTTGATGGTTTTCAATTTGATGTCTTCATCGGCGCGTTGTTTTATGCGATCGCTCAATCAGTGAGTAAATTGAACTCGATGTTATTGGTGCAAATGAGGGACGGGGGACAGCTGATCGACATTTTTTTGGCTATAGTGTGTAAACTAACACGTTTTAATGTCGGTCGAGTAAACATATGGTGGGATGATGGGCAACGGTTTTGTAGCAGTCGCGAGTCGGTGTAAATTATTTTCTGATGTACAGTTTTGAATTGGATCGTGTATGGAGCGGTGTGGAAATTTCCGATTATATAAGCTGTATGTATGCATCTCTTACCTTATCTGCGTGAAATACTGATTCCATTCAAGCCACAGGAACCTATTTCTGGAATAGTTTTTTGTCTCTTTGTTCGCGATGAACACAAAAACTACTAAATGGATTTATATGTAATTTTTTTATTAGTTAGGTCTTGATCAGACTTCAAATCTACCGTAGATTTATTTAATTGCATTGGTTGAGTAGAACCGGAGATATGACCAAAAGTTACGATTATAGACATTACTCGGGCGGAACCGCGGGTGTCGGCTAGTATTGAACATATTCAGACGTACAAATATATAATATTGCCAGTCTAAAAGGAAAATGTACTAAATGCAATATTTTCACGTTCAAATATGAACCTTATCTCAATCACTCAAAGACAAATGCTAATTGCAGAATTTTGCACATAGCACGTTTGTTTTCTAGATCCTTGATACATAACTTCTGTAACTTTTCTTCCGACACGTATTCTCCTTAACAAATTCAGTAGCCAGCATAGATTACCATTATACAATACTAGAGTCGACGGCCTACCGTTTTGCGAGACGACTATATAATTTCGAAGCTGCAAGTATAGTTATCGACAAAAGTAACTTAACAAATTCTAATTAAGTAATCATCTTAGCTCTAAAATCGATGTACGAGTAATAGTGGTCGAATAAAACCTTCAGGACCAAATCAACGTCATTTGCTAACTGGTTAGTACACCAGCAATGGTAGCTGAATAGATAAGCACGCGGCCTCTACTTAGAGGTATCGAGTTTGAATCCGGCCAGACAGTACCAATGTGAATTTCACTTTGTGGAATTTATTATGTGCCAATCACATGATTGATCATCTGCTGACGGTGAAGGAAAAACATCGTGTGGAAACCCACATGTCCTAGAAGAAATTCTAAGGACATGTCTGATCCACCAACCCGCATTAGGCCAGTTCTCTTGTTAGAGAAGAGACCCGTGCCCAGCAGTGGGACATAAATGGGTTGCTAATTATTATTATGGAACACCTGCTAAACAACGAATAAGGCTCTGGCACAGGGTTTCTGTCGGGGTTGGCAGCTGCTTCTGGAAAAGCCGACATACGAGTATAAATAAAATTATAGGCTTTGCTCCAAATTGCAATGTTGGCTTTTTTAGGAGCTACTGCCGTCTGAACTTACTAATAGAAAAGCTTACATCAGCGCTTTTTTTTGTGCGGATACTAAACTCGCAAGCCAGTGGGGGCAGTTATATTGGATTTGAACCAACTTAAACCGCACGCCACCGCCATCTCGGGTCTAAAAGCGCAGGCCTCTTCGTTGTTTAGCAGGTCCACGCACCGACTTTTAGGTGAGGTTGGCTTGGACCTCAAGGATGTTGGTATATGTACACCTAATAACAATAAATAAAACTATTAATACAATAGTTTATTGATAAATTTATTCGAATGTAGAAAAGGATTGTAAATGTTCTAGTGTTAAGTAACTTTTGTCGTTGACTGTACCTAGCAATGGTTAGAAGTTATGATGTGTTGATACATTCAGAAGGCGTATCTTTACCTTTGTGTAACTTTAAGAACTGACTAGCCATTAATGTGGGTGTTACTACGTATAATAATATATGTATTTACAAAAAGATGTATGTAATTTAAATGTATGTAAAATACTTGAAACCGGCGAGCTTGCATGAAAGATTTAATGACAGTAGAGGAAGCTCGGTAAGTTTATAAGGACTTACCGAGGTGGCAGACAAGCACACGGCTCAACTGATGGGAAGCGGTCACCGTGGTCTATGGACGTGTCTAACATCAGGGGGCATCGCACTCGCGCTGCCGACCCTATGAAAAAGCTTGTAATATCCTTCTTGGTCTATCATGGTATATCATGGTATAGGTAGATATATTACTTTTGGAATACCTGACGTTTAAAAACTTTACCAAAACTTTTTGTTTGTTTGTTTGAATTAGGTAATCTCTGGAATGACTGGGCCAATTTTCATGAGACGCAGGAAGAATAACCCTTAAAACAGATAAATCTTCTTTTGAGTAATCAAAAACATAGAAACAGAAAAGCGTTCAAAACATTACGAACCTTATTTGAAGTTTGTTAAAATTGTTTCTCTTTGCTTTTTGCCTTGTGCCACTGTTAGAAAGCGCATACAATAGAATTGAAAACGTTCTGTAGGATATAATATTAACACACCCAAACATTGCAAGAAAATAACCTAAAAGCAATAATATATTTACATGAATATTTCAAAATGCATTTAAACAGTCGAACGCTCACAATAGTGAAAGATACATTGCGGGTGCAATACCAAAACTTTCTCATTCCATAAGCGGCAAGCTGTAAGCCTTAACTCACAAATACAATGTAAGGAACCGCAACAAATAATAGTTTCCGACTGTACATCTGAGTTACGACAGCATACTTCAGTCGTACAAACTTATATTTACAGCTAACCTTGAAATATTCATTCGAAAATCAACTTTATTTTATAGGAAATAAGATGTGTTAAGTTGTTGTCAACGGTAGATTTAAGTTGGTATTGTGCGTAAACCTGCTGAAATAACCTCAGTGATGACTCAATCAATGGAGAACGACTGCGGGTATGTTAGACATGTCGTCAGTAAAACAATTTTATTTTACAATGTACCTACGTGGTACTGGAATGCCTGTGCTTTTTTGCTGACTCTACTTTTTGTTAGGGCTTTATGAGTATCTTGCACAATGATGGCTGAAGTATAACAACTTGTTTATGGGTAGTTTGAGCTCTTCTACATTTTTTATTTTAGACATTTTTGTTTTTGGTTTGAACAATGTCATTGGACGATTAAAAAAAAAACAAGAGCTCTGCTCTTAGTCCTGACAGTAAGATATGACAAGACTGTATTATTAAGACTACTCGTATGTACTATGTTTAAAATAGTACCCTATCGCAATCATTATCACGTGCTACTCTTAAAATAAAACGATTTTTGTTCATACTTACATATATGTAGTCATTTGGTCATTATTTACATACATAGAACTTGACGTTTCAGGTGCTTTTTCAGTTGTTTCTAAACGCCATATAAAGGTTTCTCCTCGTGACCTGAAAAGGAACATTATGATCAGTGTGAATAATAGAAAATCACAGTACATCGCGATAGAAACAGTTAAATTTATATTTATTTCAACAATCTCTACCAACCAACTAATTCTCTCAACCATCTTCTTAACGTTGTTCCCAGGTGCAACTAAGGCTTTCTCTGTGCCCGGGATCCATATATTGCTTATCTTCACAGAACAAAGAAAATTACTTATCCTCCTTTTGATTTGATTTATAAGTTTATTATGGAAGGCTTGGGCCCCAATATCTCGATGGGGCCTTCACATACCCTGTTGTTTGACAACCAAAATGCTATATTACTACTTTTTTATCCCCACGGATACAAGCAACAGATACCGCTACAACAGCAACGGTGGTATGTTAGACTTGATCCGACTAAAACCGCACGCCATCTCGGGTCTTCAAGCGCCGGGTTGTAAGGTGACCCAAAAAGCCTGTCCCTCGCACCCCCAGGCTACATTACCCCTGTGCGTACTTCACATATAATAATTATATAGATTTAACTATCAGAATAGATTTTAACTGTACAGATTCACTGTTAAACAACGCCTACGCATGTGTCCGAGTAGCTTTCGTGGTCACAACAAGCTGCGTAGCGATCGTTAATCAAATCGCGTAGAGTGGAGCGTGTGGCTGCGCCCGCGCCGGCCCATCATGTGATTATAGTTAATAGAGACCGACGGCCCAGATATCTTACTCAGGCATAGGGTAAGGGATCGTGTTTACGGCCATTTGAGAAAAGTTGAAAAGATTTGAAAAATTATAAAAAATATTTTTTCTAGAGACGTAATATTGTGAAGTGATTAGGCATTAGATGGTAGATAATTATCTACACTAATATTATAAAGAGTTTAACTTTTTTTTTTCTTCGAAAACCCTGAAGATTTTAGTCTTTGGATGGTTATTTAGCTCCTTTAGACTGTATATTTATTAATTTACTGACTGAAACTGTAAGTTTTAGTGTGTTCGATCTACATTAGGTAGGTAGCTACAAAAACCCTACTTATATTTTACTCTCAAAACTGTCCATCTTGAAGTTGCCTGCAAGAGGTGGCATCCGGTGATAGGCCGCCTATTGCACATTTATACGTAAAATTCCATGTGTTTATTTAGTACTAGCTTACCCGCGCGCGGCTCCGCTCGCGTGAATGTTGGCTTTCGCCACCAAGTCTCTTTTAAGCAGAGGGATTGTCCGTACTAACTTTCAATGTCTGCAAACAGTGGTTGCAGCTAAACGTATTAATTTCATCTCGAGTTCTATCTAACCCTCCAAGGTACAGTACCGTGCATCGCGGCCAAAGCCAGTCTATTTACCATCATTGTCCTTTTTCATTGTCTTCTAGATTTTATGGGAATTAGATAGCTGGCTTCCCCAAAGTATGTGTGACTCGGAAAAAGGCCCTTTGATAAACCTTTACATTACACCATAAATATTTGCATTGCACTTTCACATTTGGTCCACTATTTCAAATAAATTAGTTAAACATTATTTTTCCGAAAATTTTGCGAAAATTTATTACTAAAATCTTGCTACAGACATTGACGTTTGACAAACTGATTTAACATTCAAAAATTTCATGAAACTAAAGAAAGAGTATTTAATTATAAAAACCGGTCAAGTGCAAATTGGGCTCGTGCTCACAGAGTTCTGGATAACACTGGGTTGAGGGACGAACTTAACGTTGCTGCAACGTTTCTTGTCTTGACTGACAGCCATACAGATTCTTTTTGGTGATGTGGGTAATATTTACGATTTCAGGACTTTTACCTTTATTCATGCTGTAAGATTTTACTTTCTGCAAAATATTCTAGATTCTAGCCCAAAGGGAAATATCCTTTCTTTTTTCTCGTGCGAAACCCCCGTCGGGCTTCACCTCAACGGAGCCAACAGAAAGGTAGGTATGTCGGACTCCTACTGACACATCGGCCTGTGTGACCGAGGAATCTGGTGTGTCCTAGAAAGGATATCCCAGAAACCTTGGCCGACTCCGGCCACCAGCACTGGCGACCTCAACGTGTTATTAGGAATCTAAACCCCTTTTCTTTATAAAAAACACGCGTGGAAACATAACGTGGGTAACGGTTAGCCCCGGCTGCGAACTATGTTATATACTATATATATGTTATATATATACTATGGCGGCATAGTTTTGCGAACTATGCCGCCCGGTGCGCCTTCATCGCCACAGGGGAGTGCTGGATCTCTCTAAGTAAGACAATTGTTGTAAATAGACCAAAAAAAAACAGCTCGCTGAGTTTCTTGCCGGAGTCTTCTCAGGTCTGGGCCGCGTTTCGAACCGGTGGTCCATTTGCTTCTAGTTTTAAATATTTATAATTAAGACGTTTTGTAAGAGCCGCTTAAAATGGTCTATACAGAATAAATGAATTTTGACTTTGACTTGACTTTGATTTGACTCTCCCGTTGCTTTTCCACCGCCACTTCTAAGCGCATTAATGCCTCGCAAAAAAGCGGTGGCATTCCAAAAAGAAAAAAAAGAGAAAATTACTTAAATATTAAAATATTCGAGGACATGGCGCCACGCTATATCCACGGAGCAGCCCCGGCAACAGTGGCATTCGGGCGTCTCCCGGCCTACAAAATGCAGGAACTCACCAAAATAGTCACCCATCAGTGAGCCTTGGATAGCTCAGGGTCATGGGCCACCTTAATCCCTGTAGACCCAAGACGGAATGCGATTTTGGTCAAGTCCGATATTACGTCCCTACTGGCCAGGGAATGGGAGAGATCCGTAGGGATTTCCGCACGAAAAATAAGGTACAGATTCCTAAAACTCTCCGGTTGCGCTGCAGGTGGCTCAATAACGTCGCCGAAGGTCACTTAACGACCTCCGTCCTCCATGAGTGCAGGCCTGGATATGGTAGGTCAAGCCACCTATTAGTCGGTGAGACCACAGTTTGGATATTACGCTTCGTTTAATGCCAAGCATTATCCGCAACATTCCTTTGATCTAATTCAACTTGATGCCTCTACGTATTCTTAAGAAGAGGTCTTGACAGACAGACAGAATTTCCTAATCAGGCACAGAACCCTAAAAATTAATATATTCTATTTACTTTTGAGGAAAAAGAAGTAAAGGATATTACTCTATGAAAATTTAGACGAAGTCAATTTTAGTTCCTGTTGCTATGACAACTATTATAGATGGCGATAAAAACGTTTGCAACATCTAATTTTCTTTTTATTACTAAATTTCCTGAATGAATCATATATTTTTAATTATGTTATATGCTATTCGAGGCGGAGACAAATCCAAAAAATCATAGATCATGAAAATCTGCTCAGCCGTTCTTGAGTTCTGGGAAAAGCACGTTTTTAGCCCTTTTTAGGGCTTTAGGGTTCGAATTTTAAAAAATCCTTTCTTAGTACACCTCTACGCATCAAAACAAACACTCCCTACAAATTTCAAGTCTCTACGACCAGCGGTTTAGGCTGTGCGTTGTAATCAGTCAATCAGTCAATCAGTCAATCAGTCAATCAGCCTGTCAGGACTTTGAATTATATAGTATAAGATTACAGTGAAACTTGGTTAAGTGGGACCTGGATGAGTCAGAAATCTGCAAAACTGGAACTCATGCTGAGGTCTCAACACTTTGGCACTGAATTATCTCTGTTAATGGGACGAAGCAAACCTACAAATCTGGGATTTGTTCTTTAAGAATTTTATCTGAGATGTAATGCTATCATCTACAACCTAATTGTACAACAATCCCCACGGCCGACAACCAACACTGCCGCCCCAACATTCCCGTCCCAGCGGGGAGCGATCGCAACGGGGCGCCTCGTTATTAGCACCTCGCGGTTCAAAGCGCGCCGCGCCACATCCCTCCGTACCCCTCCACAACCCCCCACACACGCACGTCTGTCAGACAATAGTAGGTAAGTGAAATAATTTTTATATGCCTCTTTTTGATAAGCTTCTCCGAGCGGCAGTAATTGTAAAACTTCATATTCTTACGATTACATTTTTTTTGTATACTCACGTTTGTATATCCTTGACGGGCTAGGTAGAGGTGTCTGCCAATTTGCTAGTCACAGTTCGGTTCTGCCCCACCATCTATCACCATCCCCGCATCTGGGGCTTTACTCCGAAAAACGAAAATATTCGTATCCGTTGACGTTTTGACCATTTAGCTACCCCGAAAGTGTTTCGTTTCGGATTTCGGATCCGTCTTCGATCGTTTGACATTGAGGTTGTCGATCGTCTCCTACTCCCAAAATACATTTGACGTTTTCGCTTTCGTTGTTTGACAAATGATCCGTTTTCGTTCGATCCGAAACGTTCATGTTCGATTTTCAGAGTAAGGCCCCTGAATCGAAATCAGGTTTTTTAACCGTAGGCCGCGAACCATACTCCGAGCCTTTTCTCTATTTTAGTAGTCAAACTACGAAACTGCGGATTTTCTGGTATATAATATACGTATTATAATAATTATTACAGGTACCTACCTATATAGTTTTTATAATAAGTAGGTATGTTATTTTTAACATTTATTTATTGGCATTTTACTTCACCTCGCCTAAGTAAAATTCAAAAACATGTATTTTTGTACTTATTTTTATATTTTTTTCTTATATAAGTATGAATAGTGATTACGCCAATTTATTTCTTATCAGATTCTTGACTTTAGTCTTAGGATTATCTTTTCTCAGAAACAACAAGAGGAGCTGGGGCCTTACTCTGAAAATCGAACATGAACGTTTCGGATCAAACGAAAACGGACAATTTGTCAAACGAACACGTCAAATGTATTTTGGGAGTAGGAGGTGTATTGATAACGATTGACAACCTCAATGTCAAACGATCGAAGACGGATCTGAAATCCGAAACGAAACACTTTCGGGGTAGTTAAATGGTCAAAACGTCAACGGATACGAATATTTTCGTTTTTCGGAGTAAGGCCCCAGAAGCGTAAAAAAACTGGCATGTAAACTAGATATAGGTAGATTAAATTAACCAATAACCAGCAATAAACATTAAAACATCAATTACAAAATAGACATCATATCGACATCCTTTTATGGAACTAAACATTTTTTGTTTCATTTTTGCAATTCACTTAAAACCAATTACGGTTGGAGCCGTAAAACGTATAATTGCATATAATAAAATAATAGTTGGCATTATTTAGTGTGATGGGCATCGCGTGCATTGCGCCCGCGCAGCCCACCGATTGGCCAGTTGCGGTGAACCCGCCCAGTTCTCACGACTTGCGCGTAGGCAGTGAAAACAATGACTTACATTTATTTTATGGAAGATAGCATGGACAGCTTTTGATAGATTAATCCTTTAAAGTAAAATATTCTTGGCGTATACAGTGGTAGCAAGGGGCTATAGGGTTCGAGTCCAGACCCTTTTTTTCATGCGAAAATCGACTAAAACGGCACGCCGTCTTGGGTCTCAATTTTCGTAGTGTGAGGTTACTCAAGAGGCATTTACCATGCACCCCAGCTGACCCCGGGCCATCTACGATTTTAAGATGACCCCCTCGATCCCCAGAAAGGGGGTTGGAGCGGACACATCCTGTGAAGCCTACCATGACGTGCGTTAAAAAAAAAAATCATTTCTGGGTATTTGTTTTTCTAATTCCGCAACTCTCCCCTCCAAAATACCTCTCCCCCCAAATGAAAATCTGGCTACACCCGTGAATTGTATGGTAATATTATAAATTATACTACCGAATTACCTGTTCGGTTTAATTATGAAGTGAGTGGTTATTAGAAGGTTATTATGTACGGTTCTAGAGTGATGTGTAATTACGAATGTCATTGTTTGCGGGTGAAACGCGTATGAATTAATTCTGATTGCTAATTTCATACAATTTTTGTTTTAGAAAGTAAAAATTGTAAGAAATTAGCAAATGGAATATTAATCAAAATCTCAATTATGTAGTGGTTATTATAAACTTTCGCGTTCTATTATCATTATCTTTCGAGCGGCAACTATCCAAAGCATTGATAGCTTAGTGGTTAAAGAGTTTGCCTTACAATCGAGAGGTCCTAGGTTTGTATCCATTATATTACATTATCGAACTGAACCCACTTTTAACATAACGACTTTCATTAGGCTGTAGTAATGGAACATTTAATAGTTTTGGATATTCCTCAAATAAAGCTTGCCCTTTGGAGCTAAGGTTCTGTCTTCTACTCCTCCTTGCCATGATCATGGTCTAGGTATGTACACACCTTTACATATTATTTCGACCACAGGCAATTAAATAAACACCAGAATAAAGACACGTTGTTATGTCGCTTCAGGGAATTTAAAACTTCCTTGAAGCTTGCTATGTGGAATTTTCACATATTATGACCTTTAAGTACACCAATATGAGCACATCGAACCAGAAAAGTTAAAGCTGTTTGTATTTATAAAATACTAGGTGTTGCCCGAGTCTCCACCCGCTTCGAATTCTGATCCCAGTTCCACAGACCATGCTAACATATTTTAAGAATGAAAGTAGTGTGTTATTCCAAACTATAATTTCTCATTGTACCTACTAAATTTCGACTGGATATCTTCAGCCGTTTAAATATGATTGAATAGTAAACAGCACAGGTTAAATGGATACTTGGGCTCGTTGATGTCTAATGTTAGCCGAGTCAAAGTGCTACACTCAAAATACACTGTATTTCAGTCCCCATGTTTCCTAACTCTAAGCAGTTCTAAATGAAAATTCAATTAAAACTTTTTGCTTGACCATACAGGCAGTCAAGTTAGTTATTTATAAATAAATTTTAAGTATAAATATCTAGTATAGCATCTATAATACCTTTAGCAAAATGGTGCAAGTAATATCAGATGTTCAAAGAAAAACTATCCTAAACGACATCAGAAACACTTGACTGGAAAGTCATTGTCTTATCTAACGTCAGTGTCGCTTATACCCTTTTTGGTTTGAAGCGACGATATAATTTTATCACTTTTATTATCATTTATTTGCACTTAACATAGACATTTATAATATACTTAATGACATCTCATGTTAGCTGGTGATGTTAATATGGTTTTTGCTAATAATACGAATTCTGGTCATCATTTTATATAATTACTTCATCAAAGCCTCAGCAGGTTGCATCACACCAAAAGAAAACCTGCCGACTGGACATCATCTCAATTGGCAGGGGTCGGCAGCGCCAGTGTGATGCCCCTGGTGTTGCACGCGTCCCTTGGCCATGGTGACCGCTTCCCATCAGGTGGGCCGTGTGCTTGTCTGCCACCTAAGTGGTATAAAAGAAACCCCCCTCCCATCTCCCTAATCCCCCCTTCAACACCACCCAAACTCCTCAACCTTCGAGGGGAAGGGGCCTCGAGGGAAGGTGGTGGTCGGCAGCGCGAGTGTGACATCTCTGATATTGCACACATCAATAGGCCATGGTGACCGTTTCCCGTCAGGTGGGCCGTGCGTTTGTCTACCACCTAAGTGGTATAAAAATAAATAATTACTTAATTTTAAGTTTTCGTAAGCGGGGTTGATAGTGCATAACTTATATTGCAAGTTATGCTTACCTATTATTCTTTACTGTATTATTTACTGGTCTTTGGAGCCCTTATCAATTAATTCGATCACACATAAACTACAGAACATATCAATAAATGACTAGTGCCCGTAGCCAAGTGGCAAAAGTATTCTATTCGATCGAATCGTATCGTTTCGAATAGTTTAGGTCGACCAATCACACTCCAGCTCGTGATTTCGCCGCGGCGCGCGCAACGTACGCCGGCGACGAGCTTGGATGTGATTGGTCGACCTAACCGTTTCTATTCGATTGCGATTTACGCTACGGAATAAAATGACGTTTGTCTACGGGCCCTGGATAGATAAAAATAGCAGCACGATAACTGTAAACGCCCACAAACAATTATCAACCCTAATTAAATACATAATAATATATAGCTACACGCAAACACACACACTCACATACACAAACACACGCGTGGGTTTAAACATTGGCAAATGCACACATACGGCATACAGCTACACGCAAACATACACACTCAAGAGAACACACGTGTACGTATAGAACATCGACTAACGCACACATATAAACAAAATAACCCCGCCGCGTACAACTTATTAACACATCAAGCCGGTGCAACGGGACTTGGGAGAATTATTATTTAGCCGCTTAATAATGGAGTCATCATTTCGCCCATGACAGCTTCACACCTTGAGACGTAAAGCGAATTGACTCTCTTTATTATTCTCTCGGGCTGTTTTTTATTTTTTTTTCTCACTCCATGTTGGGTTTACGATCGGCTTTGTATGCGCCTGCGCCGCCGACGTATCGTGAGAGGTGTTAAACAGGCTCAGATGTAAGAAGATAATCTAAATTGTTATATAGCTTTAATGAATTGAACGTGAAAATAATTAAGATAATGAACTGAGTTTAACGATTTGTTAAGAATGGACGACAAGTTCGGAGATAATAATTTGATGTAAGTATAAAGCCATTGTTGTTATTGATTTCGGATTGAGATTTCGATATCTGCTTCAAATGGTTTTTCTGTATTGTAACTTTTTTGTGGTATGTCTGTAATTTGTTGCGGTTGTTCGTGGATGCTGTTTATAGTACATTCTAATAAAAAGTTCGTATTTTGATTTACTTTAAAAACATTTTTTGCGAGCTTTTAAAAATGAACCGAATGTAGTTACGCATGGACCAATAATTTCAAATTGAAAAAAAAAGGCATCAGCAGGACGAATTGATTTAATTTTACAGGCCATTTAGCTTACCATCAGGCGAGGTGAACTCATGGGGACGGACGTTTCAAATAAAAAATGCTTAAAAAAATCACACGGATCCTTTTTTTTCCGTGCGGAAATCCTCATGGATACCCACCCCGCTTTTAGCGGGGCAGGTTATGTCGGACTCTTACCTACTAAAACCGCACGCGGTCTCGGCTCTTCTGACGCGAAGGTATAAGGTGGCCCATAGTCGGACCCTGAATGAAGATTATGAAGACTGGGTATAGGTAACTTCCTTGACTAATTGTAAATACCCTATCTGATGAGTGGTGGTGGTGAGTCAAGGTGGAGGCCAAAAAGTATTGGTCACAATTTGCAGGGGATGCCCCTAGTATAGTCATCTCTACCCAGAGAGCCTCGACAGATCGCTTGTTTTTATATATAAATGTTTTAATTTTTTTTTATATACCCGAGCTAATAGTTTCCATTTTTGTTTGTTTGTCAACAGTTGTCACAATATTTAACTTTTAACGATATACTTAATTCTGTAGGTAATTTATAGCATTAGACATAAACACAGCATGTGTGTGGGGTCAATGTGTTAAGATTAATCTACATAGGCTTTTGGCATAGATTTTTTCATACTACTTATGTGGCAGACAAGCACACGGCCCACCTGGGAAGCGGTCTCGTAGCTTACGGGCGCGTGCAACATCAGGGGCATCACACTCGCGCCATCAGGTGGGCCGTGTGCTTGTCTGCCACCTAAGTAGTGTAAAAAAATATTTATTTTGGGTCTAAATAGCGCGTTATAATAATCCTAGGATATTATTGTTTAATATTGTGAATTAGCTTGTGCGGTGGGCCGTAAGCTGTGAATAGGTGGCGTTGTAATAAAATAAATTCTAAATCTTAATTATTCGACAACGGTAACAATTATAAGTGTTTCTGTTAATGAAGTAGGAGTTTACGATCATTAAAGCTGGTGCGATAATTGAACAGACTGACGTTGAAAATTGTAGACTAGATTATCTAGATAGATAAAACTCCAGTAGAGCAAGCACGAAACCACATTCGAATAGTAAGCGTATCGTATTCGTAACGAGACACTGGATACAGTCCTATATCAATATGTTATCCTATA
The DNA here is from genome assembly GCA_963576445.1 of Lithosia quadra. Lineage (NCBI taxonomy): Eukaryota > Metazoa > Arthropoda > Insecta > Lepidoptera > Erebidae > Lithosia > Lithosia quadra. Next base: position 12,764,806 of record OY754884.1, on the reverse strand, counting down.
TACACACATACAGTTATTATATAAGCGATATTATATTCACTGTCTCCAGTCTTTAGTTATGAATATGATACGCTTACTATTCGAAAGAAATTTCATGCTTGCTCAACAGTAATTAACAGTAGTGAAGAAACTAGTCTCTGTACTAATACTTAGGAAGTAGAGTACTTACTAATCCTACTAATATAAATGTGAAAGTTTGGATAGATGTTTGTTATTTAATCATACTCTAACGGCGTACAGATCTGGCTGTAATTTGATACGGGAATAGATTATAGTCTGAAATAATACATAGGCTATTTTTATATAGCTGAAATAGGTTCCTTTAAGTAGCGGGAATGGTAACAGGATTCTACGGGAGCGATTCCGCGGGCAACAGTTCTGTTGTTATTTTTATGCACACTTTTGTCCGCATCTGTACTACATATTATCTTAAATATTTACATTTTAGCTGAAACGATAGCTGTTATAAGGCATAACTTAGGTTACTTTTATGATTTGCAAAATAATTAAGGTTCAACGCAAAAAGACAAAATCCACTAAGACCACGCGGACGAAGTCCACAGATAATAGCAATAATTCTATTTGAATAAACTAATTAATATAATAACGAAATAATATGAGCCATGAACACTTGAAATCAAAAATTTGAAAATCGAATCAATTCAAACTATAGGTTTATATTTCATCGTAGAAAATTAAGCTGAATTTTCAAATTATAGATTTCAACTCTAGATGTCATATTAAGTATTTTTATTACAACCGACTTTTAATGAGTTTGTATATAATCTATGGAACCTAAACATGACAGCACGAAAATTGTTTAATTTATAAACAATTATGAATTTCTATTTAAATCCGACATAAATGGTTCATATGATTACATAAATTTACGAACTGTGGAAATATTTGAAACATCTTCTATGGGAACCCGCTTTTTGGATTACTAACACATTCTACTTGTATTTATATTATGTTATTATTTATCTATTTATAGCATTCGTTTCGTCTCTTTTTCTATTAGTAATCTCATTTTCGTCGTCATGTAAATTAGTTTCTAAACTCAATGTGAAACAGGATTGAATAAAGAAAGGCCCGCGTACACGGTTTCTTTTAAAGAACCACACTGATTTTCTCAATTGACTAGGTACTTTTCTAATTGGGATCAGTGATGGGTTTATACCCTGACAGGCCCTAACATTTTAGGCATAAATAATAAATGCCCGATCAATACCCGAAAGGTTAGAACATAAACCGATTGATATTACACTGGTGACAGGATGGCTTTAAAAGATCTGCGTGGTGGGATAATGTGTTAGCGATGCTATGAAACTAAGTAGAGCGATTTTTTTTCAGCCGTCCGTCCGCTCTAACTCAGTACACCAATTTCCACACATTCCTTGTTTCACTATCCTATTTCTACCCGAGCTGCGCTAACTAAAACTGGGAAAACGATATACTCCTTATAGAAGACTTTTAAAACACAGCTGGTCATTTAAAGCAGTAATTTTTAATTTTATAAACTAAATTAAATAATTTATTACTTAAAGTTTCAACATTTAATTACTAGCGTGAATTCTGTTCGCGTTCCCGCTTTACAAGGGAATCAATTCCAAGGACAAAATATATAAATAGCCTATGTGTTATTGCGGACTATAATCTATACCTGTGTCAAATTTTGACAGACATGTTCAGTTGTTAAAGCTAGATCAAACTTCAAACATCTTCCCAAATTTTCACATTAAGTAGAAAAGGATATAACCATAACCAAATAGTTGACCGTCTACCGAGGCACTAACACAAAAGTTACCTCATTACCCATCGATATGTCGTAGTTCCAATGATTTTTATAACGTCTCAACCAAAAGGTTTTTGATTACGTTATTATTTACGGCATTATAGAAAGTGTAGTGTCGATAACAGCCTCTGGCATTATTCAATATGTTAAGATAAGTTACTTGCATTGATGAATTAACAATATAACGTGTTTGCATCGCAGACAAAGATGTTTTGATACTTGCATGTTGCAGTGTTTGATACAATGTCTTTTATTGTTTCGGTGTCAGGTGGCTGATGGCTGGTAAAAGAACCGGCTAATTAGCTAAAGGAGACCTTGTTGTCTTCCATTTGTGCATGCATTAACGTCTGGTTTCGACATGTGTTGTGGTTTTCTTTTCGTCATACTCTTTTGTTATGGAGCATAGTTGAGTTTTAATAATTTGTTGATTGGATTGTAGGTCGGGTTGGCAGCTGTTGCTGTGAGATGAGAATACTTACTATACAGGCGCCCGATTCATAACGCCATGTTCTCTTAACGCGTCATTTTAATTTGATTAGAAGAAAAAGGTGTGAGGTTATTAAACCTATAAAACTATTCATACTTTGATTCATTTCAATTAGATTCCCCTACTTTTCAGGTTAGGCAGCCCGTGTGTGACACCCTTAGAGTTGCACACGTCCATAGGCCATGGTGAACGCTTCCCATTAGGTGGGCCGTGTGCTTGTCTGCCACCTACGTAGTATATTATGGTTTCGTAAGCTTTGAAATATGTTTAATATTTGTAGGTTTTTAAATAACATATTTTTTCTGAAACAGGCTTCAAGTTCACCTTCCTTGGCATTGTGACGAGTAGTGAAATAAAAAATACCGGTAAAGTTCTGTTCGACCGATAATGGTAAAAAAAATGTTGATTAGAAGCAATAAAATGCACTCTGTCAAAATTTCATAGTGGAACTTTGAGATTTTGACAGTGTGTACTGACTCGCTGGACAGGCAGGCAGAGTCAGCCTGTGACCACGGCCGGTGTAACCTGGTCGAAACGTCAGGCAATCCTAAGGTATGATATCGGTACCTATACTATGATCGTGTAATTTCCGTTAAGTAACATTGTAGTAGGTACCTATACCTGTACTTTATTACTAAGACGAAAAAATACAACCACTCAAAATTTAATCCATATCTTTCGAGCTCTACCTAGTAGAACTTTCACAGAACATAAAGTAATTAACCATAAATTAAATATTCAATTACTGAAGCTACTTAATTAAGTCGTAGCCGTCGCGGCTTGTAATTTAATTATGTCTGTCTGTCTGGCTCGGTGGTTGCGCCCGCGCACCTCGCACATTACAAATTCAACACAGTTTGTGCCGACTACCGCTTATTCATCGATATTGATGTTCCAATTAATTGTTATATTTTTTAAGCTTAGCGTGCAAAAGAATGCAATATTTATTGGGTTTATTTTGACCTTTACGGTAGCACCGGCCTTTTAACTGTACAAAGAATCCCTTGTACAGTTAAAATGCAGTCGCTCCCGTAAAGGTATATGGAATAGGAACCCTCTCAGGTAGCGGCCACATGTCAGGTCATAGACGCTTAGACTACCGAAGCGTTCGCGTTTCATTTAAAATTTTATCTATATTTAGGTATAGGTTACCTATATATAATTGGCCCATTGCCGCGCGTCCATTCTCCGCTCCACTCATCTCCACTTCAGTGTAAACATAGCCTAATATTTGGTCCTTAATCAAATAAATATAACTGTCGTATTTTTAACTCTTTACATGTAGGTACATTCGCTTATATTAATTTTCATAAATTCGGATCACAAGTCGAAATAAAATTATTAACTTATTTATTTTTTGTTAACGTTACTGGTGGATATTTAATTAATAAAAGCGATACTAATTATAATAAAAAATGACGTATTGTAATGGCCGAACGTAAAGTGTGCACGTTCGATGGCAATCGTAAAAACAGCGAGCTCCGCCTCGTCGGCGAACAGTGTGTGAAAACGCCCATTATGTGGACAAAAAATGTGCACTTGTTTAATTAAATCATAAATCCAGAACGATAGTTCGTTCTGGATTTATTGAATTCTTTAGTAATCAGTTTGGGATGAAGGTAGGTTTATGTTGATTGCCATTTTTTAATACTTGGAAGTTTACTTATAATTCATAACTGGCGTCGACTTCGCATGGATGCAGTTTAATTGCCTGTTTTTCATCGATTTTGTATTACGAGTATTATGCTACCTGTGGTTAAACTTGCGTGAAATACTAAATCCGTCCCCATAGTAACCTATTTGTTATTTAAGTTTATAATCTACCCTAGTGCCAAATTTCACCCAGATCCGTTAAGCCGTTCTTTCGAGATTTTTATAATAAACTCTTACTATCCATACATACTTTTGCTTCTATGATATTAGTATTTTTTTTTCGTTTTGTCTGTAATATCGAAATTTTCATTCAATGGGTTAAAATTTCTTTTTAGATAAGGTTTAGCTACTAAGTCATTTATGGGACTTGAATAAAAATGTGCTTAAAAATAAAAAAGAGAACACTAAGTGAAGCTCAGTAACCCAGGTAGTTATTATTTTATTAGCAACGCAGCCGGGATAAATATAAGCACCAATCTACGTAATTACTTTATATTAATACTTTAATTATGTATGAACACGATATGAATAGTAATGAATTTTTAAATTAGACCATGAAGAAACTTGTAAGATAATTAGATAATTATATGTTAATAATGAAGAGCGAACAAGCTTCAGTTGTAAATAGCTTGTTAAGTAATATGTAAAGTGCGAAATATACACGTGGGCTGTCAAGTACCTCTATTAAATATTACGGTAGCATGGATTATAGGAACAATCTTATTAGTCCAGGATATCCACGAAATTGTGAATTTGTGTAATTAAATTAATGATAACGGTTTAAACGTCCAGACTTACGATAGATAGTAATAGGCCTGCCCCGTAATATTGGTGTTTATACAAGGCTTCTTTGGGTGAGGTTATGATTTTGGATTTTTTGTCTAATCCATTGGTGAAGATGCTCACAGTGCGCCGGCAATATCAGCCAATTACATAAAAGCGTTTCATTTGCCGCTGCAAAGTGTTATTGTGTGACCCCGCGCGATACCATCGCGTTCAGTTTCACGAGGATTTACTCCACACTGGGCCATAACATCCCTACAACATCTTTGCAAGAAAATAATACGATATTATCGGAAGCTTATTATCACACATTGAAATAATCCAGGAGTCCAGATTATAAAACATGTCCCAATAAATCACGATATAATTCGTTAAAAGGTAGATTTTTAGTTTTATCGGATTTTACGTTATTCATTTCGTAGTAGGTGTGAGTGGGCTGATATTTTCATTTTATATTTTGCTGACCATCAATACTTGCTATTATCTACGACTGACCACCTACCCCGAGCCGTGCCTGAGCATCATCCATCAATCAGGAGGTGTCTCTAACAGATGAGGTTGTTTTGGGCCTCGATGATTCTGAAACCCATACATTGTACCTAAGAGGGTATATATACATTATGATATATTTTCCTTTGCTGTTAGTACCTAGAATATAAAACCAACGTCATCGTTATTATTGGAAAGTAAATTGATTGTAAATTCCGCAATTCGAAGGTTCATAACGGAACGCATCAGTATCTGGAGAACGCATCGAGTGAGAGATCCGAAACAAATGCTCGTATGCGTCGTATTAATTAATGAAGCCCATTATTCTTAGCTTATCCACCTTACCGAGATTCTGAGGCTTGTTTTGTACGAAGCAGAAGGCCAAATGTGAAGGTGAAGGATTATAAAGTTCATGACGTGCGGGGATTGTTGCTATGCAGTTTGTAAAACAAAATTATATAATGGGATATAACGTATTTGGTGGCCAACGTGATGGCAAATTAACTACTATCACAATCGATCATCCTAGCCTGGTTCCAGGTCGCATCCAAGGTTTTCACTCCGGTGCCTGGAGTCCACCTCTCCTCCTTTAGGTTTGACTTATGTGGCTTTGATGGTAGCAACTGTAGTCTAAAATTCCGACCCTGAAAGTAAAGCACCAGATTCTCGTCTGTCAATCAGCAGAACAGTACTGCCTTCCAGTTGAGATTGACTTGGTCGTGAAGGTCTTGATGGGGACACATATACCCTAGTGAAGCCCTATACAATAATATTATAATACCCACCTATGTAAATTATTAAATTTTTGAGCTGCGTATGATCGTATGGTCGGTTTGTTTTGTCATACGATAAGTGACGTATGACCATCATTAACTATCATTTACAAACTGTAAGATAGGGTGACAGTGCTCATAGTAAAACAAACCTGAATCTGAAAAAAAAAAGAAACCCTGAAGCGAACACAAACTAAAACCCTCCTGAATTTCACCGACAAAACAAAAACACAAAATTATAAACCACTCTTTTATCTTTAGCAGTTATAATGTTCTATAAAAAAAGGAAACTTACAATTGGCTCGGACAATCGCGTAGATTTATCATAATAATAAGGCGTTAAGAAAATACCTTTAATAGTTTGTTAAGAGTGGTAACGTGGGTATAATAAGCGCACTGGAAGTAATAACAATAACAGTGAAAAATAATAACCGCGCAGATAGCGGCGCGCCTCCATTTTGCTGCGTACGTTTTATTTTTGAATGAAGTAATATAAAAATAACTTGAAAACAGCCTTCGCCTCGCAGATATTGCTTATTTAATTCAAAATTTGTTTGCAATTGATTTTTTATGGGAAATAATTATTTTTAGCGCGCTTTTGTAGTAATACACTCGTGGGTATGCCTTGACAGAAGGGAGAAAGAAAATTAAGTACGTGTAACACGCATAATAACAGGCACAATGGTAAATTGGCAGGCAATGTCCGTATTGCACCAAAAAGGAGTCAGAGTGTTAATTGATTTTTTTGTTTTCATTTGTATATTTCATTGTTATATACATACACTAGCGTACCCGCGCGCGGCTCCGCCCGCGTGAATGTTGGCTATCGCCACCAAGTCTTTTTTAAGCTGAGGGACTGCCCGTACTAACTTTCAATGTCTATTCCTTCGCAATCAGTGGTTGCAGCTAAACTTATTCATTTCATCTCAAGTTCTATCAAACCCTTCAAAGTACAGTGCCATGCATCGCGGCCAAAGCCCGTTTATTTACCAACATTATCCTTTTTCATTATCTTCTAGATTTTATGGGGATTAGGTAGCTGCTCTGGCCAAAGTATGTGTGATTCGGAAGAGCCCCTCTGAAAAACCCTTTCATCATAGTTGCATTGCACTTTCACATTCGATGCACTATTTCAAATTAGTGAACATTGTTTATTTCCGAAAATCTGATTTTTTTATTATTAAAATCTTGCTACAGACATTGACATTTGACAACCTAATTTAACATTCAAGAAGTTCATGAAAGTAAAGAAAGAGGATATACTAATAAATACCGGTCAAGTGCAAAATTTTTCTTTGTTCTGTGAGTGCAAATTAGGCTCGTGCACGCAGGGTTCCGTACAAAATTGGGTTGAGGGGGATTTCCGCACGACAAAAAAAAGGGGCGAACTTGATTTTGTTGCAGTAGCTTCTTGTATTGAATGACAGACATACATTTTTTTTTGGTGAAATAGGTAATATTTATGCTTTCCGGACTTTTCCCTGTACTTATGCTATAAGATTTTACTTTCTGCAAAATATCTGGATTCTAGCCCAAAGGGAAATACCCCTTTTTTTCGTGCGCAAAAACCCCGTCGGGCTTCACCTCAACGGAGCCAACGGAGAGGTTGGTATGTCGGAGTCCTACCAATGCCTGTGTGATCGAGAAATATGGTGTGGCCTAGAAAGGATATCCCAGAAACCCCAATCGGTTCCGGCCACCAGCACTGGCGACCTCGACGTGTTATTAGGAATCTAATTCCCCCATCTCTATAAAAAAGCGCGCGTGGAAATATAACACCCTGCCACCCTGGGTCTGCTTCTGCTAGGGTGACGGTTAGCCTCGACCGTCACCCTAGGCTCGCACTCATGGAGAACGGAGATGGTTCTGCGAACTACGCCGCCCGGTGCGCCTTCATCGGCACGGGGGAGTGCTAGATTTCTCCTGTAGCTTTACCACCACCACTTCTGCGCGCATTACTGCCTCGCAAAAAAAGCGGTGGCGTTCCACATACTCTCTATGGTGACCATGGTCGGCACCAGGGACCTCACCATGAGGCTTACCCCACCGACGTCTGCTTCTAGGACATGGCGCCACTCTATCCACTCTAGAGACTCTACCAGTGTATGAAGAGGTTGTGTGCCCACGGATCAGCCCCGGCAATGGTGGCATTCAAACGTCAGCACCCTGCCTACGCAATGCAGGAACTCACCAAAACAGCCATGCCCATCAGTAAGCCTTGGATAGCTCAGGGTCAAGGGTTACCTTGAACTTCGGCGTCTGTAGACCCAAGATGGAGTTCGACTTTAGTCGGTCAAGTCGGATATTACGTCCCTACTATACGCCAGAGGAGGGGAGAGATTCGTGGGGATTTCCGCACGAAAAATATGGTACGGCTTCCTAAAACTCTCCGATTGCGGTGCAGGTGACTCACTAACGTCGCCGAAGGTAACTTAACGACCTCCGTCCTCCATGACTGCAGGCCAGGAGATGGTAGGTCAAGCCACTTATTAGTCGATAGTGAGACCACAGTTTGGATATTACGCTTCGTGTAATGCCAAGCACTATCCGCAACATTCCTTTTATCTAATTCAAATTGATTCCTCTACGTGTTCTTAAGAAAGAGGTCTTGACAGACAGGCAGACGGATAACTAAGAGATAAGGTTTTTTTTCCTAATCAGGCACAGAACCCTAAAAATTAAAACATTCTATTTACTTTTGAGGAAAAAGAAGTAAAGGATACTCTATGAAAATTTAGACAAAGTCAATTTTAGTTCCTGTTGCTATGACAACTATTATAGATGGCGATAAAAACGTTTGCTACATCTAATTTTCTTTTTATTACTAAATTTCCTGAATGAATCATATATTTTTAATTATGTTATATGCTATTTAAGGCGGAGACAAATCCAAAAAATCATAGATCATGAAAATCTGTTCAGCCGTTCTTGAGTTCTGGCAAAAGCACGTTTTTAGCCCTTTTTAGGGCTTTAGGGTTCGAATTTTAAAAAATCCTTTCTTAGTACACCTCTACGCATCAAAACACACATATTCTGCAAATTTCAAGTCTCTACGACCAGCGGTTTAGGCTGTGCGTTGTCTCTAGGTCAGTCAGGACTTTGAATTATATTGTATATATATCTGCCTACGTCCCCGACAATATGGAATTTTTTTTGCAATTTAATAAAATTGCGATGTTCTCTAGTTAGCCTTTCTAGGTAGATATTGGTATACTTTAGTCATAATAATACCAACCTTGGAAAGATGTCAATATCTTTGCCTTTTTTGAACCAATATCATTGAAGTAAAGTGCTGTAGTTGAATCTTTATATCACCGGTTGATTCCACTTCTGATCCTCAAAAATGAGAGCTTTTATACCATAAGTATCATTAAAATACAAATTCCAAAGGTGAACACGTAACGATGGGTTACATACCTATATATGTATTTATTGGCTTCAAAGTCCTTATCTATCTGAGTAAGAAGCATGGCAGTTAATAAATAATAAGATGAGCTATAGCCGGTCGATCGCGCAATACAAATGGCGGGGCGGTGCAGGCGAGCTGCGTGTGCGCCGATGCGCGATACCAACGCCTCTGCAATTTTTATTGTTTATCGATTTTTACTTAATTTTATGAGAAAGCTGTAAACTATTCGATTATTATGGGTATGGGACATATGCTTCAATATTCCTCATAATATGAAAATTTGAAAGTTTGTGAAGGTGGTTGTTTGTTACTATTTCATACAGAAACGGCTGAGTAGATCCGAATAGAGTTTAGCACACACTCAGATTTAGGTATAGTTTGGATTATTACACAGACTATTTTTCATCTCGGAAATAATTCATGTGGTTGGTTTGAATAACTTTGTATTATTTTTTCTGCTTTAATAACAAGTTAATTTAAGGATTTTATATAATTTCAAATTCCTTCAATTTGCTTCTGAATAATTTTAGACAAAATCATCCTGCAGTTTGCCAAGGTAGATAGCAGGTTAATTTATTTTTATTTGTATTATACGCAATTTGCTGTATGAATCCAGGACTACTCAGCTAGTTGTAGGTGAACATAAAGTACTCATAAAAATAAGAAGTTTTTGGAAATCGACTTTTAAGTTACACGAGTCGGTATTAATTTCTCACTAAGAATGTCAATTCAAATTCAATGTAATCTTCCCATTTGCCTACGTGGTTTACAACGTTATGAAATTTCTAAATTACGCATCAAAATCTGCCAATGGATGCGCAGTATTTAGCACAGGCACACAAATCACGGGCTAACCCCTCAGCCGCCGCAGGGGTATTTATCGGCACAATAAACTTGAGTAATTTATAACGAGCAATAACAATGTGTATGCTGTATCGCGGGGGTCATTCCTCAAAGGCACACCTCGCCCGTAGCGGCTATCGGACAAATTAAATAGCGTGTACGGATGGACGAATGCGGACGCCCGGACGAACAATCGGTAGGCCTCAACTCTTATTAAATGATAAGGGTTATAATATTAATGCTCTTCGGTGCTGGCACCTAGTTTTATATTGTTACAGTGGGATTTTTATTCTATTACATTGTTGAGGTTCATGATTGTTACGTATAGATTATCAAGCCAATCTTCATTTTGCAAGTGCTGGAACACTTCCAAACTGAAGATTGTTTTAATAAACAGTCAGGGTCAGTTGCTGGTAAGAAATACAAGTAAGAAACAAAATAATTTTAATTTGTAAAAGGTTTATCACCCATTATGAACTAAAAACAATATTAGTGACAGGTTACTTTTTTAAGTAGGTATCATAAAAATAATGGTTTTTCAATAAAACATTTTTTTATTTTTCAGTGCTAATCATATAAGAATATATTGTTTATTGAGCTGTATAGATACTATTTTCATTACATTTTACAAAACATAGTACTCCCTAGAGTCTTGTGTTACCATCCTCCGAGCCTTTTCCTGGAGTGCAACTCAGTTGGAGTCAGCTTTTCAGTCTAACTAAGAAGTAGTGTACTTCGATATTATCCGTGAAGCGACTGCTATCCGACCTCCACAACCCATTAACGATATAGAAGTTATGTAGTTAGTTCAGTTGTAGGTTTTTTAGGACTCCAAATACCTGTAACGACTGCCATAGATGTTCTATGGCAACAGAGGCCGACGGCTTACGTGCTTTGAAATTTCGACCTGTGATGATCAATTCGTATGGACGTTCACGCGCGATAGCCAACAACAACGCGAGCGGAGCCACGGGCAACAGTTAGTACTAAAATAATTACATTAATAGTCGTCAGATTCCTTACTTTAATCCATCCCTACAAATAATTTAATTTAATAAATGAACGTGAGAATCGAACAAATGAATTCATTTCAACTACAACAGCATATAATAATATATGTTATTATCTCTTCTATTATTGAACACGGAACGCGCATAAACCTGTCTGGCAGAGCCATAAAACCGTTTCACTCACAACACCAACGTCTCAATTCTCCAGACTCGAAGTTATTGCGATCAGAGTTCCTTCACGTCCTCCTCAAGTCTAAAGCAATAATTGTCTGCCACCGCTCGCATCTCCACCTCCACAGGCATAAACGTCGATAACTTAATTATTAATATTAATAGCTTAAATAGAACCAAGTGACCAAACACTTCCATTAGTATCAAGTGTACCACAACATATGTTCAAAACTAATTAACATTCGCAAGTAATTACACCCGAGTCCGGCTTAACTCGGCCTTAGTTAATATCTTTATAAATTACGACCCAAATCAATTTGTGTCTTACGGGGCCTAAACAGAAATTTAATTAGCGATCCCCAACAGCAGAAATGTCAAAAAGGTATTAAGAAAACGAGTAAAAAACTAATACGAGAGGCTCGCATACTTCCAGGTACCAGGCGCGTTGTGGCAAATTGAAAAGGACGCGCTTGCTCTCCGAGCTAATAATAAATTCTCAAATAATAATAATCCATAAATAATAATCGTGGAAAGAACAAAATAAAAATATACACGTCGAAATAATAAAGGATTTGCTCGGGAACCGCGCTCGACACGGGTTGATTTTGATTGGGAATCTAAGTCCGCGTCGACTTGGCTTCGGATTTTGAGACAAATTTCGTAACTTTTGTTCAAATGAAATAAATATGATAATTCAAGAAGTTAATGCTCCGAAACATTACTTGTAAATTGACACGTAGAACACGCGTTGCCAGCGCTAAGTGCCGCCCATAAACAGCGAAGCGGTGCGTCCAGTCACGATCGCGCTACGATAGTTTTAATTCTTATCATAGTAATGCAGCAAGTAAGTAGCAGCATGCTATAATCAAATACCATAAATGCGCCCCGTGTGCGCCGCTCCGGCGAACATAAAATTGTTTTTTCGTCCAACAGCTATAATTAGGCGATACGTTACGTTTTTGTTTGGCCCACATTTCCCGATCCTCTAATTTTTGTGTTTTTTGCCGCTCCTTTTGTAGTCGTTAATATGATTACACCGTTGGGATGATGGCTTCATACGTGTTTTAGGTTATAACTTAATTTGCTCGGGTTACTTATTTGTTTTTTTATTGTTGTCCGACTTCCTGAGAGTCTGTCGTGTGTTTTTTGCGGCTGGTCGTTAGGTGGAGGTGATTGAATGTGATGGTGGGCAAATTGTTGGGCTCGGCGTCTCGTCGCCTGCACCACTGCACGTACTTGTTTGATTCCAAGTGTTGACTCAGTGTTTTGTAATTTGATTGTAATCTGTTAGCGGAAGTTTTGTGGTCTCATATGATTGCTTAGTAACACCAGCGACAGGCCCGTCATATTTCGACGATATTGGTCGTTTATCTTATTTTGTAAGCGTAAATTAATTTCTAATGTGGTAGAGTCGGGCCGGCACGTTAAGCTTTACAATGTCTTGATAATGGTTGTGTTGCATTACAGCGGCAATCGCTTTGCAACACCGCTTTGACTCGATTAACGGGAGCTAGGAAGATAATTTTACATAATGCGGATACATGAAAGCTCATCTGATTTCTTTGTAGATCACATAATATAAAAAAAGAATGCAATATGCATGTCTTCCCTGTCCTGTATTAGCAAGTTCGAAGGTCAACATGTCTATTTATGTACCTACCTATAGGGTGAGAGGAACAGCATAATAAGAAAATGTTGTATTAGGTTATGGTAGAGGATATTATACTAACCAAGATAAGAAAAGGGATGCTTAGACCGCTTAATCGTGTAGAGAGGGTGGATTGAAGAAAATTGAAGAAAAAGATTTATGAGGTGAGACTTGAGAGTGAACAAACAAACTTGTAGCTATTTCGAATCGAGGTGTTGTCAATATGTCATGTACCATACCTATAGATTATGTAGACTGTTCGAGTATGGAGTCCCAATCAGGGACTCTCGGACTGTTTCATAGCACATACACACACACACACACACACACACACACACACACACACACACACACACAACACACACACACACACGGATACAATCCCTTTAGAAGGTGGTGCACGTCTTCTACTACGCTGCATACATCGTAGTTTAGGGAGTCTGCATGGCAATCCGATAATCGAAACTAGATTATGGTCAGGTCAAAAGAAATTTAACCAGTTAGCATGTATGAAAAAAATCTCCAGTCAAATCTGTTCCCGTCGTATTTTTATAAAATTGCTTAAAAATTTTCTGTTTTCCATAAAGCGCTGTAATCTAACACGATGGGGTGAGTGTTCGTAATGGCGAGGAGTTGCTTTGACAAGAAAATTGGCGCGAGTCGCGACGTGCAAATTGGCACAACGCCGCTTGCACGCAACGGGTTCGTGCCCGTGCGTGGCACACGGAGTGTCACTCCACCAACACGCCTCCTTTGAGTTACTGAATAACACCTTTACAGTGGCTACTTTAAAAAAGATAGTATTGGCTGTGATAGTTACTAACAGATCGAGATGTTCATATTTCTCTACACAGGCAAACGCAGCATGACATTCAGTCATATACGTTGTACAGTCAACCACAAAACTTGGTTAACGATTTATAATTACCTCAATCACCTTAGCTCTCAAACCCTCAATAAAATAATAAACAACAACATACATAATTTTGTCATCTGGGGATTATAAAACTACATCAGTAAGTCACCCATAGTGCTAGCTTCTCTGCCTTTCTTAATCTTGACGAATTTCTACTTGAAAGTAGTAGATGTCAAGAATGGTTAAGAATGTTTAATTTTCTATGCAAATATTCAAGGATGACCGCTTCCCATCAAGTGGGCCGTGTGCTTGTCTGCCATGTAAGTTGTATAAAAAAATTAAATACAACATGTATTCATTAAATGACAAAGTTATAAGATTAGAAATCAGTTGTCAATCGGATAGAATTATTATGAGAACAGATACTTAGTACCTTATTCCTTTTTGCCCTAATCACCAACTTTTAACTAAAGAAAATGCGTAAAAAAACAACATTAAATTAATGTTTATCGCAAATTTAATAAGCACACCTCGATTCATTACTTAATTATACGTACCGTAATAACTTAAGTCAACGAATACAATTTGTCGTGTAGGTGTACAACAGTACACACACAGGCAATTGGTTTCGTGTATCTAAATCAATTTTATTGACCTATACCATAGCGCCGTGTACTTGTTAAGTAATTACAACCGACCAGCATACACAGACCTCTTTGGTCGAATAAAAAATGTCTATAACGAGTAGGTTTATTGATACCAGGTGTCTTGGGTAACTGGGCGGGGTTTTGGTCCGCTTTGTATGATAATTTTTAAATCGACCTCGGCGATGAAAAATTGATTTCGGCTGATACGATTTTGATTATACGGTTGGCAGTAGTTAGATACAATTATTTGGATACAAGCCACGGATTGTTTTCTGGCCATTACGGGATGTGTTGGTATTGTGGTAATAAAGTTATTTCGGTGTTCCGTTCTTTTATCTTTGCTGTGTTATAAGTAGATATGTAGATTCTCTCAGCACAATGTTGTTCTATAAAACAGATGCGACTAAATGAATTTTGAGAACGAAATAGTAACGCTGTTTTTGGGGATTCAAACTTACAAGCTTTTTTCAAAATGAATTGTAATATGGAGGAAAATCCTTGTCATTACCTATTGTAAAAAAATATACCTAATTTAGGAACAAAAAATGTCTGGTCATATCACATTCTGCATTAGTAGCGAAGTCCTGAAGCGGTATTCGGATATTTGTCAATGGATACTACCGGGATGATAACGACCTATTGCAAGAAGATCTTAGAAATTATTTTACTTATTATATTGATGCGAATATTTGGAGAATCAGTGGATAAATTAATGGATGGATGTCTGTTATTCAATCAAGTCAGAAAGACTGAATAAATTTGATTTAAATTTGGCACAGAGATAGATGATCTTATAGGTAACGAGAACGCAATCAGTATTGAACGCGGGCCCAGTCGCGGACTGTTTGAGACTCATTGCCGAATCAAACGACTATCACGTTTTCCTGAAAGGCTATAAAATTATAAATAATAATAAATAGTTAGTCATTCGTTGTATCGACCTCAAGTCTCGGTGTGAGAGATAATCGCCGCACAGCGTGGCGGATTATTCTAGATTCTACAGTTTTATACAGATAGAATAATATTGCAAATGATGCAAACAATTCATTTCTTCTTTACCAGTCCACGTATTTTTTGCCTCCTACAGTCCCGGGTCCTTTAAGCGGGTTGTGAAAAACCATCTGATGAGGCCGTCAAGTTAAGGGCCACTATTGTTGCAATTATCGGTGTCTGTAATGATGACTCCCATTCTTCTGACTTTAGTTTACTATCAGGCGAGGTGAAGTCATATTGATACGGTCAATATTCTTAAAAAAAGAGTTTGAAAAATCTTACAGAGATGAAAACTGTAAGTATACCTACTTAGTTCTTGTTATTCTTGAAATTATACGTAATGCGAATATAAATCCAAGTGCCTGCCTTGTCTAAAAGTATTTGGCGAAGCGGCTGACCGACGCCACAGATGACCAGAAGGCTGGACTCTATCTTGCACAAAGAATCAGCATTGCCATTCAGCGTGGCAATGCTGCCAGCCTTCTGGGCACATTACCAGTCAGTGATGATGCGGAGGAATTTTATGACGCCATGTAAGTATGTATTTTGTTTAGTTATTAATTTTAATGTGTGTATATTATTTATATTTTAATTTTCATTGTATTCTTTAAGTTTGAAATGTAATATTTTTGTTAATAAATACATATAAATAGATATAACACATATCATGGATTTTAGATTTAACATGGTCATTTAAAATTTGCAAGTACGAAGTAGTAGTTCTTAAGTAGGACACTCAATATAACAAACAACACGGTAAATATTCCGTCAACTATTATTATGTTATTGATATTATAGATATTTGTAGTTATAACAAACCGACGAAAACCGCCGACTCGGGTCTCTAACGCCAGGGTGTAAAGTAAGGCGATTATACTCGCACCCCAGGTACAGTGGACGCCTGAAGCTAGTAGTTATGGGCAGTTCGAGTTTTGAAACTTTAAATTTTTTAGTTAATTATATTTGGTTCATATATTTATGTATGGGGCAAGTGAAATTAGTGTGCAGTGCGGAGGTGAAATAATCACTTCATTATACGCCATATTTGCCGGTCTTAGCGTGCTACACTTTGAGCAGTGACCATGGGTTGTGGAGTATTTTTTTGTACCACTTAGGAGGCAGACAAGCACACAGCCCACCTGATGGCAAGAGGTCACCTTGGCCTATGGGCGTGTGCAACACTAGGGGTGTTACCACAGAACAAAGAAAAATCCTTAGGACGTTACACTGCCGACCATGGGTGGGGGTTGGGGAGAATTGGAGAAGAGGTTGAGTAAGTTTCTGTACTAATTAGGCAGGAGACTATGGTATCCCCACTGACAGTGAGCTCTAGCTATCCTACTTACCACCGGAAACAAAGGGAATTAATTCGTGGACATACTATCGCTTTTATAACTTATTCGCGGAACGAACTTCACTGTGTTTTATATTAAAACTAGTGATTTGCTAATTTATGATGATTGGTTGAGTAGTTAAGACGTCAAGGCATTCTTACTAACTAAATAAATAAATAATATTCATTATAATTGGATTTTCTCTACGCGCTACCTTATAAGTAATAGCTGTAGAAGGAACTATAATAATGTAAATCTTTCATTGATTCATCGATCTGATACACTTGAACCCTTTAATTGTGCGGAACATTAAAATACCAAAATAACTTAATAAATAATACTAACTAATAAGAGGTAAATATTTACATACATGCGTCCTCCGCATCGTCACCGACTGGTAATGTTCTTAGAAGGCTGGGCGTTGCGCGTTGGCGTATCACACTCACTGCTTCAGTCATTTACTGCTGATTTAGTCAGCCTGTCACCGCGGCTTGTGCAACTTGGTCGAAAGGATCTTCAGCTGAAAAGTCACTAATCTGTATGGTAAACGCGTCCTTTCAAAAATACTATAATAATTGGACACCCTACACTTTTGTATTAGAGAAAAGAGTGGAAATTGTGAAAAATTGCTTCTTGTTAAGTCGTTCGGCGTTCCGATCGCAAGCTCGATTTCACGATACAACTACGGGGTAACTTTAGTAATTATTTTGGAACATTACCCACATGTAATATTTCATAGGAAATATTAAGTGTAATGAGAAAAGTATATATTTAGGTGCTTAAGTGCGGGTATTAATAGTTCAGGTGTTTTGTTTTTGAAGTTAGTTGTTAGTTGTTTTTAATTAGTTTTTAACCGCATTCAAAAAAGAAGGATCTTAATTCAATTGAAAAATAAATTCATTATCATCCATCCAGATAATTACTTACCATCATTTTGACAACTAAATTTTCATACAGAACGGGGTAAATTTGACATCTCTACGCGATCGTTATTTGACAGAGATTATATTGAGATTAGATTAATTAATACCATACCAACTCATTAATAAGTCTCAATTCAATAATTTTTTTTATGATTGCAGAATTATTTTTTTCCTATAGGTACTTCACATTCCCGTGTATAGTCGGATTGGGTAGTATTCTTTAAAATCTATATTGGAATTTAAAATCCTGTATCATATTACCATTACACACCTACCATGAAAAAAAGGCATAACAAATTAATATAATTTCCTGCGCGCGTAATTTTATTTCTGAAATGTTTCTACCGTCGCACTTTTAATTTCCTGTTCAAACTTAATTAAGTTACGCCATTTTTTATGTAAAACGCTTTTTTCCATTGAGTCACGAAATATTATTTTCTATTAAGAATATGAAAACGGCCTGGTTCTTGAGCGCGTATAATTTAATGCTACTGTTTTACATAAGTAGGCTGTAAATAGGAATCTTAATACAATCTTCAAGTTATAGGTTTGGTAACCTGATTTAAGTGTTTAGGTACGTGTGTATTATGTGACTATACAAGGTGACCTTTTATTCCTACGATTTCAATAATCTACGAATGTATTTGCGTAGACATATTTGTACAACGAAAAACATCCTTCAGTTTAGAAAACTGCATAAAAACACCCTTTTTTTCGTACGTAAACAGTGGTCAACACTTAGGCCGATCAAACTGTGTAATAATCTCGCGGCTATATAAATGCTGCCTATAAAATATGGTGTTCTTTAAGAAGGACATTAGAAGGTTTTCACAGGGTTGACAGCGCGAATGTTGCTCCTTTGGTCCCCTGGTATTGCAAACCTCCTTAGGTGATGGAAACCGCTTCCTATCAGGTGGGCCGTGTGTTTGTCAGCCACCAAAGTAGTATAAAAAAGTAAAGCTAAGACTTAATCCATAGCAGTTACCCTCGCTACCGTTGCGACCCTGACTAAAACCCATATATAATCATCATCATCCTCCAAGCCTTTTCCCAACTAAGTCGGGGTCAGCTTTTCATATCTGATCGTCGAGTAAATTATTTCCTTACTTTCTGATCATACAAATCCCAGTAAAATTGTTGTAACACATGTAATAAACTCATAAATAATAACAACAGTACGTAAATTGAGGTATCACGCTTAAAAGTGCCATTAAAAATAACTTTTAGTTTCTCGTAATGTTCGGTGGTGATCAGATAAGGGCTCGTCCACGATCATGCAATTATAAAGGAATTAGTCTAAAACTGCGCCTTCAATGGACACAAATTGATATAATAAAAAGTAGTGTGGTTAGCACCGATGTTGCGTAGGGCTGCTCAAAGTGTTTAGATATAATTTTTTCATAACTTACTGTCGTCAAGGGTTTTGCGTAACTTTGCAATATATATGCTTGCATTGTCTTTAATCAAGCACCAATTACCTGCTGCCCGCGACTTCGCCTACATGGAAGTCGTTTATTTTCCGAAATAAAAGTCTTTTGAAATCCTACGATATTCTGCAGGTTATGGACAATCTCTATGCCAAATTGTAACGGTTAGTTTTGCATGAATACCCACAAATAATAAGTAATAGCATAAGTATTAGTTATTAGTAGTAGCTTCAGAATATTTGCCAAGACAATACAAATGAGCCCAAACTCGATTGTTTTATCTTGTTTAGTTCAGGCGTTCCTATGAACACCTTCCGGCTCTATCATCCACCATAGATACGAAACAATATCAAATTTGAGCCTAGTTTAAAATCAGGAACTGGCTCTAATTATTGGTCTTCCAAGATTTACAACAAACTAACATATCTTCTCACAAACTAATAAACAATAGAGCATATTAAGTAAAAGCTTGTAAAAATAAAACAAAACCAAAAAATAATATTGAAATATTTTTTCTAACATCACGCAGCCCTAAGCCTCGAGGTGTCGCCCAATAATTAAGTGATTACGTCAGAAACGCGTGTCGCTCCGGCGCGCGATTTATATCAGAGTTTCGGCCCGCTTTGGACAGTCATTAGCGTAGTTTGGAATTGCCCTTATTCGTGGCCTGGGACTGCCGTAATTATTGTAATACAAATTTAGTACAACAGCAACATTACCTTCTTTAGTGTTAAAAGAGTTGAGATGTTAGTCAAGTTTTGAGATTAAACAAGAAAAGTAGGTAACCTAGCATCAAAATAATTACAGGTCAGCCCTTTGCTCTTCAGTCGAACCAGAGCTATATAACATTAAGGTTGATTAGATTTCGAAACATTTTAGCTATGGAATTGAAAATAGGATAACAACAGTCCTACTGATATTATAAACGCGAAGGTTTGTGAGTATGAATGAATGTATGTCTGGATGTTGTTACTCTTCCACTTAAAGACGGTTGAACAGATCTGACTGAAATTTGGTGCAGAGACAGATTATCATCGGGTATTTTCCGGGCTCCTTTTTATCACTGTAAAAGGTTCCCACGGGAAGTGGACCCGTGAAAGCTGATATTGACCAAAAAAAAAACAGCCTGCTGAGTTTCTTGCCGGAGTCTTCTCAGGTCTGGGCCGCGTTTCGAACCGGTGTGGTCCATTTGCTTCTAGTTTTAAATATTTATAATTTTGACGTTTTGTAAGTGCCGCTTAAAATTGTCTATACAGAATAAATGATTTTTGACTTTGACTTTGACTTTGACTTTGAAACTCTGAAAATGATAATCTACTTTTGACGGCGACAACACATACCACGAAGAACCTATGATTGTTAACATTTAGGAAAGTATTAATTTTGGAAAGAATTGCAAATAAATTACCAAATTGTTGACCAATAGCGATTGCTTATTAATTTTATAAAATCTATGGAGTTTAAGAACTGAAATTTTGTTTATAATCCGTAAGCCATTCGCATATTTACCTACATTATATCATCTGCTAGATATCTTAAGAGGGAATACAGCTTAAAACATCATAATTTTAAATTTCAATCTTGAGATGTAAGATTACATTGGTACTTACATTATGATTTTTATTTACCATTAATGAAACTACTATATAAAGCCATTATTGATAATAGTAGACCATAACTCCATCCTAAACCCCATCATTGATACACCCCACAAAACGTAAATTAGTAACATTTATATATTCAAATCTAATCCAACGATAGGGGGACAACACAATTAAAACTAACGTAATTTCACAAAAATATATAATTTCCCCAACAATGCTGTATAGATGGGTATTAATTGCTTACCCGGTAAAAGATTAATGTACAACGATAAAGGCTAAATGAAAAGTTGGCCGGTGCCGAATTGAAACATTTGGATATGAATGACTTCATTTGCATACACTATAATTAGTGCATGCTTAATGCCGAACGACTGATGCCTACTGAGCTTTTGTAACATAAATTTAAATGACCAGTAGGTTAAGTTGTCTAGAAGTATCAGACATCAAAAGAATTAACTCGTTGGATGTATTTAAGAAACAATTAGCCAAACACATAATCTTAATGTACTGAATGTGTCTGTTTTTAGTGTGACAACGAATATTATTTTAGGAATTTGCAATTATGTTCTCATTTAAGTGATGTAAAATATGTCTTTATGAGAATAAAACTCTTTAAACCTAAACCTAAGTACTAATATTTTTTTGCTGCAGAAGATAAAAATCTTAAAGTACGAGTGAGATAATATTTGTCGTATATTTTATAATAATAGCTATTAGTTTGGGAACATGCACAACTATTTTACGGCGAGTTACATACTTTAAATTGTTAGTTTCCAGTGTCTTAGTTGAGTATAGTATGTATAGTAGTTATTATAAACATTCAATTCCAGTACCTACCTCAATGTATCAAGAGAAAATGTTAACAATTCTACACCACTGATAACTGCAGTTGTAGAATTTGTAAATGAACTTATTGAAAAATTGTTTACCACGCTGTAAAAGAGCAACTTGAAAGAGACTGTTCAGGTAATATCCATATAAAATAATGTCCTTTGTTGACACGATTAATAACGAAAGTCGTTCGCTGTATAGGTACAGTTTCATCATTTGCGCATAGTTTTCACCATATAATTTACATCCGTGCACACGTATGAAATAGCGCACGGCCTAACTAAGGCTTTTACCCTAAATCTTTTAAATCTTGCTATGAGACTTCTGTTATATCTCTGTAGTGGTACCTACATTGCTCTACGTATTTACAAATAAGACAGAATTTTTGTTTATTTTACGCTTCGTGGCGTTACGGGACTAGATATTTTTGAGTATTAAAAATAATAGACGAATACATTTGAAGGTGTATAATTTGTACGGTCATTAATGTAAATAGCCATGTACGAGTGAGTAACAAGACTATTTAGTTCACATAAATCGTGGGTATGTAGTTGAAAGAGGTAATTTTATTATACTGAATCATATGCTCGGTGTTTGCAATTCTCGATTTACGTTCGGTGAATGTAGATTGTGTAAATTCGTTTGCGCTTGCTTTCATATTACTACGTCGCATATACGAAAGCAGCAAGTACTCCCGGTTGCATCCTCTGCTTGCACTTTGAAGCCTTGACTTATCTTGGCTTTTACGGGAGCAACTGCCGTCTGACACTCTAACCCCCAGAGGAAAACATGCGCCAGAGCGTCATGCGATAATCGGCAGATGTATTGCCGTGGCCGTGAGGTTGATCTTGTTGCTCAAGTCATCCTTGTTTGAGATATTAGTGGCACAGAAAAAGGAGTTTTGTTCTATTAAAGATACTAATAAGACAGAACAGTTATATCGTGATATTAAAACTAATTACAGCTCACTTTCACGAATGCGATCTATCTCCAGAGAGTAAAGGATACCTCGACTCGTTGTAGCCAACAGTGTCCATCAGCGTTAGTCATTTCTGTTATTATAACCCATTTGTATAACATATTACCCGCGGTAAGGGTGAAGTGCGTAATAACTGGGTGTTTAGCTAAATTGCCCGGGATTTTAATACTAAGAGCCAGATTTGGCGCTCATTTCATGTTATTTTTGCCATAATATTTAGTTTAAAAAACACTTTTTTTGGTAATTATTTGAGTGATATTTCTGGTTATTTCAATTTGTGGTTTTGAAAGCAAGTTTTAGCTGCCTGGATGGTAGTCTAATTGATATTAGTCATTGTAATTACTGGCGATTCAAAAGTGAGGTAGTGAGTTTTTATTAGGCCTTGTGGAGCTGAAATATGCGGCCTCTGACAACTCATTGAATTTTTTTTCTACTACGTGAGTGGCAGACAAGCACACGGCCCACCTGATGGAAAGCGATCACCATGGCCTATGAACGTGTGCAACGCTTAAGGTTTCACATTTGCTAGGGCGAGGACGGGAGGCTAGGATCGGGTAAGGGGAAGAGAGGTAGAGTGAGCTCTGGCTACCCTACTTACCGGTGGGAACACAACACGAAGGTTATTATGGGGCAGTGTTCTTTAGGGCAGAGGTACACTACCCCAGTCGGACAGCTCATTTCAGACGGAAGATTCCGTCGTGTCTTTCCTCCGTAGTGAATGTAATTGATGAAATTATTGTAATGAGAAGGAATCAATCAAATAATCAAAATATCAATTACTTTCCTAAAAAACTAATCTTGAAAATCGGAAAATGATCATCTATTCGACGCCGACTATACATACTTTAACTGAAACAAAAACCGTGTCGTATTTCTATTTCAACCCAATTCGATTTCACGAGTATCGGTGACTCGTGTCAAACGCATTAGCTACCAACATCTGTGAATAAGATTGAGCCATATGGCCAATATTATTTAATTATACGCCTATCTGAATAATTAACCTAACCTAACTTAACTCTTTAATTATAATTTATTTATCAAATACAAAGAATTTATAATTTACTAGATAATGCCCACGGCTTCACCCGTTGAATGTTATCACAATTTTTGGTCATGTCTCCGGTTCCACTCAAACACTGCAATCAAACATACGGACCATACGGTAGATTTTAAGAAAAAAATATAAAAACCGCTACTAACTAATAAATTAAAATCCATTCAGTTGTTTTTGCGTCCATCACAAAAAAGCAGACAAACAGACAAGAAACAAAAAAAATGTGTTTAGAATCATTCAATAGCCCTAGTCCTTTTTTTAAATATTTCGTATGTACAGACACAGCTCTTTTATAATTTTATAATACTTAGTACTTATAATATAAATTTAATAATTAATTCCAGAAACACCCAGACTAATTCATCAGCTAGTTACAAGATTCGGGTCTAGATGGCATTACCGCTGTCTAAAATTAAATAAAGCAGTTCTTAAGAAACCTCTTCATAAATAGATACAATTTATTTAATTTAAATTAAATAATGATATTCGATATCAATTTTATTTAATTACAAATTTTACACCTGACCGTTATTACCAATATTTCATGGCTGTCCCTCAGACAGTTGACAGTCGGTGAATGAAGTCTCGATCACAAAGAGCCGGTTGAGTTGCGCCTGCGCCTGTTGGTCTATAAATACACGTGGACGATTTATTGCAGCGATTTCTGTAATTGTCGCGCTACGTTTTAATTAAATGATTAAAAGATTGGCTATGCATATTATTTTATTAACTTTCATTAAAAAATATTTTTGATTATCTTACATTACCTATTAAGTTTTTTTTTTACATTGGACACGTCAATTTGACTTCACCTCACCTGATAGTAGCTAAGCTAAAGGTAAAGTCTCAGGAGTGAGGGTTACTATTGTGTAATTATGACCCTTTGAATCTTTACGTTACACCGATACAATAGTGACCCTCAGCTTGACGACCTCATCGAATACTTTGTCATGCCCACTTAAAGGACCCGGGACCGGGACCGGGCCCCTTTAGGAGGAAGGAAACACGTCTGCTGGTAAATGAATTCCTATTCTTTATAGTGCGTCAAAGAAAAGAGGCACCGAACCGCTTGGTTTTGATGGGTATTGTTTGTGTGGGGGTAACACCTCAGTCTTGCACGTGTAGCTCTGTATAGGAAAGGCAAGGAGAGTTGATAAAACATGTTAATGTCTAAATATAGTTTCATGCTTTTATTGAATTACTTTAGTTATTTTATTTCAACTTTTGAAAGCCTAGAGAAAATTATGATAGAAATTGATTTGTATATCATTTTTCATCGTAGCTTTATTTCCAATTGTAAGTATCTGAAGATTTCCCTTCGTCTATTCGTTCCTTCTCCTTTAAATTTGAATTATACTTTGAATCAGAAGCAACTCTCTTCTGACCTCCTAACCCTCGTCTATAAACCTCACTCCAAACACTACGTCAGGATATTAACCGTTTCATGCCAACAAGTACTTATTTGACCTTTGCCTCGAATTGCCTTTTTCTTTGTCGCATTATAAAGACTTGGAATCCTTTACCAGCGCATGTGTTCCCTTCCTCCTATAGTCTTGAGGCCTTTAGGCGGGGTGTGAAAGCATTTAATGAGGCCGTCAAACTGAGGGACATCATTGTAGCACTATCTGGGTATGTAGTGGTGACTCCCCGGTCCTGAGACTTTAGCTTACCATCAGGTTATATCAATGTCAAGTGTTCAATATAAAAAAAAATGGTCCGTTGCATTTATTTTCCGAGAGCTTTAACATTTTTAACAAAGAAACGATTAAATCGCTTTATGTGGTTATTACACGCGGTGTCGCGTATCAAAGACTCCGGCGCACATTTGGCGAATAATTTGGGTGTAAAATTATTAACGCGTCCACGCATTCGTCGCGGTAGGCCGGAGGTCTCACGTATTCCAATCAATGCGTTTATTTCATTTGTGTGTGTTCAGGCAAATAGAAACACCAAAATGGATTTAACTTCTTTTTTATTATTATAGATCAAAATGTTTTATTTTTCGCGCGCATAGCTAGGCTAGTTCTAATACCTATAAGATCCTTGCTCTACAATACTCTACATAATTATTACGATGATATTTTTTGCTACTCAATGCAATTTGAACTTTATTTATTTATTTTATTTATTTAATATTTATGTAGGCAAACCTAGATTTCATATTAAGTTATTGTTTATACTGCAAAATAAACGTCGAGAAAATGTTTTAGAAACAGTTTTCAATACAAATGATAGATATAAATTTCAGTTTATACATATTTTCTTTAAGCAATATTATGATTGTAATAAATAAATACTCTACGACATTCCACACAGCGCTCTCTAGACCCAGAAGTAAGCATAGTTTTACTAGCTTGTGTTATGGGTTTTAGAATGCGGGTAAGCTTACTTAGATACTTTTTTGTATATTTTTTTTATACCACGTAGGGGGCAGACAAGGACACGGTACACCTGATGGGAAACGGTCACCGTGGCCTATGGACGTATGCAACACTTAAGGTGTCACACACACCTATAGATACATACATAATATGCTTAAACAATGCAACTACACATAGGTATTTGCATTTTTCTGGGTATGCACATGCACAAATCAAAGGAATCAAACCCGCACCCCTGTCGTAGCAGTCGAATATACAAGGAAGAAAATAAACCTTTGTTCACATTGATGGGTTAGTTTTCAAATCACGCTGTACTAAGTTTACTCCAACTCCAATGCTCTTAGTTTTGCGGTTATTTTGAGTTTCAAATGAGCACTACAACACCTTTTTAATACTGTGTTCAATTCTTGTTCAATATTTCTAATAGTTAAGCAGAATTCATTTAAATTGTAATGCGTGTTGCAGAGTACTTAAGCTAACTTAGTTTAACTTATTTTGTTAAGTTGAGGTGTTGGTTGTCGCACCAGTTGTAGGACCAGTGGGTATTGGCGTAGTCTGAACCAATATCTGCACTTTGCCACGCAGTACTGCGATGACAATCACCTTTTCTTTCATGAGGCCCTCAAGTTGAGGGCCACCATTATGTCACTGTCAGTGTATGTAATAGGGTCCCCTCTCCTGAGACTTTACCTTTAGTTTACCATCAGGCGAGGTGAAGTCGTTTTGACGTGACCGATATAAAAAAGTGAATTGATCCCCAAGTGTTAACGTGCCCCATATTTATACTCATTATTGCTGGCTTACAATCTTATCGATTAGTTTATATTTGGTATAGCCTTTACGGGGGCGACTGCCCTCTGAACCCCCCCCCCCGCTGAGAGCAAGTGTACCTGCTTGCAGATGAGGGTAACTTGAATCCCGAAGATCCTGAATATAAATTTACTAGAAAAGGGGCCTTACTCCGAAAAACGAAAATATTCGTATCCGTTGACGTTTTGACCATTTAGCTACCCCGAAAGTGTTTCGTTTTGGATTTCAGATCCGTCTTCGATCGTTTGACATTGAGGTTGTCGATCGTTATCAGTACACCTCCTACGCCCAAATACATCTGACGTTTTCGCTGTCGTTGTTTGACAAACTGTCCGTTTTCGTTCGATCCGAAACGTTCATGTTCGATTTTCAGAGTAAGGCCCCAGGTTTTATAAAAGAAAATCACTTGAATGTGTTTAATCGTGTTATATTTTGATTCAATAAATTACTCACATAACATACATACTTTTTACAGCTTACATACAGTGTGATAGACAATTTACAAATATTCCCTTACCTTTCACTCATCTTTAAATATAAATTAAACTTAAATGTATTATTTTGTACCTAAATATTGTTTCCGACTACAAAAATGTACAGTTAGTAACGATTCATTTAAACTACACATTATTTTTATAAATCAATCAATTCAAAATATTAAACACGATGTGGTAAAGTATTATAAGGTTCTTGCAGACTAGCCACTTTTAGTTGCCGAAAAAAAAAGTAATAATCTATGATGTACAGTCATAGTCAATTAGTCATACATAATGATGCATCAGTTATAGTTATAACGGTTACAAGTGAACAATGTGAACTTGCTTCTATTCAGTGTTGTCCCAATCTGTTTGAAGAGAATCACGCAAAAATTATGTTATATGCTAGTCTGCAGAGGCCAGTTCTTAAAATACCTAAATGAGATTAAGAATCATAGTAGGTATATATAATAATACCTAACCTACTACTGAATTAAACGTTGATAAGAAAGTTTATGCGAAATCATTAAGTTGGAAAAGTCCCCGTTGCGATACTAATCGCACGTATTAACCAATAAACCCGTGTTTGTTTTGTAGTACTTAAGTATAAATAATAACAAAATACCCAAACCTAATGACGTCTTGATTTAATCAAACAAAAAATAACATTCATTCGAACACGTTTTTTGTTTGATTAGCGAATAAAAACAAGTGATTTTAAAACTGAAAACACTTTATTGAATAAATAAGTACCTAATTAATTATTGCTAAAGAATAAAGTAGGTAATTACGTTGTTTGTTCTCTTATCAACATTGAATTCAGTAGGTAGGTACAATAAAATAGAGATCAAAGACTTATAACATTCAATAAAAGATTAAGAAGAGTGTAATCGAATGATGTTACCAGTAGTATATATGTCGATAAAAACGTGACTACAATAAAAAAGTCAAAAAGTTGCTCGTCCAATGAACTTAGTCCATAAAATTTATATAATTTTTTGATTTTGATAAGTTGTTTATTATATAGTATTTTGATAAGCAATTATTTTCACTACTTACACCGACCTATAAAGTTGCTATAGAAAAATAGTCAAAATTATTTCTTTGTACAGTGAGCGAAAATCGTTCAACAGTTCATGTTATTACAAGAACTGTTTTTAGAATTGACTACAATCAGTTACATGACTATATAAAAAAAAAACATTGTCATAATGTCAAATATAAATTAACCAAATCGTCATTTTCGTCATGAATAACATGTTGTATCAAGTTCTTTTTATGTTTAATTAATCAAGTAAATTGGTTTATTATGTCTGGAGATAGATAAGTAAAATTGATATTTTAATTTAATAACATATTTTGTAATCTTGCTGCCCGTATTAGGTATTTCTCGTATATTGTTTTCTTTATTTTTATTGTTAATTACATTTGTTTCAATATTTTTTAACCGAATTCGAAAGAGGACATACCTAGGATGTTTATATTTTTCATGCCTAACTTTCTTTCAGTTTTTGTAGACGGTCAATGAAAGTCACACATTTTTATTATGCATTTTAGCTACATAAAGAAGTAGATAAAAATTTGTGAGCAAATTTTGAATGAATTTTTCGAGTGGACAGAAAACCATTACTATATTCTCCTGAACAATTTGTCCGTAGTTTTCATTCTCTACGTGATTTTATAATGGAGTGGATATCCTTCGTAGAAGATGAGCAGATTCGAGGCAGGACACAGATAACCTTCAATATTGATGGATATACTGGCAGTTATTTTGGACATCAACACTTTTGGGTACATCATTAAATGAGTACCAATTTTCACAAAGCATTTCATGGCGTTCAACGGAGGATAATTTGCCACAAATGCATTGAAACAATAAATGTGTGTCCAATCGACTTGCACATTGTTATATACCTATTAAGCTCACTGCGGAGTAAGTAAAAATGGCAATAAACCAAGTCGGCCATATTGTTCACTAATTGGCTCAGTTATCGGTCGTTACGCATTATACATTCATTAATTGTTGTTATTTTACGATGAGATATTATATTTCTTTCGCCAATAGTAATTGTATTTGAGACGCCATTTTTTATTAGTAAATGGATTTTTTAATTAGTTTTATGATTCCATTGTTAAAATTCTGAACTGTTTATGATATCAAGTATTGGTATAATGTAAATACGATCATAATTAACTTGAAGTATGTTGATTAAAACAAAATATAAATGGCTGATTTTTTATTGAAGTTTGATGATGTCCAAAATAATAGGCTCACGTTAGGTTAAGTTAATTTATAGTGAAGAAGGTAGTAGGTAGGTACTCCTCGACACGACCCGTATTGTGAAGAGACTTCTCTCTTTGGAGCCCTAACTTCGGTGGCTTGTTCCCTGTACCCGATGCCGATGGAGCACTGTTTTATTTATAGAAATTTTTTTTAATTCATGCCGGTAGCGGTTTAACGGATCTTCAGGAGTTGGGACAAGGAGGCCAAAATCTTTGTGAATGGAATTGGACAAAGACTCAAAGAGATGTCTTGTGGCTTGTTGCGGATCGTGCCTGATGTAGAGGCTAGCCATCGCCTTCCAGCGTGTGAAGGGCACTTTTGCACCGCAAATGGTCAGGGACGGGTTGACTAGTGAGATATATTATAATAAAAATCTGTTAATTTATTTGTATTTTTTCATAGAAATATTTTAAAATTAAATATTTATGTGACGAGTAACTGACAGATGAGAAAACTGTCACCTGTTTCTATTTTTAAACACATGCTCCTGATTACAGGATGAATTTATAGCTTAATAGTAATAAAGTGCTTCTGTCAAGAAATTATATACCTAGTAATGGCGTCATAATTAAGTTAATTGCTCACCGCTTTGGCTAATGGACGTAACAAAACTTTATGTTTAGTACTCTTGTAACAGGCGACAACACCAGTCACATTTAAAACCACTTTACTTAGCAAAGTGAGGTCTGTTTTATATGAGAAACATATTCAAATAAAATAGGCCTCGTGTAAGTTAATGATACTCTGCTAATAAGGAAATGAGTTGATTCTCAGAGTATAAAATGAACTTGAACAGTTTAAAACATGTCTATTTTATTGATTTTCTGATCGGAAAAAATGATCATCCAGGACGGGACTTGAACCCGTGACCAGTCCCTTACAGGGGGAATGCTCTGACCATAATCTTGCTTAAAATTGCTTAAAATTTCATTCAATTAATCGGGCGGAGAATCTAAAAATAATGTTTAAAAACAATTGCAATATTGTGCATTGTTACCGTAGTTCGAACGAATTACGGTAGATGGCTCCACCGGCGCCCTAAGCCGTAGAATATATCGGAAAATTTCGAGCATCTAGGATGGGTCCAGGTAGCTCAGTTGGTCAGAGCATTCCCCCTGTAAGGGACTGGTCACGGGTTCAATCCCGTCCTGGATGATCATTTTTTCCGATCAGAAAATCATTGGAAATAGTTAGCATGCAATTGCTTAAAATTTCATTCAATGTCTATTTTATGTTGCCTAATTGAAACCGCTTATCCGTCAATTGCTCTTGTATTTTTCGAGATATAAATACAATAAAAATATTGGAAATTAAACCGAAATAAATTTCTTTAACGTACCTACATATTTGGGTTTTATAACTGGAAACCATATAGCCGCCATTGTAGCTTCAAACTTGCTATATAATTTTATTTAATTCGGGCGCAATCTTTTGACTTTTTTAAGAATCAATTTTATTTTTTAATTAGCTACAGGTTTTCACACTTCATAAATCAATAAATAAAATTTCAAAAATATAAAATATAATATACCACATCATCAACAAAGTCAATTTAAATTATTGCCCCGTACAGTTAGATAATATATTAACATCAAAGAAAATAAATATAAAAGTCTACTATATACACTACATCTATATAATACAATTACCTACGCTATTATTCACACGAGATATGTTGTTACATGGTACTTATCAAGTCTTTACTGAAGCAGTTAAAACTAATGATAATTACAGTTAACTTTAAAGCAAAGGAACATATCTGAAATGCCTTTAGGCCGACGTCGGAGGCAGTACAACTTTCACACCAACATTACCACTTAGTTGATAAGTACTGTCAATCCAACACTGTTCAACGAAACCTTCACTGGTACGAATAAGCCTCTAAGTCTCACTTTTTAAGTCACTTTCACGTATTAAGAAGAGACTCTATACTGAACGGATTGTGTTTCCTCGTTCCGCCGTTTTTGGGCATGTCCTGTTCAGTTGCTGTCCCTCCACCACTCAAGTCTAAAGACACAGCCCGCCCTGAGTCAAAGTCGAATTTGTCGAAGTTACTCGTCGCGGCGAACTGCTTGAAGAAGGAAGGTTGTGGATCAGGTATCGGGCTGAAGTTTCTCCCTGAGTGCCCATCTGACGTTGAACTATCGGAATTGTTCATACCGTCTGCGCCTGAAGGAGCTCTGAGTCGTCCGGATAAGGAGAAGTCTTCGGGTCCTGAATCGTGACAGGAGTCGCCTCCAACAACGTCTATCATGCATTCTTCTCCGTCTCCATCGGAATCGGAGTAGAGGCCGGTGTTTTTGTGCTGGGCGAGGTACTCTGCCTTCAGAGCCTCGAGGTCGACCGCAATGCCCTTGGCTCGTAGTTTCCTCGCTTGTCTCTCTAACGCTTTTGCCAGCTTCTTTCTTCTTCTCGCCCTGTTGATAAAATCGATAGGGCCCAATTAGTATAGAACCTAATAGTATTTGAATGAAGGGCGATGCAAAAATAATAGAGTATGTCTGTAGAATATTTTTAGTGTGAAGCTACTTTAGTCGTTAACTGTACACTGTACATCCTTAACCTAACTATTATAAACCTGTAATCGTCTGTAACAAAAATACTATTGAGATTTATGAGATCGAGATGAGATCGGAACTGAATTTGAATTGACTCACAGATAAAATACAAGAACAACATGCTAGTGAACTGCAATAAACTTGCTATGGCTATATTCGTTTTTGATTTTTTTGCAAAAACTAATTATTTATTATTTATTTATTTATAAATATTTGTGAAACCAACAGCCAAGTTACAAAAGTTAAAAATATACAAATAAGTGACAGAGAGCCAAACAAGGTCTCCACGAATAGAAATTGATTAATATGAGAGGTCTGAGAACAGAGTTATTAATTTACTAGACAGTTTTTTTGCAATAAAATGCAGTTGGTATTTAAACAATGACTGAACTTTGCGGTAACTACGGATAGTCCTACTTTTCTCTTAGTTAAATAATTGCGTTATGCACGTATCTCACCTCTCCCTAGCTCTCAGCTCGTGTGGAGGGATGGGCTCTCCCGAACAGGACTGCGGGTGAGCGTTATGGGCCGGCCGACCTGGTCCCTTCTTCGTATGCTCCTTCTTGCGCCATTTCGCGCGACGGTTTTGAAACCACACCTGTGTAAGAAAAAAATCTTGTTAATCACAGAAGACTAGCTTATGGGCGTGACTTCGACGGATGGTTCATTGAATCTTTGAATAAGCAGGCCGATAGTGGTGGCGCGTTGTGTATACCCAACAATACGTCGAGGTCGCCTACAATGGTGGCCGAGGATCCTTTCTAGGGCACGCCAAATAGAAAATAAGGATATCTCTATCTTTTGGGCACTTTACCATCCAACTTTGGCACAAGATAGACTGCCCGGTTGACGTTAATAGCGACGTGGTTAGAAAACTATACGATGAAGAATTTATCACTGAACATACATAAAAAAGAAATAGGTACTCAGACGTTCTATTTTTAAATCGTACATAAAAACTCTCGGTAAATGATAAGCAGATTTCAATAGCTTTTACCACCCCGCTGATCATCACAATAGCTAAATACAGTTCGACATGCTAAAACGCTCACTGCTGAACGTCATGAGTCCGTTAAGTTCCTTCGCTTTGCACGATGTCCGTCACGTTTATATTTCTACTAATTTTTTCACAATACCTAAGTCTATTTCATGGGCTTTTATATATTAGTGGTGGAACGACCACCTGTGGTAGACTAAGCTTTTTGAATGGCGAATCGAGTTCGGTGTTATATGTTTGGCCAAAACAGTTATATACTAAAAACTGTATCGAATGTTTGCAATTTCCTTAGGACACGACTTTATTTTAAGAGAACCGTGACTACGCAGGGTAAGTGACCACGCAGGGTAAGTGACCACGCAGGGTGGTTCATGGACGTCCATGAGTGACTAATGCCGTACAGAGTGTAGCTATGGTTGTATGGGATGAGATTTAACGTTTATGATGATGGCTTAGCGCTGGTCTAACTGCCCCATTTTTAAATATTCTAGTACATAAAATTAACAGACTAAGCATGGCTTGTTATACCTATGGATTCTAGAATAATATGAATAAATATATTATATTATAAACAAGAAAACCGTTTTCCCGCATAGCTACACATACAAACACATAAGCCACGGCAGGTCATCTTTAACGGACTTACGGGATTAAATGCAAAACTGCATCAATAAAACATTTCGAGGAGTAATCTTGCCGCACAAAGGTATGTAAAGTACTCGGCTCGGCAAGAATTGAGACGTTAAATTTCAATGCGCTCGCGCATTTGCAATAATTTGCATGGTAATGCGATGCGGGCGTGCGCACGCATTTGACGCGCATGCATGCAGGCGCTATCTGTCGGCAAGAAACAATGTCTCGTACCAAATATACTGTGCATTGACGATTTAATGTTTTCGACTGTCTTCAATATAATTGTCATTTTAATATTATGGCTTGTTATAGGAAATACGTGGCCTTAAATCTGTCCTAAAGTATTGGCCACACTTGAGACCTAACGAGCTACGTTGAGAACTACAGTTTCTAACATATTATGGAGTCATGTAATGAAATTTTGTTAGGTATCTGTTTTTAATTACGATGAACTCGCGGATACCTACTGTGTTTTGTAAAATATTTACCTACTTAATATCTCAAGGAAATATTGAGCATTACCTGACAAGATAAATACTTATGCTATGCTTCCGTTGATTTGAACTGAATTTTGATTTATGGCGAACCCAGACAATCACCCAGACTTCCGCCAATGTCCGTGGTTAGAGAAATATCGTTTATTTCTCTAACCACGGACATTGGCGGAGTTTAATTGGTGCTAAATAATAATAATCGGTAAATGAACTTCCATTACTATACCTTACCGTAAATGGAGGTAGGACAACGGTATCTCCCGTCCGAACTGAGCAGTTCGACTGGGGTAGTAGGTACCTCCGCTCTACAGAAGACCGCGGCCATAATAACCATCGTGTTGTGTTCCCGCCGATAATTAGGGTAGCCAGAGCTCACTGTACCCCTCCTCCTCCACCCCTTCCTAGCCTCCCCACCCATTCCTAGCCCCCCCTTCTCTTCAAGGTAGGCAGCGCGTGTGTGACACCCCTAGTGTTGCACACGTCCATAGACCGTAGATGGTGACAGCTTCCCATCAAGGGGGCCGTGTGCTTTTCTGCCAACTACGTAGTATAAAAAAACTTTGGGACAAAAAAAGAGTTGATGAAAAAAAAATATGATGATGAAATGACATTGGCTGCATAATAACCGACTAGTGTATGAGTGTGTGCGTGCCAACTTGTACGTATAACAAGCTGGCTGACTCTAACGTCGTCACGTGTATTCTTCAATGCGTACTATCCGTAGACTCTATAGTAATACGTTCATGGTTCTGACCTGTCCCACGACAATGCTTTGAAAACATTTATTTTGTTTCAACTCACATCTGTTCCCAAGCCCTGATTTCATCTTCTAACTGTACAAGTTCAAGTTTATAACTTTGACTTGGACATTCAGAACATTAATTTCACAATTG
Source organism: Lithosia quadra (assembly GCA_963576445.1). Classification (NCBI taxonomy): domain Eukaryota; kingdom Metazoa; phylum Arthropoda; class Insecta; order Lepidoptera; family Erebidae; genus Lithosia; species Lithosia quadra. The sequence goes on along the minus strand of OY754884.1, from coordinate 12,729,568 downwards.
TCATTGTCGTCATCACACTTATAATATGTACCACCTATTATCATACTTTATACATAGCACTAGAATATGTATGGACATCTTAATGTAAAGTAATTAACTTGGGATTAACTGTAACTTCGTAAATATGAATAGGTTCATTTACAACAATGTTCGTTTATTTATTATGGCGGTCTCTTCAATGCTCGTACATAAAATGTCACGGATTATGGAGTTTTAATTTCGCTGTAGTGGACCATCGTTGTATACAGCTGTAGAATTTAATATTCTTTGTATCTTATCGACCAAAATTCATTGTAAGGTTAACCTATCGCTCAAGAAAGTTTGATGTTAATATATGCTAATAAACCTTTTGTTAATTTACTTGAAAGTCGATCTCGGTAACAAAGGAGCAGCATTATAATATTAAAACACTAACTGCTACCCGTAAAACTAATTGCGTGAACAGTTGAAAATCTTTAATCGCGGACATGGTTATTTGCCGAAATGAAATGTGTGTTAGGTTCTGCTAAAATCAGCCGTCCAGGCGTGAAAGGTAATAGACAGAAAAACAAACAAAGTTCTATTCAATGTGGTATGGAAACTTGAGCATAAATTCGACTATCCTACCCTATAAATGTGAAATCTTGTGACGATGTTTAGATATTTGTTACACCATAACGCCAAACCTTCTGAACGGATCTAGATGAAATTTGGCACAACTATAGGTTATAGTTTAGAATAGTAGGTATGTAGGTACCTACTATTCTAAACTACTTTTTACATCGGGAATAGAATTCTATTAATCGCAGATTAGCATATCACGCGGGTGAAATCGTGAAGAGATTATTTCAGAATAGGCATATACGTTTGACCCGGTCTAGAAGATCTAAATCATTCAGAAACAGCTTCCTGTACGTACCATAATATATAACGATTTAAACCGCGCCCTGTAAATTTTATGTACTCGTACCAATCGAACAAAAATTTATTTAAATGCTTCGTCTTCCTTTCGTCCTTCGGCGTCTAGATATATTTTTAAAATAGTCTAATAAGGAATGTAATTTAATTGAATAAAGCGAAAACATGGTGTGGATTCATTAGTTCGGTGAGTCTGGTCTCAGTTTTACGAGCGGCATATCGCGGTTTATTGCGAAACGTGTTCAATACAAGCACACTCGATCGACGTTCTGCTGGTTTCAGTTGAATTAATTTAATAAGTAAAGTGAAACATGTATCTGCCATCATGAATATAAAAGTGTTCTTCAGTTAATTTAATTTAATATGTTTAATCCATTGATTTAATATTATATATATTTAATTTATAAAATAATTATCAGTAACATATAACGCTAAATCTGCACTAAAAAAACTTCAATGAGGCAGCAATAAAAAAGTAAACGCGCGTTCGGTAACTAAACTCATATTATGTGTATCTGGGAAAGTTACCTGTTACAAAAACGAAAACTTAAGAGATTGCCATAAAGAAATATTTTCCACATATTTATAGCGAAAAATGTAAGTTCTAGTCTGTGGTTTTGGAAAGGAAAACCTTATCACAGCAAAATCAACATCTCTTCATTACATCTACTCAAAAAAAAATTACAAAATCGCCCTTTAACTTCCCACTTTTTGTTCATATTTTGAAATCTAATATTAAAAATTGAACTAGTAAGTTTAAATTATATATATTCGGACTAGACTCTCCAAAACCATACTTAGGTACTATTCTTTTCTTTAATAAATTTTTGTGCATATCTACGCTGTCATAAAGATGTATAATTTGTTATTTCCGATTTAAACCGTGTCCACAAACACGATTGTTACAATTTCTGGTAGGTAGGTACCCATTTCAAAGTTAATGCATGAGCATGACATAAAATGTCAATCAAATGTCATAGACAAAACGCGGGAATAGGGACGAATAAAAACCATGACTCCAAAGGCTAAAATATTTATAAACGGTATTATTACTCGTGTATTTAATCTTAGTAATTATGGTTATTAAAATAAAGGGCATAACCATGGAAATTTTGCGCAAAATTTAATTCAAATCATTTACGTAATTATGGCGGGCATTTATGACGCATGCGCCGTGGCCTGGTGCACATTTAAAACAATGAAGACGTCCGTCGTTCTGGTTATTTAATATAGTAAGTTATTAAGTACGTTTTAGATTTAATATTGTGAATTGTTAGCTTCTATTTTTTTTTATTCTTAAATAACATAATATTATGCCAATGTTTTAATATGACACGACTATACGGAACTATATTATGTTGCTTATAAACGCAATTTTTTCTGTGCAACGATATAGACTGAATGTACAGACCAAGATTTTGGTATCGCTAAAGACTGTTAATGGACCACAAACAATGCGCAAGTTTTTGCACTAGCACGTCGAACCCGCGCCCCTTGTCGTCACACAGACAACAGTCGAATACACAACCGCTACGCCACAGAGGCCATAGAGAATAGCTATAGTCTATAAGATAAATCTCATACTTAACCCACAACCGTATAAACCAATCCATATATTAATTAAGTCAGAGTTCTAGGACCTAATCGCCTCGCATTGATTACGGTTCGTAATGGGCATTGGTGGGTAGTCCCCCCGCCTAATGAGAGCCTGTGTCCACCCGTCGAAGGGTGGGAAGGGAACGGTAGGGGTGGCCATTAAGGGGAGGAGATTTGTTTTTATTTCGCAGTTACGATTGATATGTAATTGCGGTTTTATGGGGATTGGTTGTATGTTCATTTCGTTGTGTTTAGTTAGTTTAGATAGTTACAGAGCTTCTAATAACTAGCAGAATAGTTTTAGGTAGGTATATGCGTCTAGTTCTTTTATCTATGTATAGGTAAAATGGAGTATCTGTTTGTAGTGTTAAAATGTAAGCATGTCCATGAATGTCTGCGTACTCTTATGTCTAATATGTGTGTGTGTGTGTGAGTATTACCATGTGGTACAATCAGCGTCAAAAGAAGATGATGATTAAAACTTTTCAAAATCAGATTTTTTAAGTTATATTCTAATCGAAATTTCAAAACAGTTAAATAACGGTTAGTGAAAAGTATTTTCACTAAGAAATGAGTTACTTTGCTCAAAACTAATCTTGAATATCTGAACAAATGATTGGAATAGTAACTAATAGGTAATTCTTATTTTAGGAAAAGTAATTAGGGTTCCACATAATGAAGCCATGAAGTTAACACGCAGACCAAGTTTTAATAATATTATCACACAATATTATTAAATTTTTAATTAATAACACAAATATGGTCGATTTGTACTTAATTTACATGCTACCTACTTTTATGGCCAAGTATGGTAATCATTTAATGTGATGTGACCAGTTTCTATGAACCCATATTTCTTTTTTAATAGTGGATTCATGAGTTCCCTTTATGGTCATGCACCTTGTCAACTAATAAACATGTCAAATAGTTATAGGTTCGATCCCTTAATTGGGCAATTATTTGTGGCATTTATAAGTTTGCATTAAGTAGTATGTGCCTAGTAGCCTATGTAGCGTAGCTGTATAACATTCGAGCGCTACATCAAATTCTGCGCGTGTGATTCCCGTTCAGTGCGAATATTTGTATGCATGATGTACCTACCTATATTATAGCATAAATGTTACTGTGAATATATACTTATTACACATTACTTTTAAGTCAACATCCGTGCAGTTAGCGGTAAAAGTAGATGTTAATGTTAATGTAAAGATGTGCAATCTTTCCAACTAAAATTGTGAAGGAAAATTATTGATTATACTTGAATCAACGTTAAAGAATAGTTTATTGCAGTCCGCTAAACAGTTGAACATCATTTTTATTAAAAATTTAAATTACTTTGCTCAAAAGCTTATTTTTTAAATCTCTCATAACATTCATGCGAATGCGAAAAACTGATAAGTTGTTGTAAATAATTTATGTCTGTATAAAACTCTAAATAAAAAAGTAAATTTGTCGTTAGCCAGTGTATAATAAAATGTAACTCTCGGATAACTTTACTTCATAATAGAAATTTTATAACAAAATTAATGCATTCACAAATAACTAGTGAAGCCGTTGACAGACCTATTATTGTAACGGATGGCCGCCATATTACTTGCCCGCCCACTAATTATTTACACACCTTTGTATTTTAACACAGTTAGTTGCTAACACAACAAAATGTTGATTTTTCAATGAGCGAATCTCGTTTTAGCATAAATTGCGATGATGATGATTTTGGTGATAACTGGTGATTTATTCGCGAAGGTGCGTTTATGATGATGGTGAGTTTGAGTGAAGTTTATGATGCTCTCACCGTCAAATTAAATCTAAACTTAAATACTAGTATGAATCTGAAAGTTTGAAAGCAGGGTCGCTGGCTTGTTTCTGAGAGTAAATAGGTAGTATCTACTATGGAGGGCTAGCTAGAGAGGCGACACCGGAGTCTCTCGTACCCGCTGAAGCAGGTGATCGCTGAAAAGGGGTGCTTCGGCGATCACCTTTGTCAGACCAGGAAGGAGCCAATATTTGAGCGCTAGGCAAGGGGGCAAGACGTGGACAACATTTCTGCACGAAAAGGGGGTGAACAGGTGGTTGTTAGTTGATTCTATGCGTATTCTAAAATATCTAAATATGTTTATTTCTTCACGCTTACATTTTAAAACGGTAGATACGAGTACATATTTAACATATACAAGCAACTAAACCGAAAACAGAATCAATATAATAGGTTATAAACCTGAAAATGAATGAAAATGCCTTCCTTTTTTATAAGAAAGTAAAAATGAATTCGCATTTAGTAAATGACATGGTGTCACACAGACAATCGCTTTCCCCCTGTCGAAGGTGTAAATAAGATATCGGAGGCAGTACATTGACTCGTCACCCTCTTAGGGCGAAGACAATTCTTTCCCGCAAATAGAGGGGAGGCTTTGTAGAGTAATCGTTGGGAATGTCGTTTTATTTGTTTTGATTGTGAGTGAACAGTGTGTTGACAGCGTACTTCAGTAAGGAAAGTACTGTATCATGTTCTTTTAAAAGAATTAGTATGTGTTAATTGCAGGTAAGTAAAGAAGTCGCGCTGTAATATGATTATCATTATCATATTAGGCCCGTGTCGTAGAACGAACCGTTAGTTCCTTCTCCGCCTTTTGGGTTTCCGTATGGGCACTACTGACATCTGAACTCCTAACGCTGAGAAGAGTGCTTGTGCTAGTACCTCTTCCGTTCATCAGTAGGTGCATCGCCAAGTAGGTGAAGTTATTCTGGACCTCTAAATTTCGGAGGTTCCCTATACTTACCTAATATGCATGTTCGCAAATCGCAACATATCACTGGGGTGGGGTTTTTGAGTATTTAACACGTCAAAAATAATGATGCAATCATTTATTATTTCACTTTTAAATTGATAATAATTAAGGTAGGTACTTAGTTATGAATATTGTATTTTTTATTGTGATTTTGTCATAAAATATTTTTTCATAAAATAAATAAGTGAACAGATATAGAAGCAATTTTATAATAATAATTCTAACTTAATCCATGTACGATTCCATTGAAACAAGCTGAGCTTCTGAGCAATATTTCAGTGTACGCTGTCTCTCTTTTTCAGACCACAAATTGATATTGAAGTGTTTGTGTGACAGAGACAGATATAAATTTCGCATGCTCATACCCAATTGCCAGCTAAGCGATATTTCATAGGGTTGTCATATACCTAAGATGTGATAACAATTTTCTCTAAATTTATTTAATTAATATACTCTTTTTGAAGTTGACAATAGCATCAAATAAAAATATTTATTCTAATGTCATACAGATTAGAGAGAATTTATATAACTATTTCTTGCATCAAATAGAGACCATGAAAATTATTCATCGGAAGACTATAAATCTTATAGAAGGAACAAGGCGGACCAGTTCTTTTATATGTGTGAATTATACACCTGTGTATATTGTGTCAAGCACCGCTTTTCATTAGGTAAAGTAATGACATCAATACAATTTAATAGCAGGTAAATGTTTGTGGGTGAGAAAATTATTCATGCTCGATAATTCACCGCCTCGGGAGCAACCCTGCGTAGAGGTCTCATGTCTATCTTTTACCGCTAAGCCTACGGCGCGCGGTAAAGTCGGCTCGTGTTTGATAGCGCCGAGTATAGAGAGGGAGACCTATACGCAATACTCACGAGAGCGACAAAGACACCCTACACTCCTTAAATTTTATATTCTATCCGCATTTTGTCGCCTAAGCGTTCCATTTAGTGTTCCATATTTAAACCTCACGCCATTCTTTTTTCTTCCCAACCAAGCAGAGAATGTAAGAAGATTTTCTATTTTTTTTTACTTTTGGGGTGTACCCAGCCATCGCCGGATGTGTGTGGAATACTGATGTGTGCGTGCGACCGCCGACGCCCTGTTAGGGAATGAAATTGGCATATAAATGTAAATTTTATGCTATGAATTTTAAAATGAAGTCGATACTTCCGCGCTTACGGCGGAGCGAGTGAGCCGTTTTCGCAAGTTTACGTCAGACAGGGATGAAATTAGATTAGAATATGCCACTTTCTGGTAAGGAATGGGTTTTTAACGTCTCTTACGAAACGCTCACATTAACCATCCACCCACCCATGATAAGTTGTCTATTCTAAGAAATCTAAATAATCTCATTCAATGGGTGAATAATAATATAGGTTGTCAATTTTTTTTCAAAATACTAACAATTATCAATTTGCACGTGGAGATAACAATAAAATACTAATAAACTAGAACTAAAAATATTGAACAACCGAGGAACAAACCATAAACTTCTACGTAGGGACAACGAAACTGCGATCAAAAACGCAACACCGAATGTTGCTCGAACGAAAGAAAATAGAAGAAAAAATCCACTTTACAGACGCAAACAAGTCACTTTAACTTTATTGAGCTGTAATCGAATTGTGACGTCCCTGCGAGCGGTGGCGAGCTCGAGGTCGGAGCGGCACGATCTGCAGCCATCCTTATCTGACCCGCCCATTTAAATCTATGCTATTCAATCGTGCCGTCTCGCTCGCATCCCAGGGGTGCTGCCGAGATTGCAATCTTTTGATTTATACCAACTATTAGGAGTGGTGCGGGATAGTCTGTCTCTCAGAACGAGATCCGCCGCGATAAATGCAGGATACAATCGATGTTAGTACTGATTATAGAAATGGATTAACTTATACGAGATGTTCACGGAAAATGATATCATGTTGGCGTTTACGTAATGTAATACAAGTTTTATGAATCGGTTGAAATGGAGTGTTATGTCTTAATACGTATTTTGAGAAATAATTAGGGTTGGAGTATTTTGTTCCTAAGTCATAATAAAGATCAAAATTCTGGTCGAAGGAGCAAATGATAAAACCTGGTATTATTAGGAGAATGTGTGTATACAAGTCCCGTACTGAATGTTGACTGTTTCCTATTAAAATTGACAAGAAAAGTTAACATACCTTAGGTACTAACTAATTGTTTAACCATTTTTAGTTAAATTCATCACCGTATGTTTACTCTAATATTACAAAAACGGTATTATTTTTCGATTGGAGTGTAATGAACCCGACCAAATGGCCATCAATTCGAGTTCGGCTAAGGGTTGGCCACAAAACGATGTCCATTCAAAACTGTATTATCTCAAGTCGAACATTATTTCGGATCCTAAAGCTTATATAAAAAGCGGTGAGCTCCTACCCTGGTCCCTGGTGGCCGCTTAGCCCCGGAAGGTTGGAGGAAAGTAAGGGAAATCGTCCCTCATTTATATTGAACGAAAACCTTCAGCTTTTTACCCTTATGTAGAAAACACCGTAAGTTTCGTCCGTTCGTGTATCCTTTTTAATAAGATACATGGAATTGGTTTGATAGTTTTTTTTCTTTGTAAGTTCATCGTCTACACTGTTATGTAGTCTAATACGTGTTTTATACTTAGTTGGTTTATCAGAATTAATTTGTCACTTTAGATACTCCTCTATCATTAACGCCTAGATCAGTAGGATTCTGAATAGTTGGACAGCCCTAACTGGGATGCGCATTTATCATCACCTTGTAAATACTACGAGCAAATAGTGAGGATAATTATATAAAAATTGAGAACCTCCTTCTTTTTGAAGTTGGTTAAAAAGAAAAATACGTATGCCAGGATCACAATGTCAATTAAATTCTCTTTACTTATAATAATCAAAATAGTTTACGTTTTATCTAGAAATAATTTTATTCTAGTTAACTGTCCTAATTGCTAAGAAATAGGTCTTGTTGCTAGCAAGTGCGCCACAGAAAATCTATATAATACCTTATAGACTAAGATAACTATAAAATCGTTATATCTAATAACACCATTGCGTAACGGTTCTTCGATACAAAGCGTGCCAGAAGAATTTCTCTATTACAATTTCAAAGACCAATTACATACTATCTACTTTCCCGTCATGATGGAGACTTCAGATGATTTCACACGCCTCAAACACTTCCAAGGATCCCGCTTCGCCAATCACAAACGTAACTTATCAAGTATCGTAACTCATTCGACAACTTCCGCTCGTACTTAGAACTTTCAACGCTGAGTAGTCTACACCGTAACAGATTTGGTGTGTAATAAAATTAGCAATTTCGCTTAGGCCACAAATATATTATAGTCAATGCTCGTAAACCACCCGCGATGGATTAAGACATTAGGCTCGAGTCGCCTTTCAACGAGTGTATATATAGCTACATGACGGAGCTACAAAGGGATCTGCGGTGTTTAAACTCCGTGGCTAAAGCATGTTCGAACACCGTTCAATTTTACATACTTTTGATACATACTTCCTGTGTGCGGATATTTAAAGCTGTAGGTACTATTTATGTTCAGCTTTAGAGCTGATGTTTCACTTCTAGCATGTTTGTTCCAAGCTGGTAAGTTGCCAAACTGTTAACCGTTTTCACTTGCCTAAAAAGTAATAGACTGGGCATGTTAAGGTTTGCAGTTTGGAAGTTAGAAAAGTTGTAAAGAGGGTTTTAGAGGTAGGATGTTTTGTTTGAATTTTGTCAGTGTAAGGTTAGGGAAGTACCAACATTCGTTTAACTAAGACTACTTGTAATTATTGATTCTAGTGAAACTGGTAAAGCGGACCCCAGACTTCGAGGTGAAAGCTTTGGATACGACTGGGATTAACGCTAGGTTGAAGAAGAAGTGAAACAGTATACCTATAAAGTTAATACTTAGGCAGCTTTTTAACTTTTTATATGAGAAAATAGCAAGATTTGAGTTCTACACTTTAGCGGTACTGGTTGTCCAACAGTCACAAGATGGTATAAAGAAGTTAAATGGAATGTACTATTCAGATCGAATCTACAAGGGAGAAAAAAACGGTGAAACGGTTCGTGACAAAGTAGACAGTGCCCTGCGCTCCAATGTCCTGTCTCGGCCTTTTCAGAGATATTCTATTTTGACCATACCATGGTCACACATGCAGATATGATGAAACTCCGTGTAGTTTTACTCGGTTAGAGTTTGATATTCTCACCTCATTGTTAGACCGGGTTAAAGCCCATAACGGGTATTTATGCACGTCGAAAAATAAATAAAGAGAATCTTAAAGGTACAAAACTTACCGCCACTCTGCTCTCCTTAAGGTCTAGCCTCATTGCTAGCGCTTCCCTCATGAACACGTCGGGGTAGTGTGACGCGAGGAACGCTCTTTCCAGCTCCTCAAGCTGCCAGGAGTTGAAATTGGTTCTAGAACGTCTTCTCTTGCCACTGTCGCCGTCATCGTCACAGACGCCACCTGCAACGAAACAGAATTTTGTCTTAGAGAGAGATACTTAGTAAGTATATTTATGTTACGCTATGTATACAGTAGTCCCGGCTTCATCCACAGTTTGTATTTTGGAGCCCAAAGACTGTTCTTCGGCTCTTTCTAATAATTTCGTTTATTTTTTCTTTTGCGAGCCTAACAGTACGGCAAGTTTAAGAGGGTAGGCAAGACACTGACATAATCATACGGAGGTAGGACATGACATCTCCCGTTTGAACTGAGAAGTCCATCTGGGGTAGTAGTTACCTCCGCCCTAAAGAAGACCGCGGCCATAATAACCATCTTGAATAAAAAAAACTGACCAAATTAAGGAGGTACATTAAAAAAAGACTAGGTCAAAACCGGCAGGCTTGCATGGAAGGTATAATGACAGTATACCTATAGGAAGCTCATGAAGTGCGTAAAGATAGAAGCAGATTTTAGGTTCTGCCCACCACAGAGAGAAAAAGGCGGTAGTGTTCGTTTGTATGATTTATTTATTTATTCTAAAGCAACATGGGATCGGGAAAAGACCTGGTTATAGATACGCATGAAAAAATAGTACAGTTGTTTAAATTATGTGGGTGCTACGAGCGATAGTAAATAAGTAAAGAAAAGGTACTTGTTGAAACATATTTAAATAAATTCGTATGAGATTTTAAGCTTCTCAATTACGAAGGTATATCATCAGTTAAAACGTATTCGCTCAGAACAAGTCAACTCACATCGTCGTTAAATTCCAATGGGCGAACTTCGACCATATCCAATCATCAGACAGGCTGGATTGAAATGAACAAGATATAATCGTAAAAGATACCACGCACAGGAACAAAGTCCATTCAGCCAATTCCTCCGCAGTTAAAACAAAAGCCGCGACCGGGGGCTCATAAAAAAGAGATAATCTCCTACAAAGCGTCAGAGCAAGTTTTTGAAAATAGAATATAATTTCTAATTTTCTCCCAGTGATTTTAATTAAAAATGGTCCCGAGAGAACGGGACGGTAGAACGCTCGTAGCCCCAGGTTGGAAAGGGACAGCTATAAATTACTCGCTCGGCCCTCTGAGGGGCTAAATAAATTAGAAGTGATTAAGAGGAACGCGCTTCTGTTGTGTTGAATGTATTGTTGTTTTGTTACTTTGATAATTTGGTAAAAGGTCTTTTTACCATAATTAACCGATGAAAGTAAAAAATTCATTTTGCATAAACGAGATCGAGAGATTTACTTCAAAAGAAATAAGATGATCAATCATATCGAATTGATTACGGCACGGAACGAGCCCAGGAAGTGTTGTAATTATAGTCTTTATAAACTTATTGCCGAGCGCCTCGACAAGAACATAATGTTTTCAATTAATACAGAAATCACTTGCCGTTAGATTAATTTAGTTGTTTTTAGTTGTCAGACAACCGATACGTTACGTTGTCGCCTTAAGAGGAAAGGCTAAATTACGCGTGTGCGACTGAGAAAGATATACAATCATAATAAGAGGAGTGAAAGAGAGATTTTCGGTTATTGTATTAAAACAAACGAGCGCCTTGGGCCTGCAGACAACAGTTTTGGCGCGCTTTAATTTAGTCTGCTCAATGTTTTAATGTCACAAGGGAGGGAAGCGGGGGGGACTTACTAAGTATCTATTTGAGGGTTGTATAACGTGGTTTATAAACTCGTACAGTTAATATTTCAGCTTTCGTTCTGTCTTGTTTTGTTACAAAGATAAACGAATGATTTGTGGTTTTGATTTTTCATAGTCACACATTTTATGTGTCTTTTTGTGTTGTAACTTATAATAATGATTGGGCAAAGGTACACGGCCAATACGACAACACGACACGTATTGTGAAAATATATGTTAAATACCAAATGCACCAGTACAATAGAACAATAACAGTTAAACGGTAAGCAAAAATAATGACGCCATAAATAAAAATAGATTCTGCTTCAAAGACAATATTTTTATTTTATTCATAGAGAAGCAATCGTGGCACGACATCGCAGACCGAAATTAAATGCTTCTATTCAATAAATGCGATTTTATTTGTGATGCCTTTTATATTTCTATTACGGAACTGTAAAGGGGAATTGATACTCTATGGTACAGTCCTCCTTGTATTACAGATAATTTATGGTTTATATTTGGCAAGATTTTTATCTTTATCTGTGTTTCGTTTGATTGCTTTCTCTAAGGGTTTGTCATAATAATATTTGGGGACTATAATTTATTTCTTCTTATTTTGCTTATGTCGAGTAATCTATTTATATATAATGAAAGGTGAGGTCAAGAGTACTTGCAACCAGCGTATATGAAAACCAAAAATATAAAAGTATGTTTAACCGCATTATGCAGAACTCATGACTCAAGTTAGCTAACTATATGCCTATATGCTTACTATGGGGTCTAGAAACCGCTGAGCTGTGTAGAATGTCATAGAATAGTAAAAAAAATAGATTTCATTATCTCAAATTTAATATTTATGCGTAGGCTTGGGTGGTGGATTTACACCCACATTTTTTTAATTTAAAACTTTATGCATAAAAAAATGTACTAAGGCGGACTGACATTCAGCCAGTTATACAATGTTTTCACCAGGTATATGCGTGGAATTAATTGAAAGAGCTTATCGAAACACTAATGATAACAAATAAGGCATTTCTGCATCTTGTCATAGTTTTAATTAAAAATAATGACGATTGTCGTTATTACTATGTAGATTTGCATTAATTAGATAGCATTGAGCGTAAGTAAGGCTACTTGACTATTACCTACATTGAAATGGCAATACAGTTAATTGAACTACAAGATATTACATTGTATCTATGGGCCAGTGGAGACAGCCAATATTTATCGCGATCTTCTCAATATTATAGTATTGATAATATGGACGATATTTTTTTAACGGGACTTTAGGGTGGGGGGGGGGGGGGAGGACTCATTTTCACTACTATGATTCCTGTACACCGCAACCAACAGTAGTGACCCACAGACACACCGAAGGGGAATTTCCAGGGAAAGTTAAACTATCTTGGAATCCGCATCGAAATTAATCAGAAGCAAATTAGAGTACCTAGTTAGAAATGTGGGGTTCTTCAAGAATGGCATTAGAAGGTTTTTGCAGGGTCGACAGCGCGAGTGTGATACTCCTGCTGTTGCCCACGTCCATAGGCCACGGTAACCACTTCCCATCAGGTGAGCCGTGTGCTTGTCTGCCACCTAAGTTGGTATAAAAAAATCACTTCCCTGCTAAGCAAAACGGGAGACAATAGACACAAAAGGCCAACTATCTAGAAAAAAGATAAGCAATTAATGATAGTAATGTGAAACGCGTTTGCTACAATTCTTCGCGTAGCGCTGTCTACGAATTTGCTACGAAGATGCGTTTCTAATAGATCATTTTGTAACCGGTCGACCGAGTTCTACACTGACGTTTAAAAGCGTTGATCAGTATTCGATTAAACAGTTTGCAGCAATAGCTCGAGGCTAACTGGTTACCAAGTAAGTTACAGATGCCGGCACGTAAATTGGCCAGACGCGTCATATGCGCAAAGGTCGATTTTTAGGTCCCCTTTGAGGTATGAGCGGGTCGCAGGAGACGCGGTTGCGCCGTCACTTGATGGACCAATCAGATGTCTCCGAGAGACGTCTTGTAGTGAATCAACGATCCGTTCGTTCGTAATTTGAATCATTTGATTTGCTCAAAGTGCACGATGCGCGAACTTACCCCCACTACTCCAAAACCTGGCCAAGCTACTTGCCGTCGGTAACGCATTGAGAAGTTAAGTAACACTAGCCTTAGGATGGGCAACCATTTCTATATAACACATTGAGACCCCTCCGAGAGTTGTAAATAAAAGTAAGTTGGTTTTATTTGTGTTAAAAAAATGTGTTCCGAATCGTTAATATTTTTCCCAAGTATTTTTTTGACTATAATAAACAAAGCAAATTTTTTATTAGTATTATTATAGAAGCTCAAGTTATAACCAAAATAATGTTACGAAGAACCCCAAACTCCTTCCAACAGTTATGGGCAAACCAAGACGTATTAACTCTGAGCTTGAATCAAAATATTTTCCATATTACTTTATAATTTCATTATTCCGCGAATCAATTGTACCCGAGCTGGGACGGACTCGGGTGCAATATTTACCAGTAATAATGTACCGTTGGAACGACATAATACCATGTCGCAATCTGTTGTTATCACACAAGTCGATAATTTCTTACTTATACTCTTCACACTAATAGTCCGAAAAAGTTTCTGGAATCGAATTAAAAAATATCGATTTTTCTTGTTTCCCGCGAAAGTGTGAGGCGATTGAAGTCTGGTTTGTGATTTAATTGGTTAATTGGTATCTGCTTTTATACTGACCGATATGGATCGAGTTATTGCATTGATAAATGAGAGAGGTTATTTAGGTGTAATTTTCGTTTTTTTGGAGTACGTTAAAGAGACGAAACCCTTACTTTAATTGAATTGATTGAAGTTGTTTTTAATATATTGCACTTAGGTAAGAGTTCTAATAGATAATTTAACGTCATGACGTCATGGTATATTTCACGAAACGTTACATACTCACATATTATATATACCGCAGATGGTTCGAGGTCAGGTTATACGTACCTCATATGGCGTGCAGTTTTGGTTGGTTTTAGTCTGACATGTCCGCCAGTCATTTAGGTAAGCATCCATGGGGATTTCCGCACGGCGACACAGGTACGTAACATACTTTTTAAAAGTAATTTTTGCAACAATATACACATCTCTGACGTCAAGCCAATTATCTAATGCTATAATGTTTGACGTCCACGCTCTGGCATATACTCATCCACTTCGAACTTCCTTATTTATGAACCAAAACATCGTCGATTTTACAAATATTACTATACTTTAACCTTACAAGTCTTACAAAAAAGAAACATTATAAAGTGCTATTATAGAACCCTTTATGTATAAATTCAACTCACCCTTGGCAGCTCTTTCAAAAACACGTTCTCATTTGGCTTTCCAAAAACAAATATGGGTAGTATTGATATTTCTGAACGTGCGCGTATTAAATTGAGGCACGTGTAATTCGGAGAAAATGGATTTTTAAACTGTGCTTACATTTACATTGTGAATTACATGTTAATGTGGATCACTGTTGTGCAGTGGTTGAATATTCGACTGCTACGAAAAATCACGGGTTCGATTCTGGCTCAGTGCAAATATTTAGGTATATTCTTCTAATAATCATCCTTATGATCACATCGTTAGTCCTGGTTGCGCTAAAGCTTGCACTTTCGAACCCAGGTCCGTTCTAATATTCTTGTTGTGATTTATCATGGCTTTTAAGCGAGCGACTGCCGTTTAAGCCCACGCCAGGGCCTCGTCCATCCATCAGTAGGTGCTCCCAGCTTACAGACGAGACATCTGATTACAATAAAATGGATCGAAAACCAGTCCTCTGACAATAATAATAATTTATAATTTTACAGTACATTAATTCATATTAAATTAATTCCATTTTATTGCAATAATAAATCAATAGCATAAAATATAGCTAGTAGATGATAATTCATTTCTATCAATTTAATATAACTTATTTCACCAATAAATAAATATGTCATTTTTAAAATATATTAATGTAATACGGTCATTTTGGGTAACATTGAATCGCAGTGTAACTTTGAATTAAGTTGTGAAAAAGATTTAAAAATTTATTTGATGCAAATGTTTTATTGTTTCAATATTATAACTGCCTAAACGGATCGCCAAAATGTTTTTTAACAAACGTAACGTAAAACATTAAGCTTTCAAAGTCATAATTTTGTAATTTAACCGCCTTTTTCGAGTGAAGTTTTTAGCAGTGTTTGTTAGTTGAATTTAATATCGGAATTATTTGTACAAAACTTGCTGTAAACAGGTATGTTTGGTGTTTATCTTTAAAATCTACTAAAAAAATTATTATTTTTAAATCGCTGTCCGTACATGGTGTTACATAAATTGTCTAAAACTGATAAAGTTGTAACGACGGACAAAATCGAAGTGATTTGGGTAACATTGAATGGTTCAAAGTTATTCGTTTCTTATAAAAAGTTTCAGTTCTAAGTATGAGGACCCCTAAAATTGATTGCTTTTTTTCTATCTTCGTGTGAAATTCTTAATGTAGTTCACAGAATACGTCTACTTACCAAGTTTCAACCGCATAGGCCTTATAGTTTCGGAGAAAAGTGGGTGTAACATACGGACGGACAGACGGACGGACGGATGGACGGACGGACGGACAGACAGACAGACATAACGAATCTATAAGGGTTCTGTTTTTGGCCATTTGGCCCTAAAATGATGGAAAAATTTGCATTGACGATGTAATTTATTATTTATTATTAAATTTTTTCATGGAAAGGGGGGGGGGGGGGGGTTTAAGTTTATAAAATAAAATTTCCAGAAAAATTATAAGCAGTCATTACGATTTTGATCTCATCTGATAGCCAAATAAACATATAATTTATTATGTTGTACACTACATTCCTACTTATCTTACTTTAATAAAAAATATGAAAATAACAATGTTTTTTTTTCCACCAAATTGGTCCACTTTGTTTCATATGGCAAGATCACGCTATTTTTCACAGGTAGGTACATCAAATTAGTCATTATTTTCATAGATTGGACTTTTTTTACAAGAATACATCATTCAATTTTATCCAAATCTTAAAATGTTTGGATAATAAAGGTTTTTAAATCCAAAAAAATATAATATTCAAAGTTACCCAAAACTCGTGCTAACTTTGAATGTGTGTTTTGGGGCAAATTTTGGGCAGTCTTTTTGTTTTTTCCATAAATTCGTGAGTTTAGAAACATAAACCAACTCAAAAGGACACTATTTATTCTATAAAATAAAGATGTAATAAATATAATCAGTGAATATACATTAATAATACGTTAAAAATGTTCAAAGTTACCCAAAATGACGTAGTCATTTTATTTATCGTCTAATATTCTGTAATTATAACAAGCTTTGCCAGTAAAAATAAATGTCACGTGTAATTTTAAATCTTGTAACACCATAAGATTTGAGAATAGCTTTAGGCGGTTTATAATTTTGATCACATATTAATAATACTATTTCAACTAGGTAGGTACCTACTTAATCAATCGAAATAGATTTTTCTATCTCACATAGTAGGTATTCAATGGCTATCTACGCGTTTTCTACCAAAAATCCTCTCGCTATCTAAATAACCATAAATAAAATAAACGACTACTATATTATGATTTATTTTGTCTAGTCTCATATAACTTTATCTATAAGCATTGATACTTGTACTAACAAGATATTAACAACACTCACAGCAGAAATTATTGTTTTAATAATAAATCGTTGCACTACTTTTTAAAACTTTCGATTTTCAGACAGTTCATATTATATTATACGAGGCAAACTTTAACTGCTATGTCGTTAAACATGCGGCAACGAGTCGATATGTCTTCATCGCATCGAGTTGGGTGCCTACTCACTGTAATTTAGCTTCGATCCCGGGAAATTAATTCCCGAAATCACCAGCAATAACAAAGTTATAATTTTGAACGAAATAGGCGGGTACCACGCGTGTGGACAGACATTACAGGGACGGATTTCAATTACAGTATGGTAACAAGATGTTATAAAATAGCTGGAATATTAAGAGAAATAATGTAAAATAGAAAAATTAAGAGAGAGAAGAGGTAAGAATTTAGGTATATTATTAATAGGAACCCTTAGGCCGGGGCCTCGAGATAAAGAACAAACTAACAAATGCAGAGAATAAATAGTATCAAAACAAAGATAAAAAGTCAGCAATATAATTCAATAACTTTTCGAACCATATGCTTGAAATTTAAACACACGCTTTGAGAAACATACTTAAAAATAAGGCTAAGTTTTCTTTAACACCACTCACGGATCTTTATACTTTTATAAATTGACGAAATCAATTAACCGTTTTGGTTAGAGTGCGTCCCTGCTATGTTGGATGAAGACATCGACTCAGAAAAGTGGCTTCATTAACAGAGCTGGTGCGCGCTCGGTTCTGCGAACCGGCCGACGAACGGCTAATTGAATTTGTTTGTGTAGCTAGCGTATTAAAAGTATGACATTTTGTAAAACGGCTATTAGCAACATGACAACGCACTTGCAGTCACCGTATAGGACAAAGCGTATGGACTAGAGTGAGAGAGATTCGTCGTATTAGTTTTAGCTATCCGTTTTTCACATTTCATAACATAACATTACATAAACTCACGCCTATATCCCCGAAGGGGTAGGCAGAGGTGCTAGCACCCATATTTCGCCAGTTTATGTTTAGGTCCCAATGTAATAGGTGGCGAGCCTATTGACATTAACCGAACTTGTAAACCTGCGATAAATACACACATAACTTTCACGTTACATAGACTTCAAAAATCGTACTGAAAGTTCAGTTCAAAATAGTTCGGGTACTTACAAATAACTTATACTTCAAACTAAGAGGCGACTACCATCTTCAGTCTCTAAATGACTATGGCTACTGAAAAGCGATTGAAACGTATCCAGACGTTCCAGTTTAAAGTAATACCAAATAAATCGCGTTAAAAATAATTTTATTTCAATATATTCGTGTGAACACCCCGACACCTGACAGGAATGTATGGAGGAGAATGACAACTTGCGCTGACTCCATAATGCGGACCAAAAGCAGGTAGGTGAAGTTAGATAATAAATAAATAGTTTCAGTACCTACATATCAAGAGAGTTTTATTCTGAAGAACTGGAGGTGATGGAAAAAAAGTTGCGGTTAAGATTAACCAAGCAAATAATGATTTCACATAATTGATAAGTAGGTATAAAATCTCCAACAAGTTCCAGAAATATTCAAGTAATTATATTGTTATCAATGCCAAAATCCACAACCGTGTCACAAGTTCAGTTTGATATTAATTTGTCATATGACTCGATAATACTAAAATAGTTACAGGCAATAACATGACTATAAAATATACCTACAATGTTGACATGTTTTAAAAATATATTACATTATATAACATTTTAGTATGTACTTAACGATCGTAGATATTGATTGATATGTTCGGCAATTTCCTGTGGTTAATTTAATACCATAGATGGGTGAACATTTAAAAATACAAGTAACTGATGTAACACGTATGAGAAAGGTTTGAGTAATTATTCTTTTCTGTAAAATTACTATCTTTAACACATTTTTTATTTTGACACCCGTTTGTGGTTTTATTGATCACGGTAAATAATGAAAACATCGTCACTCAGTATCAGGGCTGTTAGAAAAAAAACCGCAGGTCTATTACCAATAAAAATATCTCTCCGCATTGCGAACAAGGTAAGGTATAAAAGTATGTATAGAGTGATGTAACTGCATTCTATTGTTACTAGTTTTTTCCCCGAGTGGAATTCTGTTCCCGTGCCCATTTTCCATTACCAATTCCAGGGATAAAAAGTAGGACATGTGTTATTCCAGAATATAATCTATCCCTGTATTAAATTCGAGCCCAATCCGTTCAACCGTTCTTGCATGAAAGAGTAACCAAAATCCATACACACAAACTTTCACGTTTATAATTTTTATTTTATTTTCTTTTAACATTTACGGAAAACTTACAGCTAATAAGGTAGGATAGTTTTAATACAGTAAGTAGAAAAGGGCCAGTTATAAGATTTCGCATATAGAAAAGTAAGACAAGTATTACAAATAACAATAGACAGCAGAAGAATTTGAAAACAATTAGGTATAAAAGAAATACATAGGTACAAATGAAAGAGACAGAACAATTGAAAGAAATGAGATATTAGTAGAATCAGTTCGCTAGGCTCACAGATATTCGTGGCTAGGCTAGAAGACTAGGTACAGGCGAGGGCCTCTGATTTAACCGGGAACAATGCTGAAATGATAAGGATAATGACCGTATAATGATAACTCCACAACAGCGTAGCAATGGTTTAATTATAAACCGTTTTTAGAAATACTAATTTACGAGCTCATTTACAATACAGAATCCTAGCAGCCTTGCCCTTCACTAATGGCACCACGGCATATTATCCTATCGTATACAATTACCGGCTACTGTATGAATGGCGGTTTATTAAAGGGACCTTCTTAAATTATTAGCTATATACCATATATCATTACCAGACATTTGCACGTATTAAGTACTGAATACGGCAATCCTTTGTCGCGTGTTCCTTTAGTTGTAGATAATAATTGGAAAAGTTAATTGCGTTTTGAAATACGCGGCTTGGATGTTAGGTTCCGAATGTGTTATGGATTTACATTACTTTCTTTTAAGAAGCTTTTCTTTTTAATTAAATTACTTTATTCCTTTTCAATGCGAGACTATTATACGAGTAGTGTGCTCAGCTGTTAGGTAGTAAAATCAGAATGACGAACGAGAAACGTTCTCTTTTGTATTACTCGTACCAAACTGCTACACAAATTATTCTTTTTATAGAAGAGAGTTTTGGTCAACCTTAATTTTAAGTATATACCCTGTTGCACTGGGGTTGTCAACCATATCATGTAATGACTTGAATATTTATTTTTTGGTTTAGAAATCTCAATAAAAGCAGGTACATCGTTGCCCTCAGTGGCATGTGCGGTAGAGTATTCAACTGCTACTTTAGAGTTCGTGGATTCGATGCCCACTCAGTGGAAATTATGTTGCATTTTTCTGGTTTCTATATATAATAGGTATGTAATAACAAAAGAAAATGTATGTAAGTATGACTTTCTGCGACCTTGCATCAATAGCATAAGCTAGTTAAACTAGTTAACTTTGAGTTTATATAGCGTTGTGTAGAATGTCCTAAAATATTTATTTATTTATTGAAATAAAGCTTATTTGCCAATTCATTCGATCGAGTGGGTTCCACATGAGCCAGTTGACGAATGAGTCATTAGACCTTATTACCCAAAAAACGCTTTTTCTAGACCTTCAATATTACACTTGTTATTATGTTAACACACTTTACATAAAGCAGTGAATAGAAACCAACAATTTTTCACGTATATTGAACGTGTAATATTTCGAGGCATCTACTGGCCGGATCGGCTCGCCCGCGGCTACCTCGAGATTGAAACATGATAAATCGTATTTCTATACATTATGCACGAACCTTTATAACGGGTATTTTGTGCTTGTGAAAACGAGGTGTAATAAAATTTTAATATTTTACCAAAACAATATTGCATGATGAGGTATATTTATCTGCGATGCGTAATCGGCAAGGCAGGAGCTGATTTTCTTATCTTACTACTACTAAATGTATGTATGGGTGGATGTATGAAAGTTTGTTAATCGATAACGTCAAAACTGCAGATTGGAACTGGATGAAATTCAGCACAGAGGTAGATTATAGTCTGTAATGGTACATAGTTTACGGATCAGTATTTATTTTTGTAAAATACAAATAAATAAATAATAAATAAATAAATATTATACGACATTCTACACATCGCTCCCTAGACCCAAAGTAAGCTTAGTTTAACTAGCTTATGTTCTAGAATGCTGATAAACATACTTATATACTTACTTTTTGTAAATACATACTTATTATACATAGAAACACCAAGACCAATGCAAATAGACATACCTATTCATGCATACAAATATTTGCACTGAGCGGGAATCGAACCTAATACAAATCTACATAATATACTAGAAATGCTCAGACCAAAGTTCATACAACCGTTAAGCCCTTATTTTACAGCTGCAGGGGTAAGATTTTCAAAAATACTACTTTAATGGATACCTACAACAATCGGGATAATTATACATATAAGCTGTCTCGTTATAAGGGTCGGCAGCGCGAGTGTGACGCCCCTGGTGTTGCACGCGTCCATAGGCCACGGTAACCGCTTTCCATCAGTGTGGGCCGTGTGCTTGTCTGCCACCTTAATGGTATAAAAAAAAATAAGGTAGCCTCTATATAAAATGTTATCACAGCCATCAAAATTACTCAAATAGGTAATATCACCGTGTGTTCACAATATTGTTTCTCGCTCGACGTTTCGGATACAATAGAATCATATACAATGCCATTACAAGGTAACATTCATATTTTATGTGGAAGTAATAAAATAAAAGGCTGTTCATATTTTTGAATCTAACAAAATTGCACATCAATTTGAATATATTGTCGTATGTATTTTCATACTAGCTGTGCCCCGCAGTATCACCTCGGTTTTGTTCGGGTGCCTTCTTCTTTTAGGTTTTCTTCATTGGCCACGTCCTAAGGTTTGCAACGTGATATCAAATAGTGTTAGAATCTGCCTTAACAACTGGGTAACCATATACAAAAGTATTTTTTTGGTGATGACATTGAGTTAAAATACTATCATCCTCTATGCTATGCGATTTCCCAGTTGCGTTCAAAGTTTGCACTTTGGAGCTCTAGATCTACTTGTTTTTTTCTTTCGGTATGTAAGGTCCTGCGCGAGAGCCTTGTCTGTTGTTCAGCAGGTGCTAAGACTAGCAAGCGAAACCTCGCTTGCTAGTCTTAGCACCTGCAGCTAACCAGCTCAGGCCCTTTTTTTCACGTGGAAATCGCCACGGATACCAGCTCCGTTGCCAGCGGGGACGGTAATTTCAGACTTGAACCGAGTAAAACTGTACACCATTTTGGGTCTTCTGGCGCTGAGGTCTAAGGTGGTCCAAAGGCATTTCCCTCGCACCTCGGCTGACCCGAGCCATTGCTGACTTCGAGATAACTCCCTTAGGTTTGGAAACCAGGTTACTCAGGCCTAAAAGTGTTAGTAGTACCCAGTGCACCCCCGTTAGCACAGACAAATTTAACTTTATTATTAGTAAATATTTTGTTCGGGTCAATTGCGGTAAGCGTTGAGTAAACCATGTTTATACTAATAAAGCATGTTGTTACATGCTTACCGCTGTATTACCGATTTAGTAAAACCAATTGTCCAATGCTGTAGTCTGTGGTTGGCGTGAAAATGATGGGACATTGTCGCCTCTGTACGGATTGTACGGTAATCAAACGATGAATAGCTTCGGTCTTGAAATAAATAGGCGGCATTTTGTTGTTAAGTAGCTTTGTTGTTGAACGTTTTGTGTTATTTTGTTGGTACTATCGTATTTTGCTACCATCTAGGGTCTGCTATATAAGGTACTTATACAATGACTATTATAATAGTTGACGGGATATTTACCATGTTGGTTGGTTATATTAAGTATCCGTGATCATCGCACTTGCAACAGGGCTGAAAAGACCGAAAAAAGGATATTCAATAACAAATAAGTATGGTACATAAATATCCCATTAACTATTATAATAGTAATTAATTTAAATGATCATATAAATCGAAAATCCTATAAGGTAGGTATTAAATGTTTTGATGATATCCTGAAGTCGTATTTTAAAGCCTATACAAACTACCAATTTTAGTTACTACAGCTTTAAAAAATATAGTTAACGCAACCCTTTTCCCGTGGCTGCCATGCCAGTAAAACGGGGAGCGAATGGTTATTACGATATATTAGGTAAAATTTTAAGGATAGCTTAGCTTAACGAGATGTGCAACAGAATCAGTATCAATATTTGATACCAAATTAAACCTTACATCGTCACTCAGACTCGGGAGTAGCCAATTTATTGTGCACAAAGCTTACACCGCAATAATTATTAGGGGATCACTCCCTTGTGACTCACTGCTGTCTGCTGTCTACTCGACATATCGATGGTGGAATAGTGATGTATCTTCGTGTCATCGAAAAATTTTGATTAGGATTTTTTTTTTGTTTAGATAGATGTAGTACCGTTGAAAAAAAAACCAATATGAATGGCAAAATATTCGAATTAGCAATCCACTATCCCTTCTCTTCTCAACCAATTTATTGCACATGATTTTAGATTGACATAGTGGGGATGAATAAGACCCCATATCTTTGATGTCCAAGATAACCTCAATTGCAAGCTGATAAACCTGTTGCTTGACGAACTCTCAGGGTCACTACCTCAAAAGTCAATATATTTCCATAGGAGAAGTAGGAGACGGCACCAGGCTCCAAAGTGCAACTGGGATAGGCACTCATACATATAGATACAGATGATGATGCTGTTCGTCCTAATTAAGCAAATAACTCGCAACACTACAGTACAACTGTGATCATGGCGCTTGTAAATAAAAGTACCTACCGAAACATCGGAAACCCGATAAAATGGCTCATTCGTCAACTGGCTCACGTGGAACTCGCTCAATCGAGCGAGTTAGCACCTTAATACATAATGCTTAATATCCATCAGGATATTTAGCATGTTTATTTATTAAGGTGCTAACTATAGGATACTAGCTGACCCGGCAAACGTTGTCTTGCATTTTAAGGGTGAACAACCCTTAACATGCATTCTCAGACCTAATCAATATGCTCACAAAATTTCATGAGAATCGGTCAAGCCGTTTCGGAGGACGGGAACGAACATTGTGACACGAGAATTTTATATAAGATAATGACTATATATAACGTGCTATGATCGTATAGCAAATGGTTAGTGTTTTTTATTACTCATTTCGTACGATTAAGTGATATCCTAATTCATTTTTTAGAACCATTTTCAAAATTAAATATTTCAGATACTTCAAAGATTTAAAAGTGTCACGCCATTATAATAAAGCACTTATGTATAAAAAACAATAATCACAAAACATATTAAGTATATGTAAAAAGATGTTAATTTATGTTAACTTGATCAGATCAGGCATGCTTAATTCAAAATTCCTATTGAAATACTGATTTATGAGTTTGATATTTATTTTGTATAACCGTTTGTGGTTCATTTTCTAGTATGGTTATGTGATAAATACTAGGATGATCTGCTCAATTATAACAAATTTCATTCAGACATGCTAACGCCTTTTGGCTATTAACCATATATGGATGAATGCGACGGACGTTTTATTAGACTTTTTTTAAAATGAATTTGATAAACACATTAGTCTTGTTAATGTGTGCTTTATTTTCTTTTTTAAATTTAACACCTACACGAATTTCTTGATTACCTATGTCTATTAGATGAGTTTGTTATTTTTGTGTTATTAAGTAATAACTTTTAATAATAACATAGATATAGATTTTAACCCGAAGATTGCAGGATATTTTATATTTCGTAAAATTCAAATTTTTCGCGGTAAAGCACTGCAATTGCTACACCACGGACAGCAACTAGTAGACAATCATCCCTTGCCAAGTTATAATAAATCTAATGTTCATAGATAAACTATCAAACAGTTTTCCTTATTGTTCTAAAAATATAAACAGAAACAATAATATCTCCGTATAATAACATCACTATTTTTTGCGTACGGTGCTTTCTAACTTTGGCCCTACATTATCTGTGGCGATTCCCGCGGGCGCCATAAATTCTACCAAGACTGTTTGTTGTGCGTCTGTGCTCGACTTATTTAATCATTTCATGTTGGCTATTTTGCCACCTATCGTAATTTCAATACCAACTTATGAAAATATATTCTTAGTTTTTTCGAAATAGGTACCTACCTACCGATCATGTTATAATGCTATTATCTATATTTATATGTTAAACCCATCTTATTATGAATTACCAAATAACAAAAAAAAGAAAGAGTTAAAGACATCTAAAAAGATACAAAAACTAAAGCTTAGGTCAGTACCTATTCGATATTTAGATTTACATAACATTGGCAATTATTCAACAGCAGTTTACACCCTTGTATGCTGGTACCTACTTGCTACTACTACGACAGTACCATAGCTATTCATGTGCTACTATTATACTTCAAATATAAATACCTACGTCAAGTTCGTTTAGAACGAAAATTGTATCACGGTTCCAGAGTGAGGCGCGAATTATAAAAAAGTTACCATAACCATAAATGGACTTGCTTTTATCATGATGACTTCAATATTATAAATACTACTAATCCTACTGATCCTGCTATTCTTAATCCTGGTAATCTTTCACGCAAAAACTGCTTATCAGATCTGAATGAAATTTGGCACAGTGGCACAGAGATAAATTTTGTGAGTCCAGCATAACACACATAGGCTACTTTTTACCTCGGGAACAGAAATTGCGGGCACGGGATCAAAGTATTACGTGGGATGAGTCGCGTGCAAAAGCTATTTCATAATAAGATGTTGATCTGTTGTCAATTAACGTAATTTAAAAAGAAGGAAGAAAGGATAAAAAGAAAAAAAAACTAAAGACTAAAGACTAATCGAATAAATCATGAGAATCTCAGAATTGCAGAATTGCATCTTATTTTTTTAAGAACACTTACTGCCCATTCAAAATACGCAACCGCTAACATTCCAAAACCAAACATGTGTATAATATTGAGTAATCTATGGTCGTTATTACGATACAATGTTGTGTCTCCCCTGGGCACTATAGATCAGGCACCCGCAGTCTATGCCGAGTGAGGTCTCGGGACATCGGGCTATTGAGGACGGCTGTCAAGATCCAAATGAGCTTATAGACAAGTGGCTACCTACTTTTGCAATAGGTGTGAACATTAAAGACTACTGAGTACTGATCATAGGTGTCTCTGTAAATTGGAAATTTAATACTTTATGTAAACACGATAGTCGAAGAGGCTAAGAATATTTTCGACTTTTGCTCGGATGGAGAATAAAATTCGAGGAAATTTTGCACAGGCTGTGTAGCGACTATAACAATTATGAGGTTCTTCAAGAACGTCCATAGACAACAGTGACTGTCGGTGACCGCTTCCCATCAGGTGGGCTATGTGCTTGTCTGTCACGTCAGTGGTATAAAAAAAGGATTTTATATAGGGTGATTAGTAATAGAATAATAAAATTAACATAACATCTAACACAACACAAGACACAGACATAACTAATTCAGTATAGTATTGTTTACAAACATCATTAACCCTCCACTGCGAGGGGTCGCGGGGACCGGCTTCGGCTTCGGCTTCCGAACTTACATTATCTCCGATGCGACTTGCGTAGATTTATTTCTGTTATTATCACGACGCGCCGCCGCCGTTGTGGGACTAGGGTTGTGGACGTTCGATAATCGCTTGATTAGGGTTGTGATTTTGTAACGAATGTTCGTAATCCGAAAATACTCATTTTATTATTAGAGGAGTGTATGTTTAGTGTTGGTTTTGTTTATCACATTTTATCTATTTTAACGGTAGGTATAATACAGATGATCAGAGTAGCATAGTTGACGCACTGATTCAGAAATAAAACCAAAAATAATATAAATCTCTATTTTATTGTGAGCTTCACAAACTCTGTGCAATCAAACTCAACATACACTCAAAGGTGACCAAAAATCCTAACGGTCCTTTAGACCCCCAACCAGAAATGTCGTACTTAAACATTGCACGCATCGGGCGTGACGCGCGGGTTAATTTTATGCTACATTAATGCAGTGGAGGGTTGGAGCCACTTTTTAATAGGGTTAGTTATGGTGCGGGGTCTCTCACACCCCCGTGAGTTCTCAGGGTTAGCAATATGTTACACTCAATGGGATTATCTGCTTGTTCTGTGATAAAATGGATTAATTTTTGTATGATACAAGCTTTTGAGGGTTTGTTTGCGGATTTAGTCAAATCATTTTGTCGTTGTGCTCGTAATGATTAGTAATCAAAATATTATAATAATATTAAATAAATACTGCATTTTTTATGTGAACGTTTTTGTAAGAGAATACCTATATTTTCGTAAAATAAATCCGACTTCGAAGGCTTACCAAGAATATTTTTATCAGGTTACTAGAGGGCCTATCGACGTAATATATGTACAATATTTAGTCTCAGTCCAGTCTCGATCTTATGTCAATCTCGCAAATGTAATCTCCAAAAGTAGTCTTTTGGTTACAAGATAATCTTATTTTTACGATATTTAACCCTCACAGGAGCAACAATAGTACCTATCGGCTTACATACATTATCGATTTAAAAAAAAAATTGCAACACTTATATCAGGAGTCGTTTGACATTCGCAATCTAATAATTTGATTGTTCCTATGCGATGGCATTGGATCAATCAAATTATTAGATTGAGCAAGTGTGGATCCACCCACCCATAAGCAGTAAGGTACCTCAAGGTCAAAAATTAAGTACTCATGATAGGGTACAGAATAAGCCTACGTTTTCGTTTTTATCATGTTTGACATGCGGCAAAAATATCTCAATGACTGGGTCAAAAAGTGGAATATTAAAAACGATTTCGAACAAAAGTGAACTTTATTTTCACCATTAAATATGAGTCATATTTATAAAAAGCATCCGTAGTGAAATCAAAAGGAAACTAGCAAGACTGTTTTATGAACCCTTCGCCACTGCCAGATATAGTTTTGCCGTAAAACCTAATTATGTCTGAACACACTGAAATATTATTATTAGGTGTAAAATATTAGTGGCAGTAGCAGCATTACAAATTACAAGACGTACGAAACTAAGCTTGAAATCGCAGTTAGGCACATTCGAAAAATAACTATGCAAGATTAAAAAAAAATAGGAACATTAAAATTTAAACACTTCGACATGGGAATATTTTTTTAACAGAAAAATGACTTCCCGTTAAATATTTCATCTAGCGCAAAACAAATTGATGAGCAAATAACAAAGAAAGTTTTTTTTTTAATGTAATTATAACATCTGAACTGTGAAATTTGTATTGTTTTTTTTTTTAACAAAAAGTCGTGGGTGACATTTTTTGTGCTCTCATACAAAAAATGAACCTCTTTTTTAAATTAAATCAATTCGTTGCACAATATAAAACAATGGGAGTGTTAACAAAAAATAGTTATGAATAATAATTATTAAGTCGGAGTATTATAGACTAATTTTATGATATAATGGTAACAAAATCACGTCTGTTGTATGGAAGCCCCTCTTATATTTCAATTTGTTTTTAGTATTTTTTGTTCTAGCGGCACCAGAAATACACATCACCTGTGAAAACTTCAACTGTCTAAGAGTACACGGTTCACGAGATACAGCCTGGTGACAGACAGGGACAGCTGAGTCTTAGTATCTAATAGGGTCCAGTTTTCACCATTCGGGTTGAAAACCTTAAAAACCAAATCTGTCATACAGCAAAAGAGATGCCAACATTTTAATTATAAAAATAATGAGTATGCTCGTTATTTAAAGTTCGATAGTTTTTATTAAACTGCTGTTACTACTGTCTTTAAAGCTAGCATTTATAGCTACCTACTAAATATTTTATGTGTTCACCACCTATTAATTAGGTACCCAGTTATTCTAGTTGTCATATTGTCAAGGACCCCGTCGAGTTAAACACGGTAGTATTTTATTTTATGTTACACGTTTATATACAGCTTTATAACCGTTAATTACAGTACTTGAGAACATTACGACACTACCCGTCTTCTCTACAATAAAAATATAATTATTATAAAGGTGACAAATTTATTAAGTGGGCACTTAAATAATTATATACGTGCTTTAATCACTACTGTAGCTTCTATATCGCATCAAGCCGTTTAGCCTACGCCCACGGGGCCACTTCGAGCCCAAACAACCAATAAACCCCTAAGTAACAGGACATATTGACATAAAATCACACATCTCTCCCGTGACCAATTTCTGGAAGGGGTGAAAATGTTGTCCTATGAAAAAGTAAATACTAAAAAAGCGAATCGAATTTCGACAAATGCGTGTTTTGGGGCACGCGACGGACGATTCGCCACGCGTCGGTCGCGCCGCAAGATGCGATGACGTTCGACTATTTTTGGGTGTAATCAAATTTTAATGGGTCTTTGTCACATGTGCTTATTACGGCAATGGCTATAAACCGGCACGAAGTCGCAACTATACGACATCGACGTCTCCAATCGTACCGTGTAAGCACTATGCTTATAAATTCAGTTTGCGAAACTATCAAGCTGGATTTTCACGTTTTATTTAATGATTCTTTCAGTAAACTGTGCTAATGCTGTCTAGTTACAATCACGTAGGTATACTTAATAGAACTACTAAAATATATTTAATTTTAATGAATACCTATTGAAAGTATTACGAGAGCGAAAGAATTGAATTAATTTTATTTTTGCTTGATCTGGTTTATTTGAAATTTCGTCATAATAGTTATTATTGAAGTACTTATTTATTTACATCATTTCTTTTTTGTTTTTATATTAGTTAATTTATTTTAATTTTGTATTTTGTTTGTAATATTTTTGGGTTAATTGCCTGAATTAAACATAATTCATTCATTACAATGCTTTGTTTGACTAGCCCAGTGGAGCAAACGGTTGTTTATTTCCAAGATTTTCATATTAATAACAGCCTTTTTGTAAATTTTAATTTTAATGAAAGTTTCTCTAATTTTATTAGGGATCTTGATATAATTATAAAGGCGTAGATATACATTAGATTTTAGGTTTTATACTTATATATTTATATTATCTGTCACAAACTCTTATAAAATATGAAATTATGCCTTAATTTGACACATTAATATTGCATTACACCAGCGCTACAAAAAATACTCGAGTAAGTACAATGTGTATTTCATTACAGTATCAATTTAAACAACAGCTGTGTGGTATAAGAGAGGTCTGGAACACGGCATCTTTGGTTTTATTTTTAACACGGAGTCCCTCCCCTGTTGGGTGAGGAAATGACCCTTGAAATTGGCCCCCTCCCGGTTCAGTTACATTTCGCACACCTTGCGACTGCCCGACGACTTGACTAATAGGGCTTATTATCGAAATTTTTAGCTTTTGTCACTTGTTTCGTGTAATGAGAATGTTTTTATATGCGTAAGTAAGAAGCTGTAATGTGTTGTACTTTGTACCTAGTCAGGTTTAATTTTGGTTTAATGTGCCGGTGCCGACGGAACTATGTTTGTGAGTTTATTTATCTGTAAGTATGTACATATACTCTGTTATAATATAAGGTTCGTTAAGTAAGTTTTTTTTTTAATTTAAAAAACTGCAGGTTAAGTAGTAGGTGGTATGGTAATCAAGTTTTTTTTTTAATATTTGTATCACAATCAATAATAGACAGGCAGCAAGTAGGTACATATTTTAATTCAAAGATCTTGTGAACATCACATAAATAGGAATCTAAGTTCATGATCAAAGTCCCAAAATCCCAAAGCCTGTATTTTGCATAGAAAAGGATTCTACTTTAGTTATTTTTTCCGTTTTCCAAGACAAACCAAGGCAATAAAATGATTTTGATAACATCACAATGATTCAATGATTGAATTAAGCTCGCCTTTGCACATAAAGCTATACCTACTGTAATGTATGATAATTATATTATAATGTCCGTACAATAAGGAATTAAGACTTTTGAAAACCAAAAATATTTTATAGCCAACTCTATTTGGACCTTGCTTGCAACATTAATTTATCTTAAAAACAAAAAGAAAAAAGCACATAATAAAAAAACCTTCATGTATGACGCAGCGATTTATATTATTACGTTCAACTTTCCACTGCCACTGTATCTTGTTGTGGGTTTAGTTTCTAATTGAGATAATGGTTTATGCGTCACGTGGGCGTTTCATAGTGTCAAATTAATGTATTGTCATCCATTTGTCACAGACTATATAAACCCGACAGGTGGTAGTTTCTTGTAGGTAGCTAGTTAACATGTAATTTAAGTTCATTAAAAACATAGTGAAAGAGCAGTAGATAAAATTAAGAGCATAGTAATATTATGTCCGTTTAAACCTACCTAACCACAAAGTCGATTTTTGTGTATTTTTTTTCGAGTA
Organism: Lithosia quadra; assembly: GCA_963576445.1. Lineage (NCBI taxonomy): Eukaryota > Metazoa > Arthropoda > Insecta > Lepidoptera > Erebidae > Lithosia > Lithosia quadra. The sequence continues at coordinate 12,698,051 of OY754884.1, read as the reverse complement.
ATTTGTCAACTGGCTCACGTCGATCTCGCACGAACGAGCGAGTTAGCACCTTAAAATTTGTCAAAATTTTGTATTCACTTTAAAGCCAATTCAATTGTTGTTTTGTCTTTAACACTAACAACTTGAAACTAGTTTTTCTATTGCAAATATTACAGATATCTAATAGTTTAAAATCCACTAAATTACAAAGCCTTTTCTAAACTGTAGGGGCGCGTAATTTATGCGCCAGCTCCGTTGCAGTGGGTCGCGCCCTTTCCTTTTATCGATGTACTTTTGACTAGCCCTGATTTCTGTTTATTAGGCCATTTAGCTGTTATTGTTGCCAGTTTGTTTTTCCAATGAACTTGTTTGTTTTGAATCTTTTATTGCGGGTTTTTTGATAAGTAAATTAGGTATGATAGATGTATTGTTTTCGAATTTTTCGCTACTGTATGGAGGGATGTTTGTTACTAGATCACGTCGGAACAGCTAAATGAAACTGGGTGTAATTTGGTACAGAGATAGATATAGTTTGGAATAACATAAAGGTTATATTTCATGCCGGGATTAAGCTTCAGTGGATCGTGGGAAGGAGAACAATATTCCACCCAGACAACATGTTGTAACAAAAAAAAATTCGGGATACAAGTTAGGTAAGTATGTTTTACTTTTAATACTTATAAATTTAATAATAAGACTTCAATAAGAACGAGACATTTATGTATAAATAACCAAAAAAACTGATTGATAGAGTTATAGCCAGTATCTTTTCTTGATAATTTGCCTGCTCTACAATTGTTTTGCGAAAATAAATAATGATAAAATCAATGTATTGTTCATTGGTTTAATATTGGTAAGTATGAACTATAATAATAATTAAGTACCTAGTCTTTGAGTATTTCAATAATTTAAGTAAAAAGAAACACATGTCAAAATACCTACTGTTATAAAATGTGAAGTGATGATTATTCTAAATTTCTAGATGATCCATAATTTGTATTAATACAATTCTAAGTAGAGCTAGAATAACATATAGATATTATAAAGAAAACAAAATTCTTAGAACCGATGTGGTTTTTCTAGGTGTTAAGACATATTAAAAAATAATATCACTTTTATTTTTTATTTATTTTATTTCATCACAAACACAATTTTTACATTGTGCTACTCATAAAAAAATCAGCCGCGGGTTTCAACGCAGTGACATTCCGTGTTCCAAAAGTAATTCAAACAGAGGCATAGACAATCAGCAATGGTTTTCATTTGTCATTGTAAAAAAACCAGCCGTCTGTAACTATGGCTTATAAAAGATTTTTTATTTCAATGAATTAGAAATCGGAGCATTAGAGAATGATTTGTTGTTACTTCGAGAATTAATCACTATTTATGGTTTTTAACCGACTTGAAAAAGGAGGAGGTTCTCAATTTGACTGTATTTTTTTTATTTTGGACACGTCAACATGGCTTTTATAAGTAGGTATAAATATTAAACTACATTCTATACAGCGCTCTCAAGATCCAAAGTAAGCATAGTTTAACTAGCTTGTGTTATGGATTCTATAATGCGGATAAACATGCCTACTTATTTATTGTTTTTGAAAATTTTGTACATGTACAGACTAATGTAAATAAGTAGACATATTTATGTATACAAAGATTTGCACTGAGCGGGAGTCGAACCTCCGCCCCCTGTGGTAGCAATTGAATGCACAATCGCTACGCCACAGAGGCCGTCAAATTCTATTTATTGCACATTAATAAAGGTGAAGCAATGCCTCCACACTATTAATTTTAAAACAATTAAAACGATATTTATGGTGTTTGGGGAGTGTTACAAAAATGGCGGCTATATCAGTGAGTTGTTATTTTAGCTGAAGGCTACAGTCTAACTACCAGTTTGTATAAATTATTTAATGGCGTTGAAATAATTACTTGGCAATACTTTGAATCGTATGTAGGTATAACTTTATCACTATTGAATTATTGAGTTGAGATTTAAGCCGGCTTTTGACTATGAGATATAATATAATATAACATAATAATATAATTAGCTACATATTGATTTATCGCTCTTCATACATTTTGTACAGATCGTTCACACTGTGCTAATATTATTTTAGGTATCCACACTCAATGTATGAACAGCGATAAAATATTAGTAATATATATTATATTATATCCCATAGTTAAAAACCGGTTTTAGAGTTTGTTAATAAATATATTTCATACCTAGATATTATTATTATAATATTTGCTCTTTATTAATTTATTACTCTGTAAATAGAGTGCCTAATTCATAACCTACCTACCTAATGCCATTGTTGCACTGTCGGTATTTGCGATATTGACTCCCATTCCAGAGACTTTACCTTTAGCTTACCATCAGGCGAGATGAAGTCATATTGACGTGACCGACATAAAAAAAATGCATAGATAGAGTACCTACAACCTTTATTATTATAATAATGTGCAACTAAGTGCAACTTCACTCTATTCTCTTTATTTTTTCTATTTTCTCTTTCTGTATCCATAAAATTTTGAGGTGCAACGTTTCATGATGATCGGTTAAGTAGGTAAGGTGTGAAAGCGTAACAGGCAAATAAACTCACTTTCGCATTTGTGATAGTAATTAATATTATTGGCACGCAAATAGATTCGATTTTAACTTAGTAAAAAGGAGGTTTTCAATTTGGTTGCTTTTTTTTCAAAAATTTCAGTTATAATCAAAGGCATTAAAATTTAAGGAATTCTTAAAGTGTCGGTAGCTTAGTGATTAAGAAGTCCAACTAAGGCATCGACTCTACAACCACGAGATCCCTGGTTCATATCTTGGCTATTACACTTCCGACATGAACCCACTCCTATGAACATCAAAACAATAATTTAGTGACACTAGCGATTTTGCTTAGCTGAAGGAGTTAGAAGAAATATTAGTATTTTCGGGTACCTACTAATATTCTTTAAAAAACCCTATGCTATAATTAGTATAAGTACCTATATTATCAAATCGTTGCGTAATGGTAATTTTGTTTTTGGGAATTATCACAGATAGCAAATCCGATTAAAATCAGTTCAACCGAATACGATACATCCTACCTACAAACATAAAAGGTCGAACAGTGAACCTCCTTTTGAAGTCGATGAACGAGTTATTGAGGTAGGTATCTATTACTACTGAGAAAAAAAAAAATAAGAGAGGAATCTTGTTTTTCGTACAAAAGTATTTAAAAATAGATACTTATCTACTTAGGTACCAAGTGAGCTAATATTTCTCTGATACGGAACAGTTTGCGTGAGAGGCCGACTTACATTTTAATCTTGTTTATTTTCTAGTTAGGACAATCAAGTTTTCAATTATAGTCGATATGCCTACTTGTTAGAAACAATTAACATTAATCTTGTTATCATCATCATATTCATCATTCTCTGAACCTTTTCCCCAACTCAGTTGGGGTCGGCTTTTCCAGTCTAACTGTGATGCCGCTGAACTTCGATATTTTCCGTGGAGCGACTGCCATCTGACCTTGTTATAGTTTTTTTAAAAACATACCAGGTTTAACTGCACTAAAAACAACACAAAAATATAACACATTAGGTATTTTTAGAATTATCTTGTTATTATTGTGTACAAAACTATTATGAATAAGTATTTTTATATCTAGAACACGTCACCAGCGCAGCGGTGTGATGTGTGATTTCATCGGTCATAAGTCAACTATAAACATTACTAACTCTTTCTCATCAAAAAAACATTAAAACTATTTCTAAACAATAAATATATAATTAGTAATGATAAGTTATCCAATAAACGACCCATTTTACACTATAAATGGCGCTTAACCAATCTCCTCTTTAATAACACACGTACCTACTAGCTGGACGTTATTTCCAAACATGTTATTGTCCAAGATTACAGTAATTATTAGCCGATGTAGGTATTAATATTTTCTGTCTGCTTTATTACCAAGAGACCGCAGACCATCCGATTAACATAACAAGCGAAAATAATAACAGCACACCAACTCATTACATATCAATTCATAAGTACCAGTCTGCTCATTTCAACCAATACATCGAATGGTTACATCCCAATGATTTCACACATGATCATGTATAATTTACAACACAAAAAACCTATTGATATTTCTATTACTTACCTAAATTAAAAAAAAAGAGATACACAACGTTCGGACTATGCGTCATGTACAAAACATTTAACATCCTAATTTCGAGGGTAACACCTCAGCGCTAGTGCCGACAAAAGAATCGATAAACATCTCGGTATCGACTCGGCCCGCGCTCAGCAGGAGACCGCGGCGACCAACTAATAACTTACATTTGGATTACGCTCGTTAGCCTCTTAGCACCTTACCCGACATTTATTTTTTATTAATATAAAATTTATTCATACGAGCCCCGAGAATATTTCGGGAATAATACTTTTAATATTATAAAAGCAATAAGTTATGCCTAGAAGGATAAGCGTATCGGGGAACGCGTCGCCGTCGTTATTTATACCACTATTTGTTCAATTCTTTTAATCTTCCATATGCATACGAACTTTGATATCTACGCTGTTTAATCTAGGAATTATATTTTTGAATACAAACGAGAAATCGGCCTCGTGTTGATTGGATTTTTGTGTAAGCGAAGACTAGTGATGTTATTGATTTATCGATAAATGACAACGCCATAATTTTTGTATCGATTCGTGACCAATATGGCCATCACGAAGCTAATTGTGACAACATTGTAATTGACGAGTGAATAAGTTGCTTAATAACAAAATGGAAAGTTTCCGTTATTATTCAAGAATTGTATGGCATGACAAGTATTTATTGATGTTTATTTATCACACGAAATGATATGCGAAGTTTAATTAAATTAACTTATTAGTGATGTGATCACCGCTAAGATGATGACTAGTGATGTGATTCATTTATTCTTTATTGCCAATATATAAGTTTTTTATAGTTTATTCTGATAAGAAACGGTTTTATTTAATTTCTTTGTGACATGCTATTTATTATAATAACTATCAGTAGGTATCTAGGTAGGAACCTATAGTATAGTCAGTGACAAAAGTTAATGATCATTTTCAGAAAAAAAAATGTCTTTTATCAAATTATTTTATATTTCTTGATGAAAATGCTATTTACTACTTCATGAGCTCTATTAAATATTTTTAAACTTTGATTACAACATAGCCAACCAAATTCATTAAGATTTTTAAGTTTAAAATCTGTGTAATCTTCTATTTTCTACTTTAAAGTACATACGTGCATTTATAAGGCGAGTTATTAACTACTACCTACCGTTCTGCCGATAGTTTGGGCATTAATCCCTATTAATGCCCAAACTATTTAGCAAAAAATAAATGTAAATTATAAAGGAAATAAATGCCCGCATTTATTCAATCCGCCTGATTAATGCTATTGCATTATGCGCATAATTAGTAAACGGTCGATAAATTCCCAAAGTGTCAGGGCATGAACCGATCACTGGTTAGGACTAAGATCATTTAATCTAAAACTGAAATATACCTACATCTAAAATTATATGAACAGATGTCAAAAAGAGTTTCAGGATAAAATGATGCACGTATGGCTGATACAAGAATTTAAGTGGCTGATATGAATATTAAAACAAAAGAACCGACTACTTAAGTAGAAACGGAAAGGAAAGAACCGACTACTTAAGTAGAAACGGAAAGGAATGAACCGACTACTTAAGTAGAAATGGAAAGGAAAGAATCGACTACTTAAGTAGAAATAGAAAGGAAAGAACTACTAGGTATACTTAAGTAGGAAGTGTGGCGTGCGTCATTTAAGGAAAAATGATTATTAAAAAAAGGAATAAAAGAATTAAGTAGGTACCTATGTCTCTGCCCTGAGGAGAAACTCTAAAGGAACTCGCGATTCAGTAACGCCACTATTTCAAAACACATGATTTCACTACGCTTAGAACGAAAAATAAAAATAAAACATCATTGTTTGTTGGAAAGAACTGTCAAATTAAATCTACCTACGCTTTCGTGAGGTCATCAAAATTTTAAAATCGCTCATTCGAAAATCTAATTGAAAATGAATGAGTTCATTCATTTTCAATTAGATTTTCGTAAGCTCTGAAATTACACGTTTTAAAAATATAATTTTACTAAATCAGGGACCCTGGTCGAATCTACATAAAAATATTGTGGTTAGTTATAAACAATAAAATTATATTTATATCAATAATAATTCAAATTCAAATTCAAATTCTTTATTTTTCAAAATAGTGTAACGTAATTACATCTTTTTGACGTCAAAAACTACTTAATACTAAGTTTACCACCGCTTCCTAGGCGCTAGTGGAGAAGAAACGGCGCAACAAACTCCACTGCTGCATTTTAAGACGTCAGGTTATACATAGATATCTTAAGACTAAATATGGACGGATGTACATTTTTGTCTCGTGTCAATATAAATAAAGGTATATAAAAAAAAGATATAATAAATTTTAACCGAAGTTAAACAATAAAATAATTGAAAATGTCAAAAATATACTAATGTCAAAAAAATAGTAAAAAAGGTCGCGTGCCTACCACAATATCAATATATTGTAGTAGGCAAATGCCATAACTACAGCATTATGTAGTTGTAGCACTTTAGCATTCTAGGAGGGGCCTGCACCATGCTCAAGCCAGACATTTTTGTCTTCAAGGTAATCAGTAGTCCTATAGTATGCTTTTTTGCATAAGGTGGCCTTAACAAATGTTTTAAATTTATTGTCAGGCATACCAAGGACCGATTCAGGCAATTTATTATAAAAACGTATACCTTCCCCCCTAAAAGAACCACTAACTTTGCTAATAATATCTAATGTTAACAAACTCCAGAACAGGTATTTTTAAGATAATAAAAAGGAAAAAAAAACATAAGTACAGTCAACGTCAGAAGTTGATATAACTACACTAAAATATTCGCACACCTTTTTTCATTTGTTTACATGAACCAATAATTGACGTTCAACTAGTTTTAAAATCCTCAGAGGATAGAATATTTTCCATGTTTTTTTAATATTGTAGGTATTAAAAATTAAACCTAAGATCAGTATTCTGTGCTAAGGTGTTCAGTGAATTAAAATTTTGGTATTGTTGAAGGGAGGTAAGATAGAGCAGACCCGAACTCCAAAGTGCAGCTTTAAATGCGACTAGATTAGCACTCAGATGACAAAGAATGAGTGATAAATCAAAATGATCCAAGAAATATCAGCTACGAGTAATTATGAAATTTTCTACTATTGTTCCTAGATTTGTGAGCAAAAACATAACAAAACAATAGACTTGTATCTATACATCATGTTTCAATTAACTAGCAGTTCATTATACTGACAATTACAACCAGTTTCTTTATTGAACAAGGTTAGTTTAAACTCACGCAGTAGATAGATTTATTTCTACAATTTTTGTTGCAAGGAAAAATTTTGTTTTAGGAAGGAAATTGGATCAGCAAGGAAAGTTCAAAATTACATGTATAATCGCCTTCACAATAGCTGAACACTAAAAAATATTCAAACGATCGTTATGTATATTTAAAAAACTCTATGAATAAAACTTGGAGTAGGTAGGTATGTTGAGCTAATACCGACGGCGACTGTAACTTTTTTTTTTCGAGTGGTAATCCCCATCACCCGTAATGACTAGCGGAGGTGGTTATGTCGCACTTGAACCGACTAAAACCGCAAGCCTTCTTGGGTCTACAGACGCCGGGTGGCGACTATATTTTTTTTTTCTAGACTCTCTAAATTCGAATTAAAATTTCACTAATGACCTCATTACCGGCGGCATCAATAGTAGGTATTCATAGCGTTTTCATAGATCGGTGTGAGTTGGTATGAGTCACCGACGACGGATGCTTCAATGATCAGCACGGATCCACACGTAAACTTGTTCTAATTAGGTTATACTATAATTCAATTTTATTGTTAAATCTACTTCTTTGGTAGGTATGCCAAAATGCTAATTTTTTGGGGGGATTTTATGACCTGGTAACCTTTAGATCACTAAATGTTGAAGTGGTGTTGTTTACGGATGCCATTAGTAATTATGTTTAGTCGATTCAATTGAGGGATATAATATTTTTAATTTAAATTATTCGATTGCATTATCGAATTAATAAATAATTGAATAATTTAAAAATAACGCCATGCCTGCTCTAATAACTAAATATAGTCTAGTAATCAATAACTAAAAATAGTCTAGTAATCAATGAACTCGTAATAAAAAAATGGCCGGAAATACTTAGTTTAAAATCTCACACTATTTCACACATAACAGCTTGCATCCCGCACGCCAACAGCGGCCACAATAATTATTTGTAATTATCTATCAACAACGCACGTTCTAGTGAGATTATCCTTTTAAAATTAGTATTTAGTAGCGGCACGAAGTCAAGAAAAACTGCCGTTTTTGATGAAAACAGGCTTGCCGATTAGAAATAGACAAACTGTACTTACCTATAGAAATACTAGAACTTGGCAATTGTAAAATATTATTACTCAGTTAACCAAATACTTAAAAGTGATAAATAATTAAAAACCCTGATTTATTTGGTATTAAATTTCATCAAAATTAACCCAGTCATCGCTGTACCGGGGCAAAGGTGCCCATCACACAGGCTGCATTGCCCCGCTAGATGATCAAAATTATAAAATCTGAGTAACAATATTTACTTTGCAGATGTTGAAAAATTTTATTATTAATATTTCAGATTTTCTTTTTCAGTTTTATACTTTTGTAAAATTGGATAGTATGTGTAAGACAAATAGGTAGGTACATAATATAACTACTTATAGTCATATTTTAATTAGGAGAAACCTTACGTACCTACCTACCTATCCTATATGTGAATGTAGGTGTTGCATATGTGTGCTTAATTAATTTCATTTGTGTGCACTCGTAACAACAGATTATTAATTATTGGACGTAAAATATGGGTTCTTTTGTGATAATTGAGGTTATCTGGAGGTATCTTCGTATAAATAATAATCACACCGAACAGGATGCCTATAATTATTCATTTAGAGCGAACATATATTCATCACGATCTAAATTGAATTATTTCAACTAATTGGAATTAATTTAGTGCGTACTTAGGAACAGACCCAATAAATGACTTAAGTAGGTATGTGGAAATAAATTTCGATACTAAGTACAGTGTAGATGCCGATATATTGGTATTTAGTTACTAATTGCATTGTTATATTTCAGTAAAAACTATCAACATTCGGTACTCAAGAAAGTAAGTATCTACCCTGATTTGTTTACAAGCCAGTAGGTATCTTGTTAGACATCAGTAAAAACAACATCAATTTCCTACCTTTGCTGCTGGCACCGTCTTCATTAGAGTCTTCGCTTGGGGGTCCATGGGGGGCCCTAGCAGGCAGTGGATGCGGGAGCCTCGGCCTGGTTAGGAACGGCGGAGGTACTCCGAAGAAGGGCAGGAAGGGCGGCCAAGGCGGGCGGGGCGCGAGCTGCGCCGCCGCCGCCGCGTATAGTTGCAGCGGCGCCGGCAGCCCACCCTCGAGCACCATGCTGCCGCCGCCGCCGCCTCCCCTCGCACCAGATATCTTGCTGACACCCCTCACCACGTAGACACCATACCATCATCTACTGTCATCGCACAATAGTAACTCGAGTTCAACACAACACTAGCGAAGTCGATGTCACTCCGAGCGCGAGTGCCACGCGCGTACCGCGTCCTGTCCGTACTGAGAGAGTACTGCGTGCCACGCCGCGCCCGACGCGAGATGGCGCGCCTCGGGGGCGGAGCGAACACCCCCTCCCCGAGCCCCACCACACACAAATTAATTCTCCGCCTCCTTCATATCATAGATTTATTCCTCCGACAGTACATCGCCCCCCTGCTAAACGCTTTCAAACCTTATGCCGTGAAGTTACAGATCTGTATTGAATAACGGGTCATAAATTAAGGGCCGGTATACATTGAATTACCGGTAACGTAGGCGACTGGTGATAGCGAGGTGAAATAAACTTTATTTATATGATCATAACGTTTATTATCGTGCGATAGATAGTAGGAGATGGGATTTATAAGGTTGTCGTAGGTTAGCGTGGGCCCGTGGGGTTGTCATAATCTTTTTCAGCCGCATGGCGCGCTGCTATACATTGACATGTTCTGAGTATCGAAAAGGAGTTATGTTATGGAATGTAAGCCAAAGGTTCACGGTTTGCGATTGCCCTTTTGGGTAGTACCGGCTTTAAACCTACTAACTTAGCATAGACTTCCCATACCCACAATTATCCGTGTAATTGCGTCGGTCCTTACAAGATAATTATTTATGATTTGTGTATCGTTGAAGATGAAAGATGTTTATTATCTTTGACGTAAAAAAATAAATATAATATTCATAGACAGAAATTGGTTACGAATAATAACGACGATATATTTTAAATTTCACCCATACGTTTAATTTGACAGGTGATTGTGTGATGGGCGAGCAATCAAGCAGTAATAGTTCGGTGAGAGTCAAGAGTGTTACAATAGAGTTGCGTAAAACTAGATTACGACGACGCCTCCGTCTGCCCAATCGCTCTAATGACTCACAAACTATCAATCATACAAAATTAACACGTTCCAGATTATATTTTTGACAGTGATGAATCATAAGCGACCGAAAGGCAATCAATTTCACAACCAATTCCTTATTCCATTAAACAAAAAAGTAATAACGTAATTGACATAAATAATAATAAAATATGTCAAGACAGCGTAACGAGCGCTCGGACGCGACATGACAGCTCTATCAGGAATCTGGTACTGCGAGCGGCGGGCGTGCTCCGGCGGCCAACGCGCCCATTGGCCCCGCAGCGCCGGGCGGGGCTAACCCTCGCTCGCCGCCCGCCGCACTCAGCCTTGCATGAATTTAATTAGTGTGAGGAGCACCTCGGGCGCATTAGGAGCCGCGATGGGCGAAGCAATAAAAGATATAAAGGAATGAGTATAAATTAAAAGTTAAATAGAGAGCACCGCGCGTGAACGAGAGCGTGACACTCTCCGTCTCGCTCCCCCGCACTGGCCGCTCCTAATTGTTTGACGATCTTATTAGTATCAGTTAAATGTCGTTCTCTCTTTTTCTCGCGCGTATTTAATTATGTTTTAATTAGAGTTGGGTTAATGAGAGTTTTGCAGGATTCGCTGCGGGCGACTGTTTTCACCATTGTCATTTTTGCGCTTCAGATTAATCTGGTTATTGGTTAACCTTTTATGTTGTCTGTTGGTTAACCTAGCTAGATGATAGAATTTTAACTTGAAATCTGTTTCTGGTTGCAAATTGTTCGAATCTTTTTTTAAATTAATTGTAGCACTAGGTATATAGGGTAAACCAGGCAATCGTGCCCCACTATTCGAAGAATTGAAATAAAAAATTGTATTATTTAAAACATGTTTATTAAAATAATTAGTCTTAACCTCTGACTCAATTTGCATAACAAAAACTAAAAAAATCTTCTTAAATGTAATTAAAGTATCTGAGATCAACGATTTCTTAAAGTGTAAGGTGGGGCACATTTCACCAATACATCAGTCATATGTGCCCCAGTAAAGCCTCTTACTTTTTCGTCTTCTTTCCTTTTCCTTTCCCTTTATTGTTGCCACCACACTTGTTACATTTCCCTGAAAAACTTGAGCAGTCTTCATGTAACCATCCAGAACACTGCAAACACTGTATCCAGTCACTTTTTTTCTTCGTATGGTAGTAAGACTCAAGGCATTCTACACAAGTGTTGTCGATCTCATCGGAACATTCTTCGCTTGATTCACTAAGCTGTAACTCTTCTTCACTTTCCGATGAGGAAGATATTTCTAGAACATTCCTTTTACGTTTTGATGGTGCTGTAGTGAACTTTTTATCCTGTGGCTTTTTTTTTTCTTCAAAGAGTTTACGAGTTGCTAAATTACTTTCAGATGTCAAAATTTTTACGTTTTGTTTCCTTTTACTTAATTTATGGTGTATAACAGGTACTGGACTTACTATTTCTAAGGTCTTGGTTGGTGTTTCTACTTGTGAAGCATGTGGAATCTGGTCATTCTGATTTATTGAAGATGTAGAAGTACTCGGCAAAGAAAGGTCTGAACTATTTTGAATCGGCTGCACATTATTATCGCTGTTTCTAATTGATGCATCGGAAATCCTAAAAAAGTATTCAGGAACAGCATTAGGATCATAGGGATAAATCCCTGTTGCTTTAAATCCTGAAACACCAATTGCTGGTATTGCAGATTTGTACCAGGCATCACCAATCATTTTTGAAATGTGGTAGCGGCTACAAGACTTTCCTTTGTTGTTAATAAACCAAGTGGTTACTTCCTTAGACAGGTAACTTTTAAAAGGCTTAAAAAAACTTCTGTCCAATGGTTGAAGAGCCTGGGTAGTGTGGCTTGGTAGACAAAGTATGATGACGTCATTATCTTTTGCCAACTGTAGCATTTGATATGAATTGGAATGGGAGGAATGTCCATCTAGTATCAGAAGAACTTTTCCATCAGGCTTTCGTGGAATAAAAATATCTCTCATCCAGTTGTAGAATAGATCAGCGTTTATGTAAGATGATTTTTGATTCATAAACACATCTGATCCTGGTGGCAGACCTTCAGAAAATTCAGGTTTTTTGTATTTACCTTTGAGTATCAAAACAGGGGGAAGAAAAGTACCCTCAGCATTGCAACATGCAATTATTGAAATGTTTTCACCCTTTTCCGTACTGGTTACAGTATTAACACATTTTGCACCCTTGCTAGCTACGACGCGTCCAGTTTTATTATTAACTTGAATACCACTCTCATCCATGTTGAAAATTCTTTCGGGTTTACCAATCAAATCATTATCAGTTAACACTTTCAACAACATTTCAAAATAATTATCAACATCCTGTCGATTCATACCATTAGCTCTCGCTAAGGACAGGCCTTCCGCTTTTCTTTTACTTAGATCTGGGTGCCTCTTCATAAACCCTTGAAACCAATCCCAGCCTGCTTGTTTTTTTTCGTTATTAAATCGATGTGGCAAAGCTAGTTTATCTGCAAAGTCGTAAGCAATAGACTGCAGTCTTGATTGTTCTAGAGGAAATCCGATAGCTTCGAGGCGTTTAATGTGCGCGACAAGTCTCAATTCATTTTTATATCCTAATTCAGAAGGCCTACCTATGTTCTGCTTGCTTTTCCATCCTCTCACGATGTGTCTACGTAAGGTTCGTGACGGTATTTCATATATCCGGCTAGCTTCATTAACTCCCAGTTTCTTGCTTGTGACATCTTCAATCGCTTTTATCATATTTTCTTCCGTCCATTTCCTGGGATCTGTAGCTTTTTCCTTTCCCATTTCCTGAAAAATAATAATTGATCAGAAATACTTCAACTTAATGACACAAAAAGAAAACAGAAATGGGGCACATTAGCCGAAACAACCCAGGGCGCATTAGCCAATTTTCGGGGTAATGTGCCCCACTTGACTTCAACAGGAAAGTTTGCCAAAAACGAAACGTAATTGTAGGCATACAAAAGTCCAAAGAGGTTAGTTTTAGAATAAAACTTTAAAAACGTAACAAAATATGAGGCAAATATTGTAACTTAATGTAACAACAGATATAAAACAAATTCAGACTATCATACATACTTTTTTGTCACTTTTCTTCACTTTTAACAAATAAAAACCAGCACTGTGTTGTTTACATCGCCGCCATACTTGTGTCACTGGCCCGTTCGGATCAAATTGGCGCTAAATTCAAAATACATCTGTCAGTTTTGCAAGTGGGGCACGTTATCGACTGGGGCACGTATGCCTGGTATACCCTAGTAGCAGTTAATTAAATAGGTACTTAATAAGGGTAGCTGAAAAAGCTTTATAATAACTTATAATCAATAATGTGGTACCACAGGTTCACAACAGGATCAGGTACCTATCCATAAGCTGCTGAAATTCTTAATGTAATAAATAATCCGAAAAACATTCTTTTTAGTATAAATTTATGAACATTTATAGTAAGATACATAAGTAATTTGGCATGCATGAAGCCCGCTTTTTTTCTATCCTATTAGAATAGGAAAAAAAGCGGGTTTCACTTAAATTTCACTTTACTAACAGCAAATCTCGTGGTAAGAGGTGAAAAAATAAAAATAAAGGGTATTAGGTAAGTATACAATAGATATAGGTAACCTAATCGATTTACGCAGCTGCCTATTAGCAATTTTTTTAATGTAGGTTTCCAGTTCGTACCTATTAACTTCTCTTATCACTGAATGAGATTTTCCTTTTAAATAGGGTTGTTTCAACATTGGATATTGTGTAATATATTACCTAATTGTGAAAGTACCTAAATAAAAATTCCTCGGATGCAGCAGCCCATTTATCGGGAGCAAAGTATGGCTCTACCACTAAAATATAGTCACCATTTTAAGTACTTAGGTACCTATATATTGGACTTTTTAAGATTAGATACATTAAGTTACTTTTATTATTGATTGTACTATCAGTAAGTTATGCCTGAACATATTGAATATACCTACATACAAAATAATTTTAATATAGGTACTACCTAAATATTTTTGCATTCTGTTCAATCACTCAATAAAAACAGTAGGTATCCATACCTACTAAAATGAAACGGGTAAGGGAGGAATCTCCGAAGTAGGTACTCCTAACGTACAGTCAGCTTCAAAAGTAGACGATGATTGCGCAGATTCCAAATTTAAAAATCTTAATGAACATGTCCGATTTGCCGGCAGTCGCTCCCGGAAAAGATAATATATATATATATATATATATATATATATATATATATATCAATTAATATATATATATATATATATATATATATATATCAATTAAGCGGCACACGAACTTAAAAGTGCAAACTTTAGATGCAACTGAGAAATCACTATAGGTATAGTGTGAAGAGTTTTAACTGTCCACAAAGCTTCTACGTAAGTCTCACGACCTCGTTACTGAGACTTTAGCTTCAATTTACCACCAGGCGAGGTGAAGACATATCAACGTGACTTTTATTTAAAAAAAAACACGAAAACGTTCGAGTTCCAAACTAAATTTACGTAGGTAAACAAAATACTTATAAAAGTTAGGTATTCGAGTATGTTCTACTACATTTATAACCAATTTCAGTTTAGACATCAACTGAGCGTATATTTTTCTCTTTTCTCCTACACACTGTAGATGAATACGTCTATCTCGCTCTACGTTATTACGTGGGCCATGCACGCGCGTGTCGTTACTCCTCATTATGTCCGGGCTTACGTTCCCAGCGTTATGTATTGTCTGCCTGGAATGGCCCGCTTTAGTTGTTTTATTGATGTATCATTGTAAGATTTAAATATAGAAGTGCATAAAAAAGTAAATCATGAGGTTTGAACACAGAACAAAGAAAAATCCTTAGGACTAGAAATCGTATGGGGGCGTGTTTGTGTCGCCAAAAACCTAAGTGTAATTGCATTTACCTCACACATATACACTTGTGTATGTGCACAACGCAGGCTAAAATAATCAAAAAACAAGTTTATGCGATTGATTTTAAGGTTTATTTTCCTATAAGTTTTCACGAAATATTTACTTCAATATTCTAGAAGTTTCTATACCTGTCCAATTCAGGATGCTAAATGATAATTTTGACAGTTCACGTCTATGAAGTATCGTATTTTTATATACAAAATAATACCTCTAAAATTATCGTAGCACATTGACAAGTACCGCCCACTTTTCATAGTGAAGCGTCTTGCAAGAATTCAGCACAATTGACTATGACACACAGGAATCGAATGAATCGAACTTAAATTAATTTATTGAAATTTTTAAGTACTTATCTACTACAATTTTTTGTAATATAGCTAATAATAATATAATATAATAATAAAAGTGGCTAAGTATAATGCAAGACATAATTACGGTAGGTACCATAAAACTTCTCTTTTATCATTCTGAAATAAGTTACCTAAAATAATAAAAAAATAAATGCTTTTGTGTTTTTATAACTATCGATTCCATATTCTACGGGAACGATAATCGAAAATCGATTAGATTCATTTTCGATTATACTATATGGGGTACACTACTTAGAGCTGTCAAAATTATCATTTTAGGTAAGTTTGTGAAAAATGTACGACAGAATGTGGTGTCCGTATTTTGAGTTAAGTTAATTTCATCCTTACCATTGTTATATTTAAGGACTGATTTGCAATACAATACAATTTTAGACATCTATTGGTGAAAAGCAAAACTATAATGTACATTGATTTTGCTATTGACCGCTAGATTGGGGTATTATTGGGATAAATAAATGTGTACTCTATTCCAACGTGGCTTAAACATAATTTTGTTGTATATTACTTTAAAATGGGGGCAGATTTGATGGTACTCTGTAAGCATCATTGAAGTTTATACCTTGTCAAAACGTACTTTAAATTCATTTTCAGTAAAATAAGGTGTGTAGTTCTGCTCTTCTTATATTTTAAGGTAAAATGTATGCAACCAATAAGACGTCCTATAAGTCTGTGTGAGTGTATTTTTTGGCGACAGCTATTCCTTTGTATTTTTACTTAATTACTACTTCTATGGTTTTTTAATGTTCTGTGGGTTTGAAAGACGAAAATTCCGAAAGTTATTCGGTCTGTCTATCATTTTGAAAAAAAAAACTATTAAAATCTTGCATAAAAACGTATAATAATGAGACAGTCAATAGGTATAAATGCCTGATTGCAATATATACCTATTGACTGACTCCACTGGGTATATAAGTGCCCGGTTATTGGCAATAGGCTCGCCACATTGGGACCTAAACATAAACTGGCGAAATGTGGGTGCTAGCACCTCTGCCTACCTCTTCGGGGATATAGGCGTGAGTTTATGTTATGTATGTTATAACTGACTCCACTCACCTTATGGCGATCTTCACGAGCCAGTCATCATCATAACAACGTTAGTCTTGGCAGCATCCAAAATTTGTACCTACTCGAGATCGGAACTGAATTTTGTACATATTGTATTCTGAGAATTGACCCATAGACCCTCAGGTGTATGTAACTATGTATATTTATAAAACATAGAAACTATAGCTTCGATTTTAAATACTCTAAAAAGCTATCAAGCAAGCAAGCAAACATTATGAAGTGCGATTGAGAAAACGCTCTACAAAAACGAAGTCAGTCAATGTTAGCCGACTCTCACTATCCTTACCGACTTCCCGAATCAACAGCCGGGTTTTCTACATTATCTATTAGCATCTGGGTAATCTATATACCTACCTAAGAACAAAAAAATTTAAAACCGTAAATGTTATTAAACAAGCTTTTATTTATCTCAAATTCGCTTGTAATGCCTACGTATTGGTGCTCGCTAACGGGATTAGCCTTCCTCTTAACTATAATTAAACTTATTGTCTGAGTCTTTGTTTGTACGAGTATCACACAAAAACTTCTAGATCAAAATTTAATGAACAGTTTTATATTCAATACATATGATTACTCTGGATCGGTGGTGCGAAAGCTACTAATTAAACGGTTTTTTTAACTCAACATGTTTGTTTGGGTCGAATCTAGTAATTGAAATTTGACGCCCTTCCAGTTGTCTGATTCGTCTGATATTTGGCAGAAGTCTTTAGTTCTGATGACAATACAATTCAAAACCGTTTAACTTGAAAAATTTTTTTTCACAATTTATTTTAGTTTGGACATAAACATATTTGAGTGGGTCTCGTTAATATGAATTCAACTCGCCTGATAGTAAGCTTAAGCCGTCTCAGGAATGAGGGTTACCATAATAGATGAGAGATATTCTCAGTGGCACGGTGCTTCTTTTCTGTGTCACACGATGAAGAACTAGAAAGCTCTACCACCTACCCACACTCATGTTTCATTATTCTTACAATTCTTCAAGTAGGACACGACGGTATCTCCCGTCCGAACTGAGCAGTCCGACTGTTATATTACCTCAACCCTACAGAACACCGTGACCATAATAACCATCGTCTTGTTTCCCGTTGGTAAGTAAGGGTAACGAGAGCTCACTGTTCCCCACTTCCCCCACTCCTTCCTTCAAAAATAGTGTTATTTAAATCAGTGATATTCACATAAACTGTCGACATGAAAACTATTTTCGAATTTATTATCATGGAAAATTCTATAAATATCTATAGATAACGTGTTCAATGTCAAATTTTTCACACACTAATCTACAACCTGCATTCATTTATTAAAAAATTTCTATCCATAATTTTATATTATTGTGCGACTACCCACTTGAACTATATTTCTATATCCGCACCCATTAATAGTCACTTAGGTATGAAAAACTCATTGGACTAAGAAATATTACAGCTGTACCTACAGCGAACTTTATTGAACAACTTAGGTACCAATCCAATCTAACCTTTGCAGTTCATCTAGCAGTAGGTATACCTAGTACCCATCTATACAAATAAATAAAATTGGAGTGTTTGTTTGTATTACCTATACCAAAACAACATTTTTACAATGTTTGTCTATCTGTCTGTCCGTTCCGGCTAATCTCTTAAACGACCGATTTTGACGAGACTTTAACTAGCAGACAGCTGATGTACCTAACAGGAACTAACTCAGGTCACTTTGATTTTGGAAGAAGAATTTAGAGTTTCACCAAAGACCAAAAAATATAAAACCTTAAAAATCTAAAACCACGCGGACAGAGTCGTAAGCACAGCTAGTATTCACAGTAATTCAGGTGAAAGCAATCAGGCGACAGAAGGGGTGAGTGCAGGGTGCAGTGCGGAGGGGGGGGGGGGGGAGGAGTTGATTGATGATGTTCAAACTCGCTCTCACCACTTGCGTTATGTGGCAAAGTGCAAAATATAACCACACGATATAGGAGGTGTAAATGAAATGGAAGTTTTCTGATGGTTTTTTTATAGTCGATAGGCTCGCAATCTCACCTGATGGTAAGTGATGATGTGATCGACGATGGAACACGCTTGCCTGCTTTCTTTGAATTGTATATTCTAACTAGCTGTGAATTGTATTTTAAAGGTTTTTTATTCAGAGCCCTAATTATTTTTTTAAAATTAAAGTAACCCATGTTACGTTTTCTACCAGTGAACGTCTCGTCGAATTCGTTATATTTGTTTACTTTTAGTTACTTTTTATAAAACTAAGTAATATTGTCGTTTGTCGCGCGTGTGAAATTTTGATCTTATTCACGATTAAAAATAGATACCTAACCTCCGAATAATCCTAGAACTACCATATTATATATTTATACACAAAATTTTCATAAGAAACATTCAAGGCGTTTAAGAGTATTTTGATAACCAACACT
Organism: Lithosia quadra; assembly: GCA_963576445.1. Taxonomy (NCBI): domain Eukaryota; kingdom Metazoa; phylum Arthropoda; class Insecta; order Lepidoptera; family Erebidae; genus Lithosia; species Lithosia quadra. The sequence goes on along the minus strand of OY754884.1, from coordinate 12,678,719 downwards.
CTGACATGAGAATGATACTGGCTACTGAAATACCTAGTACATCCCTTTGATGCATTCGTGAGGCACGCAATAAAATAAGATGCAGGTATACTAACATTTAGTGTGACCTACACTACATACATCAAATAAACGAACCTTCCTTTCTAAATTCTGCCTCAGAATAACTCATGGTAGATGGGAGGAGATAGGACATGACGGTATCTCCCGTCCAACCTATGCTGTCCGACTGGGGTAGTACGTCCGCCCTACAGAAGACCGCGGCCATAATAACCATCGTGTTGTGTTCCCGGCGGTAAGTAGGGTAACCAGAGTACCAACACCCCCCACTTCACCCCGTCCTAGCTCTCCCACCCCACCCCTTCTTAGTTTCCTTCCCCCCTTCAGGGTCGGGAGCGCGAGTATGATGTCCTTGGTATTGCACGAGTCCATAGGCTAAATGACCGCTTTCCATCAGGTGGGCCATGTGCTTGTCTGCCACCTAAGTAGTATAAAAAAAGATAAGTAAACTTACTATGCAAACATCATTCCCTATCCCTTCTGCTCTGAACACTATTTCCGTCCGTCACTTTCATACATATTGATATCGTAAGATGGATGGGGGGCACGCGCGTCACCAATTGATTTAAAAATTAAATACACGATACCCATGATTGATGAACGGGTAACGGGTTAGGGTAAATCTCGCTAAATGGAATTTTTTTGCTCAGTTTACCCTGCGCTTCAATGGGCACGATCATTACGACTGTTTTAGTTTGCAAACGAGTTTTGACTTCGGAATTATTGAAGTTCAGCTCACGTTCAGTTTTTACACGACTATTCAAAAAAGGGAGTGTAATGTTTTTGAGACTCGAAATATTCACTCTTTAGTTATTTTTTAATTAATTTAAAAGGAGGTTCATTTATCATTATTAAAGTATGATGGAAAAAGGAAGAAAGAGAAAAAAAGGAAAGGCTCATGCCTAAATAATAACATAACTGAGCATATTAGGTACAGAGTTAAACTATAATAGTCTTAGGATAGGTAGGACCATACAAAACGTATTGAAATAAGTCGTCTGTCCCAGTCACCATACAAATACCCATAAAAAATCGATGCGAGTCAACCTATGCATAAGGCAGGTACAATTTACTTTTGTTTCTTATTAATAGATATGATAGAATTGGTTATACAGGCTGTTGTGATTATATCATTCTAACAAATTACGATTGGTTTCATTTGATTGGACGTCGAGTTCACTGAACTATTTAATTAATAGGTATTAATCCCGATGAATATTATAATATGTGGTGATTAATACGATAGTGTTCCAAATTTAATCAAGTGTATATTAGTTTAGTTAGCGTGGTAATTAATTTATAGTTATGTACCTACAGAGGCATATTCTGTTTCACATCGAGTTCTGATCACAGACGAAACGTGAGAAAACGGTGGATTTCAATTGGTTAACATAGAAGAAAGAACCAGTGTGCAAAACTAAACTAAACTAAATGTTTATGTTAACACGAACGCGCGTAGTTACGGTTCGGTTAGTCAATCAGAATAAGGTTTAGCAATATTTTCCTAAATGTATCATTTAAAATATGTGATTTACTTGATGTTGTATAGGTATGTAATAACTTCCCGACTTAAACTAAGTGACCTATCTTGTGGTTTTATGTAAGTATCTCTTGTTATTAATTCCACTAAGTATCTAAGTAAGTATGTATATACGCATTCTGGAACCCATAACAAAAGCTAATTATTCTAGTTAAGCTAAGCTTACTTTGGGTCTAGATAGCGCTTTGTAGAATATCGTAGAATATTTATTTATTTATTTATTATTATTTATTATTAACATCGAAATAATGTAGGTGAGTATTAACTTCTAGACACCGCATCTGTCTCTTACTTCCATGAAAGTCATAAGAAAAATATATCCTTAAATAAAAAATTAGATTTCCATCCTCTAACCTTTCATACAATTCTAAGTAGAAAGCACACAAAAGGCTCACATTCGTTGCCATGTAGTTTCATGTAACAAATTACCTCAATGCGTACATTTCGACAACAATTGTTAACATAAAATATAACACACAATAACACAACAAAGTACAATCGCACACAAAAGTATTATATCTAAACATAATGAATGAGCCCGCAGATAGAAGCACTTGCGTCTTACAGCTCAAAAAGCACCAAATTCATAATCTTGTTAGCACTCAAATTTGCATTAATTAAGGCGTTGAGGCCTCACAGTTGTGTCTAAACTCCAGGGGAGAGACGAGAGGTAGGAAGGGAGTGTAAGGAGGGTGGGGAGTGTTAGATAATATTCAAATGGTACATGTAACGACGCGCCCAGCGCTCGAGCCTCGCCGCCCGCAAGCAATATACTCAGTACTTTCAACGAGACAAGTGTTTCTGTATGTATTTTGCAGTAGTGTAACAGTTTGATAAATAATGTAATGGCTGAATTGTGTCATAGAGAATATTATTATATACTCAAATTATGGCGCTTCAGTTTTTCATATAAAGGTAGAGCAGAAATCTGGTATTCAATTGTTTAAGTATGCAAGTATCAATTTGGTATGTAGTTATTTAATAGGTATGGATAGTATTTTTTTGCTCGTATGGTAAAGAAATAAAGCTTAGGTTAGGTTAAAATAAAAATTAAGTTAATCAAATTCTGACTAAAAACTAACTGAAGTAATTTTGCCAGCCGTGTCTAGATTTAACTTGCAAATTTTGACTACAGACAAAGACAGATGAAAGTAAATAAAAGCTTGCAATAAAGAACGCAAGCTCTATAACTTTTGTGCTCGCCAGTACATCTGCGAGAGCACCGAGGGTACGCTCGACAATTTCCTCGTCGGGTAATTCACTAGGATTTAATTTAAATTAGTTTTGGCTTGGCTTAATAGCTTCCCCCCGTCCCCGTAGGGTGGTCGGGACGTGGCGGCGCTCCAAACGATGTATTCTGTGCTGCCAAAGAAGAGTCGGACGAGGTTTGATGTACTATTAAGATTTTGGGTTGAATGTGTACTAAGCAGTTTATATTTCGAGTGTTTAATTTATTTTACATTAATCTTTCAGTTTTTTTCTATCATTTAGGTGGCTGGCAAGCACACGGCCCACCTGATGGGAAGCGGTCACCGTGCCCTATGGATTTGTGCAACACCAAGGGCGTTACACTCGCGCTGACAACCCTATGGTTCTATATTTTGTTCATAAAGTATTTCAAAGCTATAAAGGAATATTGTTATCGAGGTAACTGATATTGCATCTTTCTACAATAATTCTCACCCACTTAGCGAACATATTCGTTCGAATAAGTTCATTATCTATCAGTAATGATTTTTATTTTTACGTTTCTGCGGTTTTCCTAACTGATACTTTCTCATATGTGTACTAAATGTTATATTAAGAAACAACAACTACAAATTATATATTTAATTCATTTTCAGGTTTCCAGAATAACGACACTGGCAGTTTCAGTCGGTAAATAGACAAGAGAGGGTCGTCCCACCTAATTATTTGTGTTGGATTTAAACCGCTACCAATTATATTTGCATTAATACTTGTGATATTTCCTACAAATATTATTAAGAACACCCTGTTAATTTATTTTACAGTGATCAGAATTTCACCTTGTTGCCTAATATAGTTAGGTATAGTGTTGAGCTAGACAGTTAGTGGTACACTCTGGGTGATGAAAGTAGCAGCAGAAGGTAGGTTAGTTTACTGTATTTAACCCTACCAATGATTAGTCAGTCCCTGTAGTCAGTCAAATATGGCTGCACAAAAGTTAACTCATTAAGCAATATACTAAAAATACCAAAAGAAGTTTGATAGCCCCAGACCGATTTTCAAATCATAAACCGAAAGAAAATTTGTCTTTTTAGGGCATCTCTATGAAGAATTAACAGATGTGTAAAATCACCGAAGTGTTTTTTCCTACAACAAAAACGCAAAATTTAGGGTTGGAAATATTTAATAAATACAATAACGGTATTTTAACTTTCATTACGAACACCACTGATCTTAGCTTTTTCCTTACTAGATACATTAACAACCCATAAAATAGTGCTCGGTACTTAATAGGCTTGCTATATTACATGGGATCATGCTATAGGTCTAGTATACGTAAATTTACATATTAAAGTCTTTTGATTTAAGAAGTATTTATTAGTAAGTCAGTAAAAACAAATGTACGTAATCCCCGATTAGATGGAACTAACCCTGCGGCCGCCATCGGTCGGTCCAATCGACCCGGGCGAGCCAGTCCGACAGATGCGATAGTTACTCGTTATAGCACGTTTGGGAGACGCTCTCGCGAGACATGCCACTGCAGTGTCTGCTGTTATCACCGCTCTGTGATTAGATCTGCAACGATATTGATATTTAATGATGTTGGGTGAATTTTATGGTTTTCGATTATCTAAGTGTTACAGTTGCTACAGATTCAACTTTGGAACGCATTTTTTTAACACCAAAATGTTCTCAACTATCACAGTGTTACTTACTGAATAAAAAATGCCGCTATTCTCAAAATCATAATATCTCAATTAATGTTATATAGCTGGACAGTTTAGTTACAGAATATATCTGTATGGAATTTGGTAAAAAGATAAATTACAGGAACACATAGGCTATTTATTACCCCAGAAATAAGTTTCATTGAATCGCATACTGGATCAGTATACAACAACGTGGGACCGCTATGAACAACAAGTTCACTATAAAATTATCTTGTAAAAAAATACAATTTAACGCAAACAAAATCGCTGGGCATATTAGTATATTAATATGAAAAATGTGAGTTTATTTAGGAAATGAAGTCACAATCGCTCAATACATTTTACGGGCCATCCATCACGGTTTATTGTCACATCATTGCGCCGTACTTCATCGGTCGTAACCCTAAACGGCTCAAAGCTTCGCGTTATAAAACATTCATTATACCTAGATGATATTTTATTATCCATTCTTATAAAAATGAATGTTTAAATATATTAGCTTGTAATATCTTTGTTTTAAGTTTTAATAATCTGATATAAGATATCGCTTTTCTGACAGCTTCGTATACCAAAGTCTGTTTAAGCCGATATTTCTTAGAGGCAATCAAATTTTACAATCATTTCAATTTTGGGAGGGATTTGGTCTTCATAAGTATCGGCATTGCCGTGAAACCGATTACTACTTCACTCAGAAGAATCATTTGAATCAGGTTTTTGCAGCAAAAGTCGTTGCTGCAAGAACGTCAAGCAGAATTTAACGCGGTCCCAACGACCTGCTTATACTTAGCATACTTACATAGATTCCTAAAACCTTTGTGTTTTAACAGGGTTTTAGGAATCTATGACAGATAACCCATGCAGATAACGTACATTATCTTTTATTGCTAGAAAATGAGAAGGATGAAAACTAGAGATACCAAACTGGTGTTTATGTAACGTTGAACCACTGATCCGCTCTTAATGAAATAATATAAATGCTGATTCGACCACTCACTGATGGCAACCATTTCGAATATAAACCATTTACCTTATTACAATAAGCCGCTTAATTTGAAAACACAACTAATATTAATTTATAAATACGAGACAACTGACTCTTTCATAATTTTTACATTTTATATTCCAATTATATTTAATAAGCTTAAAGTTAAATAAATAATAAATAAAAATAAAGTTTGATTGTTAAGATTCTATACCTTGGCTTGGCCGATTTTAATCCGATATTTCGATAACTAAATGACCAAATAAATTGAATGACAGGTGTCGGGTTTAACAGCTTTTATTACATCAAATAAAGGCACAGATAATATTCGGCAACCGCTAAAAGAGCCTTAAACAATGGACGAACTGTCAAAACGGCACTATGACACATGTTTCAATTATTCTTATCTGTTATCTCTTTCGGTTTTAATACCCATCTCTGTAAATTCATACAGGGTGGATCAAGTTATTTGACTTATTTTACTTATATTATTAAATATTATGTGGAATGAACATTGCTATTATGTTTAAAATAATTCACTTAAGAGTAGGTATAGGTTCTTCCTTCATCTTGATCGAAATTTGATTTACTTGAGAGTATAGGTTAAGTTTACCTACTAACTTTTAAATTAAAAAATAAATCAAAAAGTCTTAACAATTTTCTTATGTGATGAACCGTTTTCGTACTCTAGTTTCAATCTATGCAGTAACCTGCATTGCAGAATGCAAAATAGTTTAAGAGTGTAAAATATTTTAAAATTCAGCCTGTATATTAAACGCAATCCAACGCTAGCAATACACGTTCAAAATTTCAAAACTGTGATTCAGAACCTTCAATGTATCCCAAACACAAATGGGGTCGTTGCACGGAATTTCAATAAAAGATTATCTCCATTTAAAAGATTATCTGTTCGCATTCAGCCGCAATCGACACCGAGTACTGTTGTAATTGTGACATCTGCCAAAATAGTGGAAGCTCCCTATTGGGGTTCACCCAACCCGCGCGGCGAGTCAAGGGTTACAGTGACATTTGTTATTGTCCTCTTTGAATTAAAAATGTTCAATTATTTATGTGTAATGAAGAGAATTAAATGTGTTATCTTTAGTTTGTTTTAGGAGACACTTTACAACTAGAGTTGGTCCTTATTATTAGTACAAGCCTTTATATGTTTTATCTTGTTTTGTTGTTTGTTTGTTTGTATAAAAATCCTATTACTCGATCTAATATGGAGTACCGGGGCTACAGGCAAATTTAATTGTAGGGAAAGAAGCTTCAATATTAATTGTTATGCTTCTTGATAATAGTGAAAGATATCGATACAACCGCTTGTCTTTTATTTTTACCTCTTTATTAATGGAATTTGAAATACCGTGATTTTTTACTACGTTTGACTAATTTAGTTAACTAATAAATATCGCATTATGACTATCCGGCTCACGTAAATACCACGCACAAACATAAAAAAGCCAAGAAAAAAGAAAATATATTTTCATTTTCAGAATACTTATAACATAACCCAAGTATTTTTAACATACGCAGTTACTTTACAATTTCATAATAGTATAGATAAAGGTCATTCAAATGCTAAGAAATGTATGAAAGTAGGTAAGTATTTAAAGAATTCCAGACACAATTATACCTTAAATATAATTTTTTTTTCACAAAAATGTACCCATCTTTAGAGTATAAACCTGTACAGGACCAATGCTCAAAATATTGAAATGACTGCCGTATTTCATAATATTAGTTTTTGAATTGACTGCCGTATTCTGTAGTATTGGTTTTCAACTTAACAATCCGATCGTATAAAACAACCAAAGCCTGTCTAGTAAGTAAATCTCATATTCCATCTAAACTCGGTTCAAGACTGTGTATAAAATCCTTTTAACCCTTATACGAGTCCATATATAGTAGTTATGGGTAAAATTTATATTCAAAGCATGACTTGTCGGCCTTACAAGCGCAGCGAGCGGAGTAGCAAACGTAAAAAATAATATATTGCCGGGAAAAGTGGAGAAAAGCGGGAAAATCATGAGTTATGGCGGCGCGGTCGATTCGCGACCCGTCTGCCTGATGTCATTAGTGGCCGTAAATTTTATCTTTACACAAAAACAATGCATGAGAGCTAAATTCTTTTCACAAAAATCGTGACCCAAGTTGGTTTTGGAAAGAAGAAAGAACGGAGTATAATGTGTAAGCAAAACGATTAGAATTAGCTTTAAACTTTATAAATGGTTTTGATTTTGTATAGGTATCTTTTTTATTTACCTTTGGGTACCTTATTTTTATTTCTTCAAAGGGTAGCGGTAATGTCGAACTCGAATCATCAAAACATCTTATGTCTACTGCACAGAACAAAGAAAAATCCTTAGGACGTCTACTGAGACATAAGATGGCATGCGGTTTTAGTAGGTCAGTCAGGGTGCGAGGGAAGTACTGTCAGTACAGTACTTCTCTCGCACCCCGACTGACCCTGGACCATTTACGCCCTCTAGGTGGCCCTCTCATACCTTAGGTTACCTACTTGAAACAGCAATAAGAAAGGGCGTAGTAAACGTAGGGATAAAACAAATGTATTTTCAAAATGAAATCGTAGTTTACAGGCAGGTACTTCTCGTACTGTGAAAATTGAATACCCTTACCCAACCCTAAATTTTAATACCATACCCGAAAATTACCTAACATAAAAATATACCTACCTACATTATCTATGCGCGTGTTCATTAAACCATTCTATAAAAATAATAGGTGCATTTGTGCTCACATGTAATAAAAATATACATCGTGGCACATTTATAATATCGGAGCGCCTGCGGGCGATGAAAAATAAATAAAAATGCGTTGCGGGAGGGAAAATGAAAAGCCACTTAGTGCCGCCCCCTGGCGGATTTACTAACAAACTAACAGCACGGAGGCGTATGCCGTTTGGAACAAATAGGGGTGCTTCGAGTGTAGGAGCTAGTAATCCGTCCGCAGATTAAAAAGTCAACCCCAAGTTATTTTAGGAGATCTTTCTAAAATAGCCGTGGTTTGTGCCGAAAATAAGTGTTAATTCCGATAGGTACTTTTGCTGTTCTTTTGCCAATTTATATAAACTCTACAATAGTAGGTAAACTAGTATTATTTTAACCGACTCGTGGACTGTCTTTTTGACGCGTATATGCGTCAAAAAGACTAATTTCAATGACGCATATGTGCGTCATTTGTGGCATAAGATAGCACGAAAAACATACACACAGAGAGAGGAAAGGAGCGAATATGTTTTCGTAGTTATAGCAAAAGTTAGCATAGGCACTAATTGTGTCAGTATTTCATTAATTGGATGTTACAGTACAGTAGGTACTTAGTTGATAGGCGGATATGAAATCGCATATAGCAACTAAGTATCATATTAGTTGACTGACCAATTAGACCAGAGGATTGTGTTAGAAGTGTGGGGGGTTGTGGAAGGGAGGGGGTCTATGTTGTAGGATTACGATCTGTAATCTCTCGGTTGCGAAGCTGAGGCATACCGCATGACGCAATAACAATTCCGCCATTATATAATGGACAACAATTATAGACTACTTGCTGCGGCACGCGACTCTGCCCGCGTGGTAACTCTTTATCATGAATAGTTATTGTTTTCCGTAATAACCAAGTATCTCGTATTGTATCTTTTAGCTAAATTTCAACAAAATTGTTTCAGCCATGTAGGTAGGCGTGAAAAAGCAACAGAATGATAGTTACTTCCGCTTCTGTTCTCGTGATAAATGAAAACTATGATCTATCTCTATGCTCAATTTCAGATCCATTCAATTGTTTTGAAATGATCCGAAAAAACATCAATACGTTTAAGCTAACTTTAGGATGTATAATAGAAGTAGAATACTTTTATGCCCTAATAAGTCTTCATCAATACATTATATAAAACTCAAAGTCCTGACTGACTGATTGACCTAGAGACAACGCACAGCCTAAACCGCTGGTCGTAGAGACTTGAAATTTGATGGGTGTGTTCGTTTTGATGCGTAGAGGTGTACTAAGAAAGGATTTTTTAAAATTCAAACCCTAAAGCCCTAAAAAGGGTCCAAAAAGGTACTTTTGTTAGAACTCAAGAACGGCTGAACGGATTTTCATGATCTATGATTTATTGGATTTGTCTTCGCCGCGAATAGCATAAAAGAAAATTAAAAAGATATGATTAATTCAGGAAATAAAGAAATAATAAGAAAATTCGATGTTCGCAGACGTTTTTATCGCCATCTATAATTGTTGTCATGGCAACAGGAACTAAAAGTGACTCAGTCTAAATTTTAATCCTTTGTTTCTTTTTGCTCAAAGGCAAAGAGGATATATTTATTTTCAGGTTTCTGTGCCTCGATAGGAGAAAACGAAACCCTTATTAAACCTCTTTCTTAGAAAAATGTAGAGGTATCAAGTTGAATTAGATCAAAGGAATGTTTCAAAATGATCAATGGCTTGGCATTACACGAAGCATAATATCCAGACTGTGGTCTCACTATCGACTAATAGGTGGCCTGACTTACCATCCCCAGGCCTGCGCTTATAGAGGACGTAGGTAGTTGAGTGACCTTCGGCCACGTGAGTGAGTCACCTGCATTGCATCTTATTTTTCGTGCGGATATCCCCATGGATCTCTGTCCTCACCAGGCCAGTAGGGACGTAATATTGAACTTGACCGACTAAAATCGCACTCCATTTTGGGTCTTCAGGGTTTAAGGTGGCCCATGACCCTGAGCTATCCAAGGCTTACTGATGGGCATGGCTGTTTTGGTGAGTTCCTGCATTGTGTAGACAGGGAGCTGACGCCCGAATGCTACCGTTGCTGGGGCTGCTCCGTAGACACTTCGCCGCCTCACACACTGGCAGAGTGTCCACAGTGGATAGAGTGCCGCCATGTCCTTGAAGCAGACGTTGGTGTGGTAAGCCTCATGCTGCGGGCTTTCCACATACTCTCTATGTAATGCTGACCATAGTCACCATAGAGAGTATGTGGAAAGCCACCGCTTTTTTGCGAGGCAGTAATGCGCGCAGAAATGGTAGTGGAAAAGCAACGGGAGAGATCTACACTCCCCCGTGCCGGTGAAGGCGCACCGAGCGGCGTATTTCGGAGAACCATATCCGTCCTCCATGAGTGCGGGCCTACGGAACGGTCGGGGCTAACCGTCACCCTAGCAGAAGCAGGCCCAGGGTGGCAGGGCGTTATGTTTCCATACGCGCTTTTTTTTAGAGAAACGTCGAGGTCGCCAGTGCTGGCGGCCGGATCCGGTCGAGGTTTCTGGAATATCCTTTCTAGGACACACAACCAGGATTCTTCGGTCACACAGACCGATGTGACGAAAGACCGTGCGATTTTAGTCAGTAGGAGTCTGATATACCAACCTCTTCGTTGGCTCCGTTGATGTGAAGCCCGACGGGATTTTCGCACGAAAAAAAAGAAAAGGTACACTTCCCTTTCTGCTAGAATCCAGATATTTTGCAGAAAGTAAAATCTTATAGCATAGTAAAGGTAAAAGTCCGGAAAGCGTAAATAATAACCACATTACCAAAAAAAATCTGTATGTCTGTCAGTCAAGACAAGAAGCGCTGCAGCAAAGTTAAGTTCGCCCCTCAACCCCGTGTACCCAGCGAGCACGAGCCAAATTCGCACATGACCGTTGTACACAGTTATAAACTCTTTCTTTAGTTTCATGAACTTTTTGAATGTTAAATCAGGTTGTGAGATGTCAATGTCTGTGGCAAGATTTTAATCCGTTTTTAATCCTAATAGAATCAGAGTTTTGGAAATAAATAATGTTTAACTAATTTGAAATAGTCTATCGAATGTAAAAGTGCAATGCAAATTATGGTGAAAAGGTTTATCAAAGGGCCTCTTCTGAGTCACACATACTTTGGCCAGAGCAGCTATCAAATCCCGATAAAATCTAGAAGACAATGAAAAAGGACAGTGATGGTAAATATACTGGCTTTGGCCGTGATACCTACACGGCACTGTACCTTGAAGGGTTTGATAGGATTCGAGATGAAATAAATATGTTTAGCTGCAACCACTGTTTGCCAAGAAATACACATTGAAAGTTAGTACGGACAGTCCCTCAGCTTAAAAAAGACTTGATGGCGATAGCCAACATTCACGCGGGCGGAGCCGCGCGCGGGTAAGCTAGTTCAATATAAAGGCGATCAAGTTAATTTAAACTACCTACGTTAACAATCTGAAAACTTTGAAATGGTGAATCCAGCCTTATCTATCTAATCAATTTTATTGTTATTGTTAACAACTTACCTGTTTCATTCTGTACACTAAAGTACTCACTTACAGTTTCAATCTTACGCAGTAATCCTGAAAGTGTAGTGCAAATCAAAACAGACGCCCCAACCGCTCTCCGTACATAAAACTGTATCGAAACCACGTTTCGCTTACGTCGCTCTTGTTTACTGGATACCGATGTACATGATGGACGGCATTATGTAACATGTGTTATGTGTGCCATGCTATTTTTATTTATCACAGGTTTATAAGTGCCCGGTTAATGCCAATAGGCTCGCCACCTATTACATTGGGACCTAAACATAAACTGGTGAAATGTGGGTGCTAGCACCTCTGCCTACCCCTTCGGGGATATAGGCGTGAGTTAATATTATGTTATTTTTATTAATAACAAGATTATTATGTATTATGAGTTCAGCCTATCATCGTTTTACTACCACTAATAACTGGATAAAGTCCGCGGGCTCAACCGTGTGGTGAAATTTTTTCGTCACTATTACCCTCAGGAACTTAGAAAGACCCGAGGAGGTCATCATGAAGCCGGAGACAGCCGGGGTCGACGGGGGCGCAAGTGGAATGCCTTTTGAGCTACCTTACACCCCAGCGCTACCGCACCTGAGACGGCGTTCGGTTTTAGTCGGTTGGATTTCAACGTAAATGCCTTCCCCCCATGGCGACAAGTCTGGTGGTATCCGTGGGGATTTTGGCACGAAAAAAGGAAACTAGAAAGAATAAATTCAGAAATAGTTTCTTGGCTGAAAATATCCTATACGTTTATCTTTAAGAAATGCTGTAGCTAAGTAAAAATTTTCATTCAAATCTGTTTAACGGTTCACATGAATGAATAATAAACATTCAAACATCTGAACATCTTCATACTTTTACATTTAACTATATCCTTGTATGAACCAGAAAATGAAAGTTTGCAAGTTTTTGTTTAGACGTTTGCTGCGTACGTAGTGAGATATTATGTGTAAAACATCAATTTATTTCTTGGCACCATCTTGCACCAACGCATCCACTATTTCGTTTAGTCATCGACTATCAGAATCGTGTCCAATCTGTCTCCGTTTGATACAAACTCGATCCTTTTGCGTTCGCATACACATTCGGCTTAACATGTTTGTGTATGGTTTTTCGATGTATGTTGAGTTTACCTTTATATAAAGAACGATAAAGGTCTCTACACTACACTGTACAATCAAATGTATAACAGAAAATTCAACATGTCTCTTTACTAAACAGTGTAATTTTTCTCTTATTTTGTACATATATTTTTATGCCTATATTCGGGATAAATTCATATCATTGCGGTAGTTGTAAGCATCTACAGTACCTACGGGGCTTTTCAAGAAGGGCATTAGAAGGACCCTAGTGGTTGCATAGGACAATAGGACACCATACCACTTCCCATCAGATGGACCGTGTGCTTGTCTGCCACCTAAGTGGTATTAAAAATAGTTTCTGAATTTTGCACTTTGGAACCCGAGGTCTGCACTCCTACACTTTTGCTTCATTTGTCTTATCTTGGATTTTGCGGGAGCGACTGCCGTCTACCTCCTGGGCCCACGTTAAAGCTTGAGGTGAGATTGGCTTGGGCCTAGAAGATCTTGATAGGGCCTTAAAATTCCATATTGGTGATTAAAGCACGGCACATTTCGTCAACTAAGTATATTTTCGGTCCCATGTAGTAGAGTCCACCCCGACCTATGGACCAGAATAGATCGCAAATGGCGATAAACTCCGTAGCTCAAAGTGTACCGGACTTCAACGGTAGATTATTCAAAATTGTATTTTTATTCGGTGTAATAACAACCAGTCCTTCAACCTAGCGTTAATCCCAGTCGTATCCAAAGCTTTCACCTCGGAGTCTGGGATCCGCTTTACCAGTCTTAACTGCGGATTTGGCTGGACCTCGATATTTTCCGTGATGCGACTGCCATCTGACCTTCACAACCCAATGGTGAAATTAGGCGATATCGAAGCTTTGCAGCTAGACCGTTGTTGTTGGAATTTTTAGGGCTCCAACTACCCGTAACGACTGCCATAGATGATTGTATGGCAACCGGGACCTACGGCTTAACCTGCTCTCCGAGGCACGACCAATGCAAATACCCATATTCATGTATACAAATTTTGCACTGAGCGGGAATCAAACCCGCGCCCCGTGCGTAGCAGTCGCTACTTACCGCTACGCCACAGAGGCCGTCAAATCGTTCGTTATCTATTATGTCTTGTCAGACTACAATAGAATTTACATCATACCGTACACCAAGTCACTACATTCGTGGCTCTACAAATGACTATAAATATAATTGTTATTTGTACCGATCATTGCACAAAGAACAATATCTCTATAATCCTTTTGTCTAATTTACGAGCGTCTGATACCAACAATCGTATCAGTTGGATCAATCAGTAATTAAAACTGAACTGTACAATCGCGGACTAAAGTGCTAAGCCGGGTTTAGGCCGCGTGCAAACAGAGACGAAGCCGGCGGACACAGCAACGACGTGCGGGCACGTGGCCGCCACGAGCTTCCCCATTACATACACATTAAGGAGATATTTGGACTATTACCGGACGCTTATCGCGTTATCTTCAGCATCGGCTCATCCCAGATTTTGGGGAGTCTGGGAAACTTACACATCGCTGTTTGTCAAGTATACTATTACTGTTTCAGTTGACAAAACCAATATTATAATTTAACAGCCACTGACGTCTTCGAATGCTTCAAGATAAGCATTGAATATATTTTTTACTTATGAAAAATGTTAATTTAGTAAATAGAAATAATAATTGGTAATATCCATCAAATAATAATGACTTCGATATATTTATAATTCACTGCTGGGGAATTTTCCGTAAAAGTAAAACAGGAAAATTTTATGATAGTCAAAAACTAAACGTTTTGTCAAAGTTATATTAAAACTATGAGTAAAATTAATACAAAATTTCGGTACCTAGGATGCCAATATTTTGGTGTAGGTAACAAAAAGTAAATCATTGTGAGTTTTTATTAAGCAAATAACAGTAAAAAAGAATGCATGCCGCACAATAAAAACGACAGTCATAACACCACTTTAATAAGAAACATTGCTTCCGATCCCTGACACCATCAAATTATAACAGACTGAGGGGAGGTCTCACTTAAATATGAATCATTTCATTATAATGCCGTATTCAATCCGAGTAAACCTCACTTCATGTTGTTATTACAACAAGGGGAGCGTACAAACATAAAAATGTATTATACGCGAACGCTAAGCCCCGTGGAGACGATAACTGACACTTAATACCATAGAGCGTGACCGCATTACTCTGTGATCTATGGTCCGCGGAATCTGTGTGCGCAACTTTATCTATGAATCGGACCTGTCAAAAATTGGAGGGAATCGAAATCGCTTTTGTGCAACGCTATACTTCGACAATTGGTAATCAATTTTGTTCTTTACTACCATGAACTTAAAGAGCATAATAACTTTGTGACTTGTTGATTTTTTGTGCATTTTGTTTACATACGAACATAATATCTAGATGAATAGTTATAAGGCAGGAAGTTCAATGGATTGTTGTACATTTGGCTGTCGGGTGAGGGGTGGCTGGCGTTTTATGGGAACAGCAAATTCGGCACGTGTCGAGCGATGGAATTAGCAGTAATACTTGCATTAATAAAGTGTGAAATTGCCACCAGCGGTCTGTGTTTGTTGTAATACTTTATTAGGTGCTTAGAGCTTCCCCTGAGAGTCCGAAGAAACTAAATTAGCTTGTTCTTATATGGATTTTAAGTGTACCTCAACACTAATCCATATAAGAACTAAGTAGGTAGTACTAGTAAAAACAAGTATTGACTATTATTATTATTTTTTACTTTAGTACAAGAAAATCACGATTTCTACATTACAATTTTCTTATATATTCTCCAAGCAATTTTATTATATGTATATTTGTATATTTTGCAGGAAAGTAGAATAAAATTGTTCCCACAGGTGTAAAACCTATATCATGACTCGAGTCTAACTGTAAATGTAGAAGAATTAGTCATTGCATTCATAAGTGTTATATGAATTTTAAATGAGACCTCTTTAGGAACTGTTTATTGTAGAGGTTGTCTTGTTAGTCGATTAAGCAGAATAATTCCTTATTATTAAAAAAAAGAAAATCATCTCTATCAATTCAGTAGCATTTAATGAAATACATTAGTTTTGTTTTTCAGTAGTAGAAATTCTTATTCGATTCGTCAGACTTAGCCCATCAAATCGAATCGTAAAGTGAGGTGAGTGCACCTATTTCGGAATCCACTTAATTGAGGATTTTTTTAATTGCATCAGCGGCCGTGGCGTGACGGCTGGTACCTGCCTATGTCGGACACAGAACGTTGTATTTAATTCCAGCGTGGTTTTACGGTCATAGCGTTTTATTGATTGCTCCAGCCAGTGAGCCGCGACGCACCGGACTGGATAAACAAGGGCTAAAAAAAACAATAAAATAAAGATGGCGGAGAAGCACCGCCCCCTGCTGTGACGTTGGCTACTGTTTTTTAAATGTCATTCTCAATTGTATCGAACAGCTGGGATTGTGTTGATTATCGATATCGATGTTCTGTCACGATATCTGGAATTTTTAACCAAGATTTATACCTACTACACTGACATAACATCTATAGCAAGTATTGTTATGTTTAAAATATTGCTCATTCCGAAACTTTATTGATAATGTATTTATTGTACACCAAAAAGTAGCCACATTATGTCAATCCACTTAAAACTTTTTTATGTAGCATTTCAAATAAAGAGCTTCATCAAACAGACAAGGTACCTAGTGAACAGTAGAAAATTAAATCAGCTGCCTTTTACATAAGTTTCGTTTCTTATTATGATCGAAAGTTAGAAACAAATGCTATTTTAATAGAGAACAAAAATTGTAGACCTACCGTCTATGCTTAAGTGTCAATAAAACCATAGATATAATTAAATAAATCGATCTACAACAGCCTCAATAAACATTTAGTCGGTTTAATCGACTATCGATACATTATTTCCACAACCAAATGAAGCATCAAATCGATCCTATTTTTTTCACTCAATCGTCATTCAATTCCTACTTTGGTGATATCGACTTATTCAATTTCGAGAGCTATTCTCATTTGTCGTGGTTCGAACATTTCCGTCGATTTTTTCTGGTATCGTTGTCGATAGAAGCATCGACCGATTGGTCATGCGCATTCCTACGTTTTGTAAAAGGCTTGCTTATAGAATTTTCTTTAGATGCATGCATCAGGTGTATCTTGGAATCACGATGCGGTGCTGACGTATTGAATTTTGAGTGTTTGAGTTTGTTCGAAAAGTGTGTTGGTATTAAGTGCTTTCTTATTATACCTAATATTTTTAATTTTGTCTTATGTTGCTTGCTATACTTAAGTTCCCTGAGCTTCTGAAGTATACTACTATATTACTTTAGTATGCTTTCGGGTTTTAACCACTGGGACACCATGTACTTACCGACTATCTAACAGTGGACAGGACGAAGCAGCTATATCAAAGCAGACCTAATTGAAATAAAATGAAATACTTAAATATTTTATTTCAGGTAATAACCCATCATTACAAATCACTAATTAAATAGGTATTTTAAAATACATAAAATTAAATAAAAATAAGCAAAAATTAAAATTAAAAATTGTAAAAAGCAAATAGGGCAGATAGATAGCCAAATTAGAATAAAAATTGAAAATTAAAACGAAATCAAATTGTCACAATTATAATTAAAAATTTAAATTAAAACCACATAGTAAAATCCACGTCAACTCTAGTGCTGGAGAGTGGTATGTCTACCAGTCTTCGGAAGATCTTGTCTGACTTGGTGACTCCCCATAGGGAGAAAAGCATACCCTCTCTCAAGAAGCACGCCATACACTACCTGCTTATTTGGCTATAGCTGCAAAATATTTGAAGCCAGACATTTTAATTTATATATCTATATCAAACTTCATCCAGCTCCTTTCAGCCGTTCTGGCGTAAATGAGTAACAAGAATCCATTCCCACAAACGTTCACATTACAGAAATCAAAGTTAATACAAAGAAAAAACATACTCATTGGTGTATAATTAAGGTAGTTACCGTCTCTGTGAGGGGTATATCAATTCAGTGTATTTAGCACTATCCTATCCACAGTTGTGTTGAAAAGTATTAATTACTGCGCGAGAGTCGGTTCCCCGCCGCGAGTGATCCTGCGCGCCGCATGGGGCGACGAACGTCCTTGATTGTATGGACACCATAAACTTGGAATTAAATCACTTTAATACAGTTTTGGAAATGATTTATCATGTGCCCTTAATTATTCGGTTCACACCTGTTTATAAGTGGGTGAATTACAATGCCGTATTAAGCCGAAGGGAGTCTCTATTAAACTAAGAGAAGAAGAAATAAAAAACACTTATTTTAAATACACTAACAAGTTTAAAAGAGACTCATGAGATAAATACAAACATAGACTTGAAGATAGTACAGAACTGACAATTAGACAGTAATTATAGCGCTTAGAAGGTTTCTAACTATAGAATTCCACTCGCCAGTCACTGTGAAGGTCAGATAGTATTGCATAGCTCAGCAGTCGATTGTTAAATATTCCATCGAATGTCTCTACATATATATAGCTACAAATAAATAAAATTCAAGTGTGTGTTTGTAATATTAAAATAACTGGTTTTAAATCATGTCATCATGAGGATCAATCGTTATGAGGGTATTTACACATACAACAAAAAAAGGCGGCATATACAACAAAAAACAATTTTTAATATTTTTGTTAGTCTTTCTGTCTGTTTGAAAGTGTTAATTTCTGGAACAGCTGTGCTGACTTGAACGGGACTTTCGCTGGTGTATAGGTGATTACAAGGCGTAACTAAAAAGTGTACTACTTTGGTTTTAGAAGAATTTCGTGAAATAAAATTAAAACCTCAAAAATCTAAATCCACGTGAACGAAGTCACTAAATAAAATAGTTGTACACTAGTTTATTTTTAAGTACTTATGAGTTTATTTATAAATGAACCGCCTGCAATAAACGCCTTACATGTTCCGACTCAATTATCTCACCCGCAAGACCCAGA
The DNA here is from genome assembly GCA_963576445.1 of Lithosia quadra. Taxonomy (NCBI): domain Eukaryota; kingdom Metazoa; phylum Arthropoda; class Insecta; order Lepidoptera; family Erebidae; genus Lithosia; species Lithosia quadra. Next base: position 12,659,860 of record OY754884.1, on the reverse strand, counting down.
CACAATCATCTTGTCTCAAGTTAATGAAATATTACGTACACTTATTGTTCTAACATCTTCCACCTCGCTAACTATGACGACTGAGTGATAATCACAAAGATGATTAATACTGTCGTTAAAATAGCCCTCAGAATTACAAGCTGCAGTGTTACTATGACCTATTACACAATACTTTCCAATTATTATTTTCGCGATCGGCACGTGAATGTAGAGTTAGCAACAAACGTAGCTTAACTTAATTTATTGATTATCTTAGCTCTTAGACCCTTGCATAAAATAATAAACAAAACATGAAATAAATTAAAGCAATTTTTTTCTTATATTGGCCTCGTCAACATGTCTTCTACTCATCTGATGGTAAGCTAAAGGTTAAGTCTCGGGAATGGGGGGTCACCATTGCAAACCGCGATAATTCTACAATGGTGGCCCTTAAATTGACGGTCTGTTCAAGCTCCGTTTAAAGGACCCGGGACTATAGGAAAAAACTTGCAGAAAAGTTAGAAATCTTCATCCCATACATACATACATAATGCTCACGCCTTTTTCCCTGCGTGGTATGCAGAGACAACAGCCCGCCATCTACTTCTGTCCTTACAAACCTATTTCACGCGCTTCCTCTACTGTCAATAAATCTTTAATGCAAGCCCGTTTCGAATGCTTTTGACCTGTCCTTTCTTCAATTACACATTAATTTGGTCAGTATATACTCTGCGAGGTCGACCCCGGCTTGCCTGCCCACTTACATGTGCCTTACGTATTTGCTGTCATTTGCTCAGTATTCATTTTACTTTTGACACTGATTTAATTATACTTACATGTAAGGTTGTTATCAATCGGTCCCGTTCTGGTGCCGCAAGCAATAACACTAATAAATTAAACACATCATATATAATTTTACCAGATAATAAAGCATTGATAAGAATACATCTGAATACACCGCTCGGATTGCCATTCGGTTCAATTAGGCTGGCCACACATGAACAAATATTCACTCATAGTTTAATTAAATCCATCAAATAGGAGGCTCGTGACTAAGTGGTAACACATTTGAAAGTCAAGCAACACTAGCCAAGGCAATCTTAGGATGAGAACCCCTACTTCAGAGACCACAATTTGCGTGTTTTCTTTCATCATGCATTACATCGAAAGCTCGCGATGTCCGTGTGCAGCCGGCCTTCGACAAACAAGTTGCAATAAATAAAAGGGCAATGATTCAACTTAAGTCATTGGAACGGAAGCTGCTAGACTGGCAATTAGGGCTTGATAATGTAATCATCTGTCTTCTCTTCTTCTTACTTAAAATGAGACCTAACACCATTGAATATATGGTTGATTTTCGGTTTAAACGCCGTGCTCTAACTGGGTTAGTCTATCGGAAATGGTGTCCATAAAGATTTTTGTAATTAATTGGACACTATTTGTAGCAAATATGTTTCATGTAAAAAAAAATAATTATTTTTAATTATGACATGTCATAATTAATATCTATTAGATGGTAAGACCGTTCATTTTTTATATTGTAACCACCAAAACCGAGTTGGTACCTAGATTATGGACTAATATGTACCAACTACAAAATAGTCGGTAATAACTTGAATAAGTAGGTAAGTACTAGTTTTTTTATATCAGTGAGAATAAATATCAGGTGGGCTGAGTTGTTTGCCTTCGTAATAGGATAAAAAGGTTGGTCTACATACGTCAATGCATTAGTACATTTTTGGAGCAATTCATAAAACATTGCTAAATGTTATTATAAAAAGGATACCACCCAGATAATTATTCTAAATCCATATTAATTTATCAAACAAAATGATTTTAAGCTACTTATATTTCTACAAAAAGTCTATAACGTATTTTTGTATCTATCAAGATGCAAAATATACCTACGTTCCCTCGCCGGTATCTAACCACAAAAATTTCATTCATTAATTGTTCACTGGAGCGCAAATAATTGTTCCTTGACAGTATGACAACGGAAATTAATCGATAAAATAACACCGGTGTTAATGAGCGCTGCAACAAGCTGGTACAATTTTTCATTTAACACCCCATCAATATATACCTACAAGATTTTAATCTTCCAAATAATGTCCAGTAGCGGGCTCTCATTAATCAACTGTTGATTAACTCATACATACTGACTTCTCTCAATTAAAAACAAGATCAATAACGATAAAATGTAAATTATTTGCGTTAATGTCTATCTGTAATGTTTTCCATCTCTTTTCAACTCATTCTAACAGATATATCACCATCTTTTTCTAAAGAAAAGTCTGATACTGATGAAGCATCGTTGGGATTTTTTCGGTCTCTTTTTAACTTACTGATTGGCAATTTAACCTCGCACTTTTATCAATAACAAACGCTGTACAATAAATAAAAGCATGGTTACTGGATGAAGTTAGGTTAGGTTAGGTTAGGTTAGAATATAATATGTACTAGAATACTCTAGTGACAAAAGATATTGAACAGTTACTACTCTAGACAGAGAAATACTACTCTAAAATAAATATAGGTATGCCTTCTGAGGTGCCAGGCAAAAATATTAGTTAGATTAGGTACTTAGTACTTAGACCCAGGGTGCGAGGGAAATGCGGTGTCAGTTCATGTTCAATTTCAGAAATTTGCCTATAAGTGCATCATTAACTAATAGCATTATAAATAAGATAACTACTTGCGTTTGTAGATAATGTTATCATTAGGAGCGGATGCTGCGGTCCGACTCCGAATGGATCTATGTCCGATAAAACCGGATGGTGTTATGCAGGTGAGATTCTATAGCTTCAAGTATTTCAAAGCTTTGTGGCGATTTCACCTATGTAATTCCTGACATCGTGGCATCGCCATCGTCGGGATAAAGGAAGTAAGCGAGTGTCACTCACTAAGGTAGATTTTTAAAGGGGAAAAAAAATTAAATTCCTTCCACTAGTACCTATAGCGTAAATCTTTTAATGATGTTAATAGATAAAATGTTTCAGTTGATAATCTGCAGAAAATACGTACATTATGTTAAATAATTTTAAATTTATCGGATAGGTACTTAACTGAAGTAACAAATTAAGATAATTACAGGAAAAATTAGTTAATTGTTGTTGAAATTAATTGAGGGAAGTCAACAAAGTTTTGCGTATTTGTAAGAATTCACATTAAGTTACAAATTCAGGATGAAATTTTTACCAATCTTTTGTTTTTCATCGGAATCAAGTAAGTATTTATTGAGTACTCACTTTAGGATAATTCAAACCATTCGTAAAACTGCATCGGAAATTTAAATAGCTCGATGGTTCACTCTGAAGTAACACCATCCCGACAAATTTAATTGGCCAATAAAACAAACTCAATAATGATTTGTGCAGCAATTGATAACACGTTATTAATTATTATTCACGTTCATTGAATAACATCAGCTGCGTTATCGCTCCATTCACAGATATCCATTCAAAACGACCTAAATAATAGTCTATGAAATCTTAGAGATGCGTGTGCGTCTAGTAATATCGTGTATGATTAATCGCGTGTACGTAATAAAGTAATTAATGTCTTGCAAAAATGAATCACTAGTTTTAGTAGACATATCTATGAATTGCTACTAGATAATCTTAATGCTACTAGTCATTGCTTTTCACTTTATATTTTTGGGCATAAATTTTGGGGCTTTTGCTCTTTCATTGAATTGTTCAATTGTGTATAATGTAGGACATGTAGGTACTTAAATAATTATTTAACAAAATCTGTTTTTTAAAATACCTACCTAAGTGTAATACTTCAAATGGAAATCATAAATTTCTGAACTTAAAATTGAATATCCACTTTAGGTTTGAATTTCGTATGTCATCAAATGTCTTGAAAAACAGAAAGAAGCAATTTTAAAGTCACAGTCTCAGATTCGGATTAGGTTTTTTATTCATCGCCTCCGTTATACGCAGATGTGCCGCTGTAAATTGCTTTATTCCTCTGTGATCTTTAACCTGTCGTGCCGCAATCAAAGTCCCGCCGCCGCCGTACTGACTAGTGTCGTCGAACTTTCGGTCATACTGAACGACATACCTACTTTAGAAAATTAATGTCAATGTCACTGTCACATCGACTAATTACCCACGGAATAAAGAATACCTAATTTACCCGATAATTAATAAAACACAGCCGTTTTAATAATGTCGACAGCGTTTAGTTATCGCGAAATACGGACAGAAATTTTATTACCGAATTCAAATTTAAATTTCGAATGTGATTAAATTTATTTGCCGAATCGCAAACTACTCAATAATTGAAAGCCAACATATTTATAGCTTCTATCAAATTGAAATAAATTTTATCTACAGCATTTAATGAATTTTTAGACTTTATCGGTCTTATTACAAAACACGGACTAACTTTAAACCCAGGTTTAAATCGTCTTTAGACCATGGTTTAACGAAAATGTTATTACAAAACGCGTTTTAGTACTAAACCTGGGACTATCTCTGGTCTAAAGATAAACCTGCGTGACACCTAGTTTAACGTTGGTCTAAGTGTCTAAACCACGAAAATAAAACGTCAAACTTGTCATTTTGATTTGATTTGTGGAAAATACCAAAATACATCATATTTTGGCTTACTTTTTCCTCGGCAGTCCAATTTTCGCCCCTCTTTTTCTTTTCTCCTTCCATTATTTCATTCAAATTTACAAGTTTAAACCACTGGAAACGTAAAAGTTAGTACGGGTATTGAAATGATTCAAAAGTGGGTATAAAAATTAAAAAAAAATTTGAACAACGCGCGGGCTCCGAAAAACTACGCTCCATTTAACGTTCATCATAGATCTTCCAATATTATAACAATGATTGCTAAATAAAGGCATGATAATGATATTTTACTATAAAATAAAGTCCAACTATCGTTCATGACTTTAAATTTAATAATTATAATGTTGTAAATATTTTTCTCACCATTTTTTAGTAAATAATATTTATTAACGATTTCAGAAAATTTTTGCTTTCGGAGAAAACGGAACGTTGCGACCGAATGATATCACAATGAACGAACAAAAGTTTAGAGTAATCTGTGGTTGTTATTAGGCCAAGATTTAAACCATGGCCTAAGTTAGTCCACGGATTATTCTGTTTTTGTAATAAAAAGAAGTTTAAACCTTGGTCTTAAGATTAAGCCTGGACTTCATAGTCTGGGTTTAAACCTGACTTTAGTCCGTGTTTTGTGATAAGACCGTATAAATCTCTTCTATTTTTGTATTAAAACACATAATTTCAAATTATGAACTTTATTGGAACGAAGTTCCTTATTTGTTTTATTATACAACGAAAAGATGACTCAAACCGGGTCGGGTTTGAGTCATCTTTTCGTTGAATTTTATCGAAATCTTCCAAAACCTGATCTCAGTTAAAAAAAATCTGAAAGATTTCAAATTCAGAACTTAAAATTTTAAATATGAGGGTATTATCTGTAAAAATTAATATGGCGTAGCAATTTTTTTGAATTAAAATAGGCTTTTCATATTTAGCGATCATATTTACTAAATAGTTGTTTGTTATAGGTACAATATATCCATCATCATCCCCTGACGATTTTGGTGGATCACTAATAGGTACTTATATTTTTTAAAGGTGTATAAGTATTTATTCGCATTCTAGAACCTAGACAGCGCTGTATAATATGTCTCAGAATATTTATTTAAAAATCCTATCTACTCTTAAAATCGTCCCTCAAAGTAGAGTTCAAGCCACGTAATCATATCTCTGGGCACTGCTGACTAAGCGCCATATATCTTGAGCAATAATATCACACAATAACCCCCATATAGGCAATTTAAGCGCCATTATTTTTCACTATATCCACTGTATCTCTGCGCAAGCCTCTCCTACATAGGGTGAGGCCACAAGAGCAGCGGTTTTCAGAATGGTTTATAAACTTTATATTTAAGACGCTGTTTTTCTTCTGTAAGCTAATAAAAAGGTGAAAAGTTTGTTTGTTTGAATTTGCTAATCTATGAAACTTCGTGTGCTATTTGAAAATATCTTTTAGTAGGACCTAGTAGTTCTTAAAATGTAGAAAACGTAAATATTGCATAGATACGTGTACCGTACATACTTTTTGAATGAAATTTTAAGCAATTGCATCAATCAATCAAGAAAATCATTGAAAAAAAATTACCGTACATACGTTTGAATATACAAAATTCCTTGTAAACTGAACCGATTGTGATAAAAATTCAGCTTACATTCATAATTCAACGTACGCGTGTATCATAATGGCGTTGCAATCGGGTTTTAGGAATTCTAATAAGTAATTTTTTCAAACTTTTTTTTTCAACGGGCAAAGTATATCAGATCCGCCTGTCCTAATTTATGCCATAAAATCACATGCAGTATTGTTTTAATGTTCAGCCTATTTTCAACAACCCCTCTAGAATAAGCATCTGTTCTCGAACGCTGACTTCAGGGCCGTACGCCAAAATAAATCGAACAGTATCCGTACGCCGGCGGGCCTTTTGATCTGGCGCATTCGCTTAAGTTATGTGTCCCTGGCGGCCACCTCGTTGTCCGTGATACATGCGTTCTGTTCCCGGGCCATGCTAGGAAATTAAATTGTAATATCACCGTATTAATATTCATTTGTTAGCGTCTTTTGAACTTGTGATGTGGACTGTTCAGTATCTGATGTGTTAAACAGTGTGTTGGCAAATTTTTGACATAATATTGATCTCAGGTCAATGATCTTTGGTTTATTTTGCCTTTTATAGAACAACTGCAATCTGGGTGTAGGTCAGTGTAGGTACATCGTACGTCAATCTGCAGGTGTATCGTCTTGTAGATGAGGTTGGCTTGTGCCTCGAAAAGGTATACAGTAGTAGAACCCCATACACATGTTGTTGTTTTCGTAATTGTATGTCAGATTTTCTTCTTCAGACCTCCCTACCCTGAGATGGAAGCCTTGCGGCAGAGCTTCGTCCATTATTGATCAGGTGCATCAATTAGCAGGTTGTCATGCCTCGTAGACCACATCGTCACTCACCACCAGGTGAGATAGAAGTCAAACGTAAGCCTATCTTGAATAAAAATAGATAGGAAAGTTCAACATGACTGGTGGGTGAAGTCTCACAGGGTTCCTGGGGAGTTCCTTCTTAGGGTATCCCGGGTTCACTAGTGAAAGACTCAAGTGTGTGTACAAAAAAAAGGAAAATTCAACATACTAATGGCTTCAAAATTTCTTTGTACCAAGTAAACAACGCGCATATATTATTTTTCCTCTCTAATAAATAATACATGCCCTGATTTACATTTAAACTGATTTATATTAAAGAAACCGCCATTTCCTTATCGTCACGGAAGTATCTTGTACTTCTCGTAAATAATGACGAGTAATTCACGGTTCAAAGGTGACTTACATGATACAATAGGTAAACGAGGAAAATAACAAGTATATAGCTCTTAAGAACAATATACTGGTATTTGGTACAACGGAGCACAATAATTCAGGAAATTGCCGAAATATACCGCCGGAATAGCCCATAAAGATGATTCATGGCCAAGAAATATACCAATAGTTTTATCGTAGGTACTATTGCACCGTTCTTATTTTATTTATAACATAACTATATCATATCAAACCATTATGGGGTTTTCTTTTAAGAATTGGGGTATAAACTGTAAAGACAAATCGGTTTCTTACAAACTTTATTTTAACTTGCTCTGTTGTTTTTGATAGCAACCCATTAATGTCTCACTGCTGGGCACGGGTTTCCTCTCCTCTAATGAGAGACCTAAGAGGGTTTAGACCTTAATGCACACACGCTGGCCTAATGCGGGTTGGTGAATCGGACATGTCCTTAGAATCTCTTTTAGGACATGTGGGTTTTCTCAGGATGTTTTCCTTCACCGTCAGCAGATGGTAAATCATGTGATTAGCAAACATAAATTCCACAATGCTCTGTTTTTTTTTAGTTTGTTGGTATTGGTTAAATCTTGGAAGTTCAATTAGAACCACGTCTTTCAAATTGAGCTCAAATTTGATAATACATGCGTATCTTCGGTGACAATACACCATCAAAATCTGGAATTCTTTACCAGCTCACGTGTTTCCTTCCTCATACAGTCCCGGGTCCTTTAAGCGGGCCGTGAAAAAGCATTTGATGAGGCCGTCAAGCTGAGAGCCACCATTGTGGCACTATCGGTGTTTGCAATAGTGACTCCCATTCCAGAGATTTTGCTTTAGCTTACCATCAGGCGAGGTGAAGTCATGTTGACGTGTCCGACATAAAAAAACACGATAATATGGTACGATAGAGCTGGTCTGATGATGAAGTCCGAAGGTGTCAATAGGAACTTCTGAACTGAACAAGATAGAGCAATCGAGTTTAGGTTCATTTTTTTAGTTTCTGCGTCCATCGCAAACAGACAAGAATTTAAAATAAATATTTTTGTGTTCAGAATCGTTCATTTAACGTAACCTAAGATTTTTTTCAATGTGTAGATACTAATTTACAATTTTATAATAGTATAGATTATAAACGACAAAAATTTTAATACAATCGTATTGTCACGTTGTACACAGCAAATTAATACAAGTGAGTTATCTGCTGACCCCTGAACCGCTCTTGATTCGGTCTATATTAGTGGTACATGATGTTTTTATCACTTTTCTGTCGTCAGTTGCCTAATTATTATAATATTGAATTAACACAACAGCTGTTATTGATTTTTTGTGCTATTGGATTGTGTAAACCAGTGTAACTATTAGATCAGAAGTACCGCAACGTTCTATTTTTAGCCGACTTCGAAAACAGAGGAGGTTATCAATTCGGATGTTTTATATAATATTCGGATAGAACTCATGTCATATTATTATATAGACTTGCAAATCTTTTTTAAGTGTACTACGTACTCATAGATACTTTTGCGCTATCGATTTGTTTTGTATACAGAAGAAACTCAGTTTTAAAGACCTGACACATCAAAGGGTACCTAATCTGAGGGTACTCTTGTCCAACTGGCGTGCATGTATGAAAATAAATGAAAGTTGACGACCCGAAGGACATGTGCCAAGATCGTAGCAACTGGAAATATGTTGTGTCTATCTACCCTCTAACCTAATGGGAAAACGTGATTTGTATAGTCCGCATATGCTTGTAAATAGCATAGCAAATTTTGATCGAATAGTATTAAGACATATTACATACCTCTGTATTTTCTCTTGTCCCACTGTGTGCTAGTAATGCCAGACACCTTTCCTCTCCTACCTTTCTAAATGCCTATCTTATCCCATTGTACCTATGCTCATAGCGTTAGTCCTGAGACTTTGCCTTTAGCTTACCATCTGATGGTAAGCTAAAGGCAAAGTCTCAGGCCTGATTCAGGCGAGGTAAAGTCATTTTGACGTGTCCTATATAAAAAAAATAGCAAAAACCTATCAAGAATAACAAAACAACTTACAAAATGGTGTTACAGTCTTATTTTAGTATCACAAGGTACACTTTGATCATTTGAAGAAGCCGTGTCAACTGCCTCCGCCAATGTAGTCACCTCGCATCTTCGCGGTCTCTCTGTATTCGATAGAAGGGTTATCGTTCAACCCTAATAAATCATCAAATTTACTCCTTTTTAAGAGACCGACACCGATAGTGTGTTTATTGAAAATTAATATTACTTTCGACGCAATTAAAAATGAGGTTGAAACACTTGAAATGTTAGTGGGTCATCAAAAGGCCAGTCGACTAACTACTATTTGTGCTAATGTCGGTACTTTTAATGATTAAGTCAATGGTGCCGATTTTGTTCTACATTTCACTAAACACACCATTTGTGCTTTACGTCTAAAATACGAGTAGGTACAATCAACGGCAAAATTTGATATGGTTATCTACTTTTGATGCTGACTATACGTCCGATAGGACTGAATAATCTAAAATTTTATTTCATCCTCCTCATGATCTGAGCCTTTTCTCAATGCGGTTGGGGTCGACTTTTCAGTCTAACTGTGAACCGAGCCGACGGCCGAGCTTTAATATTTGCCGTGAAGCGACTACCATCTGACCTCCACCACCAATGGCGTTCTGTAGTTAGACCACTTGTCGAACTTTTAGGGCACCAATTACTTAACGACTGCCTTGGACGTTCGTATGGCAACCGAGACTGACGGCTTAGCGTGCTTTCAGAGGCACGTAGGAGCTTCAATGTTAATATCCAACTGTCACCCATCCAGTCTGAAACTATATAATTTATCCTGTCAAAATAGGATGTGCCAAATTCATCTAGTTTTTTGATTTCTAACCACCGCTTGACTTTTATTTACCCAGCTTAACTAATGCGGTTAATAATAAGGTTGGCTATCGCTCTTCTAAATTCATGCGTTTCATCCGTTTCATAAACTTTCAATAAACAGTACCAACATGATGAAAATGTTATCCAATTATTACAAGAACTAAGAATGTGTTAAACAGTTTCCAAGAAGTCAATCACTATAGAGCGAACAATATAACGCGTAGTTAGCTATCTCCCTGCGGTCGTCAGCCGTGAAATTCTAAATAAGACGGCGTGGGCCGTCAGTGATGATTTGTAGTCAGTACCTACTGTTCCATTGTGTCGCGCTATTGTGCTAGAACATTGTGCTACCGACGACGGCTACAACGTTGCGTTAATATGCACTTGTCCCTGATTTGTTTGTAACTTTAATGTTGGTAGCCTTTGTCAGTCTAATGCACAGAATACAAGTTGTTTGCCTACTAACCGTTATTGTCTATTAAAATCATAGAGTAGTGTTGGCGTTACTTACCTAATACGCGTTTTGTCTAAGTTGTAAAATCAATGCCAACTTTACAGCTAGTAACTTTTAAATCAATGGAGGAATGTAATGGACAAACAGTTTACTTCGTTTTAACGTGAGACTCCAGTTAAGTAAAGAAGCTTCGTTGCGGATAGTTTACTGCTAAGAAAACTATTCATGTTTTTTACACATAATAGGTAGGTACCTACACCGCCTTTCAAACCTATTCAAAATTACCGATCGCTTTAGCTCTAAAAACTTACGTAAAATAATATGAAAACAAGATTAAGAAGGGAACATTTGTAAATATAAAGATAAAGTTGTGTTTGATTGTTGCTGAAGAAACTCGAAAGAATTCATTAGGTATAGATAAGCACTCAAATAATGCTAAAATAATACCTATTTGTTTTTAGATTACCGATTTGTTTTTAGATATTAGACCTTTGTTTATAGAGCCTCCGGTCTTCCACCTTCCGTATCCAATCTTTATAGATATTTTCATTAAATTACCCTACATTTCAACAATCATTTAATTGAAATGAATAAAATATACAATGAATGAAAATTTTTTACTACACAAATATTGTACACTACAATCACAATAAATATAAATAGTGCTGACATCGATTTAGTACACTGCCATAGGAAAACATATTCCCAGTGCAGCAAAAAATCCAATACAAACTCGAATAAATAAACCAATTTAAATAAATTCCGTTCATAAACGGTTACAGAAGATAATTCCGATAAAAAATACACTAGGCACGTACTACTAGCCAAATACCAACGAAAATAATTTAAATAAAGAATTGTTACAGCATTGCAGCGTTGGAATGTATGCGCCGCTCACTGTTGCCAACCGAATAAAAATAAATCACATGTGATTTATTCTAGCTGCGAAGTCGCATGCTATGTTCCGGTCCGTTGCAGCGTGCTATGTATGACAACTCCCTTGCATAGGTTACTGCATAGAATTTGGTATTCAAGGAAATCCTGGCGACTTTTGTTCTATAATATTTCTGAGGAAACAAATAGTGTTGAAGCAAAACTGCATCTTTAACACATTCCAGAAGTATCAAATTGCTTGTTTGTAAAAGTCCAATATTATCGATAAAATATTATCCTCACATATTGTAGAATTAGGTAGCCATAATATAATAATATCATACCCAACGATGGATGACTACGCCATTTCAAAATTAAATTCAAATCATGCAACATCGTCACTCCCTCCGGAAATTGAAGCTAGCGACGCCCGCTTGACCCGGCCTGTCAAAGTGACAGGTGTCAAAACGCCCGCTTACAATATCTAGAGGCAAAGGCGTCCTCGTCCTCTGACCGTGAAGATTTCCGATAAAAATTAAAATTAATATGAAACATTTTGTTTTGAAAAATCTTCAATTTACTAAAATAAGTTTTCATCGTGAATCCAATCAATAAACAAAAAAGCCCACGTTCTAAATATAAGAGAATGGCAAATAAAGTTATTAAAATAGCTGTCGTAAACAATATTTGGATACGATCTCCGATATAAGTTAACTGCTTGTAATAACGTCCATTAGATCAATCATGGTATATCTGAGATAACTGTACAGGGTTGTACATAAAATAGAAACTTAAAAATCAATTCATGACCCACGGGGTCAAGTAGAGATGGTTCCGATAAGTCTATGGTATGGTTAGAAGTGCACCATAAACGGGCATCGAAGCGGGCATCGATATTTCCAATAAATTCTTTGCTATATTTCTCAGGACCAATAGATAAAGTTCTATGATGTGCGCATGCGACTCTTCCTAGAGGCCTGTATTGTATTGAGACGGCTTCGCATGAAAATAGTTAAATTTTCGTATTATCTATACAAATAAATAAAATTGAAGTGTCTTTTTGTACGATAAAAATAATAAGTTTTAAGTTAGTGTATGTGTCCACTTATCATTTACTTAATTTCTGCCTGTTTGAATGGGGTAATCTGTGGAAAGGCTTGGCCGATTTTGATGGGATGCTAGCAGATAAAAAATATCATAAACACTTTAGAAAAAGAATTAGAATAAATAAAAAAAACATTAAAAATCTATATCCACACGGGCGAAGACGCGGCCTACGACGTAGCACGCGGGAGACTCCACCTCTTCTCATTTGATCCTAGATGGGATTAAGGTATAGTTATCGTCTAGGTTAAAGGATCGTTCTCAGTTCCATAAGACTAAAATATGAGTGCATAGCGCTGTGTGACCATAGCGAAATATGCCTCTCTCTGCCTACCCCACCTGTGCCTACTTATATCCTTGCAAGGGTAATACAATTTTAATATCTTGTATCTTGCACTTTAAATGTTTCAAAAAACTCAATGTTTTAAACACAGCTGTTCCAAATATGAGTGAAGTTTACGTATTGGTAAGAAAAAAAATCAATTAATTACAGTGAAGTTTAAATTTTTAAGGAATATAAGTGCAAATTTAAATAAACAAAGCCAATGCCACGCTATGCTCCTCCGCTATAGTAATGAAGACATACTGTAGTGAGCCACGCCCTCACTAAGCGGATAATTGAGTCATTATAGGTGCGCTGCGCGTACGCCGGTCTCGCTATCTACGATCGCCGATGTGAGCCGATGGCGGCCGATCCAGCCCCGGGTACCGCCGTGACGCAACCTTGTTTTACAAGATAACTTGTAGTGATCATGATGTCTTGTATTTACGAGAAATTTAAGGATCGAAACGTATCCTACCGAGTTATAGATCTGAGGTTATCTTTAAAAACAAAAATATATGCGTTTTTGAAATTTTGATTATGCTTCTTGCATTGAAATAGAGTTACGGATTTAGAGGTACTATCTATAGCAGAATAACAATGCATTCAGGGTGCTGATGGGCTACCGCGCTACTTTAGTGCGTCCGGTATGTTCGCCGAGGCGGCAGTAGATGCGTTTCAGGCCATCATGCACAGAAGACGCGCTTCAATCATACCCAGGGTGCGCGACATTCACAACCATATAGCCCCAACACTTATTAACTTTTTACGTAAACCGAGCAAAACCCATAACCAAAAGAATATAACAAAAAATATAGAATACGAACTGTCAGATTGACAGTCAGAGTATTTTGATTTTTAAAACGATAAACGTCTTAAACGTCTCGTAGACTGTCGTAGACTGGGACGGTTTGTCTACGATTTTCGTAGACTTTGAATTATTATTTCATATAAGTGATAGTTACAGGTTTTTAATAATCCTATGATAAGCAATGTCAGAATCTGGGGATGTCTACCAACCCATATATATTGTCAGTGGGGTCAGTGCAGCGATATTCTTCATTGGACCTATAATAGTTCGAAGAGGACCTAACCAAGAGTAAATCATAAATTACTATGAATATGTATAATATAAATTATAACCATTAAACCGTATGTACAGAGCACTGCTAATATCCTTGAGGGTCAAGCAACCCTTCCCTTTTTTATACCACTTAAGTGGCAGACAAGTACATGGCCCACCTGATAGGAAACGGTCACCGAGATCTATGGACGTGTGCAAGACTAGAGGCGTGTGCACCATCAGACAACACGAAGTACAAGACTTTAGTCTATTTATGGATGAACGGAAAACTATAGTCAAATTATAGATAAATTGAATATAATAGCAACCCATTTAGGTCCCACTGCTGGGCACGGGTTTCCTCTCCTCTAACGAGAGAGCTAAGAGGGTTCACACACGCTGGCCTAATGCGGGTTGGTGGATCGAACATGTCCTTAGAATCCCCTTCTTCTCTAGGACATCTGGGTTTCCTCACGATGTTTTTACTTCACCGTCGGCAGATGATCATTTCCACAAAGTGAAATTCACATTGGTATTGTCCGGCCGGATTCGAACTCAATACCTCTGAGTAGAGACCGCATCCTTATCCATTCAGCTACCATTGCGCATTGCTTTTTAAATGATGATAAATTGAATATGACTACAAAACAACAAGTTTAGAAGAAAATATAATATTATATAAACAGTATCTCTTCTGTTACAGTTTAATTCGATGCTCTATAATGCTAACAGTGTTCTCTCTCTGGCTGTTGTAAGTTTTATCTCACTAACACATAATCCTACTAATATTATAAACGCGAAAGTTTGTAAGAATGTATGTCTGGATGTATGTTTGTTACTCTTTCACGTAAAAACGGCTAAATAGATCTGGCTAAAATTTGTTACAGAGATAGATTGAGTGTTTACCCATGGTCCCACTTATAGTCTGAAATATCATATAGGCTACTTTTTATCCCGGGAACAGGTTTCCGTGGGTCGCTGATAGCGGGAACAAAATTTTACGCGAGCGGAGCCGCAGGCAACAGCTAGTTTTGTAAAAAACGTCCCGTACGTGCCGCATACGTTTTTACTACAGTTTATACAGCATTATCTTGGTGATTATCCCGATTTGCATCCTAGATCATGAACCTAAAAAATCCATGGGCGGAAAGCGTTGAACAATACAACTGACGACCACCACATAGAACTCAATCAAACAAACAAAATATTATGGCAAATATCCCGTCAAATATTATAATAATAGTAAATATAGTACTTAATCATGTTTTTTTTTATTTTACAGTTGGGTGACAATCTACATAGCACAGATGAACCCTCTGTTGGGCCCGCGAATGGATAACGTTTCACTTGCGTGGGTTGGACACACCTGGGTAATTAAAACCTTCAGTATTTCCTTATGTTCTTTTCATTGCGACGACGGTATCTCCCGTCCGAAATGAGTACCGACTGGGTTAGTACCTCCACCCTACAGAAGACCGCGGCCATAATAACCATCGTGTTATGTTCCCGGCGGTAAGTAGCCAGAGCTCACAACCCCCTCCCCCATCTCTCTAATCCCCCATCTCTCTAATCCCCCATAACTCCTCGACTCCCTTCCCTCCAGGGTCAGCAGCGCGAGTGTGACACCCCTGATGTTGCACACGTCCATAGGTCAAGATGACCGCTTCACATAAGGTGGGCCGTGTGCTGGTCTACCACCTGAGTAGTATATAAAAATTGTCTAGACAGGATCCGAGATTTGGTTCTAGTTTGATCCAAGTTCGAATTAGAAATCGAAGATAATTTAATGAGTACTATAGTCTAACAATAACTATGTTTCTTACAGGGCGAGGACCCCAAGAAAATTGGAACATGAAGTGTGAGCGAGAAAGGTGATATTTTGTACGGTATTAAGGTTGTAAAATATATTAATTTAGAATGTACAACTGTATTTTTTTTATATTGAACAATCTTCTGACTTTTTAAGTCTATAAGGTCCTGACAATATATCGAAAGATTCCGGCGTACGGTTTTAGTCGGTTCAATTCCGATATACTGATACCACCCCGGGGTACGACTCTTGAGGAAAATAATTATCGTGTACATCAGGATGACGGGTGTACCTCAATAAATAGTGATTCTATATACACAAATGCAATGTTCTAGAAATGTGTGGCATGTACTAATTATCTAAAGACGAAAAGGAAAAAGTGGGTCATAGCTAGCACTGGTACTGGCAAGTTCAACTGCAAAAAAACATTCATTTGCTGCGGCGGCGGCGGTATGAATCGTCTGAAAAGTATGGCATAACGATTTTCATGAATGGTACAGGCGCTATGATCATCTTTTACTTTTCATCCCGATACTGCTACAACTGACCTGAAAATATGTGTCATCATCTTTCGCTCTACTAGCTCTTTGGAGCTTAAGCTACCCCACATGTTTTGTTGCACTGGTTTTCCTCTTGAATTTTAGGGATCAAACGGCAGTCAGTTCTGTAAAAGGGATAATAAACCAAACTGCCTGTCCGATGTACGATAGAGAGTAGGTATCTACGCTCTACAAAATATTAGCAAGCAGATCTTAGCCGAACCCTCACTCTACTTCCTGAAGTGCCAAATCGAAAGCCATCCAACAAAGAATTTAGGTGCCTAAACATAACCTTAAACTACGGTCCTACTCCGCCAATCCAACTACCGCATGCACAGTTACATATCAACAAACAGAATGCAATCAAAAACTGGCTACAGCAACGAATTGTAATCGCGCCCGCCCCACAACAAATCTGTGGGTATCGCGAAAGATCAAAATAACATTTGTACCGAAATCATTTATCAGCGTTGATTCTCTTTCCATTTGGCGTCCCCCGACCCACACCACCGCTACTTCGTATCATTATAAGCTTTGGACATAGTGACATAAGCGATTTTAGCTGTAAATAGCTTATACTTACGTGAAACTATATTTATTGTGTTATGTCGCAACATATTAGTACTTGTTAAAAACAACTGAAACGTCGGAGAAAGTGCAAATACAAATATGTTTTTCAGACTTGACTCATCATCACCATCTAAACAACAATCCTGGTTACATCTAAAACTCATACTTTCAAAAGAAAAGCTTGCACCAGAGCTTCGTAATACATATCAAACCACACGCTGAAAAGCAACCGAAACGTCCGAATCAGTGTAAATAATAAAATAACACCAAATAAATCGCGATAGAATTCGTAAAAATAGTTTATATCAATATGAATAGGCGTATTGTAATGTAATTCATACAAATTATAACTGCGATCATCGTACAGTACAAACGGAAACGTAGAACCGCTGCCGCTTATGACTATAACAGCGTCCGAAATTCTAACATGTTCAGACTAATGTGTTTCAGGGGAATAACATCTTTGTGGGGAGGTAGTCATTAATACTTGTTGGCGACGACATTTAGATTAAAATTTAATATTTGTATTAACTGTTTGTGCTTGTTATGAATACGTAAATACTCAATCAGTTGATAGATTTTGTATTTATCGTTATTCAAATGCATTTAAAATTGGAAGGTAATACTTATAATTTTCGGCATAGTTTTCTAAATTGGAAAGCAATTTAGATTCGGCATAGTTTTCGGCAGTTTTCAAGGACAAGGCCTACCTCACTTTTGATAGTCGGTTTCTACACGGGTCAGGCTCGTCAGGTAGACTTTTCTCTCGGGGTTAGGGGCCAAATCAAGAGAAAGAGTAGAAAACTGGAGCCCTGATTAAAAAGTAGAAACTTTGGATGCAATTTTTTTAAATAACCTACGAAATTTCTAGTACATAATATAGGGCTAACTAGGCATAGCTTAGCGAATGGCTTTTAGAGCACAAACGAATATAGCGAAGTTTGTATATCTGAAACCAAAAAATAAATACAATGTCCAATAAGACATCGTCAATAAAATAAATAAATCTGCAACTAAATTCGATAGCAAGAAAGCTGACCACAAACCACTCATCCATAAACAAAAGACCCTTGACAGTAAAATAGGTGCAATTACAAAAATCCCCGAAAAAATCCCTTTACAAGATCATCCCTAACCGTAACTCAATTGTCGCGTCGCCTGTTCGGTCGATCTATTTTTTGCTCAGCACGAGAATTCGCGCCATATTGCCAACCACCCCATCTAAATGATAATTCGGGGGCCCTTCTTACAATAAAAATTATTGCGGACGGTTTATTTTATTACACTTTATATTGTGTTCGAATTCCTACACAAAGGAATGCGCTTCAAAAAATAGTTTCCCGCGCAAATGTAATCTCTATGCCGATACCATAGTGAATAATATTTTTTAAAGTGACCGAGCACGGATATTGTGTTGAACGTCCAAACTTGTCACAAATGTCGTATTCGGTAAATGGACAGTGATTTCCCGTTTACCCTTTGACCAATTCGGTTACGATTCGTCGTATTTACATTTTGTTGGGTTGCTATATAATAAATTGTGTTTTTCAGTTTATAGCTGAATGGGTCCTAAGAAGGCTTTTTCGGAGCAACTTGGTACAATAAATAAAATTATATTATTATCCTTCCAATTCAGCATTAGGTATATAGTAATAACCGTCCTTTGTTTCCGACCCCGGTTACGCAGAATACATTGAGTTCTCGCATTCCATAATATTAACAAATATCGATACATTTTTCGGACTTATCTATGTGATTCTCGGTCACTTGATTTATCAAACACTATTGATCTTTTGCACTAAACATGAACCTATTTATCGTATATTTGCTCTAACATGACCGTCTTATGTTTTAAAGGATTGAATTTTTTTTGTGAAGGTTTCTCATTTGTAAGATTGAATATAATATTATTTCATCACAAAAGCATGTAAACGACATTACAACAATTTATTGGTAGTGTAAATGACCTTTTCACTGCAAATATCTTTATCCCCTATCAACGAAGAACTTTTTTGATCATACATTTTTTTAAATTTATACTGCATCTGCATCCTCAATAATAATTAATAACTATCAGCTGTTTGTTCTTAAAAGAATACGATTGCAAAATGCAGACTGCAATATCGACATCAGCCTATACTTTTTTCTAGCAAATAGCTCGAATGGGTGTACCATGTATAATAGTAATCAAGGCAAGACAAAGCCACCCCATTCTTATCTCCCTTTCAGATCGCAATCAGTGCCGCCATGTTGATGCCATTATGAATCAAATGCCCGCCTTTTTACTTTTTTCCATTCGCTAGGCACCGGCGTCAGATCTCACAGCCGATAACTTCTTTATTATCCTGGATGATTTTTTAATCTGTGGTGCTACTTGTGGCGGTTTCGCATTAGCTCATTGTTAGTATTGTGTTGGGGATTGCAAAGTTCCAAGAACAATGGTGCTTGTCTGACGACAGCTTGTTAATGTGTTGTGTGATTAACTATTTGTATTTATGGCCACTCGTAAACAATGTCTTATAAAATAACGCGTATATAGGAGTTTTGGCGCCAACGCTGAAAAAGGGGTCTAGTTCAAGACACATCGGGGCATTGTATCATTTTCTAAAATTAGTGTAAAATGTAGTTATTATGTGTAAAAACGGTGGATTTTTAAACATAACATCTTGTTCAACGTGCACGAGTTCGGGAAAGTGGTATATTACCGTGAATTGTGCTTTTCAACGTTGATTCCAAAACTCCATAGAAGCCTCTAGTAAAGTCTCCACTATTTTACTGGGGTAAGACTATGACTGACTGATTTGACTATTGACTGACCTTGACTATGACTAAATGACGAAAACGCTGCAACTTAATGCATTTGTAATATAATAACTTTATTTATCAATTTACTTGACACTGGCATTCATAAAATATTTGCCAAAGTAGAAGAAAAAAAAAACGCGTATATATGTGATACGCAATTCTTTATTCCGTGGTGATACGTTAAATTGTTATAGTTGCTGTCTCAACAGGAACGTTGGCCTCATTGTGATGATAGTTACTGCCTAATATAGCCGGAAAATACATTCGGTCGTTTCTTCGCAACAAGATTGTACTGGCCCGTCTAATAAAATATTGATATTGTAAAGAATTGCATAAGTATATAGTATCATATAGAGGGACTTAAACATTATATAAAGTATTATTTTAATATTTGAAGTTATTTTTATTATCGTTATTCAAAGGGAAAAGTAGAGGGTGTATAAAACCCCCCTTTTTGTAAACAAATATTATTTGTTTATGGCACTGGTGCTTAACATAAAAGAGGTAGACTTTTTCTTAATACCTACCTATAACATCTAGTAACTTTAACAGTCGGTATAAAACATGTAACCACCAACAAAAGTCCATGAAACTCCTTAGTTATGTGTGAAGGAAAATTAGAAAAACAACAGGAGAGTCCGAACTTGCTCAAAGTTGGTCTTAGTGGGTTTTCCAATTTGAAACTCGTTACTGCGGTGAATCCGGATCTTTTTCACTTGGACTGGACCACGATTTATTGTAAAAGTTTGTCGGACCGAGGAAAGTTCAGACAAGGTTGAAAATTGTCAGCTTTAGTTATTTATAACCGCAACTGCATGTTCGCCACCGAGTTTGATTCAGGCTTTTTGTGACACTACGTATGAATCATTTAAGCCGGCTTTTGACCATGGGATATACCTAATAGGTAGGTATACTAATATATATTTTATCGTCATACATTTAGTGTAATACATACTTTTCCTGCGCACGACCGTGCGCTTAGCTCTAGGCTCTAGCACAGTGTAAACGGTCTCATACAAAATGTATGACGAGCGATAAAATATATCTCAAGATATAATATAATATATGTATATTATATTACGGTGCGCACGGTAGTGCGCAAGAAAAGTATGTAAAAAAATTCATCCTGTATATTACATAGGAAGTCAAAAGCCTGCTTAAGGCTTCGTTCATTTACGGTTTGGTTAAGCTTTAGCTTCTATATAGGTACTATTTCAATCTACAAAACTGTGCTTGCTTGAACACGTAGAAGGTTCTTCAATTATATTAGTTGTTAAAACTGAGGTGCCAGCAGTATCCGGGATTAACGCTATAATGCTGATGGAATGCTATGAATATGCCATGATACTCTGACTTCCAGAGGTATGTTACCTCCTGAAAAACATGAGACAACAGTATTTTTGTACATAATCATCGTAATATTAGCGTTAGTCCAAGTGCATGCTTTTATCTCGAAGACCAGAGTCCACTTACTGGCCTACTTCTCTTCAATTCTGCATAGCGTTCTTTGTAGTTTCGTATAATGTTTTTTTGTAGGTACCTACATGTACAAAACGGTGCTGCGTTTCGCACCAGCAACTTGAACAATCCTACAAGAGATCACTAAATGACATTCAATCCCTGTATCCATTCGCCCCCTGTATTTGTCAAAAGCTTACCTATATTGCAAAATAAACACGTCGCTCAATGTAATTATTTGAGCAGCACTACCGTCGTAATGGCGTCGCTTCCGGCGCGGCCGCCATTAGTGGCCATTTCCTGCCGGCTTCCGGGCCAGCAGCGCCGCCTAGTGGTGGGCTGTAACAACTTGAAAAGCGTTAACTGCTACGTTAGAATAATTCCATTCGACGCGTAATGACGATGCTATCGCTACGCGTTTTATTAGCTGAAAGCTTGTAATGGAACACAAATTGATACTGCTCAATAAGGATTTATATAATTTGAACATAAAAGGAATTATTTAATTTCTGTTTGGCTTTTGTATACCTACTTCTCATAAAAGTTTGTTTAATTTCTTTTTGTAGCCATTCAAAGAAAGTAATTAAATGTCTTCATATTGACAGACATAAATAGCTAAACATTAACAATTTTATAATACTTAACGTTGTTGTAGTCATTAAAGAAAAATGTTGATTGAATAATGTACTTCCTAACTTTAAAATTTACAATAAATAAGAAAAGTTCCCACGATTGGTTTATGTGTACGATAATAAAAAAAATCTTGGCTTAAACTGTCATCTAAATACGAACTCTATCCCCCCTCCTTCCCCCAACCCCGAGAAAATCCTGCGCCACAGACGTATCAAGTGTATCTGGGCGAAGTTGATTTGATCCCCGAAGATTTTCAGACGGTAGTCGTTCCTATAAAAGCCGTTTACGTCAAAACAAAAAAAAAATAAGAAGGAGTAAGCAGACCGCAGTTCCGAGGTGACAGCTTCGAATGCAACCGGGTTCGCAAAGTGTTGCTTTCAAGCAAAATCGTCAATAAATTCTTTTCTTGGTCCAATTAGGTACACGAAATTTCGGTCCGCAACTTCGGATGAACGCTTCATGAAAGGTCTTTAAAGCCTTTTTAGCCACGTCATCGGTAACAAAAACCAGTGATTAACACCCTAGAAGAAAATCTACCTAATCATTAAGGGCCAAATGTTAAGTGGCGGAAGTTGTTTTCTGTGGGCATCATGCCACAAATTATATACATTAGGGACTTTCAATAGTTATAGTTTAGTAAAACGATGAACCAACAATTTTATTTTATGCTACTAAGATACAAAATAAGGGTGCAGGTCGTGTAAGGGTCCCATCTCTTCAAGGTTCATACTTGCTAACTGGAACAGTTACTGGTTAACGAACGATGCTCTGGCGGAGGTATTCCTCTCGGAGTTGGGAAGTCAGAAGGTAGTCGCTGTAAGGAGGTAGGACACGACGGTATCTCCCGTCCGAAATGAGATGTCCGACTGGGGTAGTACCTCCACCCTACAGAACACAGCGGCCATAATAACCATCGTGTTGTGTTCCCGCCGCGCCGGGAAGTAGGGTAGCCAGAGCTCACTGTACCCCTCGCCCTCCTCCCCCACCCCTTCCTAGCCTCCCACCCAGCGCGTGTGTGACACCTTTAGTGTTGCACACGTCCATAGACCACGGTGATCGCTTCCCATTAGGTGGACCGTGTGCTTGTCTGCCACCTACTTAGTGTAAAAAAATGTGGAACTAGCCTGCTGTTGTCAACGCTTAAACCCGCATGGAATTCTGTTTCCATTCCCGCTGCCCATGGGAACCCATTCCAGGGAACTTCTCTTCCCTCGAACTTATTCCAGAGAAAAGAAGTTCCCTGAAATAGATAAAGTTACTTAGACTACTTATAGTCTGTTATTCCAGACTAAAATCGGTCGAAGTGCAAGCTATGGTTGCAACCGGGATTAACGCTCTAATGATACTGAGGATGGAGTGGTTATTGTGAAATACTATGTGGAAATGTTAGTCTTTTTATAAAAAGTATAAAATTAAATGGGTCAGGATGGAAGCTGTGCAGGCTGACAATTATAATACTGTACCTACATATTTTTTCTTTTCTCATTTTCGAACTCCAGATGAAGAATGATATTTTCAAAACGGGCACACTAAATAATAACTCAGTTGCAATTATCAGAAAATACAAGCTGAGCAAATTTTTCCGCATCAATTCACGTAGCGTTTTCCCGCCGACTTGCCACCTAAATCACGTGGCCAGCGCAAAAAATCAAGATGTCTGCCGAGCGCGACGCAATCACCCGACGGATCGGTGGGAGCTGTGCGGAATTTTAAAACGATTTTGTATTTTTATTGTATTTGCAACCCTCTTTAGTTTATTTTGGGGTAACGCCTGTTTGAATAGTAATCAAAATATGATATTGTTGGTAGTTTACGCCAAATATTAGGTACGTATAAGGTAGTTTACTTTACATAACATAATATAACATAAACTCAAGTCTACTTTACACAGCTTGAAAAAAACCGAAAAGTTGGGATATAGATATATCTATGTACCTATATCAGGGTAAATAATAAAATAATTGCAATGATTGCAAATATTTTCAAACTTTAAAATTCGAAACTTTAAAATATTTAATAGAGCCCACTTACCTAATACTTACAGACATAAGCAACATTTTTATTGAAAAAAAAATATTTAATTTGCACAAAAACTAATGTTCAAAATCTGATAATTACCACTTTTGACGCTAACTATACATAGGTACCTACCTACTCGTAAAAACGCACATTGACAATAATGATAAACTGGCAAATGACATACAAAAGCTTCATGGTCATGTCATCTTACCCAACCAAAAATTAGTTGTAATACCTAATTGCTCAATTAGTTATTAAATTAACCAGCTAATTAAAGTCATTCTTATACGATTGTATCCTTGTCTATTGGTAAAAAGATTATTATGAAATCATATTCAAGTTGATGAGACCGCGTGTGTCTAGTGACAGCTTAATTTAATACTATAAAAGATTCTTCAATATCAACGATGTTGTACAACTTATGTATTGTGTAATCTAAAAAAATATAATTAGTGATTAGTGTATTCATATTTTACAATAATTGGAACTCGAATATCTATTCAAAAAAAGAAAGTTGTACTATAGACGAAATTGGTCTATGGTTGTACATGAAAAAAGTTTAACAACAAAAAGAACAGAAGCTCAATGAAAAAGTATGGCAAAGGTAACTGATGTAACGACAACATTCATTAGCTTAAGTGGCCACTACACTGTTGAATCATGCTCAACGACGCTAAATGAGCAAAACCACAAAATGCGAAAATGGCGATCACCGCTTCACCATTATATTGATTTCGACGCCATTAAAACGAACCGGAAATTAAAAAGAAATAAAAACATATTGCTTTCCCGCGCGCACCAAACTTCACCCAATTTGTACACGTTCTGTTTTCGAACAAGCTATTTTTGACACATACCAGAAAGGCGTAGCTATGCCTTTTGACGATCTAAATTGAACTTTATAACGTTTGAAATTAAAGTCAATAATAATTTGACGATTGATTTGAGAGAATTCGTTTAAAAACTGCTCTAATATGAGTATTATAGGGTAGGTAGATTTTATTTGGCATGCCATTATTGTCAGCGTGATATGATTATTATATTATCGGGCGATAAACGGGTATAAAAAAGATATATCGTGGTGAGGCAATCATCTCGGCGGGATTACGAGTATTACGACGTTATTACACTGTTTCATGTGGATTTATTGGAAGTGTTTCTCGCTAATTAGATTTGCGAGAGCACCGTATGTCATATATCTCGTTCTATTAAACGAAACTAATGCTTAGCTGCAAATGAACTAATGGTTTCATATCTAACTAGCTGTGCCCGCGACTTCGTCCGCGTGGTTTTAGATTTTTAAGGTTTTAATTTTTTACTCGGAACTATAATTCTTTTTCCAAATTAAAATAGTTTATGTTACTCCTTGTTACATCAGCTATCTGCCAGTGAGAGTGCCATCAAAATCGGTTCAAATGCACTTAGTAAAAATGCTGTTATTTTAATACTACAAACAGACACTCCAATTTTATGTGTGGTATAGTATGTAGAATAGTATTTGTAGGACAGAATGACAGTATAAATTTACAAGAATGCGAATGGGTAAAATTATATAATATAAAAGTATGTATGTGGTAAAATAAGAGCGAAACTCTGTTTTAGATTCTTAACTATAAAATTGGCAGTAGAAGAGTAGGTATTTTATACTTTGATCATGTTTCTTCCAGACTGTATGGTAGTTTTAATGAAATTGATCATCAATAACCATCAATCAACAATTAGGTGACAACGGTAACTTTATGAATTATGACAATACCTAGTTAATTAAATCGATAATCATTTACCAAGATAGGTAATTGTTGAGCTATCATATAATAATTTCTAATTCTAGGGCCAACTAATAAGTTGCGTGGACCAGTACCTTCACATGGTGCACCCGGGCAAAAGAGAGGCCAGCACCTCCCTCTCTCAGGGGAAACGCAACCACCTGCGATTAATTACGGTTGAGGTGGGAGTGGACCTGTAGGTATAGGCCTGCCTGATCGGAGGCTCTCCGCGTGTCCCTCTGATAAGCAGAAGGCACAATGGAGAGCATGCAAAGCGAGAATCAGCCCGATTCTCGAACCTGGTTATGTAAACGTGGTAGCATTATTTTTGACGTTCAGAAGTGTTAATTTCATGACTTTAAAGAAAAAACAGTTATTTGGTTCACTCCCTCCTATCGACCGAGTACTGGGTGACGATTTCTGGAGCAGCCATACCTTGAGCACCTGGATGATTCGGAACTGTCGCGTGTCGGAAGGAAAGCGTCCCGTGCTACCCGTGATGACTGTTTACAAGGAGGTAGGACATGACGATATCTCCCGTCCAACCTGAGCAGTCCGACTGGGGTAGTACCTCCGCCCTACAGAACACCGCGGACAAAATAACCCCCCCCCCCCAACCTACTCCTTCCTAGCTCCCCTAACCACCCCTACCTAGCCCCCTTCCCCCTTTCAGGGTTGGCAGCGCGAGTGTGATACCCCTGATGTTACACACGTCCATAGGCTACGGTGACCGCTTTCCATCAGGTGGGCCGTGTGCTTGTCTGCCACCTAAGTAGTAAGTATTAAAAAAAATGAGATACCTGTGGTAACATCAAATTTAATAATTCACCTTACAGACTGTTATAGAAAACTGCAGACTCAAATATAATTTTCCGAAAAATATTAGATTTTTTTTCGGTTCGCTGAAGCCACATAATATCGAGTATCAGCTACAAATATTTGCTCTCCATTAGCGCGCTATCACATTAATGTGTTTCACGTGTATCGGTCGACAATGAAGTATTTATAACCACTTGTTCTAATCTACGCATTGATTAGCGATAATACATTGTTAAAAGTGAAATTGGGAGTGAGTGAAATCACTGGATATGTTTCATATTCAGTGTACGAAGTTGCGAGGTCAATAAAATAGACTATGAACAATTTGAATAGGATAGATGTGTATATTAAAAATAAAATTAAATAAAATACCTATTCTACGACATTCTACAGAACGCTCTCTAGACCCAAACTACCTACCTATATTAAGTATAGTTTAACTAGCTTGCGGATAAACATACTTTTTTTTTGTAAAGACATATTTATTATACATAGAAATGTGAAAAAATGTCTTAAAGCTACTGAATATATATTAGATTAATGTTAAAATGTAGATGACGTACATTTTCTGGGCAATTGCCTTATTTTTGATTTATAAATGTTAGCCTTATGTTGGACCTCTATCTTACTTGTTGGTAAGTGACGATGTGGTCTACGATGAGTCATGTTTGTCTAGAAGGAACCTTTTCACTCGTGACTTGAGATTCCCAGGTTATAGATTTCCGGAAATAGACTCAGACTCCTTAGCTGTATGCATAGCGACTTTTTTTTTCATAAAAAAATTCTATAAGTTTAGGAGTGCTTTTTAAGGCAAGCTTAGAAACCTTTTATTTTAATACTACTTAGGTGGCAGACAAGCGCACGGCCCACCTGATGGGAAGCGGTCACCGTGGCCTATTGACTTGTGGAACATCAGAGGCGTCACACAAGTGGTAAAAATATGTACCTACCTAGGTATTCGAATAAAAAAAATATGATATTGTCTAGGCATAATAGATAACGTTGTTTTAGTTTCGGCTCTTATTGATCTAAGTATTAATAATCTGTTTGTCTATGAAACCATTAAGCATAGTGCAGCACCTCTGCTATCTCCCACTA
Source organism: Lithosia quadra (assembly GCA_963576445.1). Classification (NCBI taxonomy): domain Eukaryota; kingdom Metazoa; phylum Arthropoda; class Insecta; order Lepidoptera; family Erebidae; genus Lithosia; species Lithosia quadra. Next base: position 12,632,274 of record OY754884.1, on the reverse strand, counting down.
TCATAATGTTATCCGCCACTCGAGCTTGACACACAATAATTCACTTTTAGGTTAGCTTTTTGCGGCGCTTTTAATCATAATGCATGGCAATCTACTGCTCTAATACGTATCAGTTATCTATTATTAGTTATCAAATAATGCTTTTAATGTATCACGCGTATCAAAGTTCAGCGTGAAGATAGATAATAATATAATAATAATATGCATAGATAGATGGATAGGTACTAATATAATTTAGGGATATGCTACACAGCGCTATCTAACTACACCCAAATTAAGCTTGTGAATGCGTGTAACTTTTCAAACACTTTTTAAACAGTTTTTTAAACAGTTTTATTTAACTCGACCTGTTTGTTTGGGTTAAATCTAGTAATTGAAATTTGAACCCCTTTCAGTTGTCTGATTTGTCTAATATTTGGCAGAAGTCTTTAGTTTTGATGACAATACAATTTGAAACTGTTTAACTTAAAAAAGATTTTTTCATTATTTATATACACACATGAAACATATGAAAATCAAGAATTTCTTCTTCTTTTCTTTACCAGCACATTTGTTTCCTTCCTCCTATAGTCCCGGGGCCTTTAAGCGGGGCGTGAAAAAGCATTTGATGAGGCCGTCAAGCTGAGGGCCGCCACTGTAGCACTACCGGTGTATGTGTTGGTGACTCCAGCCCTGAGACTTTGCCTTTAGCTTACCATCAGGCGAGGTAAAGTCATTTTGACGTGTCCCATATTAAAAAAAATCAATGTTCGTGTCGATGTTGCCATTGTGGTGTAGTAGTTGGTTTCACGGCAAAGCCGTTACTTATTGAGTGAGAGGGCCCGAGCCTAGATATTGCCCTTCGAGAAGGCTCACTACATCCTCCCCTTTTTGTTTCTTTATACGCACGCGTTTATACGCACGTGTACATAATGAGCACTGACTTGTATTGAATTTTAACTTATCCTTAAGTAAAAGTTATATGCAAAGTTTTGACCCGGTAGGTGGAGCTGCAATTTGATTTTAGAACTCTAAAGTCCGATTTTCGCAACTATCAGCGACGGTATCACAACTATTTAGTGAATTGTTGATGTAGTTAGGAATATAATAAAATTGGTGGCTTAAGTCTGGATTGTCAGATTAATTTTTATTTATTTATTTATTTATTTATTTATTTAATACAACTGACCAACCAAACAGGTACTTAAACCTAACTTATGGTAGTAGACATTATTATAACTTAAACTAACTTACAATTAACTTATTTCTAATAACACAGATAATTCAATATGGCCCTTGTGAACTCACTCCTCGGACAAGCAAAGATTTACCTTATTAGATACCGCGTTGAGCGCACGCAATATACGCGTCAGTGGCGCTAGCTGTAGAAGATTGGTCCGCGCGCACGGAACCAAAAATAGAGGAGATTAATAAGGCATGAAACTGGGTTTCCTCTAGACGCACCTAGACAATTGTAAATTGCATATATAATTATGTAGTAGGTACGAAAGTTGGGAAGGTCGGAAACCTCCACACAATGCACCCTGGGCACAGGAGTCAGCAGCGCCTCTCACTTGGACTAATTCTGGTCAAGGTAGGAGTAGCCCTATAGAGGGCTACTCAGTGGCTCTCAGTGAAGAGTAGACTGGCCCTCCAAACGCAGGCGTAGGGGAATGATAAAACCTTCTGTCACCATACTGTCGACCCCAATGCTCGTTCTCTTCGCCCTCCACCCTACTGGGGATCGAGGGGGGCATTTTAGAAATTGTAGAAGGCCTAAGCCGGCGACCGCACCGGGATGCGGAAAATGCTTCATTCATCCACACCAAAGGGGAGGTCAGCTAACAATCACTCCATATAAGCCGTATAAGTCAAACCAGACTGTGTGTTGTTAAGTACGTATAACGAAAATTGAAATTGAATCCAATTTGAAGAAAAACTAAGGAAACGCAATTTTTGTCAATTGATGCAGTGCTAACATCTATCAGACAATAGCTATACTGTTTGCTATGTCCGCAACTTTCTGCTACTTCACAATAGATGGCGCTTTTCAAAAGTATACATATTTATACCCATAGATGGTGCTAGTCACTACCAGCATTGTATTTACTGAAAGGTCATTGAACGTTTGGAAATACTAATGTTGTTCATTCATATCATTCATTCAACCTTGTTGATGTAGTCAAAAGTTTGTACTTTTTATATCTGTGTAAGTCGCCAATTGGTAGATTAGTAGTGTTCAATGTAGTGTTTTACATGTGTGGAACAGGTGTTTCTATTGTTATTTTCGTGTACGTATCAATATAAATACGAAAACCTGTAATAAACTTAGGAAATATTATCAATAATTACATAGCAATTTAATAAATTGGACGTCAGAATTGTGTGAAAATCATAACTTTTATAATTTGCTGAGGTGTAAAGTGTAAACAGTAAACTTTCTCGGCTTATCAATTTCGCGGTTGTGAACTGTAGCAATCTGTTAAAAATGAGTTGAACAAACTTTCGTGCGACCGTTGTGAGGTGTTTGTGGCACAAGTTTTAAGAAAAAAATACAAAAATGACTACGGACAGGTTTCATAAGTAAGTCCCATTACATACTTATCTAAATAATCTGGTGTTGCAGAATGAGATCGATAAGATAAATAATAATTGATGATAACATACCTACATCATATTCCAAAGATTAATTAAATACTAGGAGCTATACCTACTTATTTTTTGATAATTTACATCTATCCTATCGTTCAAGCCGTTGTAGGTAATCTTTTATTTTATGGAAAAAACAGGCTAATTGCCATAAAATGTGACTTCATTAAAAATACTAGGTTTTTCACGCTTTTCTGCACTCGTTCTTTTCGTAATTAGTATCATTTAAATTAGAAACGCTACTTTGTAATTTGATGCAGAGCTGGTGAACAAGTAAAACAAGAAGGCATGGTAGGTACATAGGTACCTAGTTGGTGCGTTTTTATGCCCATTTAAGCCAGATCAAATACCTTAGTAGGCTGGATAGCTATCATCAATGAATAAAACGTTAATTAGTAGGTACTTAATGAAACTTATGTAAATTATACTAAGTAATAAAATTATCCTATTAATCCGATTGTTTACTACCTATATTTTGATTGATCGCAACATCAGATTCATGTATGAATTTTAATACCTATGACATTATGTTACATTTCATTTAATTGAAACACCCATATAAATATAGATACTTACATTATTCATAATTTCATACACATACATACAAATGTTTGCACTGAAGGGGTGTCGAACCCTTGACCGTGACGTAGCACTCAGACGCTCTACAGCGCATCATACAGATCGTCGTAATAATACCTCTACAATTACGTACTTAACACCAGTTATTAAAATACAGATTAATGAAATTAAATGATAAACCGCAAATAAGATAATAAAAGACAAAGATAGTGCCGTACCTTTTTTATCGTGCGGAAACCCTTCGGTTACCGCCCCCGAGGCCAGCGAGGGCAGTATCCGTGGGATAACAAAATATTTTGGTTTAAGTTTCAACCAAAAACCGAGGTGTAATATTAGCATGCGCATGAAAGATTTTGACATTTACTTTACTAATAAATATGTTGAATCTCATTTCACAGTATTTAAAAATATGAGTGTACATACTACACATTTTGTGGAGACATTTTCACGTCGTATTGGTCACATTCAGTCACCTTGTAAGTAGTACAAGTGACCGAATGTGACTATATGTTTTTTTAGTAATATGGACACCAATGCTTGTACCCATAAACCAGATTAGAATAAGTAATGTTTCAATAAATGTAATGTAACGCTGAGTGACATTCCTATACGCACAGTATAATTTAAAGTAGCAAGTATGGGTATCATTTAGATTAGTTTGTTTTGACAAGTCTTACGGAATACCAAACTTTTTTTTTGCGATGTTTCCGGTAGTGTTGTACCGTGTGATACAATACAACACTATCGGAACCATCCACCGAAGGACATAGAATAAAATTAGTCAATTGAAAACAAAACATCTATTTAAATCATGACACCTATATCACCTTCAACAACTCCATGTAGGTACTCACCCTAATCGTCACTTGTACGATATGCGTATTTGGTAGTACATTGAACTACATAATAATATTTGAGCGGTAACCAAGCGTGTCTCCTACACGGGACCACACTTCCATGGAACTCGAGCGGAATGGGGAAGTGTTGCGTCATGGTATGTCGGATGTGTCACCCGAACTTGAACCAGAGGACTTTTGAAGGTTGAGGTTTTAATTGTAGTGACGTGATGTATCCGGCGGCGTGTCGTACTAGTTATACATTAGGAATTCACCTAAAACAGCTCTACCATCTATCCAGCCATTTCATGCTCTAACTGATACCGTGTAGTTGCATTAACGTATCTATACTAACCTTCAAGCACCAGGTGACCCATAAGGCATTTCCCTCGCACTTCGGACGTACCTACCTCGCAACTTTACCTACTTACCACCTGCTCATTTGATATCGAGTAGAATCTCGTAGAATTTTTTTAAAATAAATATTCTACGATATTCCGGATCCTACCCGGCGATCCGGAGACTACTGTAGGCCTTTCCAAACTTTTCGAATCTCCTACTCGTCTATCACTTTTACGTACACTATACTAAGTGAGTTTAACCAACTGTACCTGTAAGGTTGGTCATACACAGTTACGATAGATAGTATATACGTAACTAAGTAAGGTGTCGAACAGTCGAAACGTCTGTAAAACTAGTCAAAAGATTGCTTACAATACAATATAAAGAGGTATATTTAATACAATAATACGAGTACCTACGTACTAGATAATGAAAAGGTTATTATTACTATATATTTGAGCACATATTTCCGATCAATAATCATTGTTTTTACACTTCTGTTCGTGTAACAATAGGTAGTAGCCAATTAAAATTCTCTCTGCAACATAGTAGAGGTTTCGTAAAGTGAAGGAAACTACAATTACATTACATGCGTATTGTTTATATATTTCTATAACCACGCTAGTATATAGAAAGGCTCGTGGCTGAGTGGTTATCTTGTCAGTTATGACAATACTGGTCAGGTCAGTCTTAGGATGGGTGACCATTTCTTAACAAAGAGAAACCCCTCCCTGTCTCGGAGAACACGGACAACTTAATCTAACTACAGAACTTCGAAATCACAAGTGGGCTCCTACAGTTTGGAAACTGAAGAGGTTGAAAACCAATTGCAAGGAGACTTTCTACCCCTTGGGGGTAGAATGCTCGTTTTGTAATATGCTCCGATGTAGGAGCCGGTCGGACAAAAATTACAACTTTTACCATGTTTAAAAGAAAGTGTTCTAGGTAACTATTCAACCTTTTAAACAGAGTTAATTTTCGGGATGCAGGAGTCACGTTTGAAGGAAAATATAAAAAGTTTCCAACACCTCGACCACGTAACGTACGATAAGTTAGATATAGATAGATTTTTTGAAAACACACATTCTCAAAAGAATAGTCCAGTGTCAATAAACAGGAAATACTCGCCATTTACCATTTCACTTTCACTCGATAATAACACTAGTAAATTCAGCGAATGTCAGCGCGTACATATAATACCTACCTACCTGCCTGCTTCAATTTTTAATTACTTTTTTTGTTTGTGTAGGGCATTATATCATTGACACAGTGGCAACAACTGTGACTTTCCTGCTTGAAACTAGAGTTCAATTCCCGGAACGGTCGAAGCGTCACCTAATGAGTGTTTAAAAACGGCTTACTCCCAACTGCCATCTCGAACCTGGAGATTAGCCCTGGGTCAGTCAGGATGCGAGGAATTAGGTCACCTTACATCGATGTCTGAAGCCCCGAGTCTGACAAAACCACTCAATAACCGCCAAACGGCTCCCAGTGGTGGTAGTTAGAACAAACTTTTAAGATATTGTCCCAACTGACCCCGTAGTTGCAGCAAATAAATCAAAAAGTATTTAAAAAACCCAAACAAATTCTACTATCAAGTCAAAACAACATTTTGAAAATGATACCATAACTCCATAAGGGCACATTATTGCACTGGTACCGTCACGCTTGGTTGCTCACCACCTCTAGGGGTAACGCATATCGTGCCAAAAATGTACACACTATTCTAACACTTTGCTCTTCATAATAGAGGTTAATATTACCTGCAAGCTGTGTTATCAATATATCGATTTAGAGACAGGTGTTGGGTAACCTGGGTGACAATGGACTGCGTTCATTTAGATAGAGTTCGATGACTTCGTTTTCATATACTCAATGTGACTCAAGCCATTTTGGAGATACTAAACTTTGAACTGAAATGAATATAAGAGAATGAAGAGAAAAAAAATAAGAGAGAAGAGAAGATGTAACCAGCATGAACGTATGAAATCTATGGAAAGAACTTGTTGATGTATACAACTGACATCGGCCCACTTGCTTATACGAGTACATACAAATCGGCACGCACACACTAGTCAGCCACTACGCGGTAAACGTCATTCAATTTAGTCTCAGATTTCTGCTCGAAAAAGAAAGATAAATAATGATAAAATGGTAGGTAACTATTAATCCATCCTTGAGTTGACTCATTCAAACGAGGGACTTATAACAATCTGCACTAGCTTTGTCATTATCCGTCATTATCTGACAGCTGGATTATGACTGATTTTATCAAAGGAAATGGAGATGACAGACACTGAATTTCATGAACCTACCTTAAATTAATTAGAAATTAATCGGTTTGTAGGGTTAAAAGTCACTTGTTAGCAGGTGGACATTACAAAATAAAATCAGATAATTAAAACACAATATAATATGATTAGGTCCGCATTAGGCCAGCGTGTGTGGATAAGGTCTAACTAAACCCTCTCAGCTCTCTCGTTAGAGGAGAGGAGAGCCGTGGCCAGCAGTGGGACATAAATGGGTTGCTATCATATATATCATCATGATATGAGATATGACGTCATATCTAAGTACATAAGTACATAAATGACAGTTATTATTTTATCAATAAGTACTATTTTGGTAACAAAACTATATAGTTTATACGACTTAAGTACTTATAAACAATAGACCAATATAAATTTTATTATGTTACTAGCTTCCGCCCGCGGCTCCGCCCGCGTGGAAATCGGTATCGCCACCAAGTCTATTTAATAAAACGACTCTTCACTCGACTTACCACTCCACTCCATACCACTTTCCTCTACACTCGCCACTCCACTGGTCTCCACTCGTCTAACCAAAACCTTTCTAATAAAACAAACCGCATCAAAATCCGTTCAGTACTTTTTACGTCCATCGCTAATCGCGATGGACGTAAAAGTACTCGACGGATTTTGATGCGGTTTGTTTTATTAGAAAGGTCTTGCTTAGACTTAAAATTTGAGATATGTTTGGTTGCATTTGGTTGAGTAGAACTGGAGATATGACCAAAAAATGATAACCTACTTAAAAACGACGCGCAGGCGGAGCCGCGGGTATCAGCTTGTATAAAAAGTAGCCTATATGTTGCCCAGAAGTATGAAATATAATCCTACCAAGTTTCATCAAAATCCCTCCAGTAGTTTTTGATCCATGCGTGCACATACAGACAGACAGACAGACAGAAAGACAAAAAATTTACTGATTGCATGTTTTGCATTAGTATCGATCACCAATCATCCCCCAATAGTTATTTTGTAAATATATTCAATGTACAGAATTGACCTCTCTACAGTTTTATTATAAGTATAGATAGATTAAGAATTTTTTAGATAAAACTGTACTTTTAATGATTTATAACTAAGTTTTTATAAATTGCCAATAGTTAAATTAATCTTATCGGCTAGCAGTGGCGGATTTACCAGTAGGCTGAGTAGGCTGGAGCCTAGGGCGGCAGATTTTAGGGGGCGGCAATTTTGAGCCAAATTTTTTTCTCTTTATAAAAAAAATAACTTTATTATATACACATACGAGTTTTGGGGAGCGTTTTCTTGGAGAGTTGGTTTCTGGGGAATTTCCTTCCTTAGGGTACACGCGGGTTCCCCCCGTTGTAGGTACCCTAGACGGTACGCAAACACCTAGTGTGGTTTAATTCGGTTCGATTACGACATAACCACCTCACCGTTTAGTCTCGATGAGGGGTACCCGTGGATGCGTGCGAGTCAGAACCTCTACGCGGTGCACCCGGGCAACGGAGGCGAGCAGCGCCTTCCATTCGCCACGGGAGATGCTGCTGCCTTCGGCCAATCCGGCCGGGGTGGGAGTGGCTCTCTAGAGGGCAGCTCCGAGGCTCTCCACGTGTCGGGGCGAGCTGATTGTCCGCGAGCCAACGGTTGGTTGACAGGACGGCCGCCTGTCACCCTACACCCCACCGTCGGCGAAGTGGCACGATGCTTGCCCAACCCCCTATCGGGGGGTCGAGGGGGCCATCTTAAAACCGTAGATGGCCCAGGTTCAGCTGGGGTGCGAGGGATATGCCTATTAGGTAACCTTACGGTTTTAGTCAGTTCGATCCCGACATAACCACCACCGATGGCCGACGGGGGGGGGGGGGGGTAGTCATGGAGAATTGTATAGCCTACTGGCGGCAAATTTGTAAATCCGCCACTGTCGGCTAGACTGAATTTTATGACGTTAAGGCAGCTAAACTGCTGAAGATAACACAGCAAAGTATTTCCCATTATTTTGTACCTAAATAATATTGTATTAACATAAGGATACTTGCAGATGCTTATATTTTATTAAACAATTAAGATAAATATATATACATCCAAATCCAAAGTCACCATTGTATAAAAAATTGATAATCTCCTCCTTTTTAAAGTCGGTTAAAATAACAGATTTCAATTATGTGGGGTTAATTATTATTCTTTCCTGAATGCCGTGAAAATCAATAACAATCGGTATTCGTGCCTTGTGAAAGGGAGATCAAAATACCCTCCAGGCCTAAATCTTTTTAACAAGAGGACTCAACTTATACAATACCTACCAACTATACAATTTTTCGAAACAATATCGTGTAACAAAAACTGCTATTTTTTTAAATAGTTTTTTCGACTCTTGCACATCAATGGTCCGCTGAACATGGTCAAGGCAACGAAACAAAACAAAATTTTGTAATTCTATTTTTTTTTCTTTCAGAGCAGCCAAAGACGGCTTACTGGAAGTGCTTCGGGAAGCAACGCGTAAAGAATGCAATAATAAAGATGAGTCAGGCATGACGCCCACGCTGTGGGCCGCCTTCGAGGGGCACATTGAAGCACTGCGGCTGTTATGTGGTCGAGGGTAAGTTGGTGGTTTCAAGGCCTTTTGACTGATAGCATTTTTGGGCACTCGTTCGTATGTTGCGACCCGCTATCATTGAGAAATGATCTTGAGATAATTTAATAAATTAGTTTGTAATAAAATGAAATTGCTGTAACGATTTTTGGTCATCCTCATCTTCATGCCCTTTTCCCAATTGGGATGACGATATGTTCGTCGGATTCCAACCAATACGTCTTCAATTCTCAGTTTTTTCTGAATAAATATGCATTGTAAAATTAGATATTGCCAAACTAAACCAAAAATATGATTTTTCATTGTTTTTAGTTCACAAAATAGGTCGAAAAATAAACAATCAAATTAAGCCAAAATATAAAGCTTCCTTCCTTATAAAGATTCCTTATTATATTTAAAGCGAATTCTATTATGCACTGTACACATGAAAACGCAACGTAGACTGAAATAAATGTGATATTCTTTTGCACTTCATACATTTGCACTACTCGCTACCTAGCTGTGACTCCACTACTCAGTACGATTTTGTATGGAGCGTTTTTGAGTGGCTCGAGAAATTTAATCGGACAAGAATGTATGAAACATTCCTGTCCGATATCATCTCCTCCAGTTACTCCCTTGCTTTCCATATCGTCTTTCACGCATTCCGTCTATCTTTTCTTAAGCCTACCTCTGCCCCTGAAGCCCTCTCAAACTGATCAATTTGTTTACAAAATTCCGACGTTACAGTGTTATCGTAAAATTGTATAACAGAAGCAGCAAACAATGCGTGAAAGCGATAGTGAGTACATCACTTAGTTCTCAGCCATGCTTCTTAACTGGAACAGTGTTTTGTTGAACAAAAACTTGAAGTATGACGGCTCAATAGAATGGTAGTTAATTACAAGGAGTAATACGAGTACGCAGGTATTTGATACGAGTATTAGTGTCGCGGTATCTGACGACCTTTTATAACTATATACCTCTTTATAAGTCTGTATATTCTCTAGGATTGGCTAGCTTATATCCAATTGAACAGGATGATAGTCAGGATACACCAGGATCTCGATGGAACTTGAACCACAGATTTCTAAATATCTAGAACAGCGATTGTTCCTTTCATCATCTTAACGTTGTTCCCGATTGCATTCGAGGTTTACACCTCGGAGCCCCAGGTTTACTTACTCCCCTTCGTTTTGGCTTAAGTATACCGCTTTTATGAGAGCGCCTCTCTGAAGTCGAGCCTTCTGACCTCCCAACGCCGAGAAGATAATCAGCGAGCATTATACGTCAATCAGTAGACGTACTGAGGAGCAGCTAAGGTTGGTTTGGATCCAGAAGATCTTGGTAGAGCCCCAGCTGTATTCTCTGTACCATTTAGGTATGCCAATCCGAGTATTAAATACCATAATAATAACTTAGATAAAACATGTTATGTACAGGTAAATGTGTACAAAAAGCAGATTACTTTGTTAACATTTATTGCGATATTATCGATAACATCATTGATTGGTAGACCATTGCGTCATATTTTGATATAGTGTATCAAAGGTTATTATATATACTTACCTGGATACAAAAACATAACCCTTCTTAGCAGACGGGTAAAAATATCAAACATACCAACATAATAATTAAGCATTTTTTTTCTCTGCCGTGATAGATTAGAATCACTTAGGTACTTTTGTCTGGGTCCCGCCTTTGAGAAATTCTTGAGGATGGAACGAATCCATCCTTAAGAATGAAAATGTCGTACAGAAAACATCAAGTATGGATGGCGATTGTTTTATGGAAAAAAGGAGTCCTTATAAAAGGTGGATGGATACACTGAAAGATTGAAGTGTAGAGGGACATCCTTGAGGCCCAAACCTACCTATTAGTGGGTGCATCTGCTAAACAACGGACGAGACTATGGCTTACCTCTCAGGCTTGGGAGGTCAGATGCCAGTCGCTCCCGTGGAAGCAGAAATATCCATCAAAAACAATAAGCAGACCCCGGGTTTCAAGAGCAACCTTTGGACGCAATTTGGCAATTGCTATGACGATAATAATGTTGTTTGTGTTTTTTTTATATATACCTTTATTTATATTGACACGAGACAAAAATGTACATTCGTCCATATTTAATCTTAAGATATCTATGTATAACCTGACGTCTCAAAATGCAGCAGTGGAGTTTGTTGCGCCGTTTCTTCTCCACTAGCGCCTAGGAAGCGGTGGTAAACTTAGTATTAAGTAGTTTTTGATGTCAAAAAGATGTAATTACGTTACACTATTTTGAGAAATAAAGAAATTGAAATTGAAATTAAAATTGTAAAAAAGATGTCTTCACAACAGACCATTATTTGCTACTGTCTTTACACCTAATAAATGAACTTCTACTGTATCTAGAAACTTAATGCATAATACTCGTACCTAAATCTTATCTGCAAACAATTTAACAAAATAAAATATTTGCGATTTTACGTTAGGTGCATGACATGTTATCCTATACTTGTTACAAAATAAGTCGATTAAATTCCTACTATCGCAGGCGCCGCTTGTAAAACGGCTCTATTCTAATCTAATCCACTTAATAAATGCATTAGTGGATTTGTTTTCACGTTTTTTTCAATGGGGTAGCCATTGCTCCGGTGGATTTTTTCCACTGCTTTTTATATTCCGCCTTAACCCATTGATACGGTGGTTATTTGGCTAGAAATTCTTCAATGAACAAAGTGGGTTCAGTACCTAACTTTGTCCAAAAGCGCACACTTTAGGTAGGTATCCTCTAGTGTCAATGATGTGCACAGCTTTGTATGTTCCATTTTTTTTTTGTTTTTTTTTATACCACGTAGGTGGCAGACATGCACACGGCCCACCTGATGGTAAGCGGTCACTGTGGCCTATGGACGTGTGCAACACTAAGGGTATCATACACGCGCTGCCGACCCTGAAGGGAAAGGGCGGGGGTAGGAAAGGGTGGGGAGGCTAGGAAGGGGCGGGGGGATGTGAGGTACATGGAGCTCTGGCTACCCTACTTACCGGCGGGAACACAACACAATGGTTATTATGGCCCCGGTCTTCTGTAGGGCGGAGGTACTACCCTAGTCGGACAGCTCATTTCTGACGGGAGATATCATCGTGTCCTACCTCCTACATACAATAGTGTTCAAAAGCGCACACTAGGTGGGTATCCTCTAGTGGCAATGATGAGAACAGCTGTGTTCTGTAGTCATAACCCCTCCATGACTATTATGAAAGCTGCCTTGGCCCTTTACTAATTAGTAGTTCCGTTTGTCAGATTGTTATTGCTAATCGCGACGTCATCGCCACTATGCCGTGACTGACGAGCGGCAAACACCTTTCCTTTGTTTGTATTTTGTGCTAATTTATATAGCTTATCATTTACTTTATGTATGACTATGTATATGATATGATGGCATGCCAAAAAAAGATAGCTTAATTTTGCATTATAGAGAAACGCACAATTATACAGAAGTTTTATAAAATCAGTCCATGATGCCTAAAATTTATATATTAATAAAAAAAAATTAAGTTCCTAGTCTATCACAATCAATGACTCTTATTTTTTCAGTATCCAAAATGTGTTAAGAACGTTTATAAATTATTTAGTTGAATTTGGTTGGTACCATCATTTTTTTTTCAAACTCTTCTTTCTAACCAATATAATTGGATCAATACGAGTTTTCCATAGGGAAACCTATGGAAAACTCGTATTAGAACCATGATGCACTTATGTTGTGTACAAAATGTAATCGTTTGTAGACCGAAGGCAAGTTAATTCGAAGTTCGAATTTCTTGAAAGATGTACCAACACTTAAAATCTGAATATAAAAGCAAACAATCTGTTCATTAACTGTTAATAATTTGATATTTGTTATTAATTCCACTCCAACATAAATCAATCGACCAAAAAGCCTGTTTTAGACTGTTGAGCAAGAATTTAAGCGGAACCCTTAAAATGAACCGTCACAGATGTGACGTCCACGCTTTCACTTGTAGGTAGGTACATTTAGTTCGCCATTACTGTTCATTTAGCCGTGGCAATTCTTTACAATACTATAATAATCAGTGTACATTGCAAAACCGTATGAATTTAACTTGCCATGCTAACTTTTGATTCTAAACTTCATTTGAAAGTCATGAGCCCACCACTTGTAGGTCGTTCTTTTGAGGCTTCTTCGAAACTTATTTTTATTTGAATATACATTGTCTTTACAGAATAGGTCCAATGCGATAATATTCTTCAAACTCCTTGTGTTACACACGTCCATAGGCCACTGACTGCTTCCCGCCAGTAATTATTTTACTCTTATGTATAATTTATTTTGGAGTTTTGATTTAATTAGTCATGCAAGTTCCATCGCGCTTAACAATAAATTCCCAACTGTTTAACAAGTTACCAGGTCATTTTCACCTTTATGGTTATTTTATAATGTCCCAATATCCTTGGCCGTTTATTTAAAATGCCTTAGTGCTGTCCCAAATGTTGACTTCTTCCAATATAAGTGTATTGTATAACTGTTGTTGAAAATATTGTGAATCACCGGAAGAGCGATACGGTTAAATCATCGCTTATCGACAGAGTTAGTTGAAGTTGATGGATTACAGATAAAGGAATCTCATCTCCAATGGAATAATACTTATATGTGTCATTTTCTATACACTTAGGTACAACAAATACTGCTAGCTAAGTAGAAGGTAGAGAACTGTTTCCCCACAATTTTTTTTAAATCAAATTCGAATGGCTCCAAATTAAATTGAAAAATATTGTCATTCAATAAAGTGAACATGTTCGTAAGTAGACAAAAAAAAATTATTACCGGAGTCTTCTCAGGCAAGTGCTGCGTTTCGAACCGTTAATAGTCCATTTGCTAATTAGTTTAATTTTTTGTTATCTTAAACGTTTTGTAAGTTCCTTTTTAATTGTTTATACAGAATATATGATTTTTGACTTTAAGTTTAGGGTTCGGTTTTATGGTGTACCGCAGTAAAATAGCTCCCTATGGAGTCTTTAAACTTTGAGTCTTGTATGGCATACCTAATATTAGGTATGCCATACAAGACTCAAAGTATGAGAAACTACCTTCCAAAACTAAAGCCTAATAGTAGTTCCCGGTGGATTATAAAACGGACACTGTAGATACCTGTTCAAAGTGAATTAACTTTGCTTTCAGCGGTGAACCCGACAAAGCTGACTACTTCGGCAACACAGCGTTACACCTCTCCGCGGCTCGTGGGCACAAGGAATGTGTGACTTTCCTGGTGAACTTCGGGGCTAACGTATTTGCAATGGATGTGGACGGACACACGGCCCAGGAGCTTGCGGCCATCAATGGAAGAGACGACATCCTCAGATTCTTAGACCAGTCAACTGCTAAAATGGAAAACACTGATAAGTAAGTTTTTTTTTTTACGTATCCGTTGGGTAGGTACTCCGTTTTATTTTACTTCCATGCCATAAAAGTAATGTTTTACAAGCTTTTATTTAACTTGAGCTGTTCCTATGTAAGTTCATTTTGACCATTTGTTGACATTCGATTGAGCTGAAATTATGAAAACACGTTCGTTTGAATGACAATTGATTTTTTATAAGATTAGACAATATATTGCTAGAAATATCATTATCATATTTTAGCCCCAAACCTGGTTACATCGAAATCTTGCACGAAAGCCCGGGGTTCACTGTTCTAATTTAGATATCTTGGCTTTTACGAGAACGACTGCTGTCTGAAAAACCCCGGACCGCCAACTAGTGTGAAGCCTAGCAGGTGTACAGTGTACAGTATAGGTACATGTCTTATGCGCGAGATTGGCTTGGCCTCTAAAAACCTTGATGGGGTTCCATGTATCTTCTCTCTATACTAGTACAAGGGCAAACCTACTTACTGGTTTCATTCTTTCTCTTATAATTATGAGCCTTTTCACTACGTTGGCTGTTAGAACCTTTTAAATAAAAAAATGTGATTACACTCTTTTAAATTCGTGTTTTTCATTACCATTATCTTTTTACTATTGCAAATATTGTAATATTACTTTACCGTTAACAGCACTTGAAATGCCAGTCATTAAAAGCATAACCTGTTGATGTTTCTTTTAATTATGAACATCATTAACGCATAGTTACATAGCGTTAAGTGAGCGTACAGTTTCTAATAGCCGCTCAAAACTTAGCTCAACGTACGTGATCGCTAGACATATTGAGCTAATTATTGCATACCTACATGAGAAATACTGAGTGTTATGTAAAGACTTGCATCGCGAGTTTTATTTTTTATCTAGCTCGTGCCCGTGGCTTTGCCCACGTGGAGTGGAGTTATGTTCCCTTGTTGGACCTTGGAATAAAATGTACAAATTTACTATACCAAATTTAAGCCAAATCCGTTTGGCTGTTACAGCGTGATTGAGTAACAAATATCTTGGCTTACTATCCATCCGCCGAGCCTTTTCCTAACTGAGATATTTTCCGAGAAGCGACTGCAGGTTGTCTGAACTCCCCAACAGCGATATAATTCTATAGTTAGACCAGTTGTAGGACTTTTTAAGGCTCCAACTATCCGTAATGACTGCCATCATAGATGTTCATATGGCAACCGGGACCGACGATTTAACGTGCTCTGTGGGGTAAGAAAATATCCAGAAGACATAATCTTGCACACAAATATTTGTACTGAGTACTATCATCACGGCACGGAAGCCGTCCAATTTCGGTAACTAGCTATATAAATCTATATAAATTAAAATGAATCCCTATTTCCCTTGGTCACAGTTTCACTCGTGAACGGCTGGACCGATTTGACTGGAAATTGATGGGGTACCTCCCCACTTAGAACTAGCAGACGGATATAGGATACTTTTTATTCTGCCACGGGGATGAAGTATGTCTCGGGCGAAGCCGTGGTGTACAGCTAGTCCTTTATAAATAAAACGTAAATTTTTCAATTCCAGAAAAAAAGCTAAATCTTTTAAAGAAAAAGCTAAAAAGGACTACGAAAAAACGCATAAACAGTACCAGAAACGTCAGAGCAAGGCGGAGCTGATGGCGGAGAAAGAGCTGAAGAAGTTAACTAAGGAGTGGGACCAGGACTATACCGAGGAGGTATCTACCATGCCGCACCGGCCGAGCAACGTGCTGTGGGCGCTCAAACAGAAGATGACGAGGTCTTCTAGCCATGGTAAGTTCGTTCTGAACTAGCCGATGCCCGTCGTTATAGTTTTTTGGTAATATCTGCGGTTCTACTTAACCGATTGCGATACGGCAGATTTTAATTTTGACTAAGACCTTTCGAATAGGAAAAACCGCGTCCATCGCAAACAAACGGACAAAAATTTCAAAATAGGATTTTTTTGTGTTAAGAATCGTTAATTGAACATAACCAAGTATTTCTTTTTAAATATATACAATGTACAGATACAACTAGATAATTTTAAATTTTATAATAGTACCTACTAGCTGAAGCTCGAACAAACAGATGAGAAACCAAAAAATGTTGAATTATAAGGCCAATAAATATTTCCTGTGTTTTCTTAGGAAATCTTCTCGCCGACGAACAGCCCAGACCCACGTATAGTGCCCTAGTGGGCACAGTGAACTCGGGGGCCCGCGGACGTGGTGCTGTGTACAAGAAGGCACTGGCCAGCAAACTGCGGAACAATACAGTGGGACGGAACACACTTAATAATGATGACTTTAAGGTAGGTAGGACCAATAGTCCTTAGGGCAGCGGAGTGGGTAGTGTTCCCCTCCTGCCGGGCAAGTTAGGAACACCGTGGTTCCCACACCCGAGGCGGCTATCTGGAATCCGTAGGTGGCCCAGGGTCAGTCGGGGTGCGAGGGAAATGTCTTATGGGTCACCTTACACCCCGGCGTCTGCAGACCCAAGACGGCGTGCGGTTTTAGTCGACATAACCGCCCTCGCTGGCCAGCGGGGGTATCTGGTAAATTCCGCACAAAACCAAAATATTAGTACCTACCTATAGTCTTTCTTACAAAGTGGGCCTTTGGGTGTAAAGGGCTTCATTAATACTTTTGGGGCCAATCCAACCTCACCTGCTGATTGCCGAGCGAGGTTCTGGCACAGGCTTTCCTTTCGAACATGGGAAACTTACATGTGACTTTCATATTAAACTTGGTGTCATTCGCTCAGTAACCATTCGTTCTATGTTCCCAAACCATTTTAACATAATATGCCCTTTTCAGTTCTCAAAAGTCACATATAAAAATTATTTACATCCCACAGGTAGGTGAAGTAGAGACGACAGGTCGTCGCTCAGTGACGTCCCTGAGCGGCTTGAGGCGAGACAGCGAGGTGATGTACGTGGGCACGTTTGGAGCCGGTCCTCAGCAAAGGCAGCCCGTTGCAGACGTGTTCCCTGACCAGAACAACACCGCTCCTGCACCTAAAGCTGCGCTCACGAGGTAGGGAGACTAATGTCATTAATAATATGTATATATATAAAAATTAATGCCACTTTTCCTTAATAACTCAAGAATGGGCTAACCTATCCAAACCAAATCTTTAGGCTTTGTTCGGACTATTTAGTTGATGGTGTATGTAAAGTTTGCACAAAATCGGTCGAGCGGTTCCTCATTATATGATAAATTTTTATAGTACCGACGTCCACGTGAGCGGAGCCGCGGGCACAAGCTAATACCTTATATAGGTCAGGTTCAATGACATCGCAGGTCTTGCGTTCAGCTCTCACAAGAACGGGAAACTGCTTATTATGAATAGGTATTAGGTATTTAGACTTTAAGATTTTTTTTTAGAAATTTGTAAATATCTGTGTACCACTCGCTCTAGTGTCCCCAGCGAGGGTCATTGTTGTAATGCTGTATTTGCACTTGACGCGTTAAGAAATGTCTATTCAATAAAATAAAACAATTCTCGTGTGCTGGCTGGCTACACGTGTAGCCAGCTGCGGCCTTGCTTCACGCCAGGGCCTCGATTCTGCTAAAGGCAAACCACTGTAAAACCACTGACACTCTTAAAATGCTATTTAATTTTAGACTTTAACCTTATACAGTTTACAGCACCATACTCGTGAACTTTTCATATATTCTCTTCCATATAAATCTTATTTTATAATTATTTTTATTGCGTGTTCAATGAGGTCTGTATTGAACAGACCTCATTGAACACGCAATAAAAATAATTCCAATCCAATCTAATTTGGAGCAGTCGTTCAAAAGTTATGCGCAACATACATTTCTGTTATTATTATTAATTTTTAGAGGTATAAATTAGCATTCAATAAGGGCATTCAAAAGTGATTCCTTTCGTTTGGACGGTAGATCAGCAAGCCAGCCGGACTTCACGGCAGCCGTGAATGAAGACAGCGGCATAGGGCAGGAGGTGATGTTACAAGAACCTGCGAGTATATTCGAGAGGCCTGGCTTTGGCAGTGTCGCCTTCAGGTAACACCTTCATATTGAAATATATATTTATTTTTATACAACTGAGGTGGCAGACAAGCACACGGGCCACCTGATGGGTAGCGATCATCGTGGCCTATGGACGTGTGCAACACGAGAGGCATCACACTCGCGCTGCCGACCCTGGAGGAGAGGTTGGGGGGGGAGGGAATGGGAGATGGATTGGGGAGGGTGGTTGAGAGATGACTTGTTCTATATAATCAACTTCAATCATCTATCAATACTCAAAATGTAATTTTTCAGACGTTCGATAACTGCAACGTTGAGTGCTTTGGGTGGGGTTGGAGGTGTGCAAGGAGTGGGGGGTGGCGCTCCTGGTGAAGACCTGTCCATCGGCTCAGCTGGCTCATTGGCCGCCCGCCACGCGTATCAACCTGCAGAATGGACCTCCGCGCAGTCAGGTAATAACAAGATTCATTTTAATTCCACTTATTACAAAGTAAAGAAATTCTAGCCAAGTCAGTCTTAGGATGGGTGACCATTCCTTACAAATGAGACCCCTCCGTACATTTGTTTCGTTTAGAAATCCCCACGGATACCCCTCACTGGTCAGCGGAGGTGTTATGTCAGAAAACAGCACGCCGTCTTGGGTCTCAAGATACCGAGGTGTAAGTTGGCCCATTAGGCGTTTTCCTCGCACTTAGGCGACCCTGCCGAACCTCGGATGCACGTTCATACGAACAGTATGGGTTCCAGAACACTGCCCTGTGGCACACCATTCTCAACATCTTCCTTCTCACTAATGACGTTATCGATTTTCAAGGTTCCTACCAGATAGTCAGAAATTTGATAATTAAGTTACACACTACACCAGATATACTTATGTTTTACGAGCTATTAAATGAGTTTGAACATGTTAACTGTGTGAAATGCCTTTGAAATGTCAAGTATAATTATATATAGTTCCTATAGTTTTAGTGTTTGATTTACTCCAGATTTTACATTATAGTGTAGGTATATTCTAGAAGGTATATTCTAATCGCTCACCTTCAACCTTTAACCAAACCTATCCTTCCAGAAAGTTCTACTATAACATCAGACGAGGAGAACGAAGTCGAAGACTCAGGCTACGGTTCACTAGAACGCTTCCTAACAGCCTGGGGTCTTTCGCAGTACGTGCAGAAGTTCAAAGACGAGCAGATAGACCTGGACGCCCTCATGCTGCTTACTGAAGGAGACATGAAGTCCCTAGGCCTGCCTTTGGGCCCATACAGAAAGTTGGTTACAGCTGTGCAGGAGAGAAAACAGGCATTATCACATCCCGGGGCTATTATCGATACTGCTCTCTAGCCGTTACGTACTTTGAATTTGCGTGTTAGTATGTCTGTATGTGCTATTATTATGTACAGTCAGCGTCAAAAGTTGATGAAAAGGTAAGAGCCGCCATTTTTTTATATACTACCTAGGTGGCAGAAAAGCGCACGGCCCACCCGATGAGGCATTGTCCCATTCTAGGGACAGCCTCTGGATATGGAGGCAACTAATTTTTGAATTTCAACTCTGCTTACTGATGCAGATAAAATTGACGGAATTAATATTTAAACAAAATATGATTGCATTATGATTTCAAAATTAGAAATCTAATTGTATTTCCAAATTTAATAATATTTTATTCGATCCCAGTGAGTAGTTTAACAGTATTTCAGAAATAAACTTTGATTCAAAACTAAATAATTTATATATAACATCTATTTTTGATGCTGACCGTACTATACCGCTCGCGTTATTGGTTAATAATACACAAATACACAATGGTAGGCAGGACCTAACATTCCTTACGTTTTTCTAGAACTAAGTATCTTATTCCCAACAACTTTACAGTTTAATTTATTACCAAGTCCAATAGCTGTAAACTTGACCAGTGTGATGTTTCTAGCATTTATTTTTCTCTTTCATAAAATATAGTGACTGCTTTTGTCGTAAAATTGAGGCTTATTTTGTAAACGTTAGTACAGTCATTCTTTGAGCAATACTTTGATTAGTCAATTAGTGCACATCATGCGCGAATTTTTTGACATTATTGGTCAAGATTTTTAACCGACTTTAAAAAAGGAGGAGGTTCACAATTCAACTGTATTTCTTTTTTGTATGTTTGTTACCTCAGATTCTTTCGAGTGGGTGAACCGATTTTCATGATCCTTTTTTTTTTATGCTGGCGCTTCCCGTGTGGTCCCATTTCAATTTGGTCCACTTGAAGTCGTTTTTTTTTGTAAGCATTATTGTCTCGAAGTATAAGTAGTTGATGTTACGGTCATTTATCTTATAAAGCAATTAATACATAATCCTTTATTTACATTTTTATCGCTTTACAACAAAATAACTTAAATATATGATTGCTATTCCCTTCAAAATATCTTTTGCAAGTTCTTTTATTGCATTAAATATATTGTGCCTCAAGAAATGTGATAATAATGTTTGAGAATCATTCCATCCATTGTAACGTCCACAAACGCCATATTAAATATTTTGTACAGATTTAAATATACATTTTGTATCAAAACTTGCATTTTATTTTCTTCAATGACCTTCTATAGAATTGAAATAGTTAGATAATTCGTTGTCTCAATACTTCTTACAGGCGGTAGGACACGACGGTATCTCCCGTCCGAAATGAGCTGTCCGACTGGGGTAGTACCTCCGCCCTACAGAACACCGCGGCCATAATAACCATCGAGTTGTGTTCCCGCCGGTAATTAGGGTAGCCAGAGCTCAATTTACCCCTCCTCCTCCCATCCCTTCCTAGCCTCCCCACTCCTTCCCAGCCCTCCCCCCTTCCCTTCAGGGTAGGCAGCGCGTGTGTAACACCCTTAGTGTTGCACACGTTCATAGGCCACGGTGACCGTTTCCCATCAGGTGGGCCGTGTGCTTGTCTGCCACCTAAGTAGTATTAAAAAAAAAATACTATCATGATATGTTGTGTATCATATAGTATCGTAGTCACACTTTGCTCTATTTCGTACCTGATTAGTGCATGCCAACGGACTTTAGATAGGTGAATTAGCCGTTTTAGGTGATAGATTCAGTGCCGTATCTACTTCTTCTAATATAAAATCACTGAATTCCGTTTGTTTATAAGTGTTGTATCCAGAGAGATTGCAAATTAGTTAACTATGCGACTATTGTCTGGAAAAACGCTTGAGCGCTGAAGTTATCACATTAGGTGTGTCACAGTATGTCGGCCTTGGACCGACTATAACTTATGCTAGGGTTTCAGGCGGCTCCATCAGTCACCCCCACGACTGCGCTCATGGAGAACGGAGGTAGTAGGCGCTGCTGACCTTCGTCAGCTCTTATATGTCGCACTTCTTATACTGATATTGAATTTTGTGGAAATCTATATCTATATCTATACTAATATTATAAAGAGGAAAGATTTGTACCTATTTTTGTATGTTTGTAATGAATAGGCTCAAAAAGTACTGGGCCGATTTAAAAAAATTTTTCACCAATAGAATGCTGCATTCTTCCAATTTGACATAGGCTACATTTCATTTTGAAAAAAATTAGGGATCCTTGGTAAAATTTGAACAATGTAACCGAAGGTGTAGAAAAATGAGTCTTAAAATGTCTTTCGTCGAATGCGCTGCCGAAACTATTAGCGATAGAACAAAATAATGTACAACAATATTGAAGAACATCATAATGTCTACAAAAAACTCCGCGGTAGCATATGTCTAACTATTGTAGTTATGTCACTACAACAACTTTTTTCATTTTAAAACCCCGTGCGAAGCCGGGACGGGCTGCTAGTAAGCAATAAAAAGCAATATGGGTACTTTAAATTATTTTATTAAGAAGTTTTTAAATACAATTAAAAATAATCTACCGAATTATTGTAATGAGTAACCTACACTGATTAATTTACAAGTAGTTCATCTCTAACTCATTGGTACGATACCTCGACGATTTTGACTAAGTTAAACACAAAAATCGAAAGTTATACCATTATGCTAGCATACATCACAAAAGGGACGGTTTTCGCGATTTGACATACACCGTACATAAGTACATGTTGACCTACAGTCTATAACGTCTAACTAAAGAAACCAGAATATATCCAAATATAATATATCCTGTTCCCTCGAGCAACAGAATTACCTACTTTGCATTAACATTTTGTGTACAAAAATATATCTAACTAGGTTACCTACACATTAAATAAGATTAAGATATGTTTATAACAGTACGAATGAGCAATATTTATTACATAGAAGGCACAATACTTTCGGATATATTGGACAGAGTAAATAATTATAATGATAAAGGCAGCGGGCCTCAACCATGTCTGCTGTTTTGCTCGAATTACACTATTTCCTGTCAAAGGAATTTCCTTCCAGACCGCGGTTGAGGCCCGATGCCTTTACAAGTATTTGAGAGTAAATACATCAAATTGTAAATAAACTATAATATGAATTCTTAGCATTAAACTTAGGTACTATAAGAGTTTGTTTCATTTCTGTATGTTATGGCGGAGTCTTTACTAACTTACTCCTAATTATATCTTTCGATACCTACATTGTTAAAATAAATCTGATAATAATTAGCTAAAATTCGTAGCAAAGATTTGTTCGATAAGTTGTCGTGTTTCAGTGGTGTCAGAGTTTCGTATAGCCGTGCTCAGGGCCACGCCGCGAGTTCGAGTCGACATCAAATCACCGGTAACAACAAACTCACGCCGCGGCAAAAATATAAAAGTGCCAATAGTTTAAAGAATTAAATCTCTCAACCAGATTCGGGCCACCCATTGTAATAAAAAAACAGTGTATGTAGTTTATATAAAAGACTTTTCAATGAGAATCATGGGTTGCGGCTTCATACACTGTACGGCAATAATCGAAACTCGTAACCATTGCATTTCAGTTATGTTTCACCTACACCCGCGCGGACTCAATACATGAACGCTAGATACAAATTACTGTGTTTAGAAGATTTCCTTTTCCTATTGTACTGCCCGTGGCGGCCAAACCGACACCCATCGTCGTGGTAATACGTATACTCTGGGAACGGTATGTAAGCGCCGGTGGCTGGGTCAAGCGGGACCATGATGGGTAGGTCCGACATTGACGCGGGAACATCGAACGATGAGTCCGAATTTGATTCCTTGGGCTCGGCGTATTGAGGACTGCTGCTCTCTATTTGGTTTTCGACGTCCTGACTCTGATTACATACAGGCACACTCCGGCTTGTATCGGCCGAAATGTTGGACCGAGAACGTAGGATTAACCGCGTCGATGAGAAATCGGTTGAATGCTGTAAGCTCTTCGATCGCGGTCTTATCGTGTTCGGGGGCGTCTCGTCAATGCGTGAGAGCGTATGTCTTTTAACAGGTCTGTAGACCTTCCTGTCACCAAGCTTCTGCCGCTTGATTTTGCGGTGGGAGTTGTACGTCTCCAAGGAGGAAGGAATGGAGGGGGGATGTTGGGGGAGGGTGGGGCTGGGGTTGCGCGCGGGTGCCTGCGGGGCTGGGGCGTTGGCGAAGTGTGCCGCCACGAGGTCCCTCATCTGGTCACATGATCAGTAGTTGTAAGGTCCGTACTGGGACCCGTGGTAGTAGGGGCCAGGGTACGCTTGGGGCGGTGGGTATCCCGCGTACGCATACTGCTGCTTCTGGGGGTATACTGTGGAATAGTTTGAATAAAATTAGATTAATATTTACTTTATTGGTTCAAAAACTGTAAAAAATATGAATAAGATATCTATGATACATCTACATCGAAAAGAAAAAAAATGTTTTCTACTATTTGTCCATGTTTATGTGTAGGTCTTATCCATATTTAATACAAAAATCGCATGAGAAATAATAATATTTGATCTTCTTTAGCATTGATGTTTAGTAGTACTCCAACCAGTCATGCAGTCAGATCACCACCAGTTTGAAAAATATTTACAATAGTTTTTTAGTTTCGTGGTTATCTTGCTACAAGTTTAGAATTGTTTATTGTCGTCATAGTCAATGAACATTGGCAGTTTTCATTTTTTTCCTAGATTATTTCAGTTTGCAGTCAGGATGGGTGACATCGTACCATAATTATGCTTAATGATTTTATTAATAATGAGTAATTTTATCTTTTATTTAATATGCTGAAATAAATTAGGCAAGTCGGCTCTATTCAAGAAATCTAATTCCCCATCCTATTTGTAATATTATCAACAATTCTATTCTGTGATACAATTGAGATTGATGTAAGCATACCCGGCATAAGGTACTGCATGTTAAGCGCCTCCTCTCGCTCTCGCTCGCCGCGCAAGCAAATGGCCGCCGACGAGAACAAGATGGCCGACAGCAGCGATAGGCCCACGCCGCACCATGCGACCATGTACGACCAGTCGTACCACACGCGCGAGTTGTCACGTAATATCTGGTTTATACCGCATTTTGGACGATTTTGATACGTGTGTGTGTGTGTGTGTGTGTGTGTGTGTGTGTGTGTGTGTGTGTGTGTATGTGTGTGTGTGTGTGTGTGTGTGTGTGTGTGTGTGTGTGTGTGTGTGTGTGTGTGTGTGTGTGTGTGTGTCAAATTATACGAGTGCATATTTGAGAGAGGTAGAGAAAGTAAGCGCGTGGAAATATTTTACCAAATAAGGTTGTTGTTGTCATTTAATATTTTCGAATTTCGTATGTGTGTGCATGTGTATTCATGTGTGAGTGCGTGTGTATTATATACATTTTGTGTAGGTATGTATAAATTTAGTTGTCGGTGTTATAGTTATTATGTACAGCACCAATGTTAATTTCGTTGGTAAGCATGTTAGTATTGCGTTTGGCGTAAACCAGATATTATGAGATAGCATTATATTGTTATATGCATCAACGACCGGTCGCATTGCCGCCAAGTTATACGCAGTAGCCAAGTTTCATAGAAACATGAAAAAAAGAGAAAAAGCGTTTTGTTAGTATGAGATACTTACATGATAATCACTTAAAGCTAAGTTATTTATGACTTATTGACTATCGTCATCTAGGCATATGTCTGCAAAGGTAACTCAACTATACAAATTACCCATTGCACACATATCCTTTTAAATAGTAGACAATAAAAAAATATACAAAAGAGTTTTTATTCGTCTGATAACCTCAACCGCCAAAAGCGTTACAAGATGGCCGCTCCTAAAATGGCGGTCTAACCTGGCATTATGTACTGCACGTTATTCTGCTGTTCTCGCCTTTTTTCTTTGCTCAAACAAATGGCGGCCGAGAAGAATAAAACGGAGCTTGCCAAAGAAACGCCGACAGCCAGCCACGCGAGAATGTACGACCAATCGTACCAGATCGATGAGTTGTCTTTTAACACCTGATTTTCAAGGAATATCAATACATAATACATAGGATACCTAAGCTTTCCTACATCTACAAATACGATGACGAGACTACTATCGCTTGGTTTCTGAAATGATTAGGTAGGTAGATAGGTACTTTTTTCTTACACTTACCTACTTACGCACAGAGCGCAATACGTAGGGAAGTGAGGATTGACGAGACTCAACTTCAATTTGTTAATTCAGAAATCGAAAATAATTTCAGTGAATTTAGGCATTTCTGCCATAATATACTTATAGCTATTATAAGAATCAAATATGAATAAATAATCTCTTTCATAGGTAGTCTGCCTATTTGTGTCTATTATATCAATGAGGTTTCTAACTCCTCCAATTTTCCTTACTTCTCAAGTGTTATTAATCGATGTGATCATGGGTAACTACCTACTTGAGAATGTTTCCTGCTACCTACAGACCAAGTCACAACAACTTCCAGTAAATAAATGAGTAGATGGATAGTGAATCAACAAAGGAAAATTCGTGTGCAATACAATTACTATCACATTTAAGTAAACAATTTGCAGTAACCTTACTATTCTTAATTTCAGTTTAATTTATTATTTCGAAAACAGAGTTACAAGAATTATTGGTAAATCATTTCAACGTCACCTAGAGTCCAGTTCCAGACATTCAGTTATCCAGGACGACACCAGATAACTATGTGTGGTAAGTCAGGGTATTCCCCGTGAAAGGGACTGTCAAATTTGAGCAAGTCAAATCGTTCTAGCTGCTTCTAAATTTCAGCTAATCTTTAAGTTGGACAGTCTACTTACGTTAGGCCACTGTTGGTAGAACTCCTCTCCTACAACCTTTTCTTTCTCATAAAACTCCACTCCGTGCCATAATGCCATCGCACCCGCTGCTAGCAAACCTGCAATTTGACAAAATATTGTTTTTAAAAGCTGTGCTTTCACCTCTATAAATAAATAAATAAATAAAAAAGCCTTTATTTTCTACTACATGCGAATTCTTAAAAAATAAATTAATGTAAGTGAAAAAGTTACGTTAGATATCGGTAGTAGTCGCCTCTACGGCGTAGGCCTCCCCTAACCTTTTCCACGCTTCTCTATCGCGAGCCATTTGCATCCACCCGAACCCACATTTTTGGCTGAATATATCTCTCCATCTCTTATATGGTCTGCCTTTTTTTCTCTTTCTATCCCTCGGAAGCCATTCTGTCAAGCGTTTAGTCCAACGGTTATTTCTCATTCTGCATATGTGTCCTGCCCAGTGCCACTTAAGCACCCTAATTCTCTTACGTGCGTCTGTTACTTTTGTTATGTTTCTTATATAGCTGTTGCTAACCCTATCTGACAGTTTTATCCCCAACATACTTCTTTCCATCTTACGTTGACAGACAGCAATTCTTTCCTCCTCCGCATTTTTCAGAGACCACGTCTGGCAGCCATATGTTAAGGATGGTAGTATTGCAACTTCGTATACTCTCTTCTTTATTTGTATGTCAATAGTGCTATTTTTCATGATTTCCTTTAGCCCCCAGTATTTTTTCCATGCTAACGTGATCCTTCGCTGGATTTCTTTTTCTGTGCTATTTTCAAATGAGACCAGTTGTCCCAGGTATATGTATTCGCTCACATATTCTATTTTCTCCATTCCAATACATATGTCTAAAGGCTCTCCATTGGATAATATCTTCGTTTTTGATGCATTCAATGATAATCCTACCTTTTGACTCTCTTCTGTTAACTCGTTTACCATGCTCTCCAGTTGTGTGGCGTTTTCTGCAAATACTACGATATACGATACGATACTACGATACCTCACCTTCACCTCTATAGGTATAGTTTTAATTGACAGTTGAAAATATTATTTGTATAATAGGTAATCTTCTAATTTCTGGGTTGGATAAACTGCTTCGGTATCGCCAATGGGTTGTGCAGGTCATATGGTAGTTGTTTCATGGAAAATATCGAAGTACCTACGCCGCTTCGTAGTTAGACTGAAAAGTCAACCTCAACTGAGGTGCTTCACCGTCGACCACATCATCATTTACCAACAGGTGAGATCGTGGTCAAACGCGTGCCTATTACCAATAAAAAAAAAAAAAAAAAAGAGTCATAAATCAATTTTATGCTTTATTTTAAAATGCAGTATTTGAACTTACATGTCACAAGCATAAGTATTGCAGTGGCGGTGATGTTGCCAGGGCTGCGCTTCCAGCAGCCGACGACGCCGGTCCAGAATGCGATGAACAGCGACAGGAACGCCACGATGAAAAGGGCAACTGTCGAGCGCGCCATATGTAGCCTGGAAGCGACAAACAACCATAATAAGTTAGAATAAAAGCCTGCGATAGAGCCTAAATTTTCAATTAACAGATGTACTTGCAGGTGAAATTGGCTTAGACATAAGACATTTTGGTAGGGCTCGTACAACTTCAGCAATTTAAAAAAAACTGAAACTGAAAACGTAAAATAGAGAGTTATTGGGGTTAATTTTGTTCCGTTGTAAATATGGCACGATGAACCTGCTAGTCAAGTTAATTACATTTTTACGGTTCTTACAATATAACGACTAATTGCCGAAATATGATTATGTTTAACTCGACTGCAAGTCATCAAGTCACCCTCCAAAGTTCAAAGTTTTCACTTTGGAGCCCGACTAAGTTTCCAAAATTCTAGTCAGACCCCTCAATCTGGACTGGTGATAATATTGTTCTTATTTATTGCTTCCTATTTACTCTAAATATTTTAATAATACAAATTGATACTAGAACCGTTTTCCTGTTTATTAATATTTAAGCATAATTATAGTCGCAGAGTTAACGTGGATACCTGGCGGCAATACAGAATACGTATTACCTAAAACCTAACTTTCTTTTTTATATTTTTAACTTCTCTAGTTCATATTTTGGTTATTGTAAGGCATAAGTTGTTATTATTATATGGGATTACCTACTTATGACGAGTGGTTAAATCATTTATGTTTTAATTTATTTGAATACGCAAGCTGAAATGGTAATAGGCTGCCCACATTTGTCGTAGGATTATAGAAACTGCAGACTGCGAGCAGGCAAACAGAAATGACCCCTCCAGCAATATGGACGACCTGAAAAACGTAGCTGGCTTAGACTGGATGTGGAAGACCTGCGTCTAGCAGTAGACAGCGATAGCTTAATTGATTGATTGATAGCATCTTTCGGTGTAGCAGAATAATTAAAACGTTTGCACCTTAAACAAGGATATCATAGTATTTTTCCTTATTTACAAATTTACGACTTCAATTAATGATTAAGTACCTACAGTTAATTGGGCACCAGTCGTTGAACTAACAGTGGGTAACTTATTCTGTTTCCCACTGGCAAATTTATGTATTTATGTGTACAGTGAAGACTAACTGGGAGAATGTGAAGAAAATAAAGTAAATTGTCTAAAGGGGAGTCTAGAGGATTTAGGTACAACTTATTACTCTGTAATGTTACATGTTACCAACAGAATAGTCTTACAGTACGTAGGTACGGTAGCGTAAAATACGGACAAACGGACATGAATTATTAGATATTAGACTTGTAACCTAGTATAATTCAGCTTATGCGAATCTACCATAAAAAAATTGAATGTCGTCAGAAAAATTGTGCGAATCAATTTGTGCGAATCGATCAATGGGCTGAAATTACTAGTTGTTATACTTGTAAGTAAAATTACTAGTCACTGCAAATTACAATTTAAATTATAAAGCTAAATTTAACTAAGCACACATAAGAAATTACTCAACAAACAAGGTTCCGAACCGGTGTTAAGATTAATAGTTCAACATTATAATTTATTGTTCACAACTATTGCAACGCATTGCAAACTATTGGCGAGATAATATTATTTCAGTCAACACTCCAATAGAAATCACGGGTGATTGACCTACTTAATACACATCTGGCACAAGGCCTGCGAATTGGTATTCTTTATAGTATTCTGATTGGTGACATGAAGAATACTTATGTACTCATATCGCGATATTGAATTCAAAACAGTTAGGTATTACCACACATTCAAGGACAGATACGTAGTGTCTGTCAAAAGGATGCATTAGGTAACATTAGAGGTGAGACTCACAATCACTTAGGAAGAGTAGGGGTGGTTTTTTTGTTAAGTACTATTTTTTCTTATTTTCTATACCTCAGCACTAATATACCAGTAGGTATTTCGTTGCGTCGATAAAAATAATAACAACAACAGCAAGTTCGAAATCATGAAGAGAGGATCGTGATGAAATACATATATTATATGGCTCTGGCATACCTACTAATAAATAGTCCAAGAATCAAATATACCGTAGTCTCAAAATTCTTTAGCCGTTAGGAATGAATAGTTTTAGGAAATTGCACTGAACTATGAACATGCATGCATAAACGAAAATTTAGCTTTGTAGATTTAGAATTTTTAGGCAGTAGGTATACTGGAAAGATGAGAAAGTATTACCTGTTCATCGCATCGTCGGAAAGCCCTTTAGTTTCGTTATTTTCGTCTGGTATGAAGTAGTCCACATTGCTGCAGTGTGTCTCCACTGGCGATAGATAGATTTCCACTGGAAAAGAACAGAAAAATGACAATTAGACTTGATATTCATTACATTTAAAGGTTAAAAAAGTCGGTACACATGGCAAAAATCTTTTGTAGTGTGGCTTGTATATTACAGGTAAAAGGGATAAACATTTTAAAGGGTTAGGTATTACAGGTAAAAGGGACAAAAATTTCACTGGGGATGACCAGAAATCAGCTACCAAACGCTATTATTGTGGCCAAATACTTTTTAAAATTATAAAAAATAGCAACTTAACCAAATCATAGTTATAAACATAGGTTATAAATAAATGACAAAAAACATCAAAACATGAACTACCTCTATTTTTAATATTCGAGATTTATTTTATCATACATTCTGTAAATTATTTTAATGAGTGATATTTGTATAAACTTCGCATAAACTTTCGATAATACTACGGCAAAGATTACTCGAATAGCGACTATTGAGTCATCGGATTCTTTATAGTCTTTATACATTTGTGGCGAAATTGAAGAATGCTGTATTTACATCCTTCCTTTCACACTAACGGTTACGGTGACGTCGTCAGAGTCGCTGAGGATATAATATAACTGGGTTTTACAGGCATCAAACACTTGCGAACTTTTGACAAATAAAAAGAAATCCCTAATAACTTCCTTCCATTTCTTTAAAAAATATTATTTATTTCTCGTTAACCCTTCTAAATCTGCTAAATATTTTCGTAGAAGTGGATTTACATCTGTAACGTGCTCGAAGGGTATAACGAATTGATTGTACCTGCCTATGTGCGTTCGTGATCAAAATCGTAATCACAAAATAACTAAATTCCATAGGCGTCTAGTGCAATTTAATTGCCTTTTTGCCAGAATATACCTAGGTCAACTACCTATACGTCCGATTGAAAAATATTGAAAATAAACAATGCCATCATGTTCCACAGTGACTGTGTATGCGCTTTGAATCTTGTTAAAAAGTTGTCCGACACTTCTATTTTGTAACATCTAAAGTTCGAACCTGTTCATATAAAATTCCGAAATTTGGTGACCGTAGTTATAATGTCTTTCGCATTCATGTTTTTAAGTAAAGTGGCCTTGTTGAAAAGAAAGTGTAAAATATTTGCGCGTGAAATCCAGACTTTTGAGTCTTTGACTAGCTAAACCACAAGCATCATCTTGTAAACTACAACTATTGTTATTTGCTATTGAAATTTAAATGTCAGATTACGTAAATAGTTATTTTGAATGAAGGCGCTAAAAGCAAAGCTTGAGAATATGTTTTTATGTTACCATCAGTTCGTGAGATCATGTTTTTGTAATAATTTGCAAGAATTTAATGACTGTGTTGCTTGTTTCCTTGTCTGAGTGTTGTGGGATGGGTTTCTCAGATTTCATATTAATTTGTGGTAAACTTTACGTTAATTCTTGCAAACAGTAGGTATTATTGGAGTTAATATTGGAACAAGACATGTCATTAGAATCTATTTTTTATATATTTATCATCTTAGGAGTGAAGCATTAACCGAGAAGGCTGTATTCGATGCTTTCATCTCGGAGCCCGCAGTCGTCCCTCTGGTTTGCCTTATACGGCTTTCATGAAAGCTACTACCATCTGACCTCGCAACAGTCGCAACCCCAAACAGAAAGCCTAGCCTAGAGCTTCATCCAGTTTACAAGTGAGCTTGGCTTGGACTCCGAAGATCACAAGTCGAACTTAGTGTACATAGGTACTCAATTTATTTGCCAAATGAAGTAAAATAGTAACTTGATATTATATACTACAAATTTATCCTAGCTCTTTTCTACTAAAGGCCCGATACAGACGGAGATACATTTCAGTACCTGCCTACTACGTTTTTGTAACAACAGGTACCTACCATTGTTATTCTAAATTTAAACGAGTAGTTTTACTCGTAATTGACCTCGAAAGATCCTAACACAGGTGGCATTTCTAGCGTAGATGAAATGATTAAAGGCCAGTTCATATACTTAGAAGGAAGACTTCAGGAACAAAGTACACGATCTAGGACAAATGAGGGTATTCTGAATTGTCAGG
This sequence comes from Lithosia quadra, assembly GCA_963576445.1. Taxonomy (NCBI): domain Eukaryota; kingdom Metazoa; phylum Arthropoda; class Insecta; order Lepidoptera; family Erebidae; genus Lithosia; species Lithosia quadra. Next base: position 12,599,718 of record OY754884.1, on the reverse strand, counting down.
TGATTCAACTATTTTGACCGAATTCATATTATTATGTTCGGGTCAACGCAGCCACATAGACTATTATTTAAATAACGAAATATACTAATACGTATTAGTAATTTCGGTTACTAGTCTTGAAAAAAATCTTCACATAGACTTGACACCATAATAAGGTAATTTAGACATAGGTATTTGAATATTTATATCTAGACGCGCACACCTGCATATTGCATCCTTTTTTTAAATACCAAAGTTACTCAATTAATACGTACTGTATGCGAAAATCGTCTTTAAGTATATTATTTATTGAATTGGAAATCCAAGTTTCTGCATCACCATTGAACCAGGAAGCATACTCTTCGGTTTGCCTCGTCACAAATGGGCGTGAACGCTGAACATTGCCGCCCGCATTTCACAAGCCATTGTTTGAGACGACCCATGGAGAACACTCAGACACAATAGTAGACAATTAGATTAAGGTTATATAAATAAAATCCATCTAATATTAATTAAATTTTAGGTTAAGTAAATACTTCTTGTTCGAATGTTGTGATATTTGTAGAAAAGTTCGGTACTTTGAGAAAAGCTTTGAGACTACTTTCGTTAAGAAACATGTGATTATTTCACATGTTTCTAAACGAATTTAACTCATTGTTTGGATTTCGATAGGAAGAATTAAAGCCATCGACTTATAATAAAGATATTACGTTATTCTAGGTGGATTGACGACCTGAAGGTAGCTGGGATAGACTGGATGCGGAAGGCAGAGAAACGAGAAGTAGTGCTATGTAGTATGTTCCTGAATACTATTATTATCCCATCCATCCATCTTACTCTATCCTTCTATCCTACTGACTAAAAGAACAAACGAAGCTATTTAGATAGATACCAACGAAGTTGAAAGTTCGAAAGTATGCTTTATAGGCGGTTAAACTAGTTATGCGTTATTTATCGACCAATAACCTCGGAGGTTAAATGACTTGAAATTGTAATTAAAGTTGGCAGATTCTAGTAATAAACATAAATCTATAGTTTCCATACTATTAAAAAGTTAGGTATATTAGTGGTAGATATTTGTAGATACATAGGAGGTACTTATTTGAAAAAAACTTGAGTTATTTTCAATTAACGATTCTGAACCAAAATATTTTTATTGGAATTCTTGTTCACGAGGGACGCAAAAATTGGACATGAAATTGGACACAATTCGTCCAGTTTTTGCGATCCTTTTTTTAGAAAGACCTTGATTAGAATTTATTCAAACTGTTATTTTGTCATACATAGCTTTTATTACCTATTAATTATATTATTTATTGGTACAAAAATTAATTAATCATTCATTCTGTCTGCTACAAAACCTATTATCCTGTTGTATTAAGCCAAACAGGTAATTCGAACCTAAATATCGTACATGATCGTATAAGTAAATATTATTGCTGTACCGATATATGAATCATTACGAGTACCTACGTATATTGTAGTGTAACTAGGATGTAGGAAATGGCAACTTATTGTTAAAAGCAATGTAAATAACATAGAGTATCGTAAGACGCTAATACGATAGTGGTGCCAATTCTGTTCTTACACACTAAATGAGTTTGACAAGACAAAAATTTAATAGAAAGAGACTAATTCTTTCAAACAAATCTTGAAACAATTAGGATGTTTACTTTTCCTAATGATTTAGATCGGAAAAAGAGAACATTCAGGACGGCACTTAAACTCGCGACCACTGCAATCAGTCCCTTAGAGGGGACTGATCGCAGTGGCGATCGATCCTGTAGGTAGCGAAATAAATAGTAAGAGAGCAAAAAATATAATATGTAATTATCCACCCAATCACTGCAACGAAATATGACGTCATACTTCATTATTACTCGTATTACATACAAGTTTCTTATTGATTTGACGTTTGATGTGACTCGACAGTCCACTATCTCTACAGTTGAATAGATGCTATCTTTAATTAAGTACTAAAGAGGGCAGGTAGGTAGGTACTTAAGAAACTATAGAGCTAAAATTAAAAAATATTCTAACAGAATCATCACCCATTATGGTATTTACTGACGTTTCTCGATTAGCTGCGAAGATCAAGCAAGAAGGTGTCAAATATTTCGACAGCTCATTATGATACGCACAAGGTCGACGTGATAGGTAGGTGCTAGTAGGTGCCATAAAGTAGCTGCGATTGTCCTTAGTGCTTATTAGCTACATATGAATATTCAATGAGCATCAATATTAATGCCTGGACCGACACATTGTTCTACCTACATAACGATGGCGACGGTATGCAATGTGCACTTGCTAACTGCCAAGTGAAATGTGTGGTACAAGTTACAAGTTAAGTGCCTGATGTCTAAAATTACTAGATACTTGACATTCTGTAACTTGGATACGCGCGTTCGTAATAGCCTTTAGTTAGTTTTAATGTTAATTAATAATTTTATTTTCTTCTACGTTAACCAATTGAAATCCGAACCATTACGACTGTAATAAAATCTCGTTTCCAAAACAAATAACTCCCCGTATAGCCGATATCCTTGTTGCTGGTTGTTGTGGACGAACTCTTCATAAGTTTATCATTATAAGGTTGAAGGTTGAATTTTATGATTCAGACACAGTTACTTTCATTTTTTGATATTAGTAAGGATAGCAAGCCTACTTACTTACACGTGGCCTCGTGTAAACACAGAATGAAGTAACTGTTCTAGTTTTTTTAACCTTTAATACATTATTAACAAGAGTAGGTAATGAGAACCGGATAAATATAACAGTTATAGTCTAGAATCTAATTTCAAAAGGCATTGACATACCGTCAAAAATAATTAAACCGTATACTGTTTTACTTGTTTGTCCACACTAACATTCAGTTTCCACAGTCAAAATTTAATTATTAAAAAAATTTATATTTGAAAATTCCTTTATTGCTTAAATATTAAAACGGTCTCTATATTTTTATAGTAGGTAACGTTTGCTAGATGAGCTTTGCACTTGGGTCAGCAAGATACAGAGTGTTACGTCACGGGAGAATATTGTCGATGCCCCAGATGCTATATCTGGAAAAAACTATATAGGATCGCTAGAAAATCAACACAAAGAAGACCATAATCGATAGTTTAATTGTAATAATTTTGAACAAATTTATCAAAGTCACAATACATTCCAACACACTCCTTGCGTATTCAACAATCGCTGCACGCACATCGCTTGGCCCCAACCCAAATACAGAGAACTAACAAATAGGTGACCGGGTTCCGCGACATTTTGTCGATCTGTAGGCGCACTGTGTAGAAAGTTAGCATGTCCTTGTTGTGTACTAAGCCGAGCAGGTGTGGCCATAATTACAAGCTCGAATGTAATTCCAGCGAAATAGGCGGCCTGTAGTCAGAATTACAATCAATCGAAATCACTAGGCCGCGGACACTACATCCGCTGTTCCTCGCTGTTGGTCTACCATGATGTGCTAAAGCGTTCGTGTTCTAGGCGAGATAGAAAAATGGAGAACTATAACACTCTATCCAGCTCCCATCTCGCACCTCATAACGTACAGTTACTATTACATAGAAAGATAATTTTCATTGGATAGTTCTCCCTAATTAGCAGTTGAATAGTTGCTAACTAGTGAGAACTATTCACAGGAAAAGAGATGGAGCTATACCCTCTCCTTTCCTATACAGAACAACATGTGCAAGGCTGAGATATCACCCTCATATGGTGCAAATAATTCCATCAAGAACCAAGCGGTTCGGTGCCTCTTCTCTTTGCCGCACTATCAAAACCTGGAATCCTTAATTTCCGATCCTTCAAGCGGGGCGTGAAAAAGCAATTGATGAGGCCGTCAAGCTGAAGGTCACCATTATAGCACTATCGGTGTTAGTAATGGTGACTCCCATTCCAGAGACTTTACCTTTACCTTACCATCAGGCGAGGTGAAGTCATATTGACGTGACCGACATAAAAAATACAGGGTGCAATCGCATTTGAATTACTTTAAGACCATCGTGATAAGGCCCCTAGACTGATTGCTCCGAAGAATTACAAATAACATACAAAATTCTTATTACAAAACTTCCTTATTTTAAACGTTATGCAATCGGTTTAAAACAAACCATGTCGCGAATTAAGATTGCTATTCAAATGAGAGATAATTGTCTCAAAGTAGTCTTCAGTTCTTACATAAAAGTACATTGGCCTCAATAAACCAGCACAATCTGTTATCAAATCATGAAGGTAATACCTATATTTTTTTGTACCTAAACAATACCAAACATACGGATATTAATCATACGGGATATATTAATAATATGTAATTAATATCAATAAAATGTAAATAAGCTACAATATGAATTTGTGAACCATAACAGGATAAACATAATTATTACAACTTAATAACCTTCAAATCGCGTGAGAAAAAGTTACTTAAATTATGCATAATAAATATAAAAATAGTTTTTAGTTTTTTTTTATGTAAACGAACCGAACGCTAACATTTTCCCAATATCCTTACTATCCATGCCCTTGAATCATAGATTTAAAAAAAAGAACGCATTTAGAAAATGACAGGAAAGAAAACTCGGTGCAAATTGTTGCCATCATGGCCGCCGATATTTCCACGGCTCACTTTTCCCGCCAATTACTAATCGCTCGTTTCACTTTCTTATTTTCCAGTTTAGTTAGGTAGGTACCTATTTAATATAGTCGATGGAGGCTATTCGCTGAACATCTGCACTCTGTTAAGTGTGTTGTTAACACTGACCTCCGCGACGACGAAGGTGTGGCACAAATTAAAATGTTTAACTATTTCGGCTAGTGGAACTAAGAAAGTAGTCTCAGCGCACTTTGTACCCCTTTAACTACTATGGTTTAGGTTAGTAATTACGTGGTTATTAATACCAACGGTATAATAACGATATTTGAAAGCCTTAAGTATGTAAGTAGTAACTATAAGAAATATTAATTTTGAAAAGTTAAGTAAGTAGGTAGTAGTTATATGGATTTCGAAATTGAATTTAATTATACATACACACCTGTTTAATGAAATTCGACAGAAAGTCAGAAAACAGTTGGTTCTTCACATCAAAACCCACTTAGTTGATTCGTCGGTCACCTGCGTACCCCTACAATATGATAAGTATTATAGGTTCATTTCATATCAACTCATTTATCAATTCTGCATCCTGTACCAAATTGGTATGATAAGTACCGACAGCAAAGGAATAAGTAAGTACCTAGATATACATGCACCTTTTCTTTTGAAAATGTACGTAAAGGTGTATTGTATAGCATAATTATGTACTCATTTCTTTGGATTTGTGAACACATAAATTTATTGGTTATGTACTTATGTAGAACACAAATATTCTTATACCAAAAGGCGCTTAAAAAAATCTTTTCCCAAACTAGTTTCGAAAACGGCCGAAGGGTACATACTGTGGTCTGTGGAAGACAAAATTTACAATGCCTAGAAAAGTAGACAACTAAAAATGTAACAACTATTGGCAACAATCTAAATATTATGCCCCCTTTATTACGAAACTTAGAGTAACTAAAAATCCATTTTTCGCTGTAATAATAATGTAACATACAATAATAATGTTTAAAAACAGTTGAAGCAAACGGTATTCGCTTGTGTTAAATATAAAGTAAACGGTAAACGCTTACGTAACAAAATTAAATTAATGGTAACGCTGACTGCAAATAGTGTTTTAAGAATCAAAAATGTTTAATTAAAGTACAGAACTATAGTCAGTATCTATAGTCAGGTATAGGTAGCTAGTTTGTTGATACAAAAGGTGAATTTTTATAGTAGTATTCGCCCTTAGTAGATTTTTGCAACCTAACGAAACAAACCTGGGCTATCCCGTTTTATTCATTGAAAATTCGATCGTAAACATTTACATCAATTGGTGAAATCGATTCTTAGTAAAGTAGAAGTAGATTTATAAGTGCTTGACATTGAAATGGTCACACCTCCATAACATTTATCTTATAGTAATTAAAAAAACCAAGGGGCTTAATCGACCGCCAATTTCCATAAAGCGTACAATTAACTAATTCTAAGAAGTGATAATCGTAAGCAATGAATAAGTATAAAGTACAAGTTCGTTTTGCGAAATAAAGAACATGTAAAATTATGCTGTACACATTTATTGCGCATGGAATTTAAATATCTTTGATTTGACCAATAATCATTATACTCAAGGAATTTGTAAACACATCTTAAGTCGATAGAAGTGATACTTTCATTTTTTTTTCAACTGGTATAACGGGGTGAATAGGAACAAAATGGTCAGCAAAATTTTGCATAGTTGTCTGTTATGCGAAACTATAATCTACTTACACCTCACAATACCTACTTCCTACTTGACATTTTCTAAACGAAATTATTAAATAAATTCTAGTGACAATTTTAGTCTTATTCACCCCTTGATCCCCATTTTTCCCGGTTTACTATATCGCGGTTCCTGGGTGAGGAGGGCAATGAATTTCGAATTTAGAACGGGACGTAGTATCTGAATAAATATGAGGTAAGTAATGAATTTTGACACCTGCAGAGCGCCTATTTGTAATGTCATCTGTATACTTAACAACTACAAAGAAGGCTTCTGAAGGCGACAACTAACTTACGAAACACTAGAAACCAATTAACAACCCGTTGAAAATATGGACCATACCCGTTACATTGTATATTGTCCTGGGTTCCTAATTTATTATCATTACATCACGAGGTAACAAACAACAACCAGTTTAAAATATGGACTATGGATATTGCATTATAAGCATAAAACCTGGAGCCTTAAAAAACCTATTTACAGTTCTAAAGCGAACACGAACGAATATCGCGCACGAACAAAGCAAGCCGAACAAGTAATTCGTGATTTCATGTGTGTATAATTGGTCATCAGGCCTCATCATCCGGTGTACGTCACGCATTCATTGATACGTAATCGGGTTAGCGTGATCATGCTCAACGATCACTTACGGACATGATAAATAGCCTAATTGAGTTCTATCTATCTAAATTGTAAAGTACCTGGGTCTGTACATTGCAGATATTTAAAAAAAAACTTGGGTTATGTTATATGATAGATTGTTAAATTATGAATTCGAATATATCTATTTACGTATGTAGTCTATTACTGTAGAGTGGAGTAGACTATGCCTGTCTGCCTCTATTGTTCATAAATATACGTAGGCGATAGTATCAATAGCAAATCACAAAAACAATACTGGGTAGATGACAACAAAAGCTGACACTGTTTTATTTTTACTTAACTTAGCAAAAGAGATCGTATACAACGACATTTTTACGCGTTTCTAACAAAAAAATGCAAACGTTGGAAGAAGTAACTACGTAATGTCTAAGTCACTTTCAAGTAACGTTTATTAATATAAAATTTGAATCATGCTGTATAATAGTAATCATCCGCTTCATTTCGTAGTAAGATCTGATGAATCAAAATGTAGGTACTATTGATTTAAGGTGCCTACATATAACTTGAGTTGGTGGTATCTGGGTGCGTCTGCACGGTCATCCAACGGTATAGCCGCGTCGAACACAGAATATAAACGCACCGCATCTCACCTCGTTATAGGTACCTACGTGGTTTACCGCGACAGATCGGCCGTAATAAAGCTATGAAATACTATTGACTACTTATTCTGTGGTATAACCACCTATGATATTCTGAACTCAACCTGTATGTTATTAAATAGAAAACAGGTTGAATTTCTAACTAAGAGAAGTAGAAAACGAAACCTAAAGGTAAGCTCATTTTAAAAAACATGTACCTAATCGTAGGTATCTAACGATAAATTATATATGATAATAGCGTTCGTTTGACTCTTGAATGCTTAGCCTAAAAAGATAACATTTCAATGGACTAACTAGGATTTAATAAATTTAAATTTCCAGTCCAGCCACATTTTAAAAAATCATCCTGGTTCAAATACTGGCTGACTAAAACAATTTGACGTAATCATAATAAAATTTGAACCCAACTTTAAAAAAATTGCAAGCGTACGAAGGTTGGCGCATCGCAGAAGTGCATTCCTTCACGGTACGCTGAGGCTTGCAAAACTCTTGATATGGGCGTAGATACCAGTTAGTTTGCGAAACGACTATTACTTACGTATGAACGACGGTTTTCTACCTCGATTCACCAGAAGATTATCAACCATTATAAAATTATTATAGGCAATATCACTAGCTGTGGTTGTCGTAACTTATAACAGCCTAATATCGAGTGGTAGAAACTGCTAAAATACTGTAGTTAATGCTATAGGACTCTCCAAAGAGTACCTATCTAACGATGAAAGAAATTAAGATATTCGAATCAGTCACTAAAGCGATACAAAATCTATAAGAAATAGAAACTGAAAGAGAGGAAAACAAAGTATTGGTAATCTCCTAAAGGAGCTCAACAATAAAAAGTGAACAATGACATTGGACAATAACAATAAGTAATTTATTACAAGTGGCATTCTTCAATGCTAAACTCACAACTTATCATCAGACGAAATCCTTGTATCATCAATGGACTAAATAAAAAATAAAAAATAAATCGAAGCATTTTATTAAATTGCTTGAATAAAACTGTTTTATATTTACTTCCTATATTAAAACTAAATGATTAGGTAGCAATAGAGATATATGAAACAGGAAGTGCACTGAAGCATAGTATACATGATATAGGTATACATGATTAACAGACATAAAAACTAAAGTGCAGGAACTAGGTGCTTTCTTCTATTTCCTTATGCGTTTTAAAGAGAGGCAGTTCGATTACGATTTACTCTACGCAACATTGATCATTGTTCAAATTCGATAGACACTTTCATGTGCTAATGAAGACACCTCTTCGGAATGCAGGCTTTATTTATTCACTGTGAGTAGTGCACCTAAGCTTACATTTAACAACAAAACGCTTATATGTAACAAACAATGTTAAAACCTTGGAGTATACGAAATATCCTTGATACCACCACTATCACAGGTCTGGTAACGAACTACGGTCTGAAACAGGTCTATACAACCTTTCTTCAGCATAAAAAAAAACAAATGAAATGACATTGTCTTAGCGAATGTGCTTGGCACGTGACTTGAGACCGTTTACATAATACAAATTGCAGGAGAAAACAAAAGATGTTTATCGTACTGTACTAAAGACTGAACGTTGCTAAAAGATGATTTTGATGCCAAACGCAATTGAAACGCGCGTTTGTATCGCTTTAAATGCAAAGTGTTTAGCAATTTGTAATGTGCAACTGTAGTAATCCTTAACATCATATCGGTGTATATCCTAAAGCTCTCAGCAAATCACTAAACTTCAAAATACAAGTGTTTACTTAGTTTGTAATTTGGAGTTCCATAACATTATGTAAGTACGCTCCTAGAAATAGCAGAAAACTATCATGTACCTAAACTAGCAATAAATTATTTTTGGAAACAGTACTGCCAATCGAGTATTCTGAATTTGAAACCAGTAACACAATGGAACTATTCTATTCATCTTGCTTTCATGAATCACGTTAACACGATGTTGGTTGGGAGTGAATACGTGGGTGGTTTATGACATGACAGAGGTGCTGATGATATGGTGTACAATTAATATGTCGACTAACGATTATGTTGCAGAACAAAGGAAATATAATGACCAGTAATGATAATGCTGAGACAACTCAACTCGGCCAACAATAAGATATGTATTTATGAATAAGCGTAGTCTTATGGAGATTATCAATACTAGCATTTAAATAAAATCGGGATTATAAAAAATATGTGCCCCACCAAGACGGTAAACCTGCTGATTGTTGGGGATTTAGCGACCAAAAGTAGTTCAATCTCTAATGTAAATAATGCGCAAACCTACGTTAAACAAGGCGCCCGATTCAGTAACACAACGTTTGCTAAACGCGAGATTTCAATTTGATTAGAAGTAAAGTAGAAGTAAAGAAAAACTTTTTAATTTATAGGATCTGTCAAAATAAAATCTATCGCTTTCGTGCGATTATCAAACATTTACAATCACTCATAGTTTGATTCATTTTCAATTAGATTTTGAAAAATTAATATATATCAAATAAGTTTTGAAATCGCACGTTCTAAAAACGTAATTTTACTGAATCAGGCCCCAGCTTATAGTCCAGTCAATGAATGCTCAAAAAGGGGGCCTAGATGGAAAAGTCGAAAGCAGAAACTTTGACTTAGGAACTTTGTTTGGACTAGTTAGGAGATAAACATACTAAAATTCCTGACCCCTCCGAGGTGAGCCGGAGGGGGGGGAGCACAAAGAAGGTCCCGTTTTTTCGTTTTTTGCTTACTTCTCGAAGACGGTGCTTTGTACGAAATTGTGTTGTACGACATAATAAAAGCTAATTAAATCCTCTACAACTTTGTCTTTTGTACTTTGTGTCTATCTCCAATCATTACCTAGCTATGAGCTTCTAAAGGTGGTCGATTTTCAAAGCGCTCATATCAGTTTTCCCAAAAATGTATGGGTATCTACCGGAATTGTTTACATTTATGATTATTGCTCCGCTCCCTTGGGGAGTAGCGTGATGATATTCAGCCTATGACATTCACGGATAATGTGGCTTTCTATTGGTGAAAGAATTTTTAAAATCGGTCCAGTAGATCCCGAGATTACCCCTTACAATTTAACAAATATACAAACACAAACTTTACTTCTTTATAATATTAGTATAGACTAGTGTAGATAACATAAGCGGAGTACCTCCACGCGGTGAAGGCGGAAACAGTTTGAAACTGGATCTACTGAACCGATTTTAAAAATTCTTTCACCAATAGAAAGCCACATTATCCGTGAATGTCATAGGCTGAATATCATCACGCTACTGCCCAAGGGAGCGGGGCAATAATCATAAATGTGAACAATTCCGGTAGATACCCATACATTTTTGGGAAAACTGATATGAGCGCTTTGAAAATCGACCACCTTTAGAAGCTCATAGCTCGGTAATGATTGGAGATAGATACAAAGTGCAAAAGACAAAGTTGTAGAGAATTTAATTAGCTTTTATTATGTCGTACAACACAATTTCGTACAAAGCACCGTCTTCGAGAAGTAAGCAAAAAACGAAAAAACGGGACCTTCTTTGTGCTCCCCCCCCCTCCGGCTCACCTCGGAGGGGTCAGGACTTTTAGTATGTTTATCTCCTAACTAGTCCAAACAAAGTTCCTAAGTCAAAGTTTCTGCTTTCGACTTTTCCATCTAGAAGTATTCGTTTACTAGACTATTAGCACAGCATTATCGGTATTGTAACAATAAATGTGCTATACCTATATTACGTAGTTTTATCGTAACATATTTATTGTCGGAGTGCGAGCAAACGTAAAAATGGGACATTCAGTCCGGTGCCCGAGCCCGATGTTATCGGACATTGACCTCCTCCGAAACTTAACAATGCATTTTTATATCTAATTTATATAGAATAAGTTATCTATTGTAAAATGTTTATTTATTTATTAGTGTTAAATAAATAAACTAGTAGATACAGTTATGTTTCTTTTAAGAACTTCCGTTTTTTTATTAACTGCGGAAGTAATATCCGGTGAAATAGAATACAAGAGTTTCTCTATATCTTCGGTTGGATGTGTGCAAGGTAACTAGAGCGGATTTCACTTAGGATTTAAGCAAGATCAGTTAAAACTATTTAAACTGCGCAGTGGCGGATTTACCAGTAGGCTGAGTAGGCTGGAGCCTAGGGCGGCAGATTTTAGGGGGCGGCAATTTTGAGCTAATTTTTTTTTTCTTTCATATAAAAAAAATTAAAATATAATAATAGGTAACCTTACACCCCGGTAATTAAGACCCGAGACTTGTGGCCGACGGGGGGGGTGGAAGTCATGGAGAATTGTATAGCCTACTGGCGGCAAATTTGTAAATCCGCCACTGAAACTGCGTACTTTACTGCGGACGTCATTCTGCGAAGTGACCAATAATTTTACATAGTTCGCATAGGTACCTACCTACTTTAAGACTAACTCACACTTCAAACTGTAAGGCAACCACCATATTCCATCACCCAGGCTGTTGAAATCAATCGAAACGTCGAATTTTATGTAAATAATAGGTAAATAAACAATGTCCCATAAATCGCGATAGAATCCGTCACAAATAAGTTTTATTTCAATGAGTAATATTCGCAAAAACTTCCAATAGTATCATTTACCGCGTTACTATGAGAACCCAGTTCAGTTGCATATTTAAATTAGACTCGGCAATGCTCGGTAGACGACAAATAGACCTTAAGTAATTAGATACCTTTGCCTATACTCCCATCCGAATTTATAGTTTTAATATTTTATGAACTCAGACCGTTTTAACTAGGTTGGTACATACCTAGGTACTCTACAAGGGCATCAGTTTCTCAATGTGCCATACATATCAAAATTCATGTAATGTAACAATCATTAGCGAATAATTTCTTCATTAAGCTAGCTCTATAGGATTTATATCATGAAATAAATTGAAGTAAGTACTTAATTAAATAAAAGATGTCTTACTGCAATCACGCAATCGTATCTGTTGGGATCCGGAACGCAATTTCTACACACTAAAAATATTCTTTTGTGCTGTAACTACTTATACTTACTCTAGTTTTATACGATTAAGCGACAGTAAAACTGCTTTGTCACCTTAAGCTTGCTACAACGGTGCACGAACTTAGAAAAAATCTTTGTAAACATTGACATTATTAACATGCAAATTGAAAACAGCAAATATGTTATAAAAATATCTTTGAACGTAGGTGGAACCGAGTAGAGAAAGGCTATTTAATTATTTTATATTACATTCTATTCGAATCTAAGTCAGTCTATTTTTGAAGTCTAAAGAAAAATGTAAGTTGTCAATAAGATACAACACGAGGGTTATCGTCATATTTCTACCTACAGGTGTAAGTATAATGAGTCAGGTCATACCTATCTATGGAAACAAAGCTAGAACAGCATTCCAAGTTTCACATTGCAACAGTCTTTGTGTCCAAGATGGCGATCGTACTTTGTCACAACGACCCATTCGAATATTTCTGTAATTAGTATACAAATGGCCATTGTGTTGTAGGTACTGACTGTACTTTCTGTTATCTGGAATATCTTGTTGCGGGTTTATTTTATCTATAGTGACAAGTAAGCACAGGGCTTACTTGTCCGGTCTATATTATGGTCTATGGACACTTGTAAAAACAGGATTCTGACTAGCTTAGATGTTATTCCAATTATTCTATTATAAGTGGAGTTAGTTGCGCCGTTTCTTCTCCACTAGCGCCTAGGAAGCGGTGGTAAACTTAGTATTAAGTAGTTTTTGAGGTCAAAAAGATGTTGCAAAACGTTGCACTATTTTGAAAAATAAAGAAATTGAAATTGAAATTGAAAAATTCCCTAGTTGAAAATTGTGTTAACCGCTAGTGAGTAAGACATGCCATAGTTCTATGGCTATTCTAAAACAAGTTCTATATTCTAAAAGAAGATAAAACCTATAGTGTAGTGTAATTTTAAGTTTAAGTTAATAATATAATAACACATACCTATATTCGATTATAATATTTATGTAGTTTGTCCTGTTCTATTTTAGAAGGTCTTGATTTATATACATACTCGTGGCAAACGGTAAATGATTGACAACATTCAAAATTCGAAGACAGCAAAAGAAATACCGTACACATCTGACATGTAGCTCTCATCTGTTAACAAAATTGAATTGAGTGAAGACGCAAACAGGTCTCCGTAACCCAAATACGGCGTCACCCAGTTTGTGAGATAAACATCCTGAAGTTTTTGTCCAACTCCGCTCCCTCACGACCTTCCCAGCAATCTCAAAAGAAACAAAAAACAAGTAAGTTGAGGTGCGCATCTCCCAGCCAGAGCAAGATGCCGATAGCCGACACAACTGGTTATTAGTAGCACGAGATTTCACCTGTCCCCATCGATTCTGATACAAAACTAAATTCATTCGTTTACTGAGAAAGCACCGTATGTTAACTAAGAAACGAGAATTGAGTTTGCAGTCGATGAATCGATGTTTGATGACGTCGTTCTGCACTTGCTTTGACAATCTGTTTCAATTGCTTCAGGCATGATGTTCATTCCAGTTTTAAGTTTAAACGACTGTCCTACATCTAGAGTTCGCTGATTGATATAAATATACAAAGAATAACTGTAAAAACTCGTTACTTTTAGTATTAATAACGATGACATCACAAAAAGATCTTTTTAAAATAATTAATATGTTAATTCCTTTTTTATTAAGTTTTTAGTAACTTGGTGACGTGTTCCCACATATATTATCAGCTGAATGGTTTGTGTTTGGTTAGGAGTGAATTCACGTCGATATACATTAAAGTTAGCTTATCATCAGGCGAGGTGAAGTCAATTTGGCATGTATCCTTTATATAAAACAAAGTCAGGAATACTGAAACAGGTTCTAAAATCCTCAACCTGTCAAAATTTTGGAACCTAAACGTGTCAAAATCCATTAAGAAATACCGGAAATATCTCGGTAACTCAAAAGACATAATATTCTACAGTTTTTATACAAACGAGGCTGTCTTAAGGTCATTTACGATTGCGACCTCAACTATTATAGTAGTAATGATTAAGTCCATGATTGTTTTCATACATCTGGCTACAACATTAGCTACAGCTATCATTATTCGATGTTACAACATACAAACACAGCCAGTAAACATTTAACAGCGCGTTAGTTGTTCTCTTTATATTTCTAAACTTGAAGTTATCTGTATCGTAATCACAGAAAATACATTAACTGCTGAATAAGGCTACGTTCAAACAAATTAGTTGAATGTAAAAACTTGAAGAATACGTTATGGACTGTTTTTATATTAATTCATCAAAAGATTTTAGATTACAATACAAAATGTTATATGTGGATGTTATGTAGGTATTATGTCCGGAGTATTTTTCAGTTTTTGTCAGACATTTTATTCAAGTTGAGCAGTTGAAGCGATATAGGTAAGTGTTATTTCTAGGCCTCTTTTGATATTTAAAGAATGCGTATCAATGCTTTATGGTCTAGTAATCTGAAAATCCCAGTTCTAGCATGTGTATCTTGTTAGGTCTACACCCGGCCTCGGTAGGAGAGGTAGGCCCCAGAAGTATCGAAGATGACATACGTGTCAAAGGTCCCACAACCATGAATGCTCAAATTCCAGAACACCTAAATGATATCGCATTATTTTTTACTTCGTTTTTCATCAATTCATCGTTTTGTCCAGCCTTAATCCTCGGAACATCTGTCTGTATGGAATTAAATTATTTCTTTCTTTCATACTCAAATTCCTTATGCGTAGTTGTAATGCAGTTAGTATGGACATTCATTCTATTAAGATAATTTTAAATTGACATCTGAATTTAAAATGGAACTTGTTGCACATTCATTTATCTACATAATTCATAGCTAAGTAATGCAACACTCAATTTAATTTAGCAAGAGCACAGAATAGATAATAGTACTGGCGAAGCAAGAGATATTGTTGTAAAGTATAAGTTGCAACAAATTACAATTGACATTCAATTAACATTTGAAATGAGCGGTAAATTAATAAAAATGTAAAAAAAATATTTCAAAATACAAATAGATAGGTAACTGTCATACAAATTGATATGTACTGATATTCAATTCAGCATTAACCCACTAGGTCGCGTTCATGAACTGTCTACTTACTCCGTGATCCAATCACACAAGTAGGTACATTATACCTTCGCGGGAGGCTCCACTGTGCGTGAAGGTCAAACTGCTTATCTATATTTAGGGAACTTTCAAAATTCTCTTCTCTGATCCGCTGCCCCGCAACACCCCCACAGAAAGCTGCGACAACGGTAAAACTTATCGCTGCCATGAAACATATCGAAGGTGTTGATATGCCCAAGCAGGACTAAGCTCAAACTTGTTTTACGCCGAGTCCTCGATACAATCACAACGATGATGAAATTTGTTTTTGGTAAAAGTCACCCAAGACGGTTGCAACACCGATGCGATGTGCTTACGCATAAACATATTGAATACTCGTCGAAGTGCCATTTCGAATATTGATGCATTAGGTCCAGATATTTTATATGCATTTTTGAATACAAGCTTAATAGAAAAAGTTCTTTAGGAACTTGCCCTATCTACAGCACCAACAGTCATCCATCTATTTAACTTTATGGGACAAATTTATGGGAGTTTTCAAGTCACGAGTGAATAGGTTCCTTCTAGGCAAGCGTGATTCATCGTAGACCACATCGTCACTTACCATCAGGTGAGATTGAGGTCAAACGTAAGCCTATCATGAATAAAAAAAAAACCAAAGTAATTGAGGTTGTACGTCCTTATTGGCTATCATTGGATGAAGATACCCTTCTGTTCTTCGCGTACATTGTACCAATCAAGACAATTTTTTGTTCACATATCTAAACCGTCGGACAGGTTACCAAATTATTCGATCGCATGACTAGTGACTATTATAAGTGTTCGACTATTCGGGTCGTTGCCTAACCGACTAGTCGCGTTCTATTGTCGCGGAACCAGACAGCGAGATAATAACGCGTTTAGCTGCTAGTTATTAATGATCTATGAATACGTGTATGTAAATAGAAACAGTACACGGAATTAATTTGTTGAGCAGTGATTGCAAAATGTAATAGTGTGTTAAATGGTGGAATAATTTGTATTGTACTAATTTGAGCTAGAGATTCGTGATGGTTGGTACTTACATGAATCTTGAGTACTGAAACAACATTATTTTTGGTGTACTACCTTAACAAACTTATTTTTTCTATTAGTGATTGTTTTAACGTTAATATTTAGTCAAAATTAGAGCATCGAAGATGATTTCCTCATTCTATCGTGACTCATGGGAATCTTTTCATAAATTTAATATTTTCACTGAGATTAGTCAATTTAAAAAATTTAAGAATTCAGTCAATACTTAAATTGTAACGAAACTTTTCAACCTCTTGATGGAATTAAATATTGAATTAACTATCCGTTAAAATAGTTTATGAAAAATCTAACGAGAACAACATGAAGTTAGCCAACGGTTAACTGCAGCTAACCACTAAAGGTTAACCACCAAGGTTGACAACAACACGCTCAGTTCACTATAGTTCTACAAATTTTTCAAAAATATATAATATAACCGCAAATTATACTAACAAAGACAATAAAATGAGGTTAACATAACTAGATAAGGCTTAAGAATAAATTACTAACTATAGTTTGTCTATAGTTTAACTATAATTTATTATGAATATCATCGGTTTTGATGATAACAGGCCATAAATTAAATAAATATTTCCGTAAACAAAATTATATTATATTTAGTTCCATAATTATTGTTTCTTTAATTTAGTTAACTATTTTTTAATTATCACAAACTCTTAGTCAAAGCTTAAATCCCAGGTAAATTCTCTTATCCACACTACATTATGATGAATAACGGCATAATATTATATATATTAAGTATATATATTTCCTAAAGTGTATGTAAGCAGAAACTATATTATATTATTCCTACTTGCTACAATCCTACACATTTTGATTTTTCTACATCCTTCGTTGTTTTCATTCATGTTTGCCGAGCTTGCTTGTGTATACTCTCGACTTAGGCTTCCCTTAAAATATTATCTGATTGACATACGTATTCGGTGAACTACCTTCCCCCGTTATCTATTTATATATATTTCGTCAATACACTTTCAATACCTCTCTACGTATCCAAATCACCTTATTTCACCCTATATTCGGTTACTACATCTTCTACCATACCACATGGATCCTTTTCACGCTGTCCACCCTTGATCCATCAACGATATTATACTATGATATATCTGCTAAACATACTAACAGTCTTGCTTCCCGTGTCCATTGTTTCAAAACGAATAACTGATAAGTCTTTGGACCATTTAGCCAAGGCCGCAGCCTCGACTGGTAGCCGGGTTCCCCACCCATTGTACATTCGACACACTCCATAGAATATTGTGACATTGACTAATATTTGGAATAATACCATTCAATATAACAATGAGAGAATGAGGCTGGGTGAATGATGATTCTGAATCAACAATGTAGGTAATAGCCTGAACTGTCAGCGAGAACCGACTTTATTTCCCATGTCGCCTACCTAAGGGCCACCTACTAACGGGTGCTGCATGCCTATTGACACTTACGAGCGGTACTGCGAGTGCAGTGCAGCAGGGGCAAATAAAATTTTATGGATTCCATGCCGTGGACACGACAGAAGCCAGACAATCATCATTAAAAATTTCGTTCGAAAATTAGTAATTGCTGCCAAAAAAAATTGCCATTTAACATGTTTTAGGCATAGGTACAATAAGAATATGTTGATGCTCCAAAGGTGTAATTGTAGGTAATTGTCAAATACATGCATTTTTTATTCAAAAGGCGCCAACATCGTCCGAAATGGTCCGAATGAAATAATTAAAAACAGTTTAAACCAAAACCTTTGCCCTCCTATGTGGCAAATTTCAATAAATTAATCTTTTGCTTTTAGCTACCTATTTTCTGTCTACCTGGCGATTGCTTCTTAAAATTGTATGAAATGTATCAGAATACATAATATTATAATGCTATATAAGTATACATCTTTACATTACAGCTGCTATGTGTGCGTTTTATGTTCAGTTCGTATTCAGTTTCTTCTTGTTTAGATAATTAACTGTAAAGTATTGCATTACTGTATATAAAATATATTTTATTAGCAGTGTGTTCATTATTAACAAAATATGTGCAACATAAATAATACGAAAGTGAAATTCACTGTCAGTTGTGAATAAAATAATTTTCTCTTTCGTTCCAACACATGAGTTTAGTTATTTATAGTTTTACACAATGGTTACTAATACTATTTTAGCTATTAAAAGGAAGAAAGTCGTGCATTTACGATTCTTTTTACTATGACCAATAAATCTTCAATTACAATAGGTCGCTATTTTTCCACAATACTCAGTCGCCTCATGGAAAATATCGCTTTGTAGTTACACTAAAAAGCCGACCCCAACTCAGTTGGGAAAAGGCACGAAGGAAAAAAACTATGTTTATGTTATGCATGCACTATGTAGGGATACCTCCTTTATGATTGTTAGGTATATTGTTACCAACGGTCTCTACGTACATTTATTATATATTTTAGATTAAATTACTGGTTTTAAATTTTCCATTGCACAGACCTACAGGTCGTTTTTTTATTTAGACGTAGGTATCAACCGAAATAAACCTTGTTAACTCCATCCAACTAAATTGTTTCTATTGTGGCCAGAATTCGAATCCTAGGCTTTTCGATCGTAAAACACTATTATCTGATAACGTGTACCTGAAGGCCTTGTTTGCCCTTTTATAAAAGTATTAAACCATTGTCTTCGTTGTCTGCTGAATAACTATTCAATGATGTCATCAATATGTTTAGAAGTTATCTATGAACAAACGATGAGCAGTTATTCGACAATGCTGTAGCACAGCACAGATTAAGATGATATCATCTACATGAGAAGAATTTAAACCTATCAAGTGCTAAGACTTATCAACCTATTTATAGGGTCGGCAGCAGGAATATGACGCCCTTGTTGACACACGTCCATAGGCTACGGTGATCGCTTCGCATCAGGTGGGCCGTGTGCTTGTATGCCACCTATGTGGTATAAAAAAGTGCAGGTTGGATTAGCACAGGGGTAAAAGGAGTAAAGCAAATTGTAGCCAGGAAAATCGAAACCTGATCTTGGAACATATTTTATAGCAAATTGTATCTCAGAAAAATGTTTGATCTTGGAACATATTTTTTGTAGGTGCTTGGTAGAGCAATGCTTTCCCGAGCATAAATATATATGCTGGTTCGGGGAAGTACCGCCGCTATTACATAGCGCATGCTCCTCAAAAGCATTCTTAGGCGGTAATCGCTAACCATTAAGTGAGCAAGCTTGTTTGTTACTTTTGTAGTATACTATATTTTTTAAAACGAATAAAACTATTTCTTGTGTAACCATTATGTCTAGAATTAACGGAACTCAGTAATTGCAATTGAATAAAATTCATCCCATATGTTGCTTTAAATACGTCTAGATTTAAAAGATCGCAACAACCATCTTAAATTGTTTAAATAAATAGGTACCTAATTATCAAACGTTAGAGCACTATTGAGAATTCACTACTCCTAATGGACAAACGAAACTCCGAGTCGATAGACCTTTGCTCTCAGTATTATAGGAGAGTACAAAAAATCTCAAGGGTAAGCAGCACCTGAAGAACGTTTTTGTGTAAACCTCGCTCGTACACGAAACGGAAAAAAAAGAACTTGGCTCTTTTAACAAACTAAAAATAAATTCATTGACTACTTGCACTGAAGGTCCTGTTGTTAAGTGATATAGGATTGGGTCTTAAAATTCAGAGCAAGCACTATATTAAGAAAACTCTCAAACCATTACAAATAGGATGCCCAAGATCGTGTGAAGTGGAAGAATAAGCAAGAAAGCGAACCCTGGGCTCCGAGGTGTAGCCTTGCGAATCGGGACACAACGCTAAGACTATGATGGTGATAATATTCATGTATTACAAATATTTGCACTGAGCTGGAACTGAACCTGCGACCTCTAACGTAACAGACGAATGCTCTACCGCCATGAATAGCGGTGAGATACATTCATTTCATCGTCTACGTATAAATATGTCTAAAATTATGCTTAGCTGTCGATTCAAGCAATAATTATCGAGTCGTTGTCAATAAAACGTGATACTGATGGATACATGTATGATGTTAAACCTTGGGCTAGGCACGCATTTCTCACATCACGTACTATCTCACGTGCCTATCGTCCAACTACTGTTAAATACCACAAGTATTCTGGTGTATCTAAATGTAAACATTAATAAAAATTGCTATTTTTTAATCATTTATCACTAGGACTTGAATTGAAAATGGATGGGCTTGATTTGCAGATACAATAAGATTAGGTACCTACCATAACGCTAGACACTAAACTCTGATTAAATCTACCAACAACACAATCTTTATTATATTTCAAGCAATTTGGCAGAACGGCAAATCGGCCTAAATTTCTAAAAAAAGTTTCATTGACATCACATTCGAACGATAATGATTGTGTTTAAAAATCTTACGACCTCTTTGCTAACCATTAAAACATCGAAAGGAATCTCGATGATTAAAAATGTTTCCTCATCACTTCTAAATTATTTGTAGGTTAAAGTTAAATGAATCGGCAAACCGTTTCCAATTTTAAACAACCAATTTTTTTTATTCTGTGCAAACGACCGTTTACTCGCTAAGTCACCAAGGCGAAAGTCATAACCAGCCTCTCCATCAATTAAAATTAATATTCTTTATAGGAATTTGCGACCTCACCTACCTATACTAAAACTCGTCACTTCTAAACTATCTGTTAACGTCGGTTAAACTTAAATGAATCGGCAAACCCTTTCCAATTTTAGGCAACCGACACAAAATATATTTTTTTATTCTGTGCAAGCGATCGTTTGCCCACCAAATCACCAAGGCGAAAGTCATAACCAGCCTATCCATCAATTAAAATTATTATTCTAAATATTTGCGACCTCACCTATACCTTAAAAAGTAACCCAAATAGGTAGGTGCTACATTAATACGTGCAAAATATGGTGTGATATGAATTGAATATACATACAAATGAGGCTTCGGCAATATGGAATGATGATCTTGAATACAAAGTTTCAAGGTACTGTTTCTGACTATAATTGTTTAAATGATACTTTGCGACCGAATAAGACATGAATGTATGGTGGATCATGATTGATGTCATAATGATGTGGCCATTTCCGCATAGCATTTTTTAGTAGTAGCTGTGCTCCGCGGTTTCAATCGCAAGATTAATTACAAGATTACTTCTACATACCTACATGGTTTTAAAACTTTATAATGGCCGCCCACCATGGCGATAACACAGTAAATACTAAAAAATATAGTATACTGTGGCGTAGATATCCTTAGCCCGCCGGCGCGGCGTCTCTATAGCTTTTTTAAGCTCCAAGGATCAATTCCCAGGTCGAGCAAAGTGGTGCTATTAGGTTTACTGTTTGGAATTTCTCAGTAGTAGCACAAAGGATTTAGGCGCAGAAGATCTAATTCTCAGAATTGCAACAGAATCGCAAAAGTACAAATTCTCGAAATGTTAAGTTTCCTAAAAGCCTAATTTTCTGAATGTGTGCTTGTGAACTTACAATGAAACAAACAGGCATCTGATTGTCTATAGTTAGTATCCATTTTATCGAACAAATATTTTAAACATGAATGCTTATAAATGAAATGCATGAGTAATTTGCTTAAACTTCAACTATGAAAAAGTCTTGAATAAACAGACGTATAAGTACACGAACATTCAACGTTCAGTACGCGATATTATGATTATGATGATTACTACATAGTCTACACACCTCATATAAACAGTAAGTAACCCAGATCTTTAACTTCTTACAAGAAATAACCATCATTGTACAGCTTCTAACAGTAAGTCTGCTTACGTATACCGTACACCTGTGCCACTGACCACTACTTCGTACACGCAAAAACACCTCATATATCTTAATGATACAGCATACAATCCCTTGAAGCAATTTCAACACTGTAGTATATTTACGCCCCGCTAGATAATCATGGTTATACCTAATGTATGAGAATTTAGATAAAAATTGCACGAAACGTTTTAATAAATTCATAAAATTATTACGGTGTAATCAGAAAGAGATTAACAATATTTAAATATCTGCTGACATGTAGCTTTAATTATAATAATTACCTTATTACATACCTACGAAATTACATAAAATCTATTCGCTAGAAATGTGACTGCCTTTCGCTAGAAATCTTTATATGACACGACAATCTTAGTAATCGATACGAATTATTTTCTCATACAAATCGTCTGTCTATTAATTTTTGATATTTTTATGTCAGACTACATTTTTCAAGAAACGTAGAGATATGTAAGAACTAAAGTATGGCAGGCTGTTCCCAATAAGAAGGACATGTTTTTCTTATTGATCTAACCAGTTTTATAAAACGAACATTAAGAACCCACCCAAAATATATCGTTGACTCTGATGACTCGAGCTGATGAGTCTCTTTTGTTATTAAGCAGGTGCTTAATCATCGTGTTATATCTCTATCAGCAGAATTCGTGTACGCTGCTCTGCATTTATCCACGCTTGGCAGAAGACATTATAATTATAAGCGGTAACGTTAACCGTTTAAAAATCATCACAAGGGCCAAACTGGTCGACGACCTTAGCGGCATAAACCAGGTAACTATCTATGAAGATATAATGTACATCATAAATGTACAATATTGTACCTATTATGGACAATATATTGTACTATATATGGAAAATATAATAAACATCTGCTATTTACTGATCAATTCAAGCTATACAACCAAACTACTGATAAATTTGGAGTCAATATGGATAACAACATAAATTTTTGCCCCTACATGTCTATATGGATTTATTTCATTTTAATGCGATATAAAGCGATTCTTGATGGGTTTCCTTATCAAAAAACTGTTTACTGTTGTAAAAGTCATTAAATGGAAATTATGCATAGAGACTAAGATATTTCTAGGACAATTTGAGTAGTATAAAAGCGATGGTAGCTGAATAGGTAAGGACGCGGCCTCTACTCAGAGGTACCGAGTTCGAATCCGGCCGGACAGCACTAATGTGAATTTCACTTTGTGGAATTTATATGTGCTAATCACATGTACCATCTGCTGACAATCAAGGAAAACATCGTGAGGAAACCCACATGTCCTAGGAGAAATTCTAAGGACATGTCCGATCCATCAACCCGCATTAGGCCAGCGTTTGTGGATTAAGCCCTAAACTCTCTCAGCTCTCTCGTTAGAGGAGAGGAGACCCGTGCCCAGCAATGGGTTGCTGTTTGAGTAGTATCAATGCTATTAACCATTAGCTGGATTAGCCATTTAAATTTATGGCTACAGAGTTTCGGCCGAACTCCTTGGGGAACCTAACTTCCAGGTTAGG
This sequence comes from Lithosia quadra, assembly GCA_963576445.1. Classification (NCBI taxonomy): domain Eukaryota; kingdom Metazoa; phylum Arthropoda; class Insecta; order Lepidoptera; family Erebidae; genus Lithosia; species Lithosia quadra. Next base: position 12,575,668 of record OY754884.1, on the reverse strand, counting down.
GTATTTAGCTTTCCCAGAGAGTCAGTTCTTTCTACCTAAAATACGAGAATGTAGATCAGACTGAACACATAATAACTAACCTAAGATAGACCATACATTAGACTTAACTAGAGTACTTATACTTTACCGCTTCGCAGTAATTTTCGAATTATTGTGCTTGTATCTTATACCCTACGTTACAGACTGCGGACTGGTCTGTGGGTATGAATGACAGCCAAATAACAGAATATGAGCATACTTCTCATATATGATTACTACTCTATAAGAGAACTACTCCACTGACTTTGCGTCAAGAACGGTTAAACAGAGATTGAATAAATATGATAATAATAGCGTTAAGTATATGCAAATCATACATACCACTCAGCGAGTTATTGCATGAGTAATACCAAGAAAACGGATATACAAACTGTGTGTCATACAGAATGTGCACAAGGCAGACAAGTTTTAGTGGAAAGCATAATCTCGGGACAATGACAGTGCATAGAACTAATTCAACTGCTAATTTTCTTTTTTTTTATCCGTTAGATTGGCAGTATGGTGCAAACGGACGAATTTAATACATTTGATATCAACTAATTCATACAATATATAATTATGTTAATTTTAAGGTTTTTAATCTACAGAAATAACTAAAATTAAAGTTTCCGTTTTTTTTTAGTTTCCGTTTGTAACACCAAACTTCAATTTCAATTTCCAAACATTTTACCTCATCATCATCATCTCAACCTATCCCAGTGCGACCGGTCCATTACCACCAGGATCCATTTTACTACATTTTACAGGATATGATGCAGGAAAACCGCTGACACTGGTTTGGCCACATAATGCGAAGGGATGAAGATCATATGACCCGGCAAGTCTTGACCATTGAGGAGGGCTAGAAAGGCAGAGGTCGCCCACCGACTACCTGGACCAGAACTGTCAACAATAACTTGCTGACGATGAGATTAACGCCAGAAATGACCTAGGATCGCCAGGAGGGCTGACCCCGAATAGGGAAAAAACCAGGGGATTGATTGATACCTATTATGTACTTAATAGTCCATGTGCATAATTTTTCTCTCCATTGTATGTAGCATTGAACTATTTTGTTTGATTGTTTGTGATGAATGGACAATGGACATTTTTTGAACATCGTTAACACTAAACAAATATAAACAGCATATTAGTCATCTAGAATGTGTAAGTACAGTTAGCTCTTTAATTAATTTGCTTTTACTGATCGTTTTTGTGTAATTCTGCTTACCGCATAATGGGAAACGGTTCTTGGAGTCTAGTTGTGTATATTACCAACCAATCTGTCGTTAAGTGCGAAGGTATAAATTTTCTCTGAATATAAAAGTACTATGGATATCAATATTGGAGATTCACAATTTCAGAAACAAATGGCTTCATCAAATTCATAAAATGATGACTACGCCCTTATCTAACACCTAACTTGTATAAAAAAATTGTGTTAATAATGCATCTAGAAAATAGGATATGACACAGATTTTTTAAGATTTTGCCCAAGTGCACAACTTTCGAAGACGTATTCCATAGGCCCCCACTACAACGTGGCTCTCCAGTGCTCGTTGCGACAAAATTTTTAATTTGTTCCCAACCGTCCCTAGCCTCACTAGGGCCACAACTTTAATAGTATTCCCATCAACTACCACAAACGGAACCCAGTGGTGGCAGTTAGAATTTTTTGTTAATATTTTCCCAACGGCCCCGTAGTTGCTGGAAATAAAACATTAAATTATGATTAAACATAACTCTGTCTTGTAACTGACCTGAAGGCGGCCGCTCCTTAGGATAGCAAATGCGGAAGAGTCCTCGCGTCCTCGTAAAGAAGAAGTACTTGTTATTCAAACTCTCCAAGATCGATTGTGAGTTGCCCGCAGAGTTATCCGCCGCGAAAGTCTGGAACAAAGCAAAAGGCCGGTTAGTTTGCCTATAAATAAATATTCTATTTCAAAAAAATTCATAAAAATATGCAGCAGTTCAAATACAAGATAATTACTCTAATCTAATACACTATGAACCGGTCGGCACATTACAGCTGATGTTTGGTTTATTCGATTTGAATACTTGATCTATATTACAGGGCATTCAATTCTAACTAAACTGGTAGAATTTAGATTAACAATAATCGTACATTGGTTTTATGTAATGACGTGGATTTGAATTACAAATCGGTTCATACTTAAGTTTAAGTTATATTTATGTTAGTTTTTTCCCTAAGATTTTTTTAATACTTCTACGTTGTATATATCTACTTCTGATAGTTTGTTTCAGTTCTATGTGTATAATAATATACGAGCAAGTATGTTTATTACCCAGATAACACCAACTTTATTTACAAACATAACAGCGGTGTTTTGCTCAAAGATTAGATAAGCACTGTAGGTACAGACAACCTACAATTAAGTACAGACCTTGTAACTTTTCCTGGTTTTAACACTTTTAATCCAGCGTATCCATGTCAGCAGTACCTCTAAACGGTTTGTCACAGTTTACAGATGATTAAACATATTTGATCGTTAGACGACGATGAAGCGCTGTAAATCATTGCCATTTTTATATTCTAGACCAGCTTTTGCTGTTGAAAAATGCATAACTGAAATAAAGGCGTACAATTTGTTTTGCGCTTGCTGCTAGAAAACCGGGTTTCTTTTTAAATCTAATTCGTAGGTAGCTACTTTTCTTAAGTGCTGCCTAGCTTCACGGTCTCAAATTAAATAACCAAATACGTAATAAACTCACCCCGTTTTAATGTACAGTATAATTAAAGAACAATTTAGTCGATATTCTAACGGCCACACAATGCCCTGGCTACAGACATAACATGAAGTAATTATCTGCGTAAAACCGGCTCAGGCCGCATTCCGACTGCGGCCTCCGGGTTCCCGAAGGACGGAACGGATTGATTTCCCTCAAGGGCATTCAAGGACCGTGCACAAGCCTTTGTGAGACCGTGACTAGTATGTCGCTTGGTTTTATTTGTTCAGTTCTGGTCATTATAAGAGCTGAGGAAGTGTATTTCTTTGAATTTTTAAGATCTTTCATTTTTGTTCCTTTTTCGTATTAAATTGCTGTCGGCGTTTCACAACAGAACGGATTGATTAGTTGCAGAGGGTCGGACTGACGTAAAATCTTGTGTTCCTTCTTAGTCTTAATTTGTACATTACCATTGCGAAAAGAAAGCAGCCGTGGTAATTAGTCATCGTAGATCTTTATACGAGTATATTTTTCTATCATCTATGTATTGTTTAAATATTTGTATATTTGGTTAAACGAAACCCGAACTAGAAATCAATATCATTGTTATAATTTCAACAGAAACATTTCATCCAATTACCTACAGAACCTTTTAATTTCGTTCAATCGATGTTACGCAATTAAATAATTAAATATCGACTTGCGAAAACAGCTGAATAACACATTGATGCGAGATACAAGTTTAATTAGCGAAAAAACACGTTCCGTTTAATTAAGTTTTGAAAGTTTCGAATATAAATTGACTAAAAAAATATGTAATAACTCTAAGCAAGGAACGGAACGCGGGAGTTGAGTGGAAGAGAGCCTCTTAAAGAAAAGTAGGCAACTAGTGGAGGGGCAACCTCAAACCTCCAAGAAATCACAGATAACACTGTTTACCTATAGATACTATACCTGTTGGTACGTAGAACAGCTAATTGACGAGAGGAGCAACTATAGTCAACACATAAGTAACTCTCAAATGGAACGTGTCCAGCAGAGTACTGGGCTATTTAATTGATTGGACTGAGCCGTATGCATATTTGACAACTTAGACCCGTTATATTGGAGTTTTCACCCCCATCTAATTTTTTTATAAAAGACTTTTTACGTGCCATAGGATATCAGTTTTGACCGACCTATCACGCCTTTAAGAGCCCACAAATTGATTTACTCATTAGAAAGTAGTTATAGACGGTCAGCCTGGCGCCTTGACGTAAAACTCAATTTACTAAGTACTAAATGATATACCTACACACGTGATAAATTGAACTCTACGCATATTTAAACGATCAGTTAGCAGATTAACCGTTTATATTTACTTTTACTCATAAGTTTTACATCAGCCACAGTCAACAAGCTGTCAATCAACTTGCTTAATGGTAACGTAGAAAAATGTTCAATTACACTGCGAGTGAACTCCTTAATCAACTAAAACTAAAAAAAAAATTTCAGTTAGCTGAATAGATTTTCTTGAATCAAAACTAGTAGGCTCTCTAAATTAAGTCACCTTACAAACAAAAATAATTTAAATCGTACTCGTTTAAAGCGTTTGGGATCTATCTAGCCTACCGTAGCGTAGATACATACATACACAACAAATTCACAGTACCCCTTTGTCAGAGTTGTAGGACGTAGGTTAAAATATTGTTTTAATTTAACTAAAACAATATTTTACATATACGAGTATTACGAAAACGTCGGGATGGCAATAATATTTAAAAGTGCCTTAAGAATACTTTTAGAACCTGTCTCCCCTGGCAATTTCTGTCTCTTCTAATGCAAAATCAACAATTTATTTTTTCCAAAGTGTACGAATAATGTCCATAAGAAAATCTACGAACCATCATCACAATGCCATAATATTCTTACAATATTTTTTATTTAACCACATAAATAGAATGTACTTACGATTTCAATTAAGAACTAGACAAACAGTGAATGGATTCCATGGTGACAGATATTTTATCTGCGATAATCCTGTTTTTGACTCAGCCGTTGTTGAATGTATACGACAGTATAATCCGGTCTACATTGTAGAGGAACCGGATTGGTCTAGTCAAAAATGTTAAGCTACATGCGTCATCTGTGCTTATTAATTGGCAGGTAAAATACCGCTATCTAGACAGGTTAAAAATAAGTTTGATAGGTAGGTAGGTATGTGGCTTATTGCCGACTGACATAGAATATTTCTTCGCTGAATTCCTTAAATTTGATGGGAAATTCTTAAAAAGTTGATTCATGTTTAACTTCAAACAACTTTTTCAATCCAAGGTTATTTAAAACGATACTTAATAGGCTAAACAACACTGTATGTAATATTGGCTAAAGAGCATATTTGCGCGAATAAGCATTAGTTCATCCATAAGTTTTATTAGATAGCTACTACGAGAGACTAAATCCTCGTGTGATATCCTAAGCAGAACACGTATATGCTATTTCGATAGACTTCATAACCAAGGCTTAACTACTGTAGATTTTAGTATTAAGCAAGTAGGTAAGTACTCGTAGGTACATTGCAGGTAATAAGTGAACGAGTCAGTCCAGACGTGTTTAAAATACCTAATCTTTGTTACGGAGTACTTTTACTTACACCTTTTGTTAAAGAGGCATTTGTGACGTTAAGAGGAAATTTCAAGAATCGGTATGACCATGTATAATTGTGTGAAAATGAAAACAATAGACTGGCTACCTTTATGAACATTTGTTCCGCACACTGCTTGCAACATACAAAATAAAAAAAATTGAAAACAAACCTTCATATTGCGAAAATTAATAAAATAATGTTCTTTAACACTTTAAAAAGGTTTTCTTTTCTAAACGTATTGAAAACTGAAGCAGTAAAACATTGTGATTTTAAAACGTAGACAACGTATATCGCCATTTTCTTATTTTCTTGCAGGTAAGAAACAATAAGATTGATAAAAACGTGGATTCTAAAGTTGTTTACCTATACTTTGACGGGCCATCAGATGCTCATATCAGAATAGATTGTAATGACTTCCAGGTACACTTCACTGGTAGAGGAATAGTTAACATAATCCAGGGAATTCATAATATGTTATTAATACTCGAACTTTTGCATTGCGAAAATCTTACTCTGTTGACTAAATATTTAATCTGCTTTGTCATACATTGAGTACTTATTTATTCTCTTGTTAAGTTAAAGAAAATAAAGACAATAGAATTGTTTTTATTAGTAGGTAAATGTAATATACTTGTTAGATAAGTTCAGATTCCATTTTACATTAAGTATTTTAATCGTAAATTTTCAATTTTCGAAGCCCCACGCTGCATTACACCAGACTACAAGCACTGCAACATATTATGGGACTATCTTGTTTCGGTTCATTATTAATATACTACAACTACTACTACTTAAGCTATGAGTAATGTGTAAATAACGGGACATTTAAAGGTGAAGACGATTTTGGACGCTTCATTAGACATAGCGAAAGTTAAATTTTAGTCACTAGAGATTATAAAAACAGTATTATGTGACAACGTAATTTATCTATACGTCTATACATATAAATTACATGTCCTGACTGAATCATCAATGCAGACAGTGGCGGATTTACCAGTAGGCTGAGTAGGCTGGAGCCTAGGGCGGCAGATTTTAGGGGGCGGCAATTTTGAGCCAAATTTTTTTTTCTTTCATAAATAAAAAAAATAACTTTATTACATACACAAACGAGTTTTGGGGAGCGTTTTCTCGGAGAGGCATATCTTAATCCACCTTCTAATTAGTACGCGCCGCTGTTTTTAGCTCTTCAATAGCAGGTATACTCTTCACTAGGGCACGTCACAATTACGCGTGGTCAGTCGCCGCCTCCTACTGCGACGCGTGGTCGGCCGCCACCTCATTCTGCGAGCAAGTGATGCTCGAGAAGGAGGCGGCGGAATGGGTTCGGGAGAGGCTGCACAGAGCTCACCCAGACGGTGACGTGCGCAGACGCCGCAGGCGTCGGAGGTCTGATGACTTCCGTCCTCTATGAGCGCAGGCCTGGGGGTGACGGGTGGAGCCGTCTGTCACCCTAGCAGAAGCAGACCAAGGCGGCAGCGTGCACAAGCACGCCCCCCCCCCCCCCCCCCGAATGCGAATACGGTGGTTCCCAAACCCGAGGGGACCATCTCGAATCCGGAAATGGCCTGGGTCAAGCTGGGGTGCGAGGGAAATGCTCTATGGGCCACCTCACACCTTGGCGTCAGAAGACTCCAGACGGCGTGCGGTTTTAGTCTAGTTCTAGTCTCCCTGCATTTACGGTGAGGCCGCCTGTTGCATGATGGATGGTCAATGCCTGGTGGGGTTTCTGGGGAATTTCCTTCCTTAGGGTACACGCGGGTTCCCCCCGTTGTAGGTACCCTAGACGGTACGCTAACACCTAGTTCGGTTTATTCGGTTCGATTACGACATAACCACCCCACCGTTTAGTCTCGATGAGGGGTACCCGTGAATGCGTGCGAGTCAGAACCTCTACGCGGTGCACCCGGGCAACGGACGCGAGCAGCGCCTTCCATTCGCCACGGGAGATGCTGCTGCCTTCGGCCAATCCGGCCGGGTGGGAGTGGCTCTCTAGAGGGCAGCTCCGAGGCTCTCCACGTGTCGGGGCGAGCTGATTGTCCGCGAGCCAACGGTTGGTTGACAGGACGGCCGCCTGTCACCCTACACCCCACCGTCGGCGAAGTGGCACGATGCTTGCCCAACCCCCTATCGGGGGGTAACCTTACACCCCCTGGTAATTAAGACCCGAGACTGCTTGCGGTTTTAGTCAGTTCGATCCCGACATAACCACCCCCGATGGCCGACGGGAGGGGGGGGGGGGAGTCATGGAGAATTGTATAGCCTACTGGCGGCAAATTTGTAAATCCGCCACTGAATGCAGAGCTTTATACTTTATACTGTAGCTACAAACTTTTAATGTCGAACAGACAAATAGATCCAGAACAGGCCGCTACTAATCATAATACTGAAACATTGTTCAGATGATCATAAATGTATCTATATTAGGCACTGTCTTGGATGGTGGACTAGAGAGCCTACGTGCACTGTGGCGTTTCTTTTTTGGAAAGGTTACTGTCTGGCCAATATTCTGCTGGGGCAGGAGTTGTAAATATTTTAGGCTACTGGGCTAAAACTGCAATATGGTTAGAGTTTGAAAATATATTTTAATACTAATCATTGTTGTCGTCTATATTACAAAGAAAGAAATAATTCATTTAGACACAAATACACATAGGTATAAAGCCAAAAAAAAATTAGAACACATACAGAAGTAGTAGGTATAAACCTTACAGGCACGCTGCATTACATAAAGTTGTTTGAGTCTAAGTTATTTATGTACCAGTCATGTGCAACATACTGTCGTGAGTAAAGTAGATAGTAGGCATATCCACAGAAAAAGCACGTGGGTTACGTAAATTTAGCGCTATCAATGCAACTAATTAGATACGTTACAGTTCTCAGATATAACACCCAAGTAACCTGCACCGTTGCATTACATGTATACAATACGGATATAAAAAGTATGTCACCACTTCTTGTTTTCAAGATACTAATTACAGCAAAGACCTACATGGGCCTAGTGTCATTAATAGGTATTCAAATCAAACCCTTTGATCCTAACCCTTTAAATTACTAACAAGTTACCTAACCAAAATTATTGTAAAAATCATTAGGTACATTATAGTTAGGTACGTTATGCTTATGGGATATACGACGCCATTTTGATCTAACAAAGAGCTCAAAATAAAATCGTGACCGCCGCCGCTGGCGACGAGGGTGGTATCCGTGGGGATTTCCGCACGAAAAAAAGGGCATGAGAAACTTATTATAAAGTTATTTCAAATTCCTAACAACAGTGTTGGCATGTCGTTGCGTATAAACCAGTTTGCTACTAACCACTTTTAATAGTAATTCCACTATTTGGCATAGGTAATTAGAATTTTAATAGGTGCCTGTCATATAGACCAGTACTTAATATCGCATTATATAAACTGAATATCGGCCAATATTAATGTTTCAACCGGTTCAAAGTAGGCGCTTGTTTTAATGCAAGAATTATGTCTATAGGTCTGACTACATATATATCGCTTCAATAGAACGGTTGTTGGGGAAGACTCAAGTACCTAATGCTGGCTTGAAGTCATAAGAGATAACACACGCGACAATATTCTCAGGAGATGCTGAAGATCTGACAAAGTGGAGAAGGAAAATTAGGCAATCGGACCTAAAAATTCGAGGTCATGTCAAACCGAAAGCGAAACCTGTGCCTAAATCCGATCTGATAAACAGGCGTACCGGTTAGTAGATGAGCTTAGTTTAGGAGTCGAATATCATGGTGGTGCAACCAAACATTTACCAGAGGATAGTCCTAGCTCGACCCAGAAATACGTGCGTGAGGCCGCGATAATAGCATAACGTAATCGTCAAGGTTGTCAAAAAACTTTATTGAGGTATTATCTACCCACTTTAAGTAATGAGAGATCGTTAGTTTTTTGCAACATAACGCTAGCCCGTAATCATCAGAGTGATCAGCCATCGAAGCGAAACGTTCCTTCAACTCAACTGGAGTTCATCGATCGTTGATCTGTTTTTATCGAATCGAATATCCGATTACGATTAACGATGGGAAAGTGCAAAGAAAGTTACAGATAGTTATAGTGTCAACGATATGCTTAATCTGCATTGTGGGAGAAACTTTATGTAACATATCATGATCTTGAAAGTGATGGAAACCAGAATTGTCTTGTAATCGATTAATGTGAGACGAATTTAGAATAATTCTATTCTATTCGATTGAAGAGTGAATTAATCGACATTAATAAAAATAGAATACAATATGCTAAAAAGTATTATAACAACATGTGTAAGTATCGCATTTTATTTCTTAAAAGTAGGTAGGTATTGAAAAGCCCTATTGTTCTGTGGTACCTATCACAAAGTTCTGTAGTGTTCTGTTCTGTTTCTGTGTAATGTAATGTAATGTAATTCTATTAAATACCTACTACTTAATAGAACTAAAAGTGAAGACATTTATTAGAATATTTTTATTTTCGAACTTGAAGACAAATTCTAGACAAATTTAAACCTAGTGTTGGTATGAAATTGTAGGGCGGATATTTCAATATCTTCTAGATAGTGTAATACAGAATTTAACATCCTTGTTTGTTTTCTTTTTTATTTTTCAATTTACCACGTGCCCTAAATTCACGATAATAACTATAATTACATTATCGACCTAAAGAAAAAAAACATAAAACGTGTCAATTGCTGACAATCATCAAAATTTTCGTTAATCTCTTCGACGTGCCACAAAATTGTATAAAATTTTGCTAATATAAAAGCTTAATTTGCTAAAATGTCATCAGTAGTATTACTTAATAATCAAATTACAAAGTACCTTTCACTTTACGTAAGGATTTAATCAAACAACTTGACAAGCAGATTTCGTACGGCGAATTGCAGTCGTTACATGCATTGTTAGGTGATAAATAAATAACAAAATTTTACTTGTGCGCCTATGGAGCGCTACGCGACGCGAGGCCACCTCACAAATTATATTAAAAACTTATTACAGAGATATTTCTTTGATTAAGACTTTGCAGAAATTAACAGCTAATAACCTAACTAGTATTTAAGTAACCAAATTTTGTAAAATTATTTTCATTTCCATTAATGGTCAGATGGCAGTCGCTCCACGGAAAATATCGAAGTTCAGCCGCATCACAGTTAGATTGGAAAGCCGACCCCAACTGAGTTGGAAAAAAGGTTCAGAGAATGATGCTGATTTTCATTTCCATCAATTATTTCTTCATTTCTCAGTGAAAACGGGCGAAAGTTTGATTGTTTTGTTAGAGTTCGGGAAATTTTAATAGCGACTGAGATACTTCAATTCTCTATGATTGACAACACGATTGTTGTTTGCTGTTAGAAAAAGTAAAATTACTTGCGAGCATATGCATGTATGCATGCAACAGTGGTCATAAATAATAATCTTCATAAAAATAAATCTACTTCTGTATGCAGTTTACAAAAACACAAATCCGTTCGCATCGATATGAAGCATTACGCAATGTAGTTGCGTGAGCCGTCAAGCATTCCTGCCAGTCAGTACATTGAGCTATTTAGTCAGTAACATTCGTGTTGTGTATGTTAGCAGGTACAGACAGCAACAAAAGTAGGTTCGAAATAAAATACATGATCATAAATAAATAATAAACAAATTATTATTATAGCGTTAGTCCTGGTTGCATCCAGTGTGTCTACTATTTATCTTGATTTGGCTTAGGTGGGCTTTTATCGGAATGACTATCGCCTAAAACACAACACCGAAATGAATACCTGCGCATAGATGAGAGTGGCTTTTATAAAAGATAGACCAAATTAAAGAGAGATCGAGAGTGGATTTCGGCCTTCAAAATGCAAGCTTTGGATGTAGCGGAATGTATAATGAATGACATTTGATCATAATGATCTACTTTTTGCGGAATATTAACGGCTTCAAGTTTGAATTGCTCCAGAATCCCTTGCCCTTTATCTATGAGACTTGGTGAAATTCACTTTAATATGACTAACCTGATGACAACTGTCCGAGTGACGTCAGTTGTTAGGAATTTAGAAGTATGAATGGGACGAGACAATAGCAGTTTCGGACGATTAAGCGAGAGTTACTTACCGTTCTTTTTAACCTATTCATTAAACTGTGGTACGTTTATTATACTATTCTTTAATTTACTCCAATGGCAACTTGAGAAGTGCTATTTAAGTTTTGAATGAATCTTATTGTTGCATTAAACGAATTTTTTTACAAAGGTAGGTAGGTCCGGCAACTAAAGTCACATTTTAATTTTCAGATCGCCTTATTATAACAATCTAGAATAAAGTAATAACAAAACATGAAACATAGGTTGGCCTTGTTTTCTGATGATTGTTAAAATACTTATTAATTTAATTTAAGTATAAGTACATATATAAATAATCATCATCATCATCCTAACATTAGTTTCGGTCGCATCGGAGGTTCTTACCTCGGAGACCGGAGTCCGCTTCACGATTTTTACTCCACTTTGTAAAATTAAGGTTTTAAATACAGTGATTTTTCAGCATATCTTGTTGCCGACTATACAATAAAGAATCATACTACACAGCAAATATAAAAATACCTCATTGTATATGAAAATATAGCTTTTATGAGAACGTTATGAGAACGACCACCATGTGACTTCCAAATCCTGCACCGTAGGCTCGTCCGTGAAACAACAGCTGTACCAGCTTGTAGATGAGGTTGGCTTAGCCCCAAGGTGGAGCCCCTAACACTCATAGATAACTACTACTGTAATACTATAAAATTTAAAAATAAAACTGAAATGTAGCACCTGTCGTGTGTTTAGAGATGAGAGGTCTTACAGTCATCTCAACATAAGCACCAATTAAATCATGAAAAATAATGCACGCGCCATTTTTATTTCGACAATAACGCCGTACATAAATTAACTCTCTAAGCCATTAAGCGTAAGATAATGTGAGTAATGATCATGTGTTTGACGGAAGAGCTACCTGTCGAGCGAAAGTCCGTAGTTTGCGGACTGTGGACAATGGGTGTGGGGCCAGTGTGCAGTGTAATTACTGTGTACGGCATATGGCGAAAGTGACCGATATTGGCCATGTCTTGGAAGTAGCGGCCTTGTCAATGAGCGTAAAGTTAGTCACAAAAGTAGATGATGATGATGATTCAGTAAAATTTTGAAGCTATTGCTTGGTATGCTAACTTTTTCTACAGTTTTAGTTTTTCTACAGTCTCATACAGGGGGAATACTCTGTCCAACTGAGCTACGTGGATGTTGAAGACCCGTTCTGGATGGTCTCTTTTTTCGATCTAAATTTATAGAATGATGATGATTGTACAGATTTTTGATGAAAAAAGAAAGAAAGAACATTTATTTCGGCCACTGCAGCACACAAAACATTACATTAAATTTGAGCAATTTATAAAACAAACACGTTTTACAAACACAGAATCAGATTTCAAACCTAAAAATCTGAAGAAAAATTATTATATTTATTAATATATCTACTAAATACCTACTTACTCTATAATGTTAAAATAAGGGATTTATAACTGTATCTACCTATTAAATAACGATACTTAGATTAGACAGACACTTAGATTTCGGAAGATTTCAAAATTCCGGAATGAATAATTACCAGAAAACCCCACGAATACTTTTAGAAATCAAACCTTCAAAATCGAAAAAAATCAAATGTGGGTACCTAATTTATGTAAGTGCTTCAATTATCTAATTAAATTTTTCAATAGATATGTTATCTAAACGTGAAAACTAGACGCGTTGATATCTTTTGTACCAGCCAAATTGTACTCGTAATTTAAATAGGTACTTACCTACTCCTAAAATTATTTTAAATGTGAAAATTTGTGTGTATGTATGCGACTTTGTATGTTCGATGGATGGATTTCGATGGCATTTCGAATTCAGATATTATATTCACTACTTTCGGCCAGTCTTGGTTTCGTTCAAGAAAATTTCATTACATCCATCAATCCTTCCTTTGGAGTGAAATTTCTAAAAATCCTTGGTAGATAACATAAAAGACATCAACTACATGTTTGATACCCAACAGTAAGAAAGCTCAGTGTTGATGAATCAGTCTACTTTTATACGTAAACGGGAATTAACGCGATACACGTTAAAGGTATATACATACCTTTGGATGCCTGACATCCAATTATTTATATATATATATATAATAATATATAAAAATAAAGACAAAAAAAAAAAAAAGAGATGAACAGTCTACTTTTATAAATAAAATAGGCCGAGGGTAAATCCATGAGCCTAACCTAGTCATACATATTATGATGTTATCACTAATATTGCGCCCATAACTGGTATAGCACGATTCATCAAAGGTTTGCTAATTTTCAATGCAAATACATACGATTTCCCCTGGCAGGTGAGCGAGTGGCGGCCACTCCGAAACACGCCAATGTATGACAAGGCACGTTCGGAATTTACTTATAGCTTATGGTTCCATATAAAAACCGGCACTTAAGTATAACTTAGTGTGCTTCGCATTACTTGGTAAATATTGAGACGTGAGTTTCTAACTTTCGATGTTTTCGTCTATGCTGTAATAAAATTGTAAACTCACTTTATCTGTACGGAGATATTTAAAAAGAACTTGGGTTATGTTAGATGAATGATACTGGATAAAATATTTTTTGGGAATTCTTGTCTATTTGTTCGTCATGGGCGCAAAAAAAAACGGGTTTTCATGCGGTTTTATTATTGCTTAAAAGGTCTTGGCTTAAAATCTTTCGTATGTTTGATCACAATCGGTTGAGTAGAACCGGAGATACAGTCAGAAAAACGCGAAACCAATGTCCAAAATAAATGAAAATTTGACTTATTATTAATAAGATCAAGGTTCTGTATGGCATTAGGTAAGTTGCCTTACGTCATTATGCGGTTACACAATACGGGAACTAGCTATAAAATATATTAATTCATAAATCGCCGCTAACAATGGCCCCAGCCAGATCCACTTCCAGACTAACCACGCAGTGAACCGGAGATTGGGAGACGTCTATGTTCAATAGTGAACTGCGATAGATATTGACTATCCTAAATGTAAGATTTTTTTACTCTCCAAAGATCCCATCTACTATCTTAAGTATCAAACAGTCTTCCTAAACATTTAATCGAATTAAAAACCTCCTCCTTTGTTGAAGCCGATTAAAAACCTGTATCCGGTAATGATACCGATAATGGTAATGATTCAACACACCTGCGACGGTAAAAGTTCAAATCAGGTTTCATTTTTAATCAACATGTGACAGCCAACCTGCTATTCATTGAATGTTAAGACTAGCTATTGCCCACGTTTCCGCCCGCGTAGAGTACCTGATCCTGTTCCCGCTGGAAGAAACTGTCTTTGGAATAAAACGCAACCTATGTGGGTACTATTTCAAAGTAGTAAATAATTATAATCAAGCTGTCCGCCAATATTCATTGAGATCTATTCAGCCGTTATTGCATCAAATAGTAATAAACTTCCATCCATCATCACAATTTTTTAACATTTATAATGCTGATAGTTTCCCACGGCTACACCAGCACGATTTTGATCTCATTACCACAACCCATGAGAGCATATTCCAGGGATAGAAGTAGCCTATACGCTATTCCAGATATCTACCTACCTATATTTAAAATTTTATCCAAATCCGTTTAGCTTTCTGAGCGTGATTGAGTACCTAACTAACATCCAAACATGTTCAATTTTCACACACATTTTTATTAGTAGGATTAACAGGGTATGCGTAATTTCACTTTATAATAAACGTATCTACATAAAAAATCACCTTGTACACTACAGTACCGTGAATGCTTATTAATATGGACCGGTGCGTTGTTCACAGGATACGCTCAGCTGTAGGCCGTTTTCACCGGGCGGTGTCTCGGGTCATGGACCCAGCGCCCGGCCCGTTCACCTTGCAATGCCGACCATTGTATCAACCCTACTACATACGCAGCCACGTTTTAAGGTTATATCTAAACAATTGTTTTGAAGTTAAAATAATACATGAGTAGTGTTTCCTTGTACTTACGCTCTTCTCTCATAATAGGTTTTTTCTAATATCTTACGTGTATGCACACCTACTATTATCATAGGCGCATACATCATCACAACAAGTGGGGAAGAAGCTATTGCCTCTGTCTAACCTTTTGGAAAAGAGGCATGATTATTTGTGCTTATGTTTTAATGCGATAGTCTGATAGCTCGATTCTCGGTTGAGCAGTACCTATTGGGTTTTTAGGAAATCTCAGGAGTAACATAGAATCAAGATGTCTGGCAAAAGGCCCATGGGATCGAAAACATTTTTCTTTTTTAATTTCAGATCTTGTTTTTAAATAGACTTAATGTTGCTTTTCAATGCAGCATGATCTGTACTATTTTATTGTCTTCATCCTCTTTTCCCAAAATATTTTTATTTTCTCTATGTTCAACCCTGTATGAACCCTGGATGAAAAAAGAGTTAATATAAAAACTAAGTTGGCTCTAAGCTGAGTCGATAAGGACATTTCATAATTAGGTACAATTTTTTTCCGTTAAATGAGCAATATTGTATTCGTCGGTACTTTAATGGACTAGGTGGTTCTAAATCGTTAGGGTTGCCCCGCATAAGTTTTAGTATATTGCCATAACCTGCGCACGCGCAACTTTAGGTTTATTATCCTCTCATGATAGTGCTAAGGTTAAAATAAATAAATTAATAGTTGGTAAGGCATTTAGTCCGGGCGAGTTTCACAAGTGTGTTGTCGACGTTTAACACTTGCATCTGACTGGGTAAATACCGATTGATTATTGTTTATAATGAGTTAGAAAGAAACAATATAATACATTGCGTTAAATATTTTAATGTCCGAAAATAAATAAGATTTCACTCAAATGCATGGGATTTTTGAAATCATAGTTACATGATATAATATACCTACTTGTTTTTATAGATGGTGATTCATAGATATGAGAGTGTTATCCCTAAAGTACCTATGTGAGCAAAATTTAATCCCCATCCTAAAAATGTACATAGGGAAAACCAAATGGAATACGTATTACGTACTTACTGTTATCACTAAAATGCTACGAACAAAGAAACTGCCTTTTATAGAAATAAAAAAACCTATTATTATTCTATAACCTAACAGGATAAGGGGAATAACAAATACGTAAATGTCCTAATAAATTGATATTAATTATACTATAAATCATCACATTTAATGGTTATTTGTTTGCCTATTACGCAGAAGTAGATTGACTTTTTATTATAGAAAATATATACCATTAGCTAACCATAACTGGCCTTAGGTTAGGCTAAACCTTGTGATTTGTCATACACTTTTGTTGATTTATGAAGATGGTTGATTTGGTGCTATGTCCCCGTAATATATTAAAAGGTACAACTGTTGCGTTAGTGTCATAAAGACAACGACTGGCCCTGAGAGGTTATTATTATTATTAAGTACCTATTATTGTGTATAAAAACCTGGGATTTATTTTTTAATTAAGTATACTTCCAAAAAAGTTCAATGGTGACAGTGCAAAGCGTAATTAATACCGTAGCCATTTCCCAACCGCCAATCTTAAGATATTTCAGAAAAAATTATATCATCATGTTAAGAAGATGTAAAAGTACTCATCGTTTAATTATGGATTATTACGCAAATACTCATATTGTTTCTCCCATATACAATGAAGAATAATAACTATTTACTTCAAATTTACAAAGTACCTATTTTGTTCATGGTCATAATAAAAAAAACTTTTAAAATTTAAGAAAAATCTATTCCTACACATGGACCTAGGAATAACTATGGACGGAGCCATGGGAACAAAAAAGTGACGCTGCATAGTCAGCCAACTTTCGTATACGTATACAGTCGCCACGCACACTCTCACATCATAGTCAGCCACTTCGCGGCAAACGTCGGCCGAATCGGTCGATCTGTCAGTTTAAGCGGGAAGAAAAAAAAATCAAATACAACATGTCTTGTGCAGTGAAATGGTATAAAAACCGTAGTGACAGGAAGAAAATAAATCCAGGGATCACATTTCACAGGTTAATCAATATTTCAATCACTTAATGTTTATCTAATAATTATACATAAATGTTCATTCAATATTTCAAAACAAATTTCAATTGTTCGGTACAAAACCAGTGATCCCAACATAAAAGTGTGCAAATTTCCCCATGTTTTGGGGAAATCTGTAAATTGTGTGACTTTATGATGAAATAGCATAAACTATTTATTAGTATTGATAACCGTAGTGATTTAACTTCTTTTTTATAAATACATGGGATTAGGAATCGCAAAAATACAAATTGTAACTAATATGAATTTTTTAACTTTTTTTGTTAATTAGGTACCTAGTTTAATCGTGTGAATATTCCCCACGGTTACCATCCATGTAAGTTTTTTTTATATAGGTAGGTATAATGAAAAAAATAATGTAAAAAATAACTAAAATATTATTTTCATTAATTTATGATAAAATAATATTTTTAATAATAATGCACGAATCACCTTTAATGATTGTTCATTTATATATTTTAAAATTTACCAAATAATTCTCCCTATTCCTCAAGTAAAATAATAAAAAATGGGGAAATTTAGGTAAAACCTCGCATCCCTACAATTTACTCACACAATGATTGATGCCCGCCATTTTTGACACAGACTAGTTACTCTAGGCACTCCGTCCATAATTTTCCTAAGTCTATGTTCCTACATCACAGATTTATTTTTGCATATTTTTTTTTAAATTGCTATCTACCGTAGTCTTCACGTGTCTATGCAACGCTAGCAATACAGATCACATAAGACAGTGCTATGACCTTGGAAGTGAAAGTTACATTTCTTTCTGCCCATGTCACAGATATCGTGGAAAATTTTGCATTCTATGAATACTAACTGGTTCCCTTCTATCAATACTAATTCTGAGTCTAGACAAATATTCACGTCATAACGTGGTAATACTGGTAATAGTGATATCGGCTTGTATTCGCACTCACCAATCATCTTCTAGGTGATTATTTTATACATCTATCTACAACAGTAGATATCAGAAAAGTTTAACTTATTCCTAACCTCGTTCTAGCAACGAAGTATATTATCACCTATTTGACTTATTGAGGTATTGATGCCATATCGGGTAAAGTAAAAACCAGAATCCAAAGAGTTATAAGAATATACAACAAAATTATTTACTGTAAGAGATCTGTAACTTAAGAAAACATGTATCTCTGAACAATGCTGTTAATGTATGTACCTACATTCTTAACGTTACTATGTAGATAAGGCAGATGCTGCGCGCCATCATCTGCCACGGTAGTTGCAAACCCGAATATAAAATACCTTTACAATTGTATTACTCGTTATAATCGCTCAAGTTTTTTATAATCAAGACCAGTACCTATTGAAAAATGTTCTAGAGGTGAATTTTCATAACAAGTTAGGGTTTTGTATAAAATTTACCGCTAAAGCCAATTTATTTTTTTAAATAAAAATTTTATTTCTCTAAATTCATTACAATGCTGCTGTTTTTGTTTCAGAAATCTAGATATTTATTTGGTGGAATTAAGTAATTTACTTTTACTAAATATCACACTAATTATTAATCATAAAAATAAATACGTGCCCAGACACATAGACTTAGGAAAAGTATGGACGGAGTGCCTAGAGTAACTAGTCTGTGTCAAAAAATGGCGGGCATCAATCATTGTGTGAGTAAATTGTAGGGATGCGAGGTTTTACCTAAATTTCCCCATTTTTTATTATTTTAGTTGAGGAATAGGGAGAATTATTTGGTAAATTTTAAAATATATAAATGAACAATCATTAAAGGTGATTCGTGCATTATTATTAAAAATATTATTTTATCATAAATTAATGAAAATAATATTTAAGTTATTTTTTACATTATTTTTTTCATTATACCTATATAAAAAAAACTTACATGGATGGTAACCGTGGGGAATACCTATTCACACGATTAAACTAGGTACCTAATTAACAAAAAAGTTAAAAAATTCATATTAGTTACAATTTGTATTTTTGCGATTCCTAATCCCATGTATTTATAAAAAAGAAGTTAAATCACTACGGTTATCACTACTAATAAATAGTTTATGCTATTTCATCATAAAGTCACACAATTTACAGATTTCCCCAAAATATGGGGAAATTTGCACACTTTTATGTTGGGATCACTGGTTTTGTACCGAACAATTGAATTTTGTTTTGAAATATTGAATGAACATTTATGTATAATTATTAGATAAACATTAAGTGATTGAAATATTGATTAACCTGTGAAATGTGATCCCTGGATTTATTTTCTTCCTGTCACTACGGTTTTTACACCATTTCACTGCACAAGACATGTTATATTTGATTTTTTTTTCTTCCCGCTTAAACTGACAGATCGACCGATTCGGCCGACGTTTGCCGCGAAGTGGCTGACTATGATGTGAGAGTGTGCGTGGCGACTGTATACGTATACGAAAGTTGGCTGACTATGCAGCGTCACTTTTTTGTTCCCATGGCTCCGTCCATAGTTATTCCTAGGTCCATGGCCCAGACACATATTTTTCGAGTAGGTACCTACCTATCTCATATAATTTCTGGATTCTAAAAATGTAATATTTTCTCTCCTTTAGACGACGAAAGCAGCATACAATACAAAATTCTTCATTACTTAACACATCATAAAAAATCACTTACAAATTTTAAATTATAGAAATGTAATGTACCTACCTACTACATTCGATGGTTTTATCACAGATTACCTATTGGTTTTATACCTAGTTAGGCTAGATTTGTATGAGCCGTTATAAAGGGCACGAATTCCAAAAGAAATTTATGTTAAGTGCTAAATATAAATACATACATAACCCTTTTTATAATAAGTAACGAAATACATCTATCCCTTGCCTTTCTATTCAACGTGTAGCATAGTGCAGGAACAAAGATCTCACGTTACAAAAATAGCCAAACACCTGTTCAGTATCCTATATCGCTATTATCTGCCCCTCTTAGTAATTCAATATCGAGTAAAGACTATGGTACAATAGTCAACATTCTACAATAAACAAAGAGCATTCTTGAAGCAAGAATTTCTTAATTGTCAGCCAGCTACACTAAACTATAGAAGTACTCATTTAAATTTTACCGCAGATCCTCTATCTGCGGTGTGAACGTAATTCATGTCGCTTTGTCTACTTCGTTTCTTTCTTTTTTAAACAGGGCTAATCCCACCAACATTGCCACTACAGTACCTAAGTAGGTAGGTAGTAGGTAGTAGTAGGAACATTTATCCATCCATCCACCTCACTAAACATCTCTCTAATATTTTTACATAAATTTCGAAAGTTCATTCTAGTTGGCATCGGATTACTTTAGCTTTAGACTATAAAAAGATATCCCACCATTAATTTTAGATCACATGTGCGTCACATAATACTCTGCAGGTTGAATTATTTTGACATGCAGTTTCAAAAAATATTCAATGAACAATTTTGACTTCCCTATTGGACCTATAGATAATCGTAGGTATTTTTGGTGCTGTATAGCGTTCACGCAGACGACGTCGCGGGCAGCAGCTAGTAATATTATAAAAAATGAAAACACCTAGTAAATTCTGTGTAAATCGTAAAAACTTAAAGACAAATGAACATTATTTTAGTTTAGAAGAGTTTTACAACAGAATCGGCATTAAGATCAACTAAATAGACGATTATACTCGTAATTACGAAATCGTGTATCACAGAATTATACGTAAATCACGCAAGTAAATACCATGTAGAAGTAATGTCTCAATTGAAATAGACAGTGTTAATCACATGTGCGCTGTCAAATGAGTCCAGTTTCACTTGACCGAGGTAGACGCACTGTGTTGAACTCGCCACGCTAGTCGTATACTGATCTTGTAAATAGCTGATAGAATCTCGCAAGATAAATCTTTTCTTTATTTAAAATTGGCAGCCTTGTAGTCGGGATGAGGGAAAGCAAAGAATCTGATTTTATAAAGAGTCACAATTGCCGCAGTTAGACCCAATTAAATTAAACCCAAAATAGAAGAAGAGTCAGCGGCTATCGTGAGTCGAGCGATTTTGTTAAGAAGCTGAATTTTTAGCATTTTGATAATTACTGGCAGTGCATTTCACAGAGAATATTAATGTTTTGCTGAATCAGTCATAAATTTACATATAGAGATCCATACATAAAGAGATATCTATACACATCTTAGAAAGTTATACACAACAATAAGACAGTCGACAACAAACATGACACACCCATAGTCTGCTGTCTCCCGAACTAGGCCTAAACCTGTATCATGGGAGACAATAAATTTTCTAGTGTAGGTATACCTAATGGTAGATACTTGTAGTGACGAATTTTATTACGATGATTCGAAATCTGTGTCATAAAGGCACTTAAACTTTCTTTGTAATAAGGTGCAGTTTTAAGAATAAAGAAAAGGAAGAATATGAGTATTTTGGTGACGCCTTGGATTTGTATTGTTTTTGTAGTTAAGTATGAATTATTGTACAAAAACACTGATATAATATATTATTCTATGATATTTATTTTACCTACTTATTTCATGCAATCTTGTAATTTTCAAATCACGCAGTCACTCAAGCATGTCAAGTTGCTCCACAGTGAGATCTAGATGTTCAAGTGCGTTACGACAATACGCACAATTATTAACTATGTGACTAAAAAGATGATCCGGAAGCCGTCAGGCCATTAGCAGCTCTCACGGTTATTAATTAAACACAACATAATCAGGTTACTTAGCTATATATAAGGGCCGCGTGCGAACTAGCGGTTTAGAAGAGAATATTTATTCAAGTAGGTACCTTTTGTAATTGTGAGTAAACACAACCTTAATTTATTTGATTATTTATCCTTAGCATATTGTTCTCTTCAATAAATGCTCAAGCAACTCAGCTTCGATAAAACAACTTCCGTATCATGACCTCCAATCGAATGTACACTGTACACTGTTATTATAAATTATTATTACATAAATCAGTAGGTGCATGATTAATATTGACCATGCTATTGATAATATTAATAATAAACAATAAATGTTAATGTAATTAAATACTATTTTTACTTAAGTAGGATTGTATCCTACCTACTGAAAATATTAAACTAGGTACAAACAATATTTACGTTTATCTACTTAATTCGAATTTCATTAGTAGGTATTTTTCGGAAACATGGAACTGAATAAAGTTGAGTATCAATACACAAAAACCTTTCAGTAAATTGTTCATCTTTTGGGTGAATATCTACCTACTGCACAAAATATAACCGACTTGAAAAACCTTACATCAATTATGTTTCTTCTTAAGTAGGTACTTAACCAAGTATACCATACTTATGTCACTAATTAGGTGCAAAAATGTCTTTATTATACGTAGTTGCAAAATCAATGAACAAACTTTTAGTGACACAATAGCGCAACAATAATGAGAGTATGCTGTGCGAAACTAGGTGCGCTGAAGTCTGTGTACCGGTTTGGCAACATTTTATGTATCATTTTGCGTGTTTTTTGGAGTTATTATAACGAAATTCATATATTATTTTAAGTCTTTTAATCTTTTGGCGGCAAATAAGGTGAAATAATTTAACAGGTATCACGTTTAAAAGGAAATCCGCTTTTTTTCTTAATTCAAATCCATCATTATGAATTTTGTGTAGTAGAACTTAAATGCACCCGTGCTTTGTAAACAATTCGTGAATATTTAAATAAACAATATTATAACATCATTATTATAACCTTGGTAAAGAAAAAAATGAAAATGAATATTTCCTGTTTTGTATTACCTAAGGAACGAGTCAAAAATTTCAAACTAAACTGGCAATTATATAATAGACACGGATTTTTCTAGACGAGAGTTATTATAAATCAGAATTGCGATACCTATAATTAAGTTTCAACGTTACAGTTAATTAATAACGGTTTATGTTACCTCAGCAACGAACGAAACCAAAAACTTATAAACGTGCATGTTCAGTGAAAGGCTGGAAAACTATAAACCATAGACGGAATTGTGAAAGGTAACTATAATAACGACCTGAGAACCAGATGGATTATTCACACTTTCAAGCATTTTGAGCCATTTGTTTATTTTGGACCAATGAAGATATTTCGTTTACGCAATAAACAAAATTAGCCACGCATAAATATTTTTTTGTGTACATGCAACATTTCAACCTTACGTTTACTACGTGTGTCCTTTAACTTCGTGATATATGTAATATATGCTCCAGCAACAAGTTATAAAAAGTTGGTACAATCTGGTAATACGTAAGATATACATTGTAAGAGATATACTTGACTGTTTATGAAAACTTTGAAATGTTTCCTAATACTGCCAGCCCCTCTTACGGAACAGATGCAATTAACTGATATTGAAATGACTATTAGAAGCAGCAGTCACGCCTGACCGTGCAATATCCGTGTATGCATGCAATGTAAAGCTAGTAGTTTAATATTACCAAGCTGGTATGTTCATGGAAGTAAACTATAAATATAATTTCTCTATTTTTAGATAATATCATTAGCAGCTGTGGACAAATCGCAAAGGACTTGCAATTGAAAAGTTGTGTTTCCAATCCCATCCGGAATTCCACCGAGCGACGTGAACCCACTGCCTGACACAATCGATTTAGTACTGCGGGTGTTAGCGAGAATTAGTGGGTAATAATGAGAGCCTGTGCTTTTATAAAAAAAAACACGAACAAAAAGTTATTATTCATAATTACAGAACGTTTCACTAATTTCTTCTGGTGATAAAAGGCTTTTATGAAGTATTTATCTTGCTTCTTTCTATTCAGCCAGTCTCACATAGAAATCGAGGATGTACAGTACAAAATTATAAAAGCATTTTTGTGGTACAAAGCTTTTTGACCGTTTTTGGCAGACCAATTTGTCAAGCTATACTTACAATATTGCCAGCAAAAATAATAAATGGTCCATGTGTAATGTGCAGGTATGCCAACGTTTTACTGGATATGAATTTGTCTTTAGTGGTTGTTTGGATGGTGGATATTGGAAGATTAGTCTACATATTTTCTATTTAAAATAATAATTCTTTGTTTGTTTGGCGTCATAAAATTGCAAGAAGTTAAAAGAGCACATACCCTTTGAGGTTCCTAAGATAAAAACGTAAGAAAGGGGCATTACAAAGCATGGGCATTAGCATTAGCTAGTAGTAAATACAATGTAGGTACGTAATCAAATATAATTGAACTTTCAATTGGCTTTCCTGTGAAACCAAGAAAGCCGAATAGTGTAAAAGAATCGTAGTCGGAAGTCGTGAGAAGTGGGTGGCGTCGTGCAGGAAAGCGGGTTGCCATGACAATTATCTATTGTCGTGTATGTTAAGTGTTGACACTGATATTTAAAGTTCGTCACCAACAAGTAGGTAAATATAGTTGGGCTGAGTACCTATGTAGGGTAGGTAGGTACTGCATAGTAGATATATACATGTAAAGAAGTTTCAGAATATTAGGTAAAATAGACGAAATAAGGTTAAGTAATGGAAATCTTAGTCTTTCGAATTTGTCACTCCAGCATTTAGTACGATTAACTTCAAAAAAAGATATTTGCTTATTTGAAACTAATGTTTACTCCGACCGTTTCTAAATAAAAGTCAAACATCCGGTCTCTCCCAGGTAAGGTAATAAACAAACTTTCCACCCTCATCTCCTTGGTTTATCCCGAGCGTTAAACTTCTATGTAAATAGAATATGTCTGTTGGTTACCTAAAATTACAAACCCGGCATTACCAATTGTTGGAAACATTTCTTTTAAACCTAAATCATTTTTAGAAACAAAATTTCATCATTTTTATTTAACTATGTTCAGTTTAAAACGTTAGAAAGTATATGAAATGTGATAAATTCACCCAGCTGTTTGGAGAATTGTATAATCATAATCTTGCTTCTCAGTAACAGCACCAAACATATTTGCATAAACCACTTTCTTTAGCCTATGATGATCAAACAAACTCTAGAAATCAGTGGGTGTACTTATTAATTTGAAAACTGAAATTTGATTGTGCGTACCAGTATACGCAATGTAGGGTACATTACATCTTATACCTAAATCGAGGTATAACCAATGCGCCGTGTCCTATACTCCAGGTAATTATAACTGGTTTATGGGACACCATCAAGGCCCAAGCCAACCTCACCTGCTACCCGGTACACTACCTGCTGATTAACGGACAAGGCTTTGTCTAATTCCTCTCGGTAGTCAGACGGCGATTATGATGCTCTCGCATATTCGGTTTTAATATAACATATCAAACCAGTCTCTTCCGTTTACTGAATTGGTAGCCATTTCGTAAACAATAAGCTTGAGTATGATAATGCGATATGCGTACGGAATTTTTCGAAAACAAATACCTACCTAAAACAAATCATTATTTTTGTCGTGATTTACGGATGAGGTGTTGGACTTGATTATTTGAACTATTGCTTTATCAACATAGAACTAAACAATTATGATTGTTTTCTATAGATGAGATTCATTAAAATCATATAGACAGCAGATGTAGACAATACGAATAGATATGCTAATACGAGGCAATTGGTTTGGACATGGTGATGCGTTGGCATTTGGGATAAAAGGGAAGAATGAAATGATGTAGTAAAGAAGACATCAAGTCTCAAAGCAGATGCTCTCTAGGGGAGGGAAGGTGAATGAACTGTGTGAAAATATTCACACCCACAAGCAAAGAAGAGTGGAGGAGCACATAATTATGTTGGCTAGACCTCAAATAAATATAGAATGAGCTCAGGAAGATGATAATGACGCCAATAAACATTAAAACGTCACTCCATATTGAACCTCTCAACTATATAGGAAATAATTATGATATCAAGAAAACCTGCTTGTAAATTAGACCTCGTTTTTATAGCCAGCTGTAATCAAGGTAATTAGATATTGCGGGCTCATAAGAATAGCAGATTCTTGTCGTATTGGTAATTCGGGTAGATACAATTTGTATCTTCTTGAAGATCTCCTCTTATCTTCTTGGTTATTTCATAATAGGGGTTATTAAAGCGTTTATTTTAGTACCTATACAAACCGTGTATAATCCTTAACGTAACTGCAAATTGAGTAAAATCCCTAACGTGATTTATAACTTGTTAAAGCGCATTATATGATGTTGTAGTTAGTTACGTCATGATTACCAACAATGCTGATAAACTGTACAGCAATAAGTGGGAATCAAACGTTACTATAAATTATAGTACAAATATTTATTACTCGAACACGTTAGAATTTCTGAACGGATCATGAAGAATTTTGGCACAGAGATAGAATAACACATAGGCAAATTTTTTTATATGCTTGGTTCCTGTTCTTGTTCCGGATTGCCTGAAAGAGATCAGTATTTCACGCATGTGTAGCCGCGAGCAACAACTTGAAGGCAATAAGTGGTTATATCAAGAATGATTTTAAGTTGCCAGTATTAGCTTACATGATGCAAAGTAAATTTGGCCTTCCTTAAACCTCTAAAGTCAGGATTTTTGCGCGGTAAATTTGGGATCCTTCTTGCTTTATGTTACGCAAGTTTTCAAAAAATCAAATACGGTCAAGGTAGGTTGATACTAAATCTGCCCAGAGATTAGAGTATTCATATAGTTCACGTCATTTTCAAAATGGGTTTCTCTCAAACTTTTCATTGTTTTATTCTGAGAATATGTAACAGGCTGGGTTATTAGATGCCTAATGTTATCATTCTAATGCTAAACAGAATGCTGAATAAATTTCTCGTACGTATTCTTCTTCGGTAGGTAGGTAGGTATGTTCATTTTGAAAAATTAAAAGTGAAACTAAATTCAAAGTATATTACAAAAATAAATTAATTATTTTCTTACAAAATGCAGATGCACTGGATAACAAAGAGATACTGCGTATCTCATTTAGGTTATATTCATCGCGCATTATCAGTTATATCATGGTTATATCTTAAATATCACATGACGATTGTGCTTTAATAGTTGTAATGGCATGTTACTGTACTTTTCTGTTGTATTTACAAGAAAACAGGGAGAATATAAACTCTAAGTACTACAACAAGTAGCAGGCTGCTACAAATCAACAGCACCTGTTGAGGCCTCGTCCTCACTTAGAATATTGCGGCAGGTGAGTCAGTACTCAGTAGCATTTATAATTACACACATTAGGCCATTCCTTCACTCCCAACAGGTGGGCAATATTTATCTCGAGGCCCTGACTTCAAATAGTGTTTTTATCATTTTCAGCCGCTTTCGCATACTGTTTAATATGAGAGGTATGATATGAAATAACTATAGTAACCGGCCTACGGCCCTTTCTGCACGTAGTAGGTACCTGTCTACCCGTCCTTTTAGACCCAAGGTGTGCATTAAGAATACACTGGCAAAAAAAACTTTTAAGTCATCGTCGTAAGCAGGTAGAAACCGCTGCAACAAGTTGGCTCGGATCGCAAAAAAAGAGCGTGACCCCGACTAAAAAGAAACCAGAACCTGTCGGTACAAAAACTCCAACGATACATAACAAGCAAATTAACCGTGAGATGTTCCAGTTTTTGCAAATTACGCGCTTTCTGAAAATGTTTAAGTGCAGATGAGAAACGATAGATTTTAAGTTTGTCGACTTGGCTGTCTGAAAATCCTTATGTGCTCACAGTCATCTGATTCTGTCATAAGTATTTTAAAATGGGGTTAATTGTATTTTGTTATCGGTTATGGTCTCGCTCGTGGTTTCTTTATCACCACGGCTGGGTGCACAGGAGTGGTAGCTCACGGAATAGTACAGTTAGGTACGTACACATTTCTTCGTGCCATTAATACGTGCATATTTATGCGTAACGTGTCTGCTGTAACGGTGTCTCGGCAAGGATTCGAAAGACTACATGTTACGTCGATTTTAATCAAGTGTATTTGACTTTGTTATAAATGAATTGAAAAAAAACGTCGTGAATCTAAAATTTATTGATGCTCTTGATTGTTAACCCTCAAGGGCAAACCATACCTAAGTAGATAATGAGAAATTACTGCAAGATGTTTATCAAAATGGTTTATTTCATAAATGAAGGCTTCCAGCTGTTCAAGATTTGTTCTTTAGTTCTCAAATTTGCTTCGACCTCGACAGTACTTATAACTATAAACTGATAGTTAATTTTATGACATCAGCAGCACTCACTCCGTCTTGGTGGGGACTCTGTGAGCTAAATTATTAAAATAATAATAAGTGAATGGTCTCTAGCTACCAAAGCAGATACCTACTTAAATGTACCACTACAAGAAACACGTAAATAGATTCGTGGACTTCTACAGTTTGAGCAAAAAAAAAATAAGTAAAAAATATTTTTTATACTTCAATAAAATTAATATAAATAAATACAAAATGCAACTATGAGTATGTACTTAGTTAGGTACTGTTAATATTTCTTACCTGTATGTTAGAGCGCTTGACTTCAATATAAAGCCAGTTATCCGTTGAGAATGCTATAGCCATTAAAGCAGCAGCAACGATTGCTGTAATGGTCGCTATAGACAAAGTTACCGCTGAGCAAGGCATTTTTACAACCTTTGAAAGACAGTAAATAGATAGAAGAGGGTAAGAGGGATAATATCACAAACACTGCACTTTATTTCATAAAAGTTCACCTATACAGCATTTTTGTAAACACTTAACGGAACGGAGAACACGACAGCACACACACGATAAATAAAAACTCATACGAATGCGGTCATCGCCTGCAGCGTACGGAGTTCGCGCGCGAGACTTCCTTGCCTACTTCACTTCGCCTTGCCTTGCCGCTCTCTTGCGGATGTGAAACTTTCGAAAGCGAATCAACTCCTCCAAGTGGCGGGAATGCAAATTAAAAAACAAGTTTTGTGGTGCCAGTACTAAAAAACATTTAATTTTTAATGCATTTTCTACACACTTTTAGTCAATGTACTTTTCTAAACCGTAATATTTTACATTGATTGTAGGTATAATAAACTGGATATATTTATATTATGTTATGCTTATAAGTAAAGATTATGATTCTTATAAAACTAATATTGGTTTAAAAACGAAAATCGCACTTTGCTTATAAAAATAATAAACGTCAAGTTTAGATGTCAGTTGTTAATGTCATTGTCATGTATAATCTGTCACATTTTTCACGAAACTTCGTTACGAATATTTTTTATAAAAGAAATTAACAAGCGCAAACAAAGCTTTATTCAGATAACGTGTATTAATAATGTCCAGCATTTCCAATAGATATAAATATGATGAAGTTCTTACATCAATACTTGTCAATGAAAAATCTATCTTGGGATTTTTGTCCGCTATTTTCAATTTTCTAGCTAGGAGGTAAGTTTTGTTGTAAGAATTTGTATATAAAAGGATATCAAAACTTATAATTACTCATTAAAATAACTAAGTTACAAGCCTAAATACATTATTACATTTTAATTTAAGTATATGTTTTGTCACAACGTTAAAATTTAATGACGAAAAAAAAATATTCATTAATAATTTCAAAATACTATTTCAGGACAGATTTCTATCATGTGCCAGAAGGTCCATATGAAAACATGGGGTTCCCTCCAGGCGTCGCCGAAGAATTGGTTGTAAAAGTCCTCAGGACATGTGACCCTAAGAACATCAAGGCACCAAATGGCTCCACAAAACCTGCCGACATGACCAACGAGATTATGTGCTCGACAGTTGCTCAAGAAGTGGAAGTAATAGCTGAAGAAGATCTTGAAGAAGTTGATAAAACACAAGTAGAAAATCCAAACACTCTGGCCAGTGATACAGACACAAAACCTGAAACAAGTGGTCATACTATAAAAGATAAACCAGATAAAAATGATCCTTCAAATTCAAGCACTGTACAATCTGAAATTAAGGAGAGTGTACCAGAGTCTACCAAAAGAATTCCGGATGATTACAAACCTCCAGTAATCCCTTCACAGAAAAACAGTGAAACTTATAATGGGGCTGAGAGAGAAAACTATTCATGGTCGCAAACTATTATGGAACTAGGTAAGATAAAACATGTATAGCAGAGGATTCTAATGCTAGAAGATAACTACAAAATACAACTATGTGGCTATTAGGGTATTTACTTTGGGGACGCCCGTTTGCCGGACGGGTGATCAGCCTCACCTTTGTTGGCCATTTCACCCATAATTTTAGGCTATTAGGGTAACCAGCATGCAAACTAAACTACTGACATTGTGAAATCTAACTGTTATTTGGATATTTAACACATTGAAATAACATCTCGTTGTAGGTCCATTGGTGGTTGTATGGGGCACCATGGATGAGGCAAGCCAATTAAATAATCATGTTAGGGAATGTGCATATTTGTGAATGTTTCCCCACTTTGCATACTTTTTTTCAAGATGTTTGCTGGCTATTATACTAACCATTGTCATATTCGTATTCTCAAATGTATAGAAGAACAATATTTTAACATCATCAATAGCCTATTTTCTAATTAGTTTTGTATTAAATTTTGAAATCTATTGGTAGAAAAACCTGTGCCATCACATTATCAATCCACATAATATAAGCTCTTAAAGAAGGCTGCGGCAATCCGAATTAATCTAATATCACCTACCACGTACCTGTACTTATAATTTAAATAAATGTATTAAGAAATTTTATAACATGTCTTATTTTTTGCAGAAGTAACAGTGAATCTACCACCTGATATAAAATCTGCCAAGGACTTGAAAGTAACGATAAATGCTGGAGACATTAGTATTTGTCGAAAAAATGGTGACGTAATAATTAAGGACTCACTGCAGTACAAGATAAGGGCTATAGACAGCTTCTGGAGTGTTAGTGAAGGAAAAGTCATCATTCACCTTGGTATTTACATATTTATTCGTTTATGTTAGTAATAATTAAGGAGTCACTCCTCTGCCCTTCCCTAAGCCTACCGCTTGGGCAACACAGCCCCCACGGCCAGGGGGACTAGAACGGACGTAACTCGCACGTGTCTCGGGTCTTCAAGCGTCAAAGTGTAAAGTTACCCAAAGACATTTGTCTCGCACCCAAGCTGACCGGGATTGCCCCCTCAGTTGGCTATGATGCCCCACTGAAGATTAAATCCTAAGTTATGGCATAATAGATGTGCTAAACATAAAAGAGTCGTATCATTTTTTTGATGATATAATGTTTGATTACCTTACAGAAAAAGCACAGGAGAGATGGTGGAATAAGTTACTGAATGGTGAAGAAGCCATTGATTTGGATAAGATTGACTGCTCAAGGCCATTGGATGAGTTACCAGATGATCAAGTAGCCAAAGTAAGTTATATACCTATATTTCGTATTAGAGTCAACGGGATATTTACCATAATGTGTTTTTGAGCACCTATCTGATATTCCTATTTTTTATCTCCAATGTAGATAAAATAAATAAATAATATTCTATAACATTCTACACAGTGGTCTCTGGACCCAAAGAAAGCTTGAGCTATGGGTTCTAGAATGTGGATAAATAAATAAATAAATAGTCTACGACATTCTAAACATCGCTATCTAGACCCAAAGTAAGCTTAGTTTAACTTGCTTGTGTTATGGGTTCTAGAATGGATGAATAATTATATATTAAATAGCCAGAGCTCACTATACGCCTTCTCCTCCCCTACCTCTTCCTAGCCTCCCTACCCCTTCCTAGCCCCTCCCTTCCCTTCAGGGTCGACAGCGCGTGTATGTCGCCCTTGGTGTTGCACACGTCCATAGGCCACGGTGACCGCTTCCCATCTGATAGGCCGTGTGCTAGTCTGCCACTAACGTGATATAAAAAAAAACCATCCTCAATTACAAACCAAACCATTTTTACTTTAAGGTACGCGAATTGCAATGGAATCAAGAACGCAAGATGCAAGGACTACCCACTAGTGATGAGATCCGCAACATTGGTATTCTGAAGAAGGCCTGGAACGCCCCGGGCTCACCATTCCAAGGGCAAAAGTTCGACCCTAGCATTCTTAACAACACTAACACATTACCGTCTTTCTCTGGAGATCAGTAATTTGGTGCAATAAATTATTTTGAAAATTATATTACTGTTGTATTGCTTAATGTAGGTTACTGCAGTTATTGACGGCCTCTGTGGCGTAGCGGTAGTGCATTCGACTGCTACGATAGGAGGCGCGGGTTCGATGCCCGCTCAGTGCAAATATTTCTATACAGAATTTGTCTATTTGCATTAGCCTGGTTGTTTCAAATAAATATTTGCAAAAAAAAGTATATAAGTATGTTTATCCCCATTCTAGAAGCTATAACACAAGCTAGTTAAGAATGTCCTAGAAATATTTATTTATAATATATCTATCTATGGCATTCTATATTGTATAACTTAAGATAGTTAAGCCATGCTTACTTTGGATATTGATTTCACTGTGTATTGGTAGAATATTTGTTATTGCTTATGATCATCATCATTTTAGCGTGATCACTGCAGTTTGCGTTGCACCGTCCTGCCACGCTCTCATTTTTTATCGCGATTTTACTGGTAAATTCTTTGATCACGTCAGCTAGTCTATACCTAATATCTTTGCCTAATATTTATTTAAAGAGAGGCCGTATTTTGTAACTTTATTGATATGTTCGGAGCAATATTTGGAACCACTGCCCTCAATAGTTAAAGTTACTCGCACAAACTGAATTTACAAATAGCACATACTTCTTTACCATAATTCTTATACTCAATGAAAAATGATCAGAACATCTTAATCTGATCACACCAAATTTTATTTCGCTATAGTACTTATAGATTTGAATCGTTAGTATCATAGAGCTACAAGCTCGAACGAGCTATAATTTCATATAAAAATTCGCTCCGCTTGTGCTTCGCTCGTGCTCGGCTCGCCTAGCGTAGACACACCTTAAAGTGTTCATTATATTTACGTCAGAAAAACGCCTGAAGAAAACATATATTTTTAAGTCAAGAACCATCTTAGGGCTCTTACAAGTTATTCAGGCGTTTAGCTTTTTACCCGACTGCCGAAGAAAGGAGGGTAATGTTTTTACTATTTTGTTTTGGTGTTTTTTACATATCGGTCACGTCACGTCAATACGGAGTTGTGGTGCGGCAAAGAGGTACCGAACCGCTTGTCCTTGGAAATTGTTTGCAACATATGAGACTGATACTATGATACTTTATACCGTTCTGTACCTATAGAAAAGAAGATTGTGGGATTAATTGGCAGATCTTCTATAGATACAGAGGATTCATGTAGTGTCTCATCAAAACTCGCATTTTTCAGACAATTCCTTTTTGTAAAGACTCATCCAACTGGTAGTATTCATCTAGGTATTCTCATAGATACACGTTAACGATACCTGGGCCCGTAGACAAGTGGCACAAGTCTAAATCGCTAAGGAATAGAATATATTAGATCGACCAATCACACTCCAGCTCGTGATCCCGCCGCGGCGCGCGTTTTGTACCCCGGCGACGAGCTTGGATGTAATTGGTCGACCTAATCTATTCGATGCCTTAGCGATTTACACTGTGACACTTGTCTACGGGGGCAGTTTATTAAAACAGGTAGTTCATAGTATCTACAAAAGAACAAGTTTAGTAAACATGTGAAAGTCAACCATTGGGACGTAGTTATCATCTCGGCGATTGGGGTCAATGATCTTATATTAATAAGGTGGATAGACATTGTGTTATCTCAACATAATCAACATAACTCAATATTTTGCCCTATTAGCAATTCATTGCAAAGTAGGTAATATGACTCAGCTAATTAAGTTGCTAATCGAACTTGCATACATTCAATTTACCTATATATTTGTTTATTTATAGCTTCTTAAAAGACCCAATCTTATTATTATCTGCATAATAAAATATATATTTTTTTGTTATTCAATGTAATTCTTGGAGTTGTGGAATTTCCTAACCCCAGGTTAAGTGATAAAACTGTTATCGCATGTCAAATTGTGTTCAGAATCTTATTTACCATACTTACCTAGGTTTTTACTTATCGGCTGGCCCTCCATGTGTCCCTCTGACTAGCACAGGGCATAGTGGACAATAGGCGTGGAGCCGGCGGGTTCCCAAGCGCTGGGGTGGGGGTGAAAGGACGGCCACCCGTCACACGAACAACACGGTCGTCGATGTGTTGGCGCGATGCTCGCAAAATTCCCAGAAAGGGGGTGCCTTTCTGGGAATCGAGGGGGGTCATCTTAAAACTATAGACGACTCAAGCGCTCAAGGTTGGCCGGTTGCAATGGAAATGCCTTTTTGGTAACCTTACACCCCGGTAATTGAGATCGAATACTGCGTGTGATTTTAATCGGGTCGAATCCGACATATCGGATGGCTTACGAGGGTGGTATCCGCGGGGGGACTTCCACACGAAATAAGTTATTATTCATTTCATATTTTTTTTTTATAGTAAATGTTGTTTACCTGTCGTTTCACGTAAGTAGAACTCAAACTAAAATAAATATGCTCTGCTATAAGCGCTTATCTTATGTACATACCTGCCTATCTCATGGTCATTATAATAATTCTTAACGCATTCATAACACAATTGCCTAACTAATTTTAACTACACTTTACCAATGAATAAATAAATACGACACGCGGGTGACGCGGGCGGTACAAAGTTCCGCTGCAACGTCAGAGGTTGTGGGTTCGATACCGGCTCCGTGCAAATGTATTCTATCGTGAATATGTCTATTTGCATCGGCCTGTGTGCATATATGTGTTTATGTGGCCTAATAGTGTCTAGATGACGCTATGAAAAAGGCATTGTTAAGGTATTGTTAAAAAAACAACAATTATATTATTATTGCAAAACTATTTATGTAACCAATAGTTAGGTAATATTAAAACTGTAAATAAATGCGCACGCCTTGTTTAATCTCAAGTTGACACAAACAAAACAATTAGGTATTGTAGGTACCTACTTATACCCATTATTTTGCGAAGTTACATTTTGCTGGACAAACGGCTTCACCAACCATATAAAACCAACTTTCCCACATTCTTTTCCCCTTCCATTCTTCTGTGTGCTTCTCTCAAATTCGCAGCATTTATCGGAGTTAGTGTTGAAGTCAGTGTTGATTTCAGCTTCCCTTCTTCCAGCAACTTTGACACTTGATTTAATATCTCATGCTGTCTCGCCTTAGTTACAGTATTATATTTCTGACGAGTAGATATCAGTTCAAAGGACAATGTTACACTCTTATCTTGCAAAGGACTCACATTTAATGGAGCACTGGGGTCGACAATCATACAGATCCTTCCTTCGGGCTTAATAGCAGCCACCAAAGTATTCCAATAGGGAGATGGATCGTAATTAACTAGAATGAAATCTACTCCGGATTCATAACCTATTTCTTTCAACTGAGGTATCAGATCATTCCTGTGATTGAGAACAAAATCGGCTCCATTCTGGCGAGCAAAAGCAATTGATTCTGGGCGAGAGGCTGTACCGATCACTTTGAGTCCCAACAGCTTACCGGCTTGAATTGCTACTGATCCCACTCCTCCAGCACTGTTTATGACTAGTAAACTTTTCCCTTGATCCTTCTCCGAAATTAATAGACGATCGTAAATTGCTTCATAAGCGACAAGTGCAGTAGTCGGGAACGCAGCAGCTTGTTCAAAAGATAGGTTTTTCGGTTTCTTTCCTACCAGATTTTGATCAACAGCCATGTATTGCGCATTGGTACCGGCCCTTCCAATATCACCGGAGAAAAACACCTCGTCGCCCACTTCAAACAAATTTGCACTCTCACCTTTGGCAACCACGACTCCTGAACCTTCCCAGCCTAGAATCCGAGGTGTAGTTTCTATATTATCTCTTGGCGTTCTTACTTTTGCATCGACAGGATTCACGGCTGTGGCTTTGACCTCAACGAGAAGATCATTACTACCGTAAGTTGGTAACGGTAATTCCAAATCGAGGAGACTGTTTTCATCCGATATTGGCAAATATCTATATAGGCCGACGGCTTTCATAGTTTTCGGTAAACTAGCCATTATTCGAGACGCGTGTGCATCTAATAGTGCGACAAATAAAACTAAAGCAACAACACCGCGAGTCATGGTTAAAAATAAGTTCGTAGATATACCGATAGGAGTTACGTTCGCCCGGTCGTGTACGATACGTTAATGAATTCTGTTTACAAAGTATAGTGGCTATAAATATGGCCTGCTGCCATGTAAATGTGAATATATATTTAGGTATGAACATATACACAAGTGATAACTTCACAACTTCGGGTTGATCCCACGCCAGATTTTATAACTTTATAATTTTATGTTTACTGACGCATATTTAGTGATACCAGCTTATGGATCTTTCCTCTAAAGCTAGTGGTTAGATATTTTCTGGGGATAATTTTTAGATGTAAGAAAATAATAATATCGCAATACAACTAACTTTTTAAACCTTTAATTTTTGCTGTCTAGAGCTAGCTGGTGGTTTTTTTACCAAAAGCGTCACACAAGCACAAGACCCACCACATTGTCATCATGGCCTATAATGGAAAATAGGATAAATGAAAAATTTACAGTAGGTATTACCGTCGTAATTTTAAATCGTCGTAAATTTACAGTAGATATTATGTAGATATAGGTCTACTAAGATATATTCCGGGCAACACTTAGAATAACCGTAGAGGTGCAGACTCGTCCAACCGGCCGGCAATGAATCGCAAGGTGAATTGACAGGGTTAATTAAAATATTCTCACGCATATTTTATACATAATAAGTATACCTACCTACTTACATTAAACCTGTGATTAAATTAGACCCTCATCATTAGCCATAGTTGCTACACGCCATCTATAGGTACTAAATTATGGAAGTCAAATATAGGTACCTATACCTACTCAACTAATAATTACTTAATAACCTTTATAGTATGTAATTACTTAAATACACGAAAGAATTTTACATTGAATATACACCTACAGTGTTTATAGAGTCAGAGTAGGTATGTATTAATGTAAGTTTAAGTTTAACCATAGAATAGCTATCTAATAATAGTATGTTTAACTTAAGAACTGGCCCGGTTAATGGCAATAGGCTCGCCACCTATTACATTGGGACCTAAACATAAACTGGCGAAATGTGGGTGCTAGCACCTCTGCCTACCTCTTCGGGGATATAGGCGTGAGTTTATGTTATGTTATGTAACTTAAGAATTCTTAGCAGAAGCAGATGTTGGGTTGTTACCTATTTATTGTCTTTTAAATTTTCTGTCCCTAATACCTACGTATAGTACGTAGGTATACCTACTTGTTGGCGTCAAAAGTAGATTATCATTACCTATTAGATTTTAAAAAAATATTGTTGTGTTAGGCAAATTTTATTTCTTAGTGGGCTCTAATGATATATTTTTCGGTGTTTACTAAACTATAATGAATTATAGTTGACGGCGTAGCGGTCGTTAGTGCATTCGACTGCTACGACAGGAGGCGTGAGTTCGATTCCCGCTCAGTGCAAATACCTATTTGTATGCATAAATATGTCTATCTGGGTGTTTCTATATATAATATGTATGTTTTGTTTTTACAAAAAAATGGTATATAAGTATGTATATCCGCATTCTAGAACCCATAAGACAAGTTAGTTAAATATCATAGGTCGTAGTGCTGACACTAAAATGACAATATATACTACCTATGACACGACCTATGATTATCACCTAATGTAAGTAGGTACCTACATATCTGTAGACCGGCCATTTTAATGGAAAAACCAACTGTACGACAAATATCTAGCTTATCTTAACTAGTTGGTTTTCCCGTAAGTCTACCTATCATCTCCTATCCCTTTCAACCCCAGTGATAGTCCCAATTGCCGTCATAATCCTCTACTGAGGCACGTTAATCCTACTAAACTAACATTATAACGTGAATATTTGTGAGTATGGACATTTTTTACTCTTCACGCATAAACGGCAAAATGGATCTGAATAGAATTTGGCACAATATAATGGTATAACTATAATAAATATATAATGGTGACGGGATCAGAATTTCATATTTATCTATACATATAATAAAATGGTAGAAAAGTCAAAACTGTACATTGAATATTTTTTTAAAAGAATACTTGGGGTGTGACCTACAATCGATACCGAAGCCAAAAATATAGTTTTTAGAATTTTTGTCTGTTTGTCTGTTTGTCTGTATGTATGTCCGGGATAAACTCAAAAAGTACTGCATGGATTTACTTCAAATTTGGCAAGAATATTATTAGGAAGTCGGGTCAACACATAGGCTACTTATTATCACGCTCTCACCTACGGGGAACGAGCAGTGAACGTTTATATCTTCAACGCATTCTGTCACAACGTGTAATCTAAACATGCATATTAGAATGGTGTTATTATGTTAAACATGCTATAAGCTAGCTTTACACTATAAGTTACTTGACCGATAAATTATACAATAAAAAACAAACTTAATTTTGCGGTTCAATCCGTAGACCCGATTACTGCACCAACCGCAAATAATAAGTTTGTCGTAGGTTACGTCAATAAAACTGTAGAGAGGTAAATTCTGTACATTGAAATATTTACAAAATAACTATTCGGGGATGATTGGTGATCAATATCAATGGTAAAAATGCAATCAGTAATTTTTTTGTCTTTCTGTTTGTCTGTCTATCTGTGCACACATGGATAAAAAACTACTGGAGGGATTTTGATGAAACTTGGTACGATTTATTATAGTTCATACTTCTGAACAACATAATAATATCAACCCATTTATGTCCTACTGCTGGGCACGGGTCTCCTCTCCTATAACGACAGAGCTGAGAGGGTTTAGACCTTAATCCACACACGCTGGCCTAATGGGGTTTGGTGGATCGAACATGTCCTTAGAATTTCTTCTAGGACATGTAGGTTTCCTCACGATGTTTTTGTTTCACCGTCAGCAGATGGTAAATCATGTGATTAGCACTTATTAGCACATATAAATTCCACAAAGTGAAATTCACATTGGTACTATCCGGGCGGATTCAAACTCGATACCTCTGAGCAGAGGCCGCGTCCTTATCCATTCAGCTACCATCACTTACAGGACAACATATAGACTACTTTTTATACAAAGCCACCTATTTTTCCTTGCGGAAATCCTCATGGATACCCACCCCGGCCAGCGGGGCAGGTTATGTCGGACTTTTAACCGACTAAAACCGCACGCCATCTAGGGTCTTCTGACGCCAGGGTTTAAGATGGCCCATAGAGCATTTCCCTCGCACCCCGACGTTCGGGAGAGCTCTGTGCAGCCTCTCCCGAACCCTTTCCGCCGCCTCCTACTAGAGCAACACTTGCTCGCAGAAGGAGGCGGCGGCCGAATACGCGTCCGCACTTTGCACCATCGCTGCGATCAACACCGGCAGTGTGAGGACTGCCACCCCGAGGGCTGCCAGGAGGGCCTGTGTCTGCACCTCCCACGCCAGACACTTGACCAGCGTGTGCGTCGGCTCCTTCCGAATCAGACACAAGTGAACCCCGAAGCACTTACCAGAGATCACCTGCGTCAGCCGGTACCTCATCAAAATACATTTAGTAGTTTTTACGTCCATCGCGATTATCGGCTTTTGATGGGGTCTTTTTAATAGGAAGGTATTGTTTAGACGAGTGGAGTGAAGAGTAGAGTGGAGAGTGGAGGAGTGAGTGGCGTGGAGAGTTGTTTTATTAAAATATACTTGGTGGCGATACCGACCTCCACGCGGGCGAAGCCGCGGGCGGAAGCTAGTTATAATAATATATGGGCAACAGCTAGTTAGTGAAATCTAAAATATCACAACTGTGCTTTGTGGCCTGGGGTACGCTTTCCTGCACCCCGGCTAGTATACCTACCAGCTGGCAGATGAAGTTGTCTTGGCCCTTGATCATTGTTTTCAGGTAATAAAAACTTAAAAGTGATAATAGCTTCTACAATGACTCATTCAAAAGTAAATAGCAACCATAACTACATTGAATGAAATTTTAAGCAATTGCATGCTAACTATTTCCAAATGATTTTCTGATCGGAAAAAATGATCATCCAGGACGGGACTTGAACCCGTGACCAGTCCCTTACAGGGGGAATGCTCTGTCCAACTGAGCTACCTGGACCCATTCTAGATGCTCGAAATTTTCCGATATATTCTACGGCTTAGGGCGCCGGTGGAGCCATCTACCGTAATTCGTTCGAACTACGTCCTGGATGATCATTTTTCCGATCAGAAAAACATAACTACATTCTAATTCGTAGATTAGGGATCCCGGTCACTGATCTTCTTACTTAGGTACTTATCGGTTCAAACTGATAGGAATCTGGCTAAGTTTAGCATAGCATAGAGAAGCATATAGACTATGCAACTTGATTCAAACATCAGACAGCTGATATCCACAAATAAATAAATGTATTTTTCATAAGAAACTGTGTTACCTTCACGTGATTGCAATACTGATGCAACATGGAACATGCTTCAGGAAGTGTCTACCTACCTAGTGAAGGCGATTTGACTTACAAATTAGCCACAGTGGCACTTCATACATACATACATAGGTACATATGCTCACGCCTTTTTCCCTCCAGGGTAGGCAGAGACAATAGACCCAAATAGACCGCCATCTGCCTCTGTCCTGACATAATTCACGCGCTTCCTCTACTGTCATTAAGCCTTCCATGCAAGCCCGTCCGAGTGTTTTTGGCACTTCATATTTATGTTCGTCAGCATTTTGAACATTTACTTACTCTGGGTTATTTTCCACCACCTAGTCATCATTCAACAGTGAATAATCTAGGTACCTATGCCGAGAGACCGGGGGAGGGCAAACCTCCCCCTCTCAACCTTCCCCGTGAGCAAAACCTGGCCCAGTTACCTTTTTCAGGACGTCCATCTAGCTGGGGATGCTAGAAGATTATTATTCTTATTTTATTATCAACTCTAACATAAGTAAACCCAAACAGGTAGGTATGTAAATTAGTTACAACCTTTAGAAGCCAGAAAATTATTACCTAAAGTACCTACCTATTAATTTTGTAATTATGTTACGTTTTAATAATTTTATGTTTCAATACGTTAAATATTTCGTAGAACTTTTATAATACTCGTACTTATTTTCAACGGATTTTGCCGTATTCAGACGTCCTTCGTATACCCACACATTTCCGCACGAAAAAAAGGGAAAAAATGCATTTTCGTTGTCTAATATAATAACTTGTTTAATTAAATGATAAAATGAAGACACCCATACTTTTCTTACACGTAGTAGGTAACTACTTAATATTCACATTTTATTTGTCTGTCAGTAACACTCTAACTACAGTCTCTACACTGACCTACAGTAGCAGCACGATATAATGGCCGGTTTGACGTTTGTCCGCTCATGAAGTTTCGTATTAATTATTGTGACATTTTGAAAGAGCAAATTGCTGTTCTTTATTGTCAATAGTGACGTACAGTAAGTCATAAAATTTTATCGAATGTAGGTATAATTTTAGGACACAATATTTATTTATTACATTGATTTCTGAATTATATAATGTATATTAGTGTCCCACGATCATTTATTTTTTATTTTTATAATACCTACGAGTATTGGTGTACTTATTTCACACAACTCGGTATTTGTTTTTCGAAATTCAATTTTTTTAAATAAAATCTATATAATCGACACTAGGACCACTGGCAAGCCCAATAATACCTCCGGCAAACTTACTTCAAAACAAAGCACTTTCGACTTGACGTTGCTTCGAAAAGCACAAACTAGGAGTGCACTGCGATTGCGATATAGTTTAGACCTCCTCGCCTGATGGTAAGCTAAATGGTAAATCTCGCCTGATGGTAAAGTCTCAGGAAGGGGTCCCCATTACATACACTAATTATTGTGTGTGCATAAATATTAAATAAATAAAAAAAAAAAAAAAAAAATAACAGTGATAATTATAATGGTGGCCCTCAACTTACTCTGTTTACGCCTTTTGTTGTGGATTTCGTCGATATGGCCGAACGTACGGTCAGGCATGTGTGTTCGTTATAGATACGCCTTCGTAACATTTCGATCGTGAATTTCAAAATGGAAGGTCAATTTTACCTATAACTGTTAGACGAATAGATAACTAAAGAAAAATTTGGCGAGACTGGCACAGAAGAAAATAAACTTCACACATTAAAACAGAAAAAAACGAGCAAAACCAGTCGAAGACATGTGTGTAGCAACTATTAACGGAAGGAGTATCCAACAAAAAAAAAGTTAGTGCAATCACTGAAGGAAGCTGGATTAATATATACTCATTTTCATTCCTAATTCCAATATTCAGTTCGTTCAAATGTATTTAGTAGGTAAAAATTTATATTTTTTTACTAAAGTTTTTGAATCAGGTAAGTAGGTACTGCTTGCAATAAAAACTTATAGATTTGATTATATTTTTATCGAGAGTAAATTGACATTTCACATCACTATTGTAATGTGTCAAACCGGCCATTATATCGTGCCGCTACTGTAAAGAACTTGTTATAATCACGGTTTTATTCTCACTTTTATATTTTTCACACTTTTAAGGTTCCGTGATGTCAACTGCCTCGATAGCCGACACTAAGCAATGAGCATAAAACTAATAAATAAAACGTACCTACATAGTTAGGTACCTTTAAAAAATGAGTTCTGTCTGGCTGCTTGTTTTGTAGTGGTTTGTTTTATTATTAACTGGTTGTGCGGTTCCACCCGTGTGGGTGTGGATTTTGAAGGTTTTATTTATTTATTATTTTGCGTTGATCTCTACCTAATTCTTTGTAATTTCCATCTTGTAGGTACTTCCATTGTACTTAGTAAGTTCCATCCAAGTGCCATTGAGCAACTTACAGTAAGTATCAACAGTTTGAATTTTATTTATTTGTAGTACCTACCTTTTATAGAATACCTACCTATCTAGGTATCTGCTTTTATTCATTTCAATTGTTTTGAAAATCGTGTGGGCGTAGTTTTAATAATATTAACCGTTGTTTCTTCTTCGCGCATGAGAATAAACATCTATTTTAGCAATTAGATACTACAACACATTTTTATAATTTGGCAGAGATTTGCATTTTTATTTTTTTCGTCACATCGCTTTCAATAATAGAAGATAATTTTCGCAATTAAAATCGGTGTTTATATAATGACATAATTAGAAAGATCGAATACCTTCAACTTAATAATTGGTTATGTTACGTCATTTTGAGCCTTGTGCCACAAATTAGCAATAAGGCCGGCTTCCGTGAACTTTGATTTTAATTATTTAAGTATCTACATCCTTTCATTGTAACTCAAGGGTTAGCTAGGAACAAAATCTAAAACATTCATTCTGTTTCGATTAAACCATATAAACGACACTTACAAAACGTCAACAAATAGAATTAGGTCGATTAACTTATGTTCACTAAAGTGATAAGTTGATAAGAATAGAGGTCTTCTTAGTCAATTGGCACATAAAAGGTAAGACTTGTTGTCTATATCTTGACAACGCCTGATCATTTCGGAAGAGCAAAAAAATGCGATGGTTTGCCAAAAATTAAATCGAACGGTTTGCAAAGAAT
Organism: Lithosia quadra; assembly: GCA_963576445.1. NCBI lineage: Eukaryota > Metazoa > Arthropoda > Insecta > Lepidoptera > Erebidae > Lithosia > Lithosia quadra. Next base: position 12,531,748 of record OY754884.1, on the reverse strand, counting down.
AAGAATCTGTATGGTTTGCAAAAAATTAAGCGGCTTGCAATTTTCAGCCTCCAATGGATTGTACCTATACCTACTACATTTTATTGTATCTTTTGACTTTACATGATAGTAGGTGCAGATAGTAATAAAGCTCCCAAATTCTCAAAATAGTCCCAATAAGTTGGTACTTACTTACCTTTGTTATTTTTCAATAATAATCTCCTTTTTAACTGCATCGCGTGTAGGTACCTAAGCATTTTTTCGTAATTGGTAACAATATAAATAAGTAAATACAAAACACAAATAAAACTATATAATGCACGATTTTTTTATACAAAACTTTATTACCAATTCAACACTAATTTCCCCACCATTTTTTGTTCTTCCATTAATCTATGCGCCTCTCTCAAATTAGCAGCGTTTATGGGTGATAGTGTTCTAGTCAACGTCGATTTCAGCTTCCCTTCTTCCAGCAAATTCGCCACTTGTAGCAAGAGATCGTGCTGCCTATTCCTATTATTTGTGTTATATTTATGTCTAGTAGACAGCATTTCGGAGACCAGCGTTATACTCTTATCTTTCAATGGCTTTATGTCTACTAGAGCACTGCTATCGACAATCAAACAAATCTTTCCTTCAGGTTTAATAACTGTCATTAATGTATCCCAATATGGGGCAGGATCATAACTAACTAAAATAAAGTCTACTCCATCTCCGTAACCTTTTTCTTTCAACTGAGGTATGAGATCCTTTCTATGATTGAGAACGATATCTGCTCCATTCTGACGTGTGAAAGCTTCTGTTTCTGGGCGAGAGGCTGTACCGATCACGTTCAGTCCTAATAGTTTGGCGAGTTGTGTTGCGACTGCTCCCACTCCTCCGGCGCTATTTATGACTAACAAACTCTTCCCTTTATCATTCTCCGAAAGCAATAAACGATCGTAAAGTGATTCAATAGCGGTGAGCGCGGTGAGTGGCATCGCAGCGGCTTCTTCAAATGACAGATTTTTTGGTTTTATCGCTACCTGTAATTGGTCAATCGCGATGTACTGCGCGTTGGAACCAGATCTTCTCATATCACCGGTAAAAAACACCTCATCGCCCACATTAAATAAATTTGCACTCTCACCTTTAGCAACTACGACACCAGCACCATCCCAACCTAAAATCCGAGGAGTGGATTCTATATTTGGCTTCGGTGCTCGTTGTTTTGCATCGATAGGGTTCACAGCTGTAGCCTTGACCTCAACAAGGACATCAGAATTGCCGTAATTTGGTAGTGGCACTTCTAAATCGATGAGACTGTTGATATCCGATATCGGCAAGTATTTATACAGGCCGACAGCTTGCATAGTTTTTGGTAAACCAGTCATGGTTAAATTTTGACACGCGTATGTATCGAATACAGATAAATATAAAACTAAAGCAGCTACACCGTAAGCCATTGAATATTTAGTTTAACGAGAACGGCACTAAAGATAATTCTACTATCAGGTTTGAATTGATGATAACGAAATGCCCACTGACTCAATAAAAATGTATGTAGGTATATTAAAATGGCTAAATCTACTGCTGCCTACTGCTGCCGTAGATTTTGTCTACGACTGCTGCCATATAAATCTCAATAAATACTGATGAATAATAAAATTCTCATGTGGTGACTGGTGACATAAGTGGACATAAGCAAACAAGTTCGGTCAACAATGTTGACCAAAGTTCAATGTGTTTATATAATATCAACATTTAGATACATCCAAGGGTACTTCACATCAGGCGGACATTGAGCCGCGTTTTACCGCTCGCTATGTCTGTCCGATGGGAATCAGCAATGCCAAGAAATTCTTAGCCTCTTAAAGATAAGACACATTGATAAACCGAGCTAAACCTTTCCTTTAGCACCTATATTTTAGACAAGATATAATAAGTACTTTTTATGTTTTATATAGTAGTAGCCGATGCCCGTGTCTCCGGCCGCACAGAGATTGGTTATCGTATTTTGGTCATTTCATATCTCCAGTTAGCAGATTTTTAGTTGTGGTGGTTTGTAATATAAAAACCGCATCATAGTCCGTTCAGTAGTTTTTGCGTTAAATTGTTCAATTCAGAAGAAAGTAGAAGACTCATTGAAGAACATTTTGTTGATCATTTATTAACTTTTCGGTATTCATTGTATCAAGGCTAATTAAGTAGGCACCTACTTTATTTATTTTTAATATCAACCACCTCAAGTATAGGTATCTGTAGCATGCTAAACATTTTCCTTGATTGGTAAAACTTAGTTGATTAAATAATTAGTACTTTACTATGCTCTGTCTACGGTACTAGTAAGTAAATACGACAAGTCTTATTTTAATTTACAATGAAAACAGTCAGGGGCAGGTTTTTTCTTATACTAAGTACAATAAATTTTATTCACACAATGCACAAATATTTTATCGAAATGATAACACTAACTTCCCCACCATTTTTTGCTCTTCCATTAATCTATGCGCCTCTCTCAAATTAGCAGCGTTTATGGGTGAGAGTGTTCTAGTCAATGTTGATTTCAGCTTCCCTTCTTCCAACAACTGAGACACTTGATTCAAGAGGTCATGCTGTCTACTTTTACCATTATGGTGTGTGAACAGTAATTCGGAGACCAACGTTATATTCTTATCTTTCAACGGCTTCAAATCTAATAGAGCCGTATTGTCAGTAAGCACACAGATCCTTCCTCCAGGCTTAACAATGGTCATCAATGTGTTCCAATACGGTGTTGGATCATAGTTAACTAAAACAAAGTCTACTCCATCTCCGTAACCTTTTTCTTTCAACTGAGGTATGAGATCCTTTCTATGATTGAGAACGATATCTGCTCCATTCTGACGAGTGAAAGCTTCTGTTTCTGGGCGAGAGGCTGTACCGATCACGTTCAGTCCTAATAGTTTGGCGAGTTGTGTTGCGACTGCTCCCACTCCTCCGGCGCTATTTATGACTAGCAAACTCTTCCCTTTATCATTCTCCGAAAGCAACAAACGGTCATAAAGTGATTCAAAAGCCGTGAGCGCAGTGAGTGGCATCGCAGCGGCTTCTTCAAATGTCAAATGTTTTGGTTTTAATGCTACAAATAATTGGTCAATCGCCGTGTACTGCGCGTTGGAACCAGATCTTCTCATATCACCGGTAAAAAACACCTCATCGCCCACATTAAACAAATTTGCACTCTCACCTTTAGCAACTACGACACCAGCACCATCAAATCCTAAAATCCGAGGAGTAGATTCTATATTTGGTTTCGGTGCACGTAGTTTCGCGTCGATAGGATTCACAGATATAGCTTTGACCTCAACAAGAACGTCAGAACTACCGTAATTTGGTAGTGGCACTTCTAAATCAACAAGACTGTTGATATCTGATATCGGTAAGTATTTATACAGGCCGACGGCTCGCATGGTTTTTGGTAAACCAGCCACGGTTGTATCTTGAGTTGTGTACACATCGAATACAGCAAAAAATAAAACTAAAGTAGCTACACCGTGCGCCATTGAATATTTATGTATTTAACGCGGCACTAAAAATATTATTATGGAATTAAAACTAGTTAAATGTACTGCTGCTATATAAATGTGAACGACTACTAATGAATATAGTCGGAAGTGGTGACTTAAACTATAAGCATAGCTGCCAAAATCACACAACCGAACTTCAATATGTTTACGCTTTATAATGTTTGAATTAATTTAATGGTAAGTATGTAATATAAAAACATACGTATTATCGGCCTGATGTGAAGCTTCACATTAGGCGAATATTACGTTGCGTTTTGCCATAAACATAAATTGCCGTGTAATGGGAATTCAGCAGAGCCTAGAAATTATTCACATCATTAGTGTCATTACACAAGTAGGTAGGTACGCAATCGGAGGTTTAGAAAAACTTATTAGCAGCTTATGTACCTACGCTCTCGTACCTATATTACATACTTCAAAAGCGTTCTTAGTCTAAGACATACTTAATGTTGAAGCTGACCCTCTTATATTCTTATAGTAGGTATTATATTTTAATGAATGCAAATAAATTTTACTTTTTATTTTTTATTTTTCTAAAGCCTCTTCACCACCCTTTCTATCGGCACACTGAACCACGTTTATGAAATAGCAACGCAACTGGCATGGCATACATTCAGTCACCGACTTTCGGCGGATTTACGTCGCGGACTTTGAGTAGCAGAAATAATGTCTAACTTCGGTCGCGTAATTTTAGCTTAATGATGTCGTTGGACTTATCGACTTCAAGTTCAATCCAAGCGTGAAAAAACTGCTTATCTAATCTTTAAAATATAAATAATCTTTAAAATTATTTAATTAGGTGCTATTAATTTATTAAAATTAAATTAATTAAAAATAGTATCTAAACAAAAATATTTATACAATAGGAATAGAAGGATAATAAGAATACGTATATTTTTGAAACTAAAGTAAAATCACTCACCTCAGCATCAATGTCCTTTGGTAACGTAGGTACAGTCAGCGGCAAAAATTGATGAATGATTTTAAATTTCAAACTTAAAAATCTGAATGGAAATTGTAATCATAACAATAGTTCAATAGAGTCCACTACACTCCTCTAGATAATTATACCTACAGCATTGTTGTTTACAAACAAAAATTAGGTAGGTAGGTAGGTAGGTACTTTACACAAAAACGAATTCTCAAAATCTGAAAATGATCATCAACTTTTGACGCTGACTAGGTATACCTACCCAGAAAGGCTGGCGGCGTTACCTCGTTGTTTTGTGATCAATACTGTTGACATGTACTTATCATGTTTACAGTAATAAAATCGTGTGAAAAATATTTCATACTTAGGTAGGTAGGTACCTACCTACTGGCAAAGTGTGCTCTCAGCCCTCACGTGCAGTACTTATAAATCTAGCAACGTTTCCCCTTTACCCGCATCTAGGTATTGGATTTCGTGCAGTAAAAAATAATAGGTAGTTAGGTAAGGGAAAATAGTTAGACTCTCTTCAACAGTGATTTTGCTAGACTTAACAGAATTATAAATAGCGATACGATATAGGTACCTACGATTCTTTCAAAATAGTCTTTCGACAAAATTGTTATTTTTGCATTAAGTAGGTATAGACTTCCCTACTTAGTTAGGGTCGGCTTTTCGTATCGGTTTTGGGTAGGTAGGTACCTACTTAGCACAGCGCGTGAGCTATTATGTTAGGTAAAGAAACACCAGAAAAATGCTTGTACATTTATTTCTAATAGATATGATTCCTATTCTCCATACAATAAGTATACCGTATCAACATTTACACAATATTATACAAGCAGATCCGTTTATATCACAGAGTACGCGTAACAATACACAATATGCGAAAATAATTCATTTAAATATTTTGTAGCTTCACTCATCATATTTCTACCGTAGATTTAACAATAGTTTTATACTAGATAGTGCCCATTTTACCACTACTCAAGTAGGTATAATAAAAATTTAGTATAGACAACTTTTAAATTCCTAATATAAAACAGGTCAATACACCTATTATCCCAACCTATTTCCAAAAAATCACACAATATTAAGAAAAACAACTCCCTTTGCAATTTGTTACTTAATAGTGGTGAAACAGGATAATTAACTTTTGTAGTTATTTTTAGAGATGTTCCATAATTATTCATATTATATTGAGACAAGTATAAATACTCAGGGTATAATGAATATTTTAATGGATACTTAATCTAATAGTAGACGACGTAAAACATCTATTTAAAAATGCAAGTTTAACACAAACTTAAATATAATATGGCTAACAGCTTAATAAATGAACAATATGAACATTATTAGAATTCTTTATAAATACTGTTGTTATACCTCATTATGTACAAACCTAAAGCATTATCTAGCTATAATAATTATACATTTATCTTTTCAATAACACTATAAATAAAAGATTCAAAAAGCCAATTAACGCAATTAAATAGCACTTTTTCAATATCGTTATTATCTAATAATTAATAACAAATAATAGGTTCTTGTAACCTTTAGGAATTACCTCGTGACGAGATCTAGCTTTAAGATCTTTAAGTTTTTCTTATGATAATAACAGGTACATTATTTAAAACTAGGTACCTATTGTACCTAATATTTTTAAATGACGGTAGGTACAAAGAATTTATAGGCTTTAGTCTAAGGGTAGGTTCATAAATTTATAAATATCCACGTAATGCAATAGTTTTGTCACGGAACAGATAATAACGATAATAGGCTATTATCATTCATCATATCAGCCGAAAGACGTCCACTGCTGGACAAAGGCCTCCCCCAAGGATCTCCACGACGACCGGTTCTGCGCCTCTCGCATCTAATCTATGAACCTATTGCATGTTATTAATAGGAATAATAGGCAATAGGAGCCTAGCATAGGGGCCTAGAATACATTTTTTCAAGAATTGCTGCACAGAAAATAATTACTACATAATATTTAAACAGAACTGCAAAAATAATATGAACACATTAATTTTATTTAGCTATACACATACAATTTTAAAAAACAAGTTATGTAAATGCTGGTGGACATGATGATATCAAAGGTGATATTGAATTGAACTTCGTAGATAAAACAATAAGGTTAATTGGTTTCAATATTTTACGTAATATCAAAGACGATATAGGTAATATTATTAACAAGTAACGAAAGTAGGCATCGTAAAAAAGACATCTTCCACAATGCACACATTCTTAAAGAATTTCAAGGAGGTAGGACACAACGGTATCTCCCGTCCGAAATGAGCTGTCCGACTGGGGTAGTACCTCCGCCCTACAGAACACTGCGGCCGTAATAACCATTGTGTTATGTTCCCGCTGGTAAGTAGGGTAGCCAGAGCTCACTGTACCTTTCCTCCTTAGCCTCCCAGCCCCTTCCCAGCCCTCCCCTCTTCCCTTCAGGGTAGGCAGCGCGTGTGCGACACGACCCTTAGTGTTGTACACGTTCATAGGCCACGCTGACCGCTTCCCATCAGGTGCCCGTGTGCTTGTCTGCCACCTACGTAGTATAAAAAAATGAAATTTATAACAATTTGTTGAATTTTATTCGTGTTTGATTTTGTAATACACAAACTATTACCTTTATACCTGATGAATACCCTGAACGTTTCCTCAGAAACCAGTAAGAAGACTTTAACGTGGAAATCACAATTCAGTATGGGCGTAGCAGCATAATACCATGGCATCGTGGATCGTGGTGGATATTGTTGAGAAAAACCTTTCGCTGGATACCTTGCTTTTGTCCATGATCGGTAGCTAGAAACTGTCCTATTAGGGGGAGCTAGAGGGTCATAAGGTTAGGTAGTGCACCTCTTAAAAATGCAGGCAAACTATCTAGCCTTGACGGCTCAGGTTAGGGTTCCCTGAAACTTAACTTAACATATCGATTTGGGGCGAATAGAGCCAGGGTAGTGACACTTTACGTGCAAAGAAAGTTTATCTATTTTAGAAGAGGACCACATGATTGGTGTAATTCAGTCAGAAATTGTTAAAATAATATGCAAGTAAAGAACAATAGGCTAGATACAAAATTTCTACATGTAAGAAATAATTGCATCAACAGTGAATCAGACGGTAGATGTTATCTTGTGTTGATATTACCTCTGAATCATAACATATTCTCTTTACATATCATTAGATATTGTCTTAGTTGTTGTTGACAGATTTATCAGTTCCACTAAGTATATTTACATTGATGATAACATTTAATACATTTATCAATAGGTATAGTTACCAATTCTTGAATAGCAAGCTGATTTACAGACTAGACTACGTACATAAACACATAAACTATATAAATAATAGAAAATTCTATTAATAGCACTTGCCAATTACATAAGTAGGTGGTATATAACATTATTTATAGTTATTTTTTGATTTGCATAAAGTTTAACGGTGTAATTAATCATGGCATACTTTTATTTTATCCTGATCCTTTTACTTAACAGTACTATTACTATCTACTGTTAGCATAAGGAATTAGGTACTGTATAAAGCATTGTATAAATATTATATGCAGCTTTAAATTAATTCAAAAATACCTATATTTTTTTTACCGGCTTTCAGGAATATGAATTCTAAATAGGTACCTTCTTCAGAAAAGTCACCGTACGTAATTATTATTATGCAATTCACGTCCACTTATGCGTAACTCGTTATGCTAAAGTAGATCAGGCATAGGTATTTAGGTATTTAAAAACTCCAAGGCTCCTCCACATTTACAAGTATTTTAAAACGTTATTTGTGTCTGATATTTTGATATGAAATTTGGAACAGGTATCCTATACAAATATTAAAATATACATTAAGTATAAATATATCTTTGATAGTAACAATTGCGTTGTAACAGGTAGGTACAATATTCAACAATTTTTAAATAGGGATTTAATTCGTACTTTTCAATCTGATAAGTATTAGAACATATTTTGTTACCATGTTGATATGTTCTAGGCATATCCACAATTTACATTCCTGTTAAACAAATACTTTTGTGTGTCTACTAGACCGGCTGACTATGAGAAACTTTAAAAAAAACCATACTCATGCTGACTAATTACTCCTTAATACATTTTTGTAATTTCACAAAGCAACATCACAATCGGATAAACGTACATATAGTACAAACATAAACTACGAAGAGACTGACATTAATTTCTATTTTATTTAAATCTTTAAACAGTATCCCTGGAACCTTCTAGACACAACAGAATTTTTATCCAAAACTGCTATTCTAGTAGACACATAGAAGTCTTTGCTGTTAAGCCATCAAATCTGTTTTTTTTCCTTTTGTAATAATACTGATAATTTGTACTAACTTCGTACGTATATTCATGTTTCGGAGCATATATGTGTAACTAGGTCACTAGTTACCATGTTCAATTTACTCCTCGTGCTTTTACAATTAATTAATTTTAACTATAGGTAACACATAATACTACATTTTTTTTTCTTAATAAGCACGAGTAATCTGAGCTACTCTTTGAAAATAATCCGTACATTCTTAAAATTTCTAGCCGTTGCAATATAGACGATGGTCATAGGCGTCATATTGAACGGCATAGTTTACATAAATAAATATTATACCTATTTATGTACAATAAATTTGCATAATATCGAACAAATAAATGACTCACATTTTCACACAATCCTGGTGAAAATTGTTTGCAAGAAAGTATTGGACTAGATATACTGAAAAAACGTGACTGATCTATCATTTTTGCTGTTAGATTCCGCTACTTTCTAACAGATCGTGATACTATACTTAGAAACGTCTCCAAAAGCGACTAAGCAAACTAAAACAAGCATTGAGATTTCACTTTAGAAGCTTATTATTAGGTAGATACACAACCTAATACTTATTTTTGTATAAAAATTATCATACATTTATATTCTACAGTTTGTAACTGGTACGACAAAAATCGAATGAGAAATGCCCATCACTATTACTATTGGAATCTGTCAAGTTTTAAGTAAAGAATACTGACTGGGAGATCAATGCACTTTTCCCGCCAAGCGAGTTTAATTCAAAATTGGATTCTTTTAATTTATGGTTGCGATAACAAAATTACATTCGAATAGTAAGCATGTTATTTGTAAAGAGAGCGTGGTGATAGTCAGTAAATTGTTAGGTAGGTATATTTAGTACAATCCTCAGGTACAATCCTATAATATATTATATCCTGATTAGGTGTTTGACAAATCGCGCTCGTTTGCACATCAATATTATTGAACGGATCGCTATATCGACTATCTGGTAGTTCGTTCGTTACGAATACTAAACGTTTACTATTCAAAATGTAATTTCGTGCTCGGCCGTCTGCTATCAATCGGGCATCAACGATACACATTTAAAATATCAATATCTTACAAACACTTACAAAAAGCTAAATCTGTTTGACCATAAAGCGATTACTTAAAATACATTCATTTTTTACTGCACAGCATATTTACAGAAATCATGAGCCCCTGTGCATTCCACGCTGGGTCTGTGTGTGGAGTCCCAAATACCAGGACCGCAGCGTTGACACATACCCGCTAGGGTGCAAGGAATGCGGACCAGTTGACGAAACTGGTACAGAAGACCTCTTGCCTTGCGAAGTATGAGACGACCATCCATGTACATAGCTGAAATAGTTAATAATAAATAAATATAAACATTCTGAGACAAATTACACAACGTTATACCTAAACTAAGTATGTTCTGTAACTTGTAATGTGGGTTCTAGAACATACAACATCCATGAGTATGTCTATATACATTGCCGCATTGGTAAATAGACATATTTTACGGATCTCATTTGCACTGAGTACGAATTGAATCTGCAACGTCCGGCGCGGCGTAGCAATTGAATGTAGAGTTTTCGACTGCTACGCTACGCCACAGAGGCGGCAGAAGCACGGAAAGAATAGTAGGTATTTAAGTATTTTGTTATTCTTTGTACAAAATATATGCAATATTTTAAAGCGGATCTCTATAATGGTTAAATGGTTTTTTATTTATTTATTTTCTATCCCTCAAAGATAAATAGAGGTGAGATAGAGCTCAAACCCGAGTTTGAACTCTATTAAGATAGAGTAAAAACTATTAATAGCGAATAAAAATCATTACCTACTTTTACGAAAATAATAGACTGCAAAGTTAGTAAAGATACATAGGTAAACACATTCAACAGTTAATCAAAGTCAAGGAGGTAGGACACGACGGTATCTCCCGTCTGAAATTAGCTGTCCGACTGGGGTAGTACCTCCGCCCTACAGGACACCGCGGACCGCGGCCATAATAACCATCGTGTTGTACGTAGTATAAAACAAACAGTTACCTAAAGAACTAAAATGCAGCAGCATCTCATCAGTATTCAGGTCCTGGGCGATGACGTCATCAGCATACACAGCAATGATTGCCAAGCACAAGAAGAGATGAAAATAATCGGTCTGGTAATTAGCCCAACATGCCTCCCACATGCGAAGGGCTACAGCTTCCGTGAATTCACGTTTGAAACATCTGAAATCAAATAATGAAGGAATTAAGGAACGAACGAAGGAATAAAGAAGCTTCCTTCTTTTGTTCGAAAGATCATACTTGAAATCTTACGCACGTTTGATCACAATCGGTTGAGTAAAACCGGAGATATACGTATACCTAGTCAGAAAACGCGGAAAACGACATCCACGCGGGAGGAGCCTCGGGTAGAGGCTAGTATTATTATACTTACAATAAAATCCAACGATGGCAGAATAATAACTCCATAGCGTCTACGTGTTTTTCTAAATGCTTATAGAAATGCGGCAACATTATTCTTATCAGCTCCCGCAAAAAACTCTGGAATTAAAAATAAAATAACGTGGGTGGGAATTCGATTAGGTTTGACATGATAATCACCCAGCATCGCGATGTCCTGTAATCCTTTGCTTAGTGAACTGATAATAGATAGGTACCTAAGTACTTATATTAAACCAGCTGTTAACCGACGCTTTGAGTAATTTTCATAATTTTTCTTTTTATATAAAACCATACAAAACTAAACATGAAGCCGATGAACTCGTTTCTAAGTGATGATGTGAGCAAACGAAATGGGGAGTCATGTTTATTTATATACATATCCTCTCATCATTAAGCACTATAGCCATTCGTGCCCGGTGCCACCCGGCGCGGCTGTCGACATTCCTCGTAATTTTCACAAAGTTTCCTTTTTCTTTTCGTCCGAAAATCGCCACGGGTACCACCCCCGTAGCCAGGGAGGATGGTTATGTCGGACAGAATTAAATCGACTAAAACTGCTCACCGTCTCGGTTCTTCTAGCACCAGGATATAAGGTGGCCCAAAAAGTATTTCCCTCGTACCATATATGAAAGGTTGATATTTCATATCCTATCATATCCTAACAATTACGAACACAACAAAACAGAAATAATCCCGATCGATGCGTTCTCTAGTTTTATGCTTAGCAACAAAATTAGCGATACATTTCTGTTTATAGAATATGTAGAGCGTTATTAATTCTTTGATATCAATCCTGTGTGTGAGCTCTTAGTCCACTAACTTATTCAAAGGGTAAGGTTTAAGTTGAAGATAAGTAAAGGGTAGAGATATCTCTCGAACTTTGTAGAGTCTAAATGAGTGACGTAGCGCGTAGCCTTTCGAAGATGTTTATCATTACACTGACAGTTAACAAGGATCTACTTCTTGGTTACATATGAAATGGGACAGACAAGCTTCGTTTATAATAGGTACTTTTATACAGGAGGACTCATGCCTAAATGTCATAAATAAATAAGTATCAGTGAAGTAGTTAACTGTATGTACTGCTACGTCGTCGCCATGTGACATAAACACTATCGAGGACAGATTAATTCCCTCTAGAAAGTTACCATCTGTCCAGGATCCAGGTCTTGGTAAGCCAATTTGCCACTCATGGTGGCCAATTGGCAAAACGCTACTTGAACCCCAAAATAAGGAATTCATTTGTTAGTTAGTTCATTTGTTACGTTTTGTTGGTTTTTAATGGATTTAACAATAAAATGTAATGTCATAATTTATGCTAATTAACGGTCACGCTGTTGACCTTTACGCTTAGTTCGCCATTTAACTACTGGTACAGTCGTCTGATTATGTTATTACTGTACACGTACACTACGACGATGGCGAAAACAACGCTCTTTCGCTTTACATTATTGTTTGTAAATTGTGAACAATATTGCCCACAATTTCCGAAAAAATATTGCAAAGAAAGATCTCGGTTTATCAGCACTGACTAGGTAAATAATTATCCCGATATTACGCGAACTTTTCACAATCATAAATATATAGATAATGATACAAGAAACAACACTAAAACTAATTTAAAATAACTTACGAGGTTATTATCCATGTCGTTGTCGGTAGGAGTACACACAAATATGGCTCTCTGCATTAAACCCACAAAGCACCAGAATGCCTCTGCTTCACATTTTATTTCACAAAGTACCGGAGCTAGTAAATCACTCATTCCTTGTGTGTAGCTGTCGATAAAAATTAGATTTGTTAAGGACTATTCGTAACAGTAGATGAGCAGCTAAAATAAATGTTCTGAAAACCTTTTCATGCACAGATGCAATTCTCAAACTTGTTATAATATTCTCATTCCTTTTTCAGCTGTCCATTATCGTCACATCACACTTTCACCTTAACTCATAAATTTGCTAAGTAGGTACATATATTAGTCTTTCATTCGTCGTTTTTAAGGTCAAACCTGATAATCAATACAAGAAAATACTTAAAAGAAATCTAAAAAATATATCTTACCTTAAAATAGGATTATAAACAGCATAATTCAATAATATATCCTTCATAATTTCTACATTATAATTATTTTCTCCAGCAAAGAACGGATTGCCTCTATCAGTTCTGACAACGTCCTTCTCTATAACACATTGAACTGTCTTCCAGAAGACTGCATGTTGTTCTGGAGTCATTTTCTCTAGTCTCCTCGTAGTAACGTCTTCGTATTCTCTAGATCTAATCTGTAGTATTATTTCTCTTTCGTCGTACGTAGAATTGTAAGGATAACAATGCAGAAGGAAGGGCCACACTTCTCTTCGTAGCTCTTTATCTAAACCTCCAAAGAAGATGCATTTTCTAAGAAATAGATCATCTTCGATCACCCCTTTGCCATTCATTATTTTCCCGTAGAACAATTCAGGGGTAATCTTGGGAAGTTTTCCTTCTTCAGGATGTTGCTCAGACTTCTGTACTTCTGGACGGCATACCATAAAGTGGCGATACGGCAGGTTGGGCTCTTCGGAACCTGAGATTAAATTGCCTACTTACATTATAAAATCCTTAGATATTAAATCAATCATGTCTCAATATCCCTAATAAACAGTTTCAAACTGCGGAACTGCGCCAGATTTTATGGCTCACACTAAAAATTTCAACATCAAGCTGAAAGTGGTGGCTTGCAGCATTATCTACTACTACAAAATTTAAATTGGTGACCGTCATGCCTGAGACTTCACTTTTAGCTTACCATCGGATGAGAGGTGAAGTCATATCGACTTGAAAGATATGTACCGAAGTGGAATAAAAAAACCTTTCATCTGCTTTCAACATTTCTGTATCAGCTGAACTCCAGAAACCTATTGCTCTTTACGATAACTTGCAAATTCGTAGGAAGGTACTGTAGACGATATTTTTATTTACCTGGTGTGAGTTTTATGTTGTGCAGCAAGGAGTGCCATCGGTGCAAGACCTGCGCCAAATGGTCGAGTCCTCCGTGATGAAAGTGGAGAATTTTATATTGAGACTCTCTGGATGCGACTACGAGTTGACCGCAAGTGCAGTTATCGTCATTGAAGAACAGCCGCAAAGACCGCATTTGACTGAGGTCTACTGAGAACCTGGTGATGCAAATAATAACGAATGTAGAACGTGAAACATGTAATATTTAGTAAATGTTTTATATAAGTATACTTCAAACCTACAGATTTTGCATCGCTTTATAAAAGTTCTCGCGATAAGTCACATTATAGGCACAACATCCAATATCGACCGTTGAGTCGCGGCTCGCGGCAGACGTGATATCCTTGAAGGGGTATGCAGAGATGTGTGTCGTGCAGTATATGGCTGTAACTACTGTTTCCAGCAAATCATTACAATATTTAGAAAAATAAGAATAAGAATGGTTTATTTATGTAGATGCTCACAAATACTAACAGCAAAGTTGTAAGTTAAATAAATTACCACCTAATAAGTTAAGTTACCCTGGCCTATGAATGCGTTAGGCCTCCGACCCACATATCAGCATACCTACTACTAGGTACCTTGAGCCTACAATCGATCTTGATTGAGAGGGTTTGATGGTTGAGGTTTATACTTGATTAATAGTATTACTAACCTACTTCCTTTGGATTAAATAGATTAACCATAGGTATAACACATAGTGCAGGCTTCAGTAATTCCTTCGAAATCCAACATTACCGAAGTAGCTCTAACTTGACGTGAGATTGAGATTAACGGTACAAGTTTCGTAACATTGTTATGAGATAATTTGTTGTTCAAAGCTGGTTAGCTCCTGAATTAGTTGATAACTGGCTATATTAGTAAGTTCCTTTTGTTACCAAACTGTATAGACTTACACAGTACGTGCTTGCTTTTTCTTTTTCGGTTTCAAATATAAAGTCTACTGATAAGTTAATCGATATTTAGTAACATGGGACTATTTGTCTAACTGTCGCTTAAAGCCAGCTGCGTTCAAGGAGAAGTCTGTAGCTATGCAAACGAATGTAGGTCATCCATAAGTGGTTTGTAAACGAAGTTATCTTTCAACTTTGGTACCCGTAAATATACGCAACTATTTATTTTCTAGAATTCTTAAAAATATTCTTTTCCTTTTTTCATTTAAGTACCTACGTATTATGTGCGTGTCCTTAATAAACCTTTCTTTCATTTTCTTTATTTATTTCATTTAGAACCTAAATACAGTTTTTATACCTGGAGGTCCTGGATTTCTCATCATCCTCAAAGCGATTGCCCAGATTCTCCGAATATTGTTTTTGTTTGGTATGTCGGCCTTTTCCGCTATGTGAGTGAGGTTGACTTGGGCCCCAAAGGTATAATTAGACTGCACCCTTCTAGACCTGGATGTATGGTGCCCTATTAACATCTTCAGGGCCCAACCCACGTTAACCTACCCTGCCAGCTGGTAAACCTGCCGCAAGTTTTCCTCTCGGGATTGGGAAACGAATGTCGAATCCGTTATAGCCGAATAAACCAAACATAACATGGAAAGCGTATACGCCATACTCCGAGATGTACCTACCTAAGCCTCGAATTATCACTAAGATGGTGATAAGTCTTCTATACAGTACAATACGGACGAAGATACGACAGCAAGTCGATGACCTTTGATATTTCAACAGTGTAGGTCCTCTGATAAATGTCAAAGGTTATCGACTATAACTATAGATATTAGCGATAAAGTCCGATAGCGGTAATAGCATTTCGCAGAATTTCATTTAGCGTTAATATTCCCGAGGGCTAGAATACTCTATATAGCTCGAGAACATTATTAATGACATTCTTTGGAAGGCGTGCAGTACAGGAATGTAATTGCTAACAGTGACAAGGACGCACAAGGGCTGAATTTCAAATTGCAGCGCACAATCTTTGATTAAGGGATTTAGAGATTTTCCCTTGAGGCTGACATAGTGACTTTTTGTCGGTAGAGCACTATAAACCTTATGCTTTGATAACTATGTACGAAAATCTAAAATTGTTGTCCTAAAATGACACATTTCCCTACTTGGAAGGACATACCTACGCATACAAATCAGATTTCATATGTGTGTCTTTCCAAATAGGTATGTTAGTGTGGGCAAAAACTGAAACGGCTGAACTAGTCCAATCCTGATTTGAACCTTGAAAACTTAAGGAAGAAACCAAAGATCTCAAAAAAAATGTTGTGCAGCATTTTGTAGGTTAGGTATAGGTACGAGATTCATTTTTATTGCTGAATACCCAGGATGTTCAATTCTGCCGAATCACCGCAATCTTTTAAGTACATACTGCAATTATCGAAAACTAAATTACACACAATTAATAACATAATAATATGGTAACAATGCTATGTACAGTATGTACTTGAACAAAGTGCACGCCGTCCTACATAGGCTTATCACATAAGTGCAACGAATCGCAGCGATTAGGTACAATATAAGCATAACTCTAACGGTCTACGTATTCAATTTAGATAATCCTTCCATAAAGAACATCACACATGATAGGTATGAGTAGGAATATAGAATCTATTTTAAATTTTAACACACAAAGTTGCAGATGAGGCAGGGCGTATCCCAAAAGAAAGCCCACGGACACCGTCTAGATAGAGTAGGTGGTTAGACTTAGACGCCCACGCTATTGCTTAAAGGTCAAAATTTAACTTTGAGGACTGGCCAAATTATATTTATAACACGTATAAATTTAGGTCGTATCTAATGCTGTAGGTTACCTTCTCTATTAATAGTAGGTACCTACTTTCTGTATAATTATAGCTATTACCTGCTGCCTACAGAATTCATTCCCAGGAGCCAGGATCCATCTAACTAGACTATAATGTATAAATCTTTGTGGCAAATTTCATTCAAACCTTTGAGCCGTTATCCGAGTAACGTAACTAGTTAATTAGTACCTACTGTCGCAACTAATCGTAGTATACTCGTGCTCATGGTAATTTTAATTGTGACCATTTTCACCATCCTGAGGGTAATGAAGAATGAAAAAAAACTGGGCAACTCATTTCCACCGTAATGTACTGTTGGAAGTGAGAGCCAATAACTATTGTCATAGAAAACCATCTATTCCCACCTGTTCTGTTGAGTTGTTCTGTTGGCAGAACTAGTGGGAAACTAGCTGCCGGCCGTCCCGGCCTCTGGATGGCCGGCCGGGGATATTTCGTATTTTACCTCCACAGCAGTAAATTGCCAAAAATCTTTTCTAAATGGATGCTTTCGACATAAAAACCATGAACTGCCTAAATTCCAAGTTTTTGTTGTTATGCTATTAGGAACAGATTTACGTCGATAGTGTAATAAATCTCTCGAGCGTAATAATTATGGCCTACTTCTTATCGAGTAAGCTGCCAAAATACAAATAATTTGTGCACATAAAAGTATTTTTTCTAACTATCAGGATAAAGTTAATGTACATATTTCATTGTTAATGTATTGATCATTTTATTGAAGAAGGTAAGAGAACCGATAAATTGAAATATGTTAGCTACCTTGGTCTCTAATTGTTCGTGCCTATCCTTTTAGGATAAATAAGAAATATCTTTAAGTACTTACCTACACTGATAAAAGACTCACAAACTGTCTATAATAAGCTTACATTGGCATTAACCGACTGCCATTACCTACACAAAACATAATGTTCGCTATATTACTGCCGTAAGTACCTACTAGACAAAAAACCTGACTATCATTTATTCACCATTTTTCCAAGTAGTTGTACGAACATTAGGTACCTACCTAAATCTTATGTATCAATGAATACAACTTGCGTAACCAGCTAAAATGCCCCAATGAACCTTGTACTTGTCTGCTACTACCTAAGTCCAATGTAACAGGTAGTCAGTTATTTTTACAGGCATAAAAAATTCAGAACTTAAGATTTTATTACCGTCGAATAATAACTTCTAACCTATGTACTTACCTTCGACATTTCAAAGGAGCTCGCCTTTGCGGCACAGGAGAACTTTGAACACTATCCGGAAAGACCAAATTGTGTTTTAGGGCTAAAAACTCCGGTGTACTCATCCAATTCGGGTTTCCCTCGTCACATGAACTCATTGACAATGACCTAATAAATCTATCTCCGGACATCGAGTCAGGGGTCAAGTCGACATTCTCTATATTTGGATTAGCAATCGTGATATTTACCGAAGTCATGGACTGTGAGCGCACATGTTTATCATAATTAAACACAATGTCTTTTGTTTCATCCTTTTCAAAGCCGTTGTAAGCATTGTCTTTCACCGAGTTAATAGACTTCACAGTAGGCTTAGAACTAGAGGATAGTTCCTCTTGCGTTGTATCACTCTGAGTATATCTTGTATCAGACGATTTTATACTTTGTTTATCAGAGTTAGAGTTTAAGCTTGTTGTTTCTGAAGAATCATAAAATGTTTGCTCGTTGTTTGCATCAACTTTCTTAGTGCTTACACTATTACGTGACTTCGGGATTTCCTTCAAATTCGCTAGTTTACCAGTGCAAACTAGTTCGTCGCTTGGACTAGTTTCCACGGCCGAAGGGCATTTCCGTAGTGTAGAATTAGGGATCCAATTAAGAAACAGAGTGGGTCGTTTAGCGTTGTTATGCTGATCAGTGAAAACTTTAGTAGTGATTGTAAGGTACCCTGGATGATGTACGATATCTAGTTCATGCCTCGCAACAGTCGGAGGATGCACGCACACGTTATTCTTACAAAACAATATTTCATTATCGACGTAATCCGGAGGTTCTTCGTTGTCATCAAACTCCAAACCGAGAAAATAACTAGAAGCACGTTTCAGAAGCTCTGGCAGCGGCATTTCGCTGCAGATATGTTCACATTTCCTTTAATAATTCACGATTTATTTGTAATGCGACGCCTTATCACTTGGGACAGCCTCATTCAAGCAAAGCTGTATGTATACTACGCGCATGTAAACACCTACACAGCTATGTTGATAACATTGTATTGATCGGACTGCGAGAATAGAACCGGCTTGGACTAACGTCACAGCTGTGCGACTCTGTAACTCGAACGGGTAGCACGTGTCGATATTATTATCGAAGTACTGAATTTTCAACGAATGAAAATGAAAAAATCATGTTAGGCAATCGTTACCTAATATAAGTAATGCCGACCTACTCGTATAACTATAACCTTAGGCTATACCCACCTTTTTATCAGTTTGCTTTTTATCAGAGAAATTTACGACTGTATTTCTTGTTGTTGGTCTAGCACAGTCTAGCAGTAGGTATTCATTTAAAATATCAATTAGTAGCAGTGTTTGATTAAATGCATGATAGATTACAAAAATATACATTGTAAATTATAATAGGGTCCAGATTTTATGCTCCTCATGATTTGTTCTTACATATTATTGTATACTTTTTGGATTTAGTATTAAATTCGATTAAATCTGATTAAATCAGACTGACGAAAAGCAACGACAAGACCATAGTATAGAAAAGTCACAGATTAATACTAGGATACCTAAGTCAATATTCCACAAAACCTCTTTGTATGTGTACCTACCTATTGATAAAAAAAGTAAGTATTAATCAACTTCGTGCGGTCTTTTTGGATCTAGTTTCTAAATAGAAACATAATAATAATTTCTGTTGATAGATAGAAAGATAGGTACCTACACGATAGTTGCTATAATACCTACCTATATTGGTAGGTATTAATGCAACTTTAGTACTAAGTAGCTACAGTAGGTACGGTCGTCATAGCGTGAATACGAGTTCACGCGTTCATTGGCAAAAACTCTTTACGTCAAGTACCTGCGTATATTGATACATATAGTTACAGGTACATAATTACATACCTACATACAATTCGCACGCCTTTTAGCCCGATGAAGTAAGCAGAAAGACGCGAAATGTGTATGCCAGAATATGGTCCTGGTATACTTTAGCAACTGGTCTAACGACTTTGGCAATCACGAGGATGTCATTGGTGTAGTACTTTTCGGAACCACCCTCCAAAAGGGTATTTCGTAGCTACCAGTCCTAGCCGATGTTTTACAGGAGCGGCCCCAGTATTGAGCCCTGCGGAACACCTCACGATTAGGTACGGCATTTGTATATCTCGCCGACCGAACCCTGCCTTACTTGGGTAGATCTCTCGACTCTCTCCGATAAGTAAGCCCCGGCAATGCAGCACCCCGTAATAAATGGGAGCCTCTCTGAGGACGTTCCATAGGTGAGGTGTTAAAGCTGAGTGAGTACCTACTGCCTTGGCGTCATAGAAGATAATATAATGCGTGCCAATTTAGTTTTAGTACCAAGGAGTCCATAGATGCTTTAGTACAGTCTACAGTGGAGAAATAAAAGTCGGAATGCGGACCCCTGACTAGAGATGAAAGCCTCGGACAGTGGCGGATTTACAAATTTGCCGCCAGTAGGCTATACAATTCTCCATGACTTCCACCCCCCCCCCCCCCCCCCCCCGTCGGCCACAAGTCTCGGGTCTTAATTACCGGGGTGTAAGGTTACCTATTATTATATATTTTTTTTTTTAAGAAAAAAAAATTTAGCTCAAAATTGCCGCCCCCTAAAATCTGCCGCCCTAGGCTCCAGCCTACTCAGCCTACTGGTAAATCCGCCACTGGCCTCGGATACGACCGGACTCAACGCAAAGATGATTGTGATTACCTATATCATTGTACAATAATAATATGTTATGCATCATGATGGTGCTAATTATTTTTACTGCATATGCACTGCATTATTTTCACTTAATAAACACTGGAAACACATTGGTAGGCGTAGCCGCGTAGGTACCTATTTTTAATTTTCTAAATGCTGCAAAACGGCAGCAAAACATTTCAAGCGTGGAACGGAACGAACTTTATTTCAGAAAAATCCGCTAGGCGGCGTTCCATTGCATAATTAATTTGACGCATGCGCCACACATTGCAATCAGCTGTCAGAAAGAACATAATCACGTAAAAAACAAAATTATTTGTGTCTTTAGATAATTCCCGTCAATATGGCGGGGCAAAATCCAGGTTCGCCGACTGACTTTCAATATTTTTATGAGGATGAAGTGTATAAAATCAACAATCGCGGTCAAGTGGTCTTCGGTCTGGTACTCGAGAATTATGAAGCCAACTCCAGCGACCAAGAGAGCGACATTGAAACACCTATACAAAAAGGCGAAATTCGTGTTGTCTGGCATCCTTCCGGCACCGAGCGAGTCATATCCGAGAAGTCGGTAAGCAAGGAGTATTGTAAAAAATACATTCCGTCTCGTGCGGCGTCCGCTACTCGTGCACCGTTGTAGTTGGGAAAAAATTATTCATACCGTTACTTCAGATGATACGAGAATAAAACGCCTAAATCGTGCGTTTGCGACTTTTCGTGAATAATACACAATACGCCCTTGAATTTGTTTATTAGGTTAATGCTAGTTTATTTCAATAAACTACCCACAAGTTTAACGTTTATCACAGTATAGGTGAAGATAGTTATGTTAAGATGTGTACAAAAGTCAATTGAATAGGTGCACAGACATAGTATTTGATTCCTCCAATTATTTGGCATGTAGATACTTAAGAACATGCTGTCCAATAGAGGGCTCTTAAAGCTCAATAAACTAGAACCATGACTGAACAAATACCAGTAGGTACCTAACAATAACCAATGCAAAGAACCACCTTATTAAAACAAGATGTAGAACAAACATAATTTTGAAGCAGAGAAATACTTGATTTTGTGATGAAATTAATTCAAGGTTTAGTTCCCTTAGATACATTTCATAATTGGACCGATTTAAGCAAAAATGATTCAATCCACACAAACCTTTTTTGAGATATTTGACTTTAAAATTCATTTCAGTTTTTCTCAGGCTTTGTAATGCTAAATTTAGTTTTTTTTAATTTTATGTAATTTTATACGAACTTAACTATTTCACATACATGAATTTATTGAATATATTGTAATAATTTAGATGATATTAACGAAAATATGCTCCGGGATCATTTTTACAAAATACATTTTGTATGGAATTAACTTTGTAGGTTGCAGAAAGCAAAATGCAAAAGTGATTCAAAATGAGACAAAAATAGACACTGAAAAAATGTTTATTATTCTTGTTTTATTAAAAAAATACAAAAAATACCCTACTCCTCATCTAAATCAAAGTCTGGTTCAACACAAAAACCATCTATATCATCTGTTACTGTATCGTCTCCCCTCAGGGTTTTGTAGTAATCGATGCAATCATTTGGTATAAGATGGAATAATGATTTCAAATCATTTAACTTTTTTTTATTAATCAGTTTTCCTGATGGCCATAATTCTTGCAAATCTTCTTCTACAATATCAAACTCAACACCTTTAAATTTCTTTTTTATATTGAGTTCTTTATAGTTTTCATCAAAGGTAGATCTCATGAACAAAGAATGTGGAGCCTGTTTTTTTATTAATATTTCTTTTGTTTTAAGCCAGTTTACTTTACTCTTATCATTAAATGTTTTTCTATTAGTTATTTTCTTTTCTAGAATATGAGATCCAACAAAATCACAACTTTCCATTTTATGAACCTGTAAAGGGTTTTTGTTTTTACATTGTTTCATGATGGCAATATAATCATTCACGGAATATATCCTTTCATATTGCTTAAGTCGAGTCTCAATTTTAGCGAAATCGTTGTCGTTGGGCAGAAATGTGTGTCCTGATTCTAGGTATCGAAAGCTGATTGTCTCTAAGGTGGGGTGTCTATTTAAAATAGCCTTCAAAATTAAAACAATTTTTATATTTCTATTTTGACCTCCGCAACAGTCACTCCACAAGATCAATTCTTTTACTGTAGGGCTTAGCAAGCACTTAATATATTTTCTCAAACATGAACCCACTTCTTGAGCCCCTCTACCTGCCTCGCCTTCAGCCCAGACATAACAATTCCCAACATCGTTGGAAGCCGAGTGTATACCACAGTTGTAGACCCATAACTGCCTTTTATAGAAAACTATGTTGGTCGGTATTCTAGGTAAGGGTAACGTTTTTTCTAAATCGTAAGTCAAACATTCAGTTTCTTCACAAGTTTTAGCCTGTTCAAAATCTTCCTTCATCTTCTTCCTTAAATCTTCCGCAATTTTTTGGTGTTCTTCTTGTTGTCTTTGGGCATTTTCTTTTTCAGTTGTGGTAGTAGAATTTTTTAACGCAATTCGGTAAAGATCACATTTGTTACATGTGTCTTTTTTAAGACTCTTGCATCTCAAATTGAAATTTTGTACGAAAACTTTTCTTACAATATTGAAGGATGGACATTTTTCGTCTTTACCAAATTCTTTTTCAAATTCTATTTTAAATAGTTCGTAAATTTTTGGTACTGTCATTCCTGGCTGCAAATATAAAACATGACTGTTCTTTTCCCTACAATAATGTGACTCGTATTTAGGTAACCTTCTGATAACATCAATGATAAGCCCAATATGTCTTTGTGGCGTTTTATTCCATCCACCTGCTCTTTCTCCTCTTCTGTCTTTTATTTCTCGGTCGTTGCGATTTTTCCTAAGACTAACAGTAACTTTTTGGGGTGATATTTGTAGCGTTCCACAAAACATGTCTCGACAAACTGGTATATTGCTAAGTTTATACGCGCGAACAAATTGTCGAGGTTTTCTCTTTGACGGGGAACTTAATGTAACGTAACTTCGTTTCTTTTTGCTTTCTGTAACGTTAGATGCTATGTATAAAAGTTGTGCTGCGTATGATCCAAGATGTACGAATTTATGAAATTCTCGTTCCCTATCTTCTTTTGACATTAAATTAGCACAATCGTTTTTGCATGAACATTTAAAGTCAATGAATTTTTTTGATGGCACATCCTTTTTTTTAGTTTGGTAAGGTAAATTTTTGTACTTTCTTTCTTTAGTTTCCTGACGATTATATTTTTGTTTTAGTTTTCTTCCTCTCTTTTTACGACCTTCATATTCGTTTTCTAGTACATTATCTGAAGTACATACAATATCGTTTGCAATTTCTTGTACGTAATTAATTTGTGTTTCTGCTTCCTTACTTACTTCAGTGTTTGTTCTTGTTACACATTCTTTTACACTTTCTTCTATATTATCTTTGTTTCTGTCTTCTTCAATATTAAGTCTCTCTGTTGATTTTACTTTTTTAGTTCTCTTTTCTGCAGAATGGATTAATGCTTCTGAAGTTATGATGCTTCTTTCATCACAAGCAGTGTCACTTTCTGAATCTGTCGTATCTGATGCAATAAAATCTGGATCTTTTACGCTGTCATCACTGTTATATGATAATATATAATTATTATTTTTTGGTTTACCTTCTGATGTCTGTGGGGATGGTTCTTCAGTAATTGTATTCATTAATTCAGTGTGCATAAGCCTCAATGGAGTCAACGGGGAATATGAAGGTGGAGGAATTGAAAAATTAGAAAGAAGCGTGGGGCTAGTAACGCTTTCATTATCTGAAAGATATACAATAAAATGAACAGGTTAGTTAGTTGCAGTTTAGTATAGCAAACATTTTACTGTCTTAGGATCATAATGTGACCGTTTACCTTCAGTTATTGACTTTTCAAAAACTTCACCAGAAACCATTTGGCTTACGTCGGCTGGCGATTTGATAGAATGAGTTTCTTCATTATCACTTTTTAAAATACAAGATGCTTGTTCTTTGTTCGTGCAATCTGGCTGTAAACAAGAGTCTGATTCCTCATCATCACTTTCTTCTATATATATTTCTTGTCTACCTTGACTGTAATCAAGGTGTTGAACTACTGTGGTACATTTTGGTGAACTATCTGTAATATTACTAGTTCCTTGAAGTGGATCTTTAGGGCATCGTTCAACAAAAGGGTCATTAGGCTCTTCAAACAGCTCTTTTGACAAAACGTTGAACAATTTTTCCGTTTCAGGAGACATTTCTCTGATTGGCGATGACGTACAAGATTGTTGATTTTCATCACCTGAAACAATAAGGGGCTGTAAACTATTTTACTCTTACTAAAGTACTTTACGTTTTACCTATTCAACATTTTGACGGGTCACGTAAACCCTAATAAGTATCAATGTCTTTTACCCGACCCGGGGATCGAACCAGCAACCTAGCAGGCCGTACATAGTACCATCGAGCCACCAAAGCAGGAGGAGGAAATAAATAGATAAAATTTACCTAGTTTTTATTATTAAAATTTGTGTAGGTACTTACCTAACTTACTTTGAGCCGCTTGACGAAAGTTGTCACTGCAATAGTCTTTCTGAACCATTCTTATCAAATTATCACTCCTCTTACATCTCTTAGAAAGATGTGAATAATTTTGGAGCGACCGGTTATCTTCTATTTGTGGCAAAACATGAAAAAAACAAATATTAGGTAGTAAGTTAGTGAGTTCAACTTTGCCTTTATTTGAAGGTATCTACCAAAGGTAGCAAGCCAGGCCATAGAGCCAAAGAGTACGTTATTTAGTTGACAAAAATATGTAGATACTTAAATAAAAGTTCTTCCGGAGATATGTTGATAATGTAATCCTTAAATATTGTTATTTTCATAAAAAACATAATCCAAATAAGTTATTATGCAACAGAAACAATTTAATTTACTAAAGTAATAGTAGGTAAATACATAGCCGACGTCGATGCATTTTGATTTTTGGCGGTATCTTTGACAAAACTTAGCAAGTACCAAGCCGTTCAGTTCACGACAAAAAAGCAATCGTATATTATCTACTCGAAATATTAATCAATTACCATTCCTACAATGATAATAATTACTTACCAACATCTTCTTGTCGTTCTGCAACTGTTTTTTCACGAACACTTTTCAATATTGAATCTTTTCGATTCATATTTTGTAAGTTTAAGAGTAAACTTTTGTTAAAAACCTCAAATTATCTACTTACAAACACAATTAAACAAAATCAAAACAATGAGAAGGTACACTTATGTTTTATTTATTTTTTATTGCACAGCAATAATATCACAA
This sequence comes from Lithosia quadra, assembly GCA_963576445.1. Lineage (NCBI taxonomy): Eukaryota > Metazoa > Arthropoda > Insecta > Lepidoptera > Erebidae > Lithosia > Lithosia quadra. The sequence goes on along the minus strand of OY754884.1, from coordinate 12,505,530 downwards.
CGTTTCAATAGACGAGATCAATCGAACTGACTAGGCCGGCTCCCCTCTCCGCCCGCTACCCTCCCCGCAGCGCGGTTCGCGCGGCACTTGCAGCTCATGTAGGTATTTTCGACCGCGACCGCGAGTGACGCGGTCGAGCCACGCAGTTTGCCAGTTATTAATAATTATGTAATAAATATATTATTATATAAATTAAGTAGGGAATTGCAATAAATCTCGAGTGGATTCTTTTTGTGTATTAACTTAAAGTTTAATATGTTTTTTTTCAAAACCGCAATAATGATTCAAGCTCTCAGGTTCATTTACGTAAAAATTTAAATAAAGAAAGTGTGTGCAAAACAATATTGCAAAAAAGATTCAAGGGACGTTGAATCGTTTTTGTAAAACGCTGTAATAATTTTTCACTGCGCTTAAAATTTTTCAAAAACGATCCACGTCTCTTGAATCTTTTTAGCAAAACTTAAGCGGGTCTAATAGGTTCATTTAGAAATTTGCATAAATGATCTTCGTTAAGATTGTCTACTTAACCACATTATCCTAAGAAAAATAATAAATTTTCTTACAAAACATACAATTTTATTACAATTATAATAAACTGCAATAATAAAATACACGGTTTAAATAAATAAATACCTATTTAACTAAAGTTTTCGATATAAAAATAATATTTTGTTTAGTATTTATCGCCAAGATAGAATATTAATGATAATTTTATACTTATTAAACCGTGAATCGTTGTTTAAGAATAAAATATTACGTATTTCTATATTTCATATGGTCTGAATCTATAAAGTTATGTAATCGAATGTTATTTTTAAATGAGTTAAAATGATTCATGACTTTTGAAACATTTAAACAATATTTTTTTGTAATATTTTGTATGTTGTTTAAAAAGCATAATTGTTCCAAGTAGTATGAATCATTATAGCAAAAATAAATTATTACATGAGAGGACAACTCAAGACATTGCAATAATGATTCAAATAGCTTGAAACACTTATGCATTTTAAAAATTGATCTTCGACATGATAGCTGTGGCTTGGATCATATGGATTTTCGCCAATTATTAAGATAGAATGACGAGTCTTTGATATGTTAAAATATACCTTATTTGCATAGCATAGGTCACAAAATCTCGAAATTGTCAAGGTTGTGGGTTGGATCATTTTTGCTTAAATCGGTCCAATTGTTCCAACTTTGAGTATGGTTTCCAGAGCTACAAAGAGATAAGTTACTGTTGTGGGTTATGGGTGTATCTCTGAATCTTGAATTTTTGTAAATTCTTATTAGAATATCATTCTTGAAGAATGATTCTAATAAGAATTTACAATACAATACAACAAAAAGAATAATAAGAGTTGAAGAATGATATTCTAATAAGTATTTACAAAAAGTAGTAAAATATAGGCAAATATAATGAATTGAATCACTTGTACTGTTAGACAATATTTATTCATTAAATCTGACCAATTTCAACATATTGCATTCTCAAATGTTTTGACATTATATCCTTTATAATGTATTCATTACTATCCATACACACTAAAGTTTTTTTTCAATAGGGAACCATGTCATAGTGCTATTAAAAAAATTAAAATATTTGTTTCTGCAGGTTGGCTTAGCGGATCGCTCACTGATGCCAGGTGATGTTGTTCGACGTCTAATTGCTGGCAAAGATACCCAAAGAGGCTACTGCAGGGACATTATAATGACAGCTGCATTACAAATAGTTGGCACAAAACATGTGATACCAAGTGTTGCCAGTGAAAGACTGCAGCCTCTAGAAGAATTTACTCCTGATTTAGCAGTCTGCCTTGATTCTTGGGTTGGGACATCCAAGGTGAGTTTGTTACCCTAGTACTATAAATTGTTTCAGGAATAGTTCTATCAATGAATAAACCAGCAACCCAGTCCCTTACAAGATAAACACTCTGATGAACTGAGTTACCTGGACCTGTCCTAGATATTTGAAATTTTCATTTTTTATCAAGTTACACAAACAAAGAGAACAATTGTAGATAATTAAATAGAATGGTATGCAAATTGATGTTCTTCATAAATAATTACAAGACGGGAAGTGATACACAAAAATTCAATAATTGTCTGTGGTTAATAATTAATATCTTTATAAGGAAGCTATCAAAGCTGAGTCACAGCTTATTGTACTATTTTTATACTAATAACATAACATAACCTAAACTCTATCTAACCTAAACCTATATCCCCGAAGGGGTAGGCAGAGGTGCTAGCACCTGCTGCATAGCAATAAGGTGAATAATAAATAAAATATTAAGTTATTAAATAGTAAATGAAACGAGCTCGTTAAAACTATGCATACTTTGTGACTAGAGGGTGCTGTGTAGTAAAAGAAAAGAAAAGAAAGGATATTAAAAAGAAATTAAAAGACAAATGGACAGCATTTGTTGCCAATTTGATAGTTCTATACTGTCAATGTCTAATGTCACTTTTTAACCAACAGAGAGTACTGTGAACCGAGTAGTGACTCTATTTTATTTATCTTCTGCTTCATAACAATATAATGCCTAGCAGATCAATATTTGACCTTGATTACATACTTTAGCAACGCTTCACAATTCCACCCTCATACGTCCTGCACCTGTAAGAATATTTGGATAAAGAGTAACCTATATTACTCAGGGATAATGTAACATTCAAATGGTGAAAGAACTTTTGAAATCCTTTCAATTGTTTTTGAACATATTCATGGCAGACATCAAAAACAAATCTTTGTTTACTAGCAAGCCCGGTCACTTTGGTTTAGTAATATGAGATTTTTAACCCAAGCAGCAGTCTGTAACACTTTTTCTGTTTTGTTTTCTCAATTTTTCTTTCTGTAGAAACCTTGTACAAAATATTTGATAATTTAATAATAATAAATATAATGTTAGCAAGAGAAGCAGCAATTCTTTTCATAATTGCTAAACATAGAACAGGATTAAAGGAAGTATGAAAATTATTCAAACATACAGTACAATAAAAATTTAATTGTAACAGTTTTATACGAAGTAGGTTAATTCTGCATTCCATTCTTGACTTTCGAAAAATAGTTATACACATTGAATTGGTCAAGTATGCATGGATGGCTAAATCCGAAACTATAACGATTGCAAAAAATATTATGGTATGATTCATTTCCTCTTGACAAAATTGATTAAATACTCAAAGATTTTTCTATATTATGTATTAATATTTATTGAAAATTTAGTGTAATATGGTTGCCCAGGAAGTTATCTGAAATATAAATAGGCAAAGTGAGGTTTTGTTACACACAGTGATGGGTTTATTTTTGTCCATTTAGGCATTAATCAGGCATTATATTCAATTCGCCCAATTAATGTCGGGCATAAACCCATCTACGTGGAAGGGGTCATATCTTGGCATTTTGGACATAAATAATAAATGCCAAAACTGTAAATAAACCCATCACTGGTTATTCATAATAATAATCTGTGATTTATTTCAATTTTCCTGTCATCATTTTAATTTTTCTATAATGAAATACAGAATGTGGTACAAAAAAATGGCACCCACTTTATTTACTAAACTACATAAAACTACATATTTTTTTCTGAAGTAAAAAGCGATAATACCGTAGTTTTATATATCTGTGTGAAGATTAATTACGTTATGAAACACTGAAACAAATGCAATGGACCCACACTGTCAGTCCGATAAATTTTTAATGAGTTATTACGTAGGCACGCCATTTCATATTCACTCAGTGCTGATTCTACATTAGCGCATACATTATTATATACAACTAGCCTATGCCCGCGGCTCCGCCTGCGTGGACGTCGGTTATTGCGTTTTTTGACCATATCTCCGGACGAACGGATAGTAATCAAACATGCGTAAGATTGTAAGTCTGACCAAGACCTTTCTTACAAAAAAAATACCGCACCCATATCCGTTAATAGTTTTTGCGTCCATCGCGCGCAAAAAGACAAGAATTTCGAGTTTTTTTTCTACTTTTTTAAGACCCGCTGCCTACCCTGAAGGGAAGGGCGAGTGCTAGGAAGAGGTGGGGAGGCTAGGAAGTAGTGGAGGGGACGAGGGATACAGATACAGTTAGCTCTGGCTACTCTACTGACCGGCGGGAACACAACACGATGGTTATTATGGCCGCGGTCTTTCGTAGGGCGGAGGTACTACCCCAGTCGGACAGCTCATTTTAGACGGGAGATACCGTCGTGTCCTACCTCCTCCAAATAAATATATTTGTGTTCAGATTCCTTCATATAACATAACAAGTACCTATATTAGACTAAGATCCCACTGCAAAATTATGCATGCATCGAATATTTGCTAAAAACCAAATTTTACGCATATTTATGATTATGAGAACATATATTTACTAGGTTGCCTATCAAAATGTGGCCGCTAATATGTTTAATTCAATTATTGCTAATTCATTTTTCGGAAAAATAATTCTTCACATGGTTTTTAAATAAAATATCATCCACGTCACGGCAATACACATAAGGACTCTGAAAAATCACGGTTGCCGTTGCGCACTTCGCCGTGCCTCTTCGCAGCCAGGTGTCCGTGACGTGGATGATATTTTATTTAAAAACCATGTGAAGGATTTTTTTCGGAAAAATGAAGTAGCAATAATTAACTTAAACATATTAGCGGCCACATTTTGATAGGCAACCTAGTAAATATATGTTCTCCTAATCATAAATATGCGTAAAATTTGGTTTTTACCAAATACTCGGTGCATGCATGATTCTGCAGTGGGATCTCGTACTATATCTCCAATATACAGACACATACGAAGAAGCGCATTGAAACAAACGTCTTCAGTTCTATAACATTAGTAATTAATTATAAATTACTTATCACTTCTACATCTGTTTTACGAGGTTTCACATTTCATATAGCTAGTCTTACAAAATTAAAAGGGTAATCGATTGACGTGCTCATGTACTTTAGTTAAATGTCGTGCGTTTCACGGACGCAGGCTACCAAGGGTACTCACGCGATAACACGGAACTGCGGTTGTTTGTACGACAGAAGTACTTACCCACTGAGTGCCTCTAAATTGTGTTCTAGCTAAAAGATGATTAACACAAAAGTTGAAAAATATACTTATGAAGAGTTTTTTTTTTCAATTGAATTCTATTTAATAAATCATGCTTATCGTCTTTTAGAAAGCATTGCTTGTTGTAATGTGGATTCTAGAATGCTGTTAGAGATACTTGGAAACATGGTATTATCAAAATTTTATGTGAACTTTAAACATTACATGTTGAATAAAAACTATGTTTAACGGATTCTACTGCGATTTATTCTGTAATACTCTCAGACCAAAATATAAATAAGTAGATAATATCGATGCATACAAATAATTGCAGGGGATCGAACTCGCGATCTCTGATGTAGCAGTTAAACACTACCCCCACGTCAAATAGGTCGTCAAAACATAAACCTATACTATCATTTTTTTTTTCAGGCTGTCCACAGCAAACTTCGCCTAGTATCTGCTGATGGATCACGTCTCGAATACCCAGACCTCGACACCTGTCCCCTCGAAGACTACTCCATGCGTCGTCGACGTTCCACTCCGTATTCTTCCTCCGAGTTCTATCCCGGCCAAGTTGTTTACGGACCCCTCGGTTCTTTGGATAACGCCAACTGGTTGCAAATCACTAAAGAAATGAAAGCTGCAAGAAAACATAAGATGCATGACCATAAGGTTGGTGAATATCCAATATTGTATGTATAATAATTACTAAGTAACAAGCGCGCACACACACACAGACACACACACACACACACACACACACACACACACACACACACACACACACACACACACACACATACATACACACACATTTATTTATTAAACTTTGACAAGGACTTAGGCGAACTTAATACCAAGGATATTATCTAATAGACGACGGTGTCAGTAGTTTGTGTTACGTATAATACCTATGTATTTATTACTACCGACCCGGGACCCGGGTGTGAAATTCCAGTTTCCAATAAAATATATAGCCTATGACACTCACAAATGACGTGGCTTTCTATTGGTAAAAGAATTTTAAAATTGGTTCAGTAGATCCTGAGATTACCCCTTACAATTTAACAAATATACAAACACACAAACTTTACCTCTTTATAATATTAGTATAGATATAGATTATTGTATACATAGTGAGGTTCTCACCTAAATTGTGTGTACGTTTGTCAGTTCACCGTCGAAGCGGTAGTGACCGAGAGCGTGAGCGTGCACTGGCAGTGTAGAGCGCTGTGCACACACCCCACGGACGCCACCGCGCCGCAACAACCCAAGTACCTCGTTGAAGGTATGAGTAAAAAAAAAAAACAGTTTATTTCCATCTTAATTTTACAAAGTTAGTTCGTGTCCATTGGCCCACACTAGGCAAGCCTGTCCTGTGGGTACCTAGTCCGGTTTACATTAACAAAATTTTTGACAACACTGTCCTGTGCAATGGCTGATCATAGAAATACAAAACAAATAGAAATAAAGTGCTTAAATAAAGAAATAGAATAAGTACCTACTATATCACATTTAATTTTTTATCAGGTCGTCAGGTAGATCATTAGTCAGGTCCGATTTGGATGATCGAGTATCAAATAAACAAACTTTTAAAAATTACTACCTACCCTAGCCCCAATTATTCAGGGTTGGCGCAACATGTCTTACATTCCTGTCAGATGTCGTCTCCTCAATCATCCTCCTTGCTATATCCTCTTTCACGCTTTCCATCCATCTTTTCTTAAGCCTAACTCTACGTAAAGCCACATTCTTAATTGAACCTTTTACTACTAAACTAAGGAAGAAATCAAAATCTCCGTGACTCAAGCCAATCACACTTGTGAGCCCGCTGATTGACAGACACTGACGCTAGAAATATATAATCGTTTTCTTTTATTCAGGTGACGACCTAAAGAACCTGAAGTTGCTGAATGTGTTTGAACCGTGTACGCTGCAGGTTGGTGACAGGAACTTCCTCACCATTGGCTCCGAAGACACCTTCGTTAGTAAAAAGCAGTGGAGGAAACAACAAAGTAAGTGAATCACAATGATGTTCTTTGTGGCAGACAAGCACATGGCGCACCGTTTTTTTATACTACTTAGGTGGCAGACAAGCACACGGCCCACCTGATGGGGAGCGATCACCGTGGCCTATGGACGTGTGACCCTGGAGGGGGAGGAGTTTAGGAGGGTTGTAAAAACCTTCTAATGCCCTTCTCGAAGAACCCCATATCGTAGACGCTTGAGATAATAACAGCAAACTATGAAGAGAAGCCACATGTTCAATATTTCTCTTCACTAAAACACAAAAGTGCTTAATTCTGTTCAAAATCGCGGATATGTTATTACGTCATTGTTATTTTAGATGAGCGGTTCGATAAATCAAATATAAAAGACTTTTTTTCTCTGCATTTTTAGGTAAATTCTACAGGAATCTCCGCAAACAGACCCGTCCACTAAAGAAACCATCCAAGTCCGAAACCAACTCAACAGATCACGTGCCGTCGAGACCTAAAAAGCGCGCCTCCTCACATCGAAAGCTCAAATCTGTCGATGTAAGTACTTAGTACATATTCAAATGAACGTGAACATAATCACTTCTGCACCAACTGTACTTCTTACCTCACTGATTCCCATAGAATAAGAGTTTCATTTCAATGCCTATTTACAGAAATAAAATAGTCCCAGTCGACCTTCCATTTTGTCACACCTGAATTTAGCGAAATGATAGGCTGAGATGTTTGTATTAACGCAACGCCCTTTTTGTGTCAACAACGTTTTTTTGGATTGATTTTCTTTTACTAGAGTGAATTGCATAATTTTGGCTGTCCATTTTCGTGTTCTATATTAATCAAATTGGAAAAGATTAAAACCACAAAATAATTATATATAATTAAGACCACAAAATATGAAGGAATAGTGGTTTAACCTCATAGTTTTTTTTTCCAATGAATCCAATATTAATAGGGCCCTTCCATGTCAACAACAGTTACATGCTTATAAATAATTACATACATTGAATGAAGGAATGTAAGGGACTGGTCACGGGTTCAAGTCCCGTCCTGGATGATCCCAGGACTACCTCAATCCTCACTACCTCCACTGCTGAAACCCGACGGGTCGCTGGCCCACTCTGCTGAGGAGAAAGCAAATTTATTTGCCTCTCTTTTTGCGGAGTCATCGCGTCTAGATTCTGGTACCACGAAACCCCCTGCTCCTCCTGATGAATGTGAGGCCCGTATGATGGATGTTAGCATCCGTCAGAAGGAGGTGCGTAAAGTGCTGAGCGGTCTGGACGTGAATAAGGCCAGTGGGCCCGACGGGATTCCAGCAATAGTGCTGAAAAAATGTGCGCCTGAATTGTCTCCTGTCTTGACACGCCTATTTCGTCTCTCTTATGAGGCCGGTCAAGTGCCGAAGGGTTGGAAGCAGGCAAATGTGCAACCTGTGCCCAAAAAGGGCAGTAGGGCTGACCCTGTCAACTATAGACCCATATCGGTAACGTCCATACTTTGCAAAACTATGGAACGTGTGCTGAACCACAAGCTCCTGGCATACCTGGAAACGCATGAACTCCTCAGTGATCGGCAATATGGGTTCCGCCAGAACCGTTCCACTGGGGATCTTCTTGTGTATGCTACTCACATCTGGAGTGAGGCCATCGAGAAACACGGAGAGGCACTCGCTGTCTCCCTTGACATCTCGAAGGCCTTTGACAGGGTCTGGCACGAAAGCCTAATCAACAAGCTTCCAGCGTACGGCTTGCCTGCTGGCTTGTGTGCCTGGATTACCGACTTCCTGAAAAACCGGACAATCCGAGTGGTCATTGATGGCTGCTCGTCGGATCAACTACCAATAAACGCAGGGGTCCCTCAGGGGTCGGTTCTCTCTGCCACACTTTTCCTGCTGCACATTAATGATCTGCTCAAGCCCGGTATTTTTGGGTACGCAGACGACAGCACAGTGGTTGAGAGGTACGAGTCCGGCCCGCAGGCCAGCATGGCACAAACCCGGTCTCTTCGAGAGGCTATGGTTGAGCGTTTGGACTTGTCCTTGAAGGCTGTCTCCGATTGGGGAGACGCTAACTTGGTTAACTTCAACGCGAATAAGACCCAGGCGTGTCTATTCTCCGCTAAGCGGAGCCAATTCCAGCCAAACCCTACTTTCCGAGGTGTACCAGTGCCGATAACCGACCACCTTGAGCTTCTTGGCGTGACTCTCACTCCTACCCTCAACTTTGGTCCATACATTGAGGCAAAGGCTCAAGTAGCTGCCAAAAAGCTGGGTATTATTTCAAAGGTGCGGCAATATTTCACACCGGAACAGCTGCTCAACCTTTACAAAGCGCAAGTTCGATCGTGTATGGAGTATTGCTCGCACCTCTGTGACGGCTCAGCAAAATACCAACTCGAGGCACTTGAGTCAATTGAGAGAAGGGCCAAGAGGCTCATCAACTGCGATGCGCTGGTGGAGACTAAGCTTCAAAGCTTGGAACATCGGCGTAGAATTGCTAGCCTTTCTGTCTTTTATCGGTTGCACTTCGGGGAATGTGCGCTGGAATTGCATAACCTAATTCCTCCAAGCCCTTTTCATCACCGAACGACCAGACGTACGGCAACGCGCCACCGGTACATGGTGGATATCCCACTCATACGCACAAAACGTTTTGGCAGTACGTTCATCGTGCGTACTGCTAAAGAGTGGAATGCCCTGCCTGAGTCTGTATTTCCGGAAAGCTACAACCTGGGTGTCTTCAAGTCTAGAGTGAATAGGTTTCTTCTAGGCAAGCGTGCTCCACCGTCGACCACATCATCATTTGCCAACAGATGAGATCGTGGTCAAACGCGTGCCTATTACCAATAAAAAAAAAAAAAAAAAAAAAGATCATTTTTTCCGATCAGAAAATTACATACATATAAGAATTAAGCCTGCATATACATTAATTAATTGACATAATAACATTATGCCCACAGAACGACATGGAAATAGACGAGAGAGCTGACGATAATCTGGAACGTTTAGTAGACGAAGCCCTTAAGCGCGACACGGCCAAATGTCCCAGTATCAAAATCGAACCTATAGGTGACACGTCAGGCCTACCTCTGGCGAGCAGCCAGGAAGACACCGTCACAGAAGAGAAGAACGACTCGGGAATCAGGTGCGATATGCTGAGCAAGCCTTTGTTTGTCGTGCGGAAATCTCCACAGATACTATTCCCGTTGGCCATTGGGTTACCCAAAAGACATTTGCCTCGCATCCCGGCTGACCCAGGGCCAATGTGCGGCTCCGAAATGGTGCCCTCGGATTTGGGAACCAACAAAAAAGTGGGAGGGCGAGCACCGTGCACCGGGGTTGGTCAGTAGGGTGACAGGTGGCCGTCTAGTCAGCCAGCCAGCTTACCTCTTGCCGATTCTCCACTGTACCCTCTACTTGCTCAGTGGGACATGCGGACAGCCCCACGGGAAACGCTGCTGCCTGCAGCCAATCCGGCCGGGGTGGGAGTGGCCCTCTAAAGGGCTGCTCCGAGGTCTCCACGTGTCCCTCTGACTAGCAGAGAGCACAGTGGGAAGCGAGCGGGGGGCGAGCTGTATGCGCGCCGACAGTTGGGTGACAGGACGGCTGCCTGTCACCCTACACCCCACCGTCGGTGAAGTGGCGCGATGTTCGCCCCACCCCATTTCGGGGGGTCGAGAGGGCCATCTTAAAACCATAGATGGCCCGGGGTCAGCTGGGGTAACCTTACACCCCGGTAATTAAGACCCGAGACGGCGTGCTGTTTTATTCCGTTCGATCCCGACTTAACCATCCCCGATACCCGACGGGTGTGGTATCCATGGGGATTTCCGAACGATAAAAAAAAGGGACATGCGGACAGCCTCCGAGCAGCCTTGTACAGGCCACCTGTCTGGGTCGTAATTAGCCTTAGTTGCGTCTTCCGTGGCGAGTGGAAGGCGCTGTTATGATGTTCCGGCCTACGCAACCACTTACTCGTAACATGTATAACAAGATAGCGCATTAACTAGATGGCACCTCCGCAGTCCGGAGCCGACGCGCGAGGACACGTCGCTACTGAACGGCGACAGCAAGTCCGACACCGCGCTCAACGACGATGACTCCGACAACTGGGAGAACACCAGCAGCGATGGCAGTGACACTGACAGGTATGCAACACCAAACATACTACCCACATGGCAGCCGCGCGAGTCAATGTTCGGCCAGAGACGTCCATTTGCCGTACGAACCAATATTTAGATATACTTTGGTAGGGGAAGCGATGCAGCTGGAATTACCTTAACTATTGCAAATAGGTAGGTACTCCTTTGGCGCGGTCTCATAAACCGATAAGAATCGGTTTGCCCCGGGGCACGTCGGACGCGGTTCAAGGTTTTGCCGACTCTCTTGAATTCCTTTATGAAATAAAAAAAAAGAATACCAGCTTGGTGGGGAAGCAGACCCCGGGCGCCAAAGTAAAAGTGCAACCGGGATTGGCAATCGGGCACTAAAGATGTTATTACAGTTTTTTCTCAAACTCTCCTTATGTCGAATGATTGAATGAATGATTATTACGAATGATTGAATGGTCGAATGAAGCAAAATGAGAAATATATGTAAATACATAACTTCAGACGACCATTCAATCATTATTACGAATCCTTGATGTGAAGTCCTCATGGTTTGCGTATTAAGAATTCGATACTTTGTTTCAAGCTAATAAATCATCATACGACTGCGTCAACGTCATCAACCTATCAATATGCGAGGATAGATCATTAGATAAGCTTGTCTAACTGCGCGTCCGTTCTGAAATGCTAGCGTTTGCAGCGGCGCGACGTGGTCTTCCCGCTGCTCGTCGGCGGCGTCAGCGCGCGGCAAGCGGTCACCGCAGCTCGCCGTGCGGCTGCTGCGCGGCAAGCGCCTCAAGCGCACCGTCCGCCGCGCGCCGCCCGCGCCTCCCCCGCGCCGCGGCGACCGCGTCGTCGTCGAGACTCTGCACACCACCAGCCGAGCTAACGTCGTGTGGCAGGTACGCGAACTCACATTGTCACTTTGCCGCGCTACACTACGCAAACTTTGTTCAAAATTGACGGAGATTTCTGCACGAAAAAAAAAGGTACGCAAACGAGAACCGAACTTTTTAAAAAGGGTGAGTCCAAAAGTAAGGTATTTGACTCTCTCTCTCTCTCTCTCTCTCTCTCTCTCTCTCTCTCTCTCTCTCTCTCTCTCTCTCTCTCTCTCGCCCCTTCTCTCTTTTTCTTTTTGTCTCTTTAGAGCATTACTCTTATGGGTAATCACCAGTCTACTCTATTCCCTGCCACAATCCTTTCACCTCCTGATATAACAACTTGTGTGTTTTTCTTGTTAGAAGGGTATACAGGGTGGCGTTTTTCATCGCTACCCAGACACTTCTCACAGGAAAAGGTTCTTTATTTTTGAAAGTTTTTTTGCCATCTTATCTTAATTTATGGTATCAATCAAAAGAAACAATCCTAAAGATCAAATCTCTCGTAGCATCAAATAATATTTGTGTATATTTTGCAGGATGGTACGATAGAAATGGGCATTCCGTCGACACAGTTGTATCCTATACATCACCTGGACGGGCAGGAGTGCTTCCCGGGAGATTTTGTAGTTAGCGGCGCTGCCAATGTAGAAGATAATCAACAGGTCAGTACTAGAGTTAGAATAATTAACAACATGCTGTTTGATCATATTTGTATGTTAAAATTGTGCGCGAAAAATCAACGGACCCAGCAACCCGAGAAAACAGACTGTCCGTATAAGTTGGAACAAGGCCAATTTATGCCGAGAACTTATTGAACGACCTACTAACTATTGAAACGAATAGTAGGTCTACTACGATATCTATACTATTATAAAATTGTAAATGAGCTGTGTCTGTACATTGAAGATATTTAAAAAAAATGCTTCTTGTCAGTTTGTCGGTTTATTTGAATGTTTGCAATAGACGCAAAAACTAAGAACAGATTCTTATGCGGTTTCTTTTATTAGAAAGGTCTAGGTCAGACTTCAAATCTGGCGCATGTTTGATTGCATTTGGTTAAATAGATCTGGAGTTATGACCAAAATTTGCGATGAATAAAATTCACGCGGATGGAGCCGCGAGCATCGGCTAGTAAGTCAAAAAGAAATTATAATATAACTTATTCTCTATAACGTTTGTTACAGTTAAAACATAGGGAATACGGAGTAGTACAACGGGTAGACCACCACGGTCGGACGGCCATCGTTCATTGGTACCGTACTTACACGAGCGCCGATATACCTGTGTAAGTACTTTAATTTTAACCAATTAGTAATATTATACTAAATCCTGCCTAATAACTTTGTTATTCTTCACACAGCCCACAAATGTTGTACGAGAGTGAGGTGAGCGTGTACGATCTGAAAGACCACCCGGACTTCCAATACAGGCCAGGAACCGTCGTCATCAGGGTCGCTAACTTCACCGGAGAAGACGCCAACTGCACCGCAGGACAGGTACGCATAAACCCCACCACCATCCTCATATAGCTCAGCGCACACCGCTGGAGGCACGGCGGAGAGCATTTATAAGTCAACAATTTAATATGAACCTTAACAGTCGTGATATACGGTCAATGATTGTATATCTACACTAATATTATAAAGACAAATTTGTTTTTTTAGTTTGTTTGTTTGTAACGAATAGACTCCGAAACTACTGGACCGATTTCAATAATTCTTTCACCTATAGAAAGCTACAATATCTGGCAGTAACATAAGCTATAATTTGTTTTCAAAAAATTAAGAAATTCGAAATCCACGTGGGCGGAGCCGTAGGCAACAGCTAGTCAAGAATAAAGCCACGCGCGTCGCTCAGAGCGCGGGCGGATTTTTTTAAAAACCCAATCACCGGAATTTAATAATCATTCAATCCTATATTATATTATTTTCATGTTTGTGTTGTACATAATATTACCTCGTTTTAGGTGATCGACAATTTCCCGTCGGGGCGCGTCAAAGTGTGGTGGGTTGACGGACACACGAGTATGTGTTGGCCGCAGGATCTGTACAAGGTAGAGTACATTTTACAAATTTTTATTGAACATCTCATTCAAGGAAAGTCTATTCGCCTCACAGACATTAAAAATGATAAATGCTAAAAAAAAACATTTCCATTCGAGTCCATATTAAATTTTGAATCTACACCTTTGAATAGGTCGTAGTTTTATATTCCCTATGGACTCTATCAATAAAATTGGAGCTTTTTAAAGTATAAAAGAATTATAGATTATCTCTTGAGCTATATTATGTTAAATTGCAATGTGAAAAATGCAAAGCGTATAAGTATAGGTTCGTATAACATTCCCTAAATCCAATTCATCATTCTCTGAACCTTTTCCCAACTCAGTTGGGGTCGGCTTTCCAGTCCAACTGTGATGCGGCTGAACTTCGATATTTTACGTGGAGCGACTGCCATCTGACCTCCACAACCAATGGCGATATCGAAGTTCCAAGTTAGACTGGTTGGACTTTTGAGGGCTCCAACTACCCGTAACGACTGCCATAGATGTTTGTATGGCAACCGGGACCGACGGCTTAACGTGCTCTCCGAGGCACTAATAAACCTGCGATAAATACACACATAACTTCGAAAAGCATCGAAAAGTCATTGGTGTGTGCCATAGTAAACCTGGGATCGAACCCGAGACCTCGTCTCAGCAGTCCATTACCCAAACCACTAGGCTACCGCGGTAATATCCAATTAATTGTAGAAAATGAATGTTACTTTGAAAGAAAAGTAAGTGAAAGAATAGTAAAATCCATTCACATTATCCATCCATGCTCACGTTTTATAATATTAGGATGTGTTTTTATTCAGGTCGGAGAATACGATAGCGAGGAAGGCGAGCTGTGGGGCTCCGACGGATCGGGGTCTGAAGACTCGTGGGAGACGCAGAGCTCGGCGCACGAGCCGGAGCCGAGGACGCCCGACCAGCCACCGACGCCGACGCCGCCCGAACCCGCGGTTGTTACCAGCGCACTCAACCCAGGTACACACTCGAACTCGACTCGACAATGGTTACCGCAAAACAGGGTGATAAGGGATTAGTGGTCGTAAAAATTTCAAGGATCTAACCAGATATTTAACGATATAAATTGACTATTGAGCACAGTGAATGATTTATAGGCATGAGACGAAAAAATTGTGAAAAATAAAACTTTTCACCTCACCCAGTGAGAAAAGTTTTTGAAGCTATGAACTACAGAAATATTATCTAGCTAGAAGGGCAAAGTGGGCGAGGCACCCGTGCCAAATAGGTGCAATATATTGCATGCATTCCTAATCGCACTCTCATTACGCGACGGCTTCCGCGTTCATGACATAAAAATAGTAATTCCATATCCATTGCAGATATGAATATCGATAATCTCTTGTGTGTCTTCTCACTTTTTCCCCCCCACCCCACGAAAATCAGGGCATATTGTGGGTGTAGCTTGTCAATATAATAAAATTATGACACGCGCGAAATGCGATTAGACATCATTATGAACCGTTCTAGCTAGATAATATTTCTGTGCTATGAACATTATGTTGTTCGAACGTGTGCATATTATGCAGATATTGCTGATTCCCTTCTTATAGTCCCGGGTTGTTTAAGCGGGGCGTGAAAAAGCATCTGTCAAGGCCGTCTAGGTAGGGGTCACCATTCTAAGGGCATCCCTTGGGTATGGTGACCACTACTTTTTGGACTCCACCTCAGCTTGCAGGGGTGCTGTCAATCCGGCGGACTAAATATCAAAAATTTTAAAAAAATCCGCAGTTGAAGTATATGATTCAGTATACGCTTTAAGTCGGTTAATTGTATAACAATGTGTGTGTGTGTGTGTGGTCTGGCAGTGGTGGCGGCGACGCTGGTGGCGGAGGCGCCGGGGCCGGCGGGCGGCGCGCCGGCCGTGCCGAGGCTGCTGGAGCCGCGCGTGGCCATGCACATCGAGCGCAGCCGCGCCGCCATGCGCCGCCTCGAGGAGATGTTCGCCAAGCAGCCTTCTCTGCAGAACCAGGACGTGAGTACACCTCCGTATACATACTAAGGGACCGACCGAATCGGACCGACGAAAACCGCACGCCGTGTCGTGTCCACCACTACAGGATAAGGTGACCCAGAAGGTATTTCCCTCGAACCACGACTGACCTGGGTCATCTCCGACTAAGAGATGGCCCCCTCGGGTTTGGGAACTATGGTGGCCCCGGCATGCCCCAGGGAGAGGGGGGGGGGGGAGAGGGGCTTAAATACTAGAGGAGCCTGAAGTCTAATACGGACTAAGCTCGATGTACGCGTAATTTAAGCATGTTGACTATGAAAGTTGTAGAAGCAAAAGGAGTGCGCCAAGGTCGTAGCAAGTGGAATGATGTTGTCCTGCCTACCCCAATGGAAAAAAGGCGTGATTTTTATGTATGTATGTTACGCGTACAGACGGGAGTCCACACGTTAACTCAAATAGCATACTATACTGTTGGTACAGACTAGGCGTTCGAATCCGCTCAGTCCGTACAAGGCTTTATAAAAGTTTCCGGTATTTACTCGCAGAAAACAGTCAGAACAGGCAGAAGAACATAACCAGGGAAACCTTGAAGCCTTTTAAGTACGCCGATCAAATAAATGGACCCTTTATAAGGTGTCACGCGCATAAAACTATAATTTAACACGAGCGCGTCATATTAAGTCAATATGAGTTAGTTTTTATGTGTATTTCAATAATCTGACGATTTGCACGTGAAACAAAGTCATAAATTTATCTACTGGAGTCCAGAGACTGCTCTGAAACGGGATAAAAAGTATGCAGCATTTGCAATATTTTCTGTTTTGTTTCAGGTTATGCGAAAGCTGCTAAACCTATACAAGGATTGCCGATTTTTGGATCGGTTAATGGGAACAACCTTCTTCCACGAAGATCATTTCCTTGTGAGTAATTATTATGTAAAATAGTATATTTGCACGTTTATTCAATTTTTTAGGATCTGAATCAATAGAAAGATGTTTCATTTTGGGCCCCCTAATTGTACACAATACAGAAAAAAAGAGAAATAGTACCGGTTATTGGCAAAAATACAATTATATTTATTCGCCTCCGAAATTATAGGGCATAAATTGATAAAATATGAGAACATTTTTATAGTTTTAGTCCGCCATGTTTGTTGTGTTGCAAGAAAGTGTTTATTTAGTTAGATTCCGCCCAATTAGATTTCGGCAATATTATAAGAATTGAATAGTGAAAAGTGAAAACTACATTGCCTAGCTATTTTTCTAAGTAGTGTACAATTATCGGGCCCAGGGTCCATACATTTGTGAGACATCTTTGATATTTATTGTATTGCTTCGACAACAATTAATAAGTACGAACATTATTGAGTCCTACAATCGACCCTACAATGTGTTAACCCTGTTCCAAATGATATGTACAAAGGTATAGTGTATAATGTGACTCGGCAGGGTCTCCTGGAGAGGGTACGTGAACGGGGAGCCAGTACGCCACGTGCGGGCGAGAGGCGCGTCCACGAGCAACTGGCGCGGTTGTTCGCCCCCAGTGAGCCGAGTGAGCCCCCGCCCACGGCCCCTCCGCCCGCCGCACCCCAAGCCGTCGCGGCCCCGGTCATGAAAGACCTCGCCTACGAAATGCTAGTTGACGACGAGCAGTATAAAGGGAAAATCTTCATCGCTGATGTCGTTGTGGAACCTATGGAGGTAAAATCTATATACAGACTCCTGCGTTAGCACAGAAACTATCTCAATCCCCCCCTAAATCTATCACCACCCCCCAAACTCCTCAAAATACCTCCTTTCTCGGATCAGCAGCGCGAGTATGAAGCCTCTGGTGTTGCTCACTTGCATAGACCTTGGTCACCGCTTCCCATCAGGTCGGCCTTATACTTGTTTGCCACTTAAGTGGTAGGTATATAAAAAAGTAAGGGTGACTTTTTAAAGTGAGCGTGGATGGCCAAATCCGAGACTGGGGAATAATGAAAAACTCAAGGGAGTCTCGATCCTCGGGATACTTTTCACTATTCCACATAGTTCTAGATTTGGGTATCCACGGCCCATTTACTGTCTTACTATAATGACGAGAGCGAAAGAGAATTAATGAATGAAAGAACCAGACATCAAATCAGGTTTTTTATCGAAGTACCCTCGTAAATATTCCTCCAAGTACTTTTGACCTCAGATTTTATATAATGGCAGTTAAAATTGATATGGAATAGGAGTGCAGATAGTTTATATTTCTACCGCTAATCACGCGCTTAATCACTTTGTTTAGGTGGAGTCGGCAAGTAACAAGAAGCAGTTACATTTGAATATAGAACCGGCACAAGCCTCTGGATCTGAGACGAATATATCTCAAGACAATACTAGTAAATTTGCGCTAGCAATCAATGAAAACCGTAAGTACCATAATAGTCCTCTTTTGACAAGGCATACAATTATTACCCTGAGTATAAATTTTTGCCGAAAACCAGCATATTATACAGCTATAAAATACCTTCTTATTCAACAAATCACCTCTGCTCCTTTCATAATCCTCTTTTGAAATTTTGACTTCGGAAAATTTAAGATTTAAGGCTTATACCCTTTTTTCGTGCGTACATACCCCCTGTGGGCCAGCGGGGGTGGTTATGTCAGACTTAGACCGACTAAAACCGCACGCCGTCTCGGGTCTTTAAAAACTAATACGCTCATTCGATTTTTTTTTAAACCAGCTTGTATAAATCAGCTATGAAAGTAGCTTCCATATTCCAATTTATAGATCCCTGTAACTTTATGAGGTTTCATTAAAAAAAACGGAACACGTAACTTGGTCCTTTGAACGATTACACAAATCGAAATCGATATAAAAATCGTTTCTAAATTTGATAGTATCGTATCGAGTCACTTTTGACGCTAATTTACAACAGAAAAAAGGCAAATAAACATAATTATCATAACATTGTATGTGTATGCGTGTAGCGTCCGGTGAAACGAGCGACGGAGAAGGCAACAGTCGCAACGTGTGCTACAAACTTTGCAATCTAATACACGCACAACTCGTCAAAGCACACTCCGAAATTAGCCGGTAAGTGTACCTTTAACTATTGCTAAATAAATATCAATCTTAAGAACAACAACTACATAGAGAAGTTTGAAAAAATTGTTTGTAATGTACATCCGAAACTGTGGAGCCGCATGTCCTAGCATTTAGGTACCATTGTAGTTCATTTCAGATTTTCTTCGGTAGGTTCGGGTTCAGTATTGTAATTAATTTTATTTAATTATAATGAAAAATTTTATTAACACTAGACAACTTTGCATGCCTTGAGGCGGAATTTGGCCGATATTTGCAAGTAAATAAATCAGTGATTGATTGCGTATCATTTGTATCGTAGTGGTGACCCCGGTCATGCCGGTTTAGCTTACAATCAGGTGAGGTGAAGTCATGTTGACGTGTTCTATATAAAAAAAATCGTCGGCGCACCCTATTCACAATGGCGAGAAAACTGCCTGAAACTTTAGTCCGCAAATTCGGATGTACATTTTTCTCGGCAGGCCTGCAGATTTACGAACTTTCTTAATTGGAGTTGGTTTTATCATACTAACGTTAGCTCTTGTCATCAGCGAATACTGGTTTTTATGTTACTAATGTATTTATTTATTTCACGCTTTGTTTTGCATTCATTAAAGGTGTTTATTTTAAGCAATATGTGTGTGCAATCGTGATTGATTTTTTGTGACCTGCCGATCATAATTAGCAATGTTTTATGAAGGACGTGAAAATCTGAACTGCCCGACTTTAATTTATAATTATTGATGATGAATAAAGATTGTAATTGAACAATACTAAGTCTTTCCGCTTAAAACCAACAAGAGTCACAGAATATATCAAATTGACTTGCCAACATACCAAATTACATACTTCTTTGAAGTTCATTTATTTTTATATATAGACATGTTTTTAACGGGCGTCAAAAATGATGACTTAGGCGGA
Source organism: Lithosia quadra (assembly GCA_963576445.1). NCBI lineage: Eukaryota > Metazoa > Arthropoda > Insecta > Lepidoptera > Erebidae > Lithosia > Lithosia quadra. The sequence goes on along the minus strand of OY754884.1, from coordinate 12,485,501 downwards.
ACCAGTGCTCCTGTCGACGCCTATAAACATGATGTCTATACTCAGTTGTGTTAAAAAAAAAAACACACGGCAGGTTGTTTTAGTGTGGTGAGAGTCTTATATCAAATTTCTCTCGGTGTTTTTCAATCTTACATTCAAATTTTAATCAATCGTAAAAAAGTATACGGATAAGTTACATTTTTTCTGTCTGAACAAAAAAAGGTGGTACCGGTGCTAAACCACGTGTAGAACAGCCAGATAGTAAAAGTAACAATTTATTTCACAGGAGAAGGCCTGAAGAGTTGGCCGATTTCTTAAACAACGTAATTGTGAAAAGGGACGAGGATGAGAAGTTACTCTACCACTTTTCAGTGTGAGCCTACATTATTGTTTTATTTACATTTTATGTTTATCTTCAAGCTTTTGTACATGTTTTCCGCTTATTTGTATATTTATTTAGTCAGGAATTTGAACAATCATTTTTTTTTTTTCATTAACAACAAAGTTAAATTAGCGTATATGTCCTTTTCGAACCAAATACGTGATGGCAAGAATTGTACATATTTTGGCAGCTTCTACCAACCTTGCTTTTTATCATTGTTTTGTTTTTAATTATTCATATCTATAATTTATTTAGGCATCCTACCAAGTCGTATTCTGTCGTTGTGATGTACAATATTTGTATATGTAAACACTTGATAAAATGTAGTCACCTGACAAAACTGCATGAGATGGATTGCCCTGCACCAATGTAAACTAAAAAAAAATATAAAGTACAACACTTTCCCACTTAAAAAATAACAATAAAGACTGTCAGATTCAAAGTGCTCGTAGAACTAATCTTGATTTCGGAATCACCCTGTTTATCGAGGTATGCTTACAACGCTACATGTCAGTCTCAATCATAAATGTCATCTTCTCAGTCACTCTCTTTACCATATTATCCTGTCGCTTATTTCATCTATCTTCTTTTCGGCTTATCTCAGCTTTCCCACATTCATACTTATGCCCACATAAACTATGGCTAATAACTAGCTAAATATTTGCGTAGGTACGTACTTTCTTTTATGTTTTACAAAAAAATAAATAATATCTATAACTAGCTGACCCGACAAACGTTGTTTTGCATTTTAAGGGTGAACAACCCTTATCACATAGGGGTATGGAAAATAGACAGTAGCCGATTCTCAGACCTACTGAATACGCATATAAAATTTGGTAAAAATCGGTAAAGCCGTTTCGGAAGAGTACGGTAACTAACATTCTGACATGGAAATTTTATATATTAGATGAAAATAATAGCAAGTCAAAACCCCCTGTAGGTCCCCTATATTGTTTAATCGCCATTAGATATTATGAGATAGTAATAAACCTTTAGGATAGTAAATTATCACATCATTACAATGTAGAAAAGTTCTTTGGCCAGCTATTAATATAAATACTCGTGTTAATACTTATATTAAACAAATATGTTTGCACAGTTACATACGCTTTAGGTCCTATAGATTTAATTTCCTTTTAGTTTGAATTTAGTTGAAATTAACAAAAATAATATCCTAGTACGCATTTTCTTCAAAATGCACATTTTTAGTTTTATTTATCAATTTTATTTTTTAGCTAACATAACAGTAGTTCATTTATTCTTGTACTAATTACATCCAAAATCATTAGCAGCCATTTTAGCGTTGAACCATTTTAGTTTGTCTGCAGCGTGTAATATTTTTATGTTAATTTTTTTGTTTTCTTTTCACTTTTATTTCGTATGACTCTAAAAAAGTGGTAACTTAATTTCTCTGATTTCCGTGACCTAAAATCCCTTGTAAAATATTGGTATATAGTACAATATATTTGTTTAATGTAAGTCTTGTATTGTAATATAGCCATAGTTCCCTCCTAAACGATATGCATGTCTGCTGTTGGTTGGTGCTGTGTATCCGGTGAACTTGTATCGTCATATTTTTGTATTTACCGTGTGTATAATTTGTATAACGTTTTATGTTATTGGTACAATTACCGTCAACCTATAAAGTTATGTACAAAAAGTGCTGAAGGGTTCAAACGTTCGATTTCTTAATTATATTATATTCCACTAGTTTTGTTGGTGGTGGCTCTTTGTGAACCGTCTGTATTCCATGTATACAATGTAATCAAATATAAATTTTATTTAGAGGCAGGTTTAGTTCTTTATCGAAATTTAATAGCTTAATAATGAATGGCCAAATACTGTAAATTTATCAGCTTGCAATAATATAGTGACATGCAAAATTCTGTAAAATCATTACTATCTCTCCACTGGGAACTGAATGTTTCGAAATTTCAAAAATAGACGTCCCGTCTATCTATTTGAAGTTTGTTCAATGAGACAAAACTATCTTTAGAAGCTTGAGAATATGTGACTGTTGTCATTAAAATTAATCTTCTTCTTCAACCTAGCTTTATTACCAGTCGCATCCAAAGCTTTCACCTCGGAATCTGGGGTCCGCTTTTACCAGTCTTAACTGCGGATTTGGCTGGACCTTGATATTTTCTGTGAAGCTACTACCATCTGACCTTCACAACCTAATGGTGACATTAGGCGATATCGAAGCATTGCAACTAGACCGAGGTGAAGTCATTTAACGTGTCCTATATATAAAAAAAATCAAAAATTTGTATTACCTTATCCTACTATAATTTGATGTTATACAGAAAACAGTAGCCGGGTCCGACTCGCATCAGCCCTTTGTACTTATCGCCACAGGCTTTTGCAGTAGATAAAAACCCAGCATATTGGACGGTACTTGTACCAAAGCATTCAGTTCCCGACCTTGTTATTTATTTGAAACACTTATAGTCAGTACGGCGCGCTGGTGGTCACTATGGCAGACCAGGATGAGAAAAACGAAGAAAAACCAGATGAAGACAGTGACGGGAAAGATGCCCATACTGACATACCGCCCAAGTGTGAAGAACCACGTAAGTACCGCTTTATGTTTTATACTTTATTTTTATTTTATCGTGAACAATATTTTGTGTGTAATTTTTACATAAAAAAGCGATGGCAAAAAATAAATAAAATAAAAAAGCAACAATTTAGAAAATAAAATAATCATGTGAAATAAATGAAATTGTAAAAAAAATTGTCAAGAAGTAATGTCAAATGATTTCGGTCGCTAAAATGCGTCAACATTTATCAATACTTAACCTTGAATGATACTTATACCCGGCGTCTGAAAATCCAAGATGGCGTGCAGTTTTAGTCGGTTAAAGTCTGACATAGCCGTATACGTGTGGATTTCCGCACGAAAAAAAGTGAAAAAAAGGCGTGATCTTGAACTGATACAACAGTTACTTACAATTTATAAATATTACCCACAGCGGCCACAGAAACTGCCCCTCTAGCAACAGCCGAAGGTACTGACGAGCCTGAAACAATAGAGACCCCTCCAGCCTCACCCAACGACGACTGCGGCGGAGAAGGCTTCTGTGTCCTCGAGTCCGCGCCGGCTGCGCATCGGTTCCGTCTGTCCATGCTACAGCCTTCCGAACCTAGGACCTTCTACTCGGCGGTCAAAAGAGAGATCAAATTACTCAAGAGCGATCTACCTGCCGGTGTAAGTATTACCTTATAATCGATATTTGATTTGACAGGTCGAAATTAAGAGGGACATTTCGGTTAGCTATGACTTGCTTCGGTTTTGTGCCGTTCTCGAACGTAAATCAAAAGACGGAAGACTGAATATTTGTCGAATTTTTTTTTATTGCAAATAGGCTCGCGTTTGACCACAATATCATCTGTTGGTAAGTGATGATGTGGTCGACGGTGGAGCATGCTTGCCTATTTACTCTAGACTTGAAGACTCCCAGGTTGAAGCTTTCTGGAAATACAGACTCAGGCAGGGCATTACACTCTTTAGTAGTACGCACGATGAACGTACTGCCAAAACGCTTTGTGCGTATGAGTGGGATATCCACCATGTACCGGTGGCGCGTTGCCGTACGTCTGGTCGTTTGGTGATGAAAGGGGCTTGGAGGAATTAGGTTATATATCTATTGGGTATCGGTAGTTAGACGAGTTGTCGGACTTTTTAGGCTTCAACCAATAACAACTGCTATAGATGTTCATATGGCAACCGGAACCGGCGACTTAACCTACTCTTTGACGTATAGTTTATCGAAATAGAGATCTGTCGAAGTAGTGTTGTTCGAAGGTGTGCATTGTCGAAGTATATTCTGCCCCCGTAGACAAGTGTCAAAAGTCTAAATCGCTAAGGAATAGAAACGATTAAGTCGACCAATCACACTCCAGCTCGTGATTCCGCCGAGCCGCACATCGTACGCCGGCGACGAGCTTGGATGTGATTGGTCGACCTAATCGTTTCTATTCCTTAGCGATTTAGACTTTTGACACTTGTCTCCGGGCCCTGTCGAACTAAAGCGTGTCGAATATTTTGTTCTATAGAACAGTGAGTAGTCGAACTAGTGTTATTCGAAATTGAGACCATTATCGAAATTCAGGATGACACTCGTGAGGGTTACTGTAGCTACATTTTTTTTTATTTTCAATTTTCACAGGTATGGGTCCGTGGTTACGAAGACCGCATCGACTTGCTCTCAGTAATGATCGCGGGGCCCACAAAGACTCCGTATGAAGGCGGTTTGTTCGTGTTCGACGTACAATTGGGCGGGGAATACCCGCGCGCGCCCCCGCTATGTCACTACCACTCTTACTGCACTGACAGGCTCAACCCTAACTTGTATGAGGACGGCAAGGTAAGCCTGATGGAAAGGTGTAGGATTAATATCCTGGCGTTAAGATAGATTTTTTTAATTATGGTGATTACGATATGGTATGACAAGATATTATATCAGTATTTCGTATTTCGTATTTATTTATTCATTAACAATTTTTACATTGTGTTTGAACTTCGTTTGTACACATACATTGCATAATATAAAAATAAAACAAAAAGTCACAAGAAAAATAACAGTAATAAATCAGTAAAAAAATGTCATGACAGTGGTTGTCAGTGAAATGTCAGATAGTAGTGGTTTTGAAACTGAAAACCAGCGCTATCCGCTTCCTGGCACTAAACGCGGACAGCATTTTAAGCTGAGAGGCGGCCGTTAATCTGTATGGATGTGTGCGAAAACCTGTACCTATATTAATATTTTTGTACAAAATAAAAACTTTTTCTTTCTTTCTTTCTTTCAGTAATCACATATTTTGTACAACATGTAAATATCTAAATTACATCGCACTTTATATACTCGTAATAACTACAATTTGGGCGAGAAATTTAAAAGAAACTTTTTAATCAATTTGATCTTGGAGCCATTAACTTAAACCAAATGTTACCATCGACAATTCAAAATTCTTCAAAATAATCGTAATAGTAATCTATGCCGACGATGTAATTTTAATAATGTAAATCTGATTGGACTGTTCCTATTAATCATTTTAACTACCGACTTTAAATTTACCTTTTTATTCAAATAAACGCTTCCTCTTTGTAAAAAATGGTGGCCACGGTCGCCGCTTCCCATCATGTGGGCCGTCCGCTTGTCTGCTACCTAAGTGATAAAGTAAAGAAGTTCTAAAAAACTTGAAGTCGTCTTTACATAAATATTTTTATCCGTAGGTATGTGTATCCCTCCTGGGCACGTGGTCGGGCCGCGGTGTGGAGGTATGGGGCAAGGACAGCTCGCTCCTGCAAGTGATTGTGTCCCTCCAAGGGCTCATCCTTAACGCAGAACCCTACTTTAACGAAGCAGGCTATGAAAAACAGAAGGGTAAGTAAACTTTCTTTGTTACAGGTGATGTACGTGTAAGATATTATTGTCTGTTATACTCGTAAGGCGATAAGCAGACGGAGGTGCGGGGCGTTCAAAATGTCCGCGACGCACTCTTATTATTATTATCATTAGATTGCATTTTTTTAGCCCGCGTATGTCTGACAAGCGACATGAGCTATTGCGCGGACAAATGCAACCTTATAATCGTACAAATAAGAGTGCGTCGCGGACATTTTGATCGCCATCCAATTTTCATCTGTTCGCTTTGTTACCTCCCTTTTTTTATTATTTTGGAGTTTATGGCCTTCTGCCCTCTCAAGACCGACAGGAAAGTATCCTCATTTAGTTGTACTTTGATTGCTGTCCCGTGTTTCTTGGTTTGATTGAAACCAACTCTAATTTATTCATAAATGACTATATAGCTACTTTATTTACATTTTCCTGTTTGTTTGAATCTAAATCAAATTGCTCGAATGTGATTAATTCTTCTGGTTAGCTAAATCAAGAATAGGCTTTAAACCGACCGAATTCACAAAGCTAATAACGGCGGTATTGTGTCGCAGGTACCCAGCAAGGCAGAGAGAACTCGCGCATGTACAACGAGATGGTACTGCTGAAGCTGGTGCAGTCCATGACCAAGATGCTACTGAACCCGCCCGAACCGTTCGCCGCTGAAATCCTGGCGCACTTGCGTAGCTCAGCGGCCGCGCTGTGCCGGCGCCTGGAGGAGCTGGTGACACTGTCACGAGCGGGGGTGGGAGCGGAAGCGATAGCGGGCGGCCCGGACTTCCCGCTAGTTCCCGCGTCCCGGGGCTTCTGCCTGACGCTCCGCTCGTCGCTGGAGTCGTTCCGCGCAGCACTACGTCGCCACGACATCGCCGTCCCGCCGAGCACGTTATAGCCGGGCCGAGGCGAGCCCGCGAGCTAATTATTCAAAAATATTGGTAGTCTATAGTATTTATTGTGATGTACTTTTCGAGTATTAGTGCGCGAGGCGCCCCGCCGCGTCGGCGGCGAGCGACCGGTCCTCTCTAAACTAACGGTAATCAAATTCTAAATGAAACGTTCGATCTTACGCGAACGATATGAATATTAGATTTTATTAATGCATAGATTAATATTATTTATTTGTTACAAAGTAATGTCTACTTTTAATTCAACATTCGACGTTATAATGTTAGATTATGAGTACTTATTAAAATTGCATACTTTTTACGGGGCGAAGCTTTTTGCTGTCATTCGAATATTTGCTACACTAATATTGTTATAATGTACGATAATAAAGACAGGTCATTTTAGATGTAACGTCTAAAACTTTTTGTTCCTGATTCCAATATTGTTTAATATTTAGGACGGAAGCTATTTATCAATTTTCGGGAATACTATTCGAGTATTGCGAGTATCTCATCAATGTTTATTTTATTTTATGTATGTGTAATGTTGTGTGTAAAAATATGCATTCACTCATTTTTATGTAATTATAATTTTGTTTTATTTTAATTTTTTGTTTTATATTGTGGAAAATATGAATGGGTAACGATGACGTGTGGTGACCGCGGCTCGAACGGCCCACGGCGGGTCTGCAGGCCTCCTGTACCCCAGCGCTACCACTACCACTACCACTAGCTTAGTATGTTGGCGACGGACGGACTATCGCGCGCGTAACTTTCAGCATCACTGTGTGATCCCTTCGATATGTTGTTTCATTCTCGTTACCAGTGATTGAAATTATTGAATATAATTTACACTCTTAGGTTAGTGCGAGTCGAAATCGTTTGGTAATTGTTATATCACGCGCCAAACGTAGTGCGTCACAGAAGCACAGTAAATATATATAAGCTAAAGTAGTAAAGAAGCTACACTTTGTAAATGACACACTCACACAGACGCACGCGTCTACACGAACCTCACCGAATCTCGCTGTGCTGTCAGTCGTGGTGCCGTGGTCTCTTGTGCCGTACATACATTTCGCGATCTTATCACGTTTTCAACCCTAAAGGTGGGTTTACGCTAGGCGAGCCGAGCACGAGCGAAGCACAAGCGGAGCGAAATTAAATGGAATTTAATTTTTAATTGCAATTAAACCTCGTTCGTGACCTGTAAGTCGGTCCCACACTAGACGAATTGTGTTCGGCTCGTGCTCGGCTCGCCTAGCGTAGACCCACCTTAACGCTTCAATAGAGCGCGTGTGTCATTGTTTCAACAATTTAGTCCTAGTCTCCGTACTGCTATAGCTTATATATTTATTGTGACAGAAGTATTCTGCTACTTATGGTGACATCGACATTGTTTCACATTTCCTAAAATTTACGTTTATATAAATAAATAAAATGCTGTCCAGTGATATGGCGCTTATTAGAGATATTTAAAATTTAGGTTGAATTTTTCTATCCATTTATAATTTTCGAATGAACTCCTCCCTCGATCGTGCTTTAGTGATACATGGGCGCATGCGCCGGCCCAACGCAGCACAAATACAATGAAACCTTATGCCAAAGTCAATTGAGCTATGGAAGGCTTTTGTCGCTTGTGTACGCAAGATAAGTGACAACTATGTATAATGATAAAAAAATAAATAATTCTTTAACACTCCACTATTTTTATTTTGTCTAATATAAAATCGTTTGGATCTCCCGTCTCGCTACTAATACATTTAAGCTTACGTGCTGTCACTTATAGCTCGTTCCAGGAGAATCCATCTTTCTCTAGATACATGACTATGAGCACAAACAAATCCAAATTGGTACCGTAGACGATAAAAACTGTTGTTGCCTAATAAAAGAAGCTAAAATTTACAACTGATTATTATTTTTTATTTACCCTATATACTATATATTTTGGTACACCTTTACTATCGAGGACCTGTGTAGGGCAAGCGACAACATTGGCTGTGGCCCTGTTTTGGTCAGAGCGCCCAGTCGAGTGCTATATTCTATGCAAAAGAAAAAACCGGCCCTCGGTTTCCTGTAGAGCAGCCCTCCCGATGAGATGCATGGAGACTTGACTCCTGTTGACGAACGGCTACCCTTCGCTTCCAGACCCAATACACCATCTTATCGCAGAAAGGTTGTTACGCCACCTGAGTGGCGGAAGAGAATTATAAGGCATCGGAGCCAAGTTTTTTATTCCTGTTATGCGATAAGCAGACGGCAGGGCGGTCAAAATGTCCGCGACGCACTCTTATTTGTACCGTAAGTTATAGGGTTGCATTTGTCCGCGCAATAGCTCATGTCGCTTGTCAGACATACGCGGGCTAAATGCGATCTAATGATGATAATAATAAGAGTGCGTCGCGGTCATTTTGACCGCCCCGCGCCTCCGTTTGCTTGTCGCCTTACTCTTTCTCCCAAAAGATGGAAGGGGTTCCATCATTCAAAATACAGAAGAGTTTTTGCAGTCACGGCAATCCAAACGTGTTACAAACGTTCAAAGATTGCAAATAAATAATTATTTTCCACCTTTGTTATAGAAAATAGTGCGCAGTTTCTGTTTATATTGTTACAATTAGAGCGAAACACATTTCATAAACCGCAAACACGATGAGGCGAGAGCTAACAACGGTGAGAAACTAACGGTACTCGCAGATAATGATCTAGATTCGTATCGTTACCGCGTGCTATTGCGTACAAGACAAAGGAGTTTCTTGTTCAACAATACGTTGTAAGGTTGTAAGATTATTTTTACAATAATCCTTTTTTAGCCCTGACCAGTATTTTATTAATTCAGGTAGGCATAGCCCGTCGTAGCCCGTATAGCCCCTAGCTAGTTAGTTGTACGGTTTGAAGGAAATTGGGGCTTGTCTATTCCATAATATTAAAACGTTAAGGTTACATCGCCATCTCCTTTACTCTAGGGAAGGCGTGATAAAACTCCATCTCTAAATAGAATAATCCTCCCAAGACGTGCATGTGCAGGTATAACTCAGTTGGTTTGGAGGAGTAAACGGACCTTAGCCTCCGAGGTAAGTCTCGAATGTAACCGGAAATGACGCTAAGATGATAATGATGTCCTAATAGGTGTATTTGAAAAGATAATGTGGGCGATGGTGACAGCGAAATTATTTACAAGAATAAAACTACACGTTTTTAATAAAAAGCATATTTGTAATTTACTTTTAATAAAATATTTTATACCTACTACTAAATAAATGAGTCAGTCGTTACAATATATTAGATTTCATAAAACAATATTAAAACTTAAACGGTGTTCCTATCACAGCAATAAAACAACAGTATTCAACATAAAGTAGTTAATCCATATGTAGGTAGATATACTATTTTATATAAATAAAACAAACAAATTTGGCACAAAGGTAATATAAAAAACAATACTGTTCATGATTTGAATCACTAGATATAGTACTATAGATATTTTTAAAATCATATAAAAAAGTACATTTTAATGTACTTAAAAGACGGATAAATTCATATAGTAAATGCATCCTTATAAAAATGTGTACAAATTTTGAATAGTTAAACAAAATTAATTATTGTTAAAATTGTAAAGAAAATATTTAAAATATGGAAGACAAATATTTACAATCTTAGATATAATTACAATATGTTACAAACTGCAACTGCTTTCGATATATTAATATTATTATACGTAATCACAAAGACGATTTTACGCACATTTATATATTATTATTACTGAATAAATTATATCTGTTAGACATGCAAATTATACTTAAAACTTAAATTCTCATCCTGGTCGGCGAGAATAAGCATAGGTAACTGATCTAGGATTAAACCAGTAGGTATTTATTAGACATAGCAGTAAAAATATCGACAAACAAATTTGTCATGACGATTTGTGCTACAGCCAGGGTAAAGTTCTTTTTTGTTCTCCTTTCAGCAATAAATGCATCTAGAATCTAGGATATGAATGCGAACCCGTGTTTCACCTAGTTTCTCCATCTGGATGAAGCACGGAGACTAAAATATGGTCCCCTGCAAGAAATTAAGGAAAATACGTCATTCAATATGTAATAATCAATTGAATGAAGCATTGTATCCATAGGGAAAAACAACTACATCGCTGTAGAATAACGTCATCAGCCGGAACGCGGGACCATTTTGGAGCGCGAAAAAATTTCAACTGGACGTAAAACAATATACTACACGTGCGCTATAAGTTGAGACCTGACAGACTGTAGTAGTCAGTTGAAAAATTCACCCTGTATAGTATCCGTGCTTCACTCAGGTGGAGAACTTAGGTGAAACCACGGGTCCCAACTCTAGGATATGACACATTGTGCGTTAACTTTTTTTATTGATATTATATAAGTCATGCAAAATCACTAGCATGCACCTATATTTTTCCATTATTATTCTTTGGAACCAAAGGTAACATTACATTTTAATGAGGGAAACAAATTGCCATTATAACAAACACAGAGGTTGAAATACTTTTATAAAAAAGCATGCATTTATTATTATGGTCTCATATATTACCTACAACCACTAAAATAATAGGAATGGCATGGTTAGGTTCAAGAGGACTATCATATAAGTCTATCCTTTTAAATGGCTTGCGTAACTGTTGCTAGAGAGACTCAGGAATTGCTTGTCATGAAAATACTGCGGTGGATGTACGCAGTCTGGGTCAAGAATACACATCCGCTGAGTGGAATTGAAAATCTAGCGTCAAAGGCGCCTCCAAGTTCCTTTGCCAGCGGATATTTTCTGATAGTACGAATTAAATGAGATAGTTGAATAGAGAAGGAATCTTGACCATAATATCAGTGTTATATTGAAAGGCAATGATTGCGCTCATAATACCGATAGTAAGAGGAAAAGTGTTCTAAAACTAGACGGCCTTTATATAGGTAGCACGCGCACGCAAGCTTCCATTATACAGTCGTATTATTATTTTTCATCCACAATCTGCAATTCAAGCAAGTATTGTTACTTGATAAGTAGTTTCGATATTTAGCTCTGGGTACTAGTAATTTTAAACCATTATTGTTAAAGTAGAGGAAAAGTGTTCTAAAATCAGACGGCCTTTATATAGGTAGCACGCGCACGCAAGCTTCCATTATACATTCGAGCATTCGTATTAAAAATAATAATACGAATGTATTCGCAATTTAAGCAAGTATCGTTATTTGATAAGTAGTTTCGATCTCTGGTCTCTGGGTACTAGTAATTTTAAACCATCATTGTTTAAGTACGTAGTCTTACTGCGTATCTTTTTTTAAGTATATTTGTGTGATTTTGAGAAATTAAGATACAAGTATAACCACTTTTCCTGTACGAAATCATTCTCACTTCTGAATTAGTAAAAAGAAATGGTTTGCTTTAAATCAATGGTTTTAAGTTATTGTTAGTAGGTACTTATCAAACTAATCGATGTCGATTTTGGCTATAAAAATGTAAAAAGCAAGCATTAAGTAGGTATACTCGAGAGCACTCTGAGATCAAGAAAATTTACATTTTCAGGTAATTATATACCGTAAAATTGCCGTGAAACAGGGCGAATACAAGTCAAGAAATAAAATGTAATAAGACTAAGTTCAAGTTGCAGTTACTTGATAAATCTGCACATTATTACACTGAAATGAAGCATAGTTTCACTTAAAATACAATAACTACAAACTTTATCTGACCCCTTGACTTATAAACGCCCCGTTTTATCAATACCTAAGTTTAGGCATCTACACCTAAATATAAACATCTTATTGTTCATACACAATCTTAAGGTTAATTTCGATAACGATTATAGTTAATCGTAACATTCATACAAAAATACTAGTAATCTGAACCTTTAGCAATGGTAAAAATCGTAAAATGTTGAACTACCTTCATTACAAACATATTTTATTCATTTTATTATTTTGTATTTTAAGATTTATTAAACCCTCAAAAATCTTTATATTTTTAGCAATGCTGTTACATTAAGTTTTTAAATGCAAATTTTTAAACTGTTTGTATTTATAGTGCCATTGTATTCGCCATTTGTATTACGTAATCAGTACAGCGCCATCTTGTGTTTATTCCTTAATGTCATAAATTCTTTTCAAACATATGCACGGTGACTAATATGATACACATAGCGGCCCACAGTAATACGAACACAGCCCAAGCTATGTTAGAGAATACACTCTTGAACTGATTGACTACGCCTAAACCTAGCAAGTTCGTGCAGTGACGCCTAGCTGAAATGACTAGAAAAGTCGGTATGAAATATTGGATGCCTGTACCAGCGTATGAACCAGTAAACTCTATCAAAATGCTTATATCTTCGAGGTAATACGTCAGTAGCACTGGGGGTACAACAGTTATTATCGGAAAAATTAATTGTCTCAAAATAATATTGTACGACTCCAGCCTAGTCGTATCCAAGAAAAGACTTTGCAGATTATTTCTTAAAGTAATAGCGATAATTGGAAAACTAGTTGAAAGTGTAAACACAGGGAATAGAGCAAGGAAATATTCTACAATTTCTAAAAATATATTTTCATTATCTTTTGGCACGAAGTTGAGAGTATACAAGTCACTAAGTTGTGCAAAGGCGAACGCCCCAGTAAATGCTAGAAGGAGATAGAATATGGCTATTATTGCATAATTGAATGAGAGGTGCAAACCGAGGTGTGCTTTCCCTCTGATGGGTGTGACGAGACCTGGTAAGGAGTGATGGCACATAAAGGAGTATACGCAGACACCGAAGAGCGTCGGCATACCGGTCACGTCGAATGCTGGAGGATGACCCTGGGGTCCTCGCCCGATCAGCAGATGTATGGCCATGGAAATCATAATAGTGAATGCTGTAACAAAAAATAATTGCATTATACTATAGGCTAATTATCTCTCTATCATAACAGTATTATAAACAAGCTGATGCCCGGCTCCGTCCACGCGAAGTTTTGGTTATAGTTTTTAACAATATCTCCGGTTCTACTTAACCAATTATAATGAAACATACGGCAGACATTTTAAGTCTGATCAAAATCTTTCTAATAGAAAAAACCGCATCAAAATACGTTCTGTAGATTTACGTCCATCGCAAACAAAGACAAACAGACAAGACAGAGACAAAAAAAAATTGTGTTTGTGTTCGTATAAAAAACTCAATGTACCTACCAGTTTGCAGATAAAGTTTTGTAGGTCTTGGTGAGGAATTAATTTCAGTTTCTTTGGGTTTCTTAATGTTGGAACCACACTTCGCTATTCGCCTATATTTGTATTCGAAGAAATTCTTATAGATGACTAAACCCTTCACAATTCGTCATAGAAGAGTGACTAAGGCGAATATTCGTGCGAATAAAGCAAATATACACGAATAAGCCCTCCTCACTTCGATTTATACACGTGAATAAAGGCGAATAGCGAAGTGTGGTTACGCCATAACACGCAAATCCATCTTACATAAAAACGATGAAAAAATACTTACCCAACCATCGCATGCTAGATGTAAACAGCTGCAAGTACTTGGTCTTCTGCACATTAAAGAAGACGAAAGGTCCCATAGCTGCGACGAACGTTAGCAGGGCTACCCTGTATACATCCATTCTGGTGTACGCTGTTGGGTCTGCTGAAGAGGAATTCAAGCAAGGTAGGTGATCCCAGGACGAAGAGTCTGTCATATTCGTTGGGACGGGAGAACTGTGGGCAAAAGAGCAGAATTAGTGAAATGAGAATATTAGTCACTCACTGGTCTTTCAAATCATTTTGCTAGTTTGAACAATACAAGCTTTCGCCAGCGTGGAAGTTGGTATCGCCACCAATAAAACGACTCTCCACTCGACTCTCTACTCCACTCTCGACTCCACTCTACTCTCCACTCCACTCACCACTTCTCCCCACTCCACTCTCCATTAAAAAATATTAAAAAGTATCCTATGTCCGACACCTGGTTCTAAGCTTTTCTGCTGTTCTTGAGTTATAAATAGTTACACTATTTATAACTCAAGAACAGCTGAACCGACTTGGTTGAAAATTGGTAGGGAGGTCCTACCAATTTTCAACCAAGTCGGTTCAGCTGTTCTTGAGTTATAAATAGTGTAACTAACACGACTTTTTATATATTATATAGACTAGCCCATGCCCGCGGCGTGGACGGCAGATTTCGCGTTTTTTACTATGTCTCCGGTTCTAATGAACCGGATGATTCTAAGTCTGACAAAGACCTTAGTAACAAAAAAAACTGCATCGAAATCCGTGTTTTTACGTCCATCGCCAACAAACAGACAAGAATTCCAAAAAAAAAGATTTTTATCTTCATCATCGTTAATATTTTTCTTAAATTGTATCTCTAACTAAAGCATAGAAACAGCTACTTTACCTACAATTTTGTAATAGTAAGTATAGATATTTTAACATTTGTATTGACATAGTAATAACATTATAAAAAAATTGCGCACAATGAATTTGGACGTTCTAGCAGTGCACATAAAATTTATTTTACTATGCATTCATAATATTCAATTAAGTTATAAAGGTTAAAACTACTAGGTAAGGCAATTTTGCTAAATTTGCAGAACCGGTCAATGACATGTAGTTTTTTGCGTGCGTAGGTCAACGCCCGGCGTGAAGCACTAGTAAACCGACAATTACACAATTTTTACATAAGTAACACGTAGCTTCTGTAGAAGGAGATGCAGACATGTAATTATGCTGCTGCCTTTAACATTGTAATGGCGGTTTTCCATAATGCGTGATTCTATAGTTTTTCTAGAGACAGTTACATACTATGCACATCATTTTTTTTCATAAGACCGATAGGTACGTACCGTGGTACGCACTGTGTCAAAACACAGAGTTCTAATCACAGTTATAATGTGAACAGTTGGTGGATTTCAATTGGTAACTCGTACGACGAGAGTTCCTCATATAGTGATCTTATAAGGATTCCTTTTTCTACTTTTGAGGTTGGTACAGAACCAAAATGTACGTATGCACATATCGCAGCACGTGGAAAGATGTCGTCTCTGCCCAACACAATGGGAAAAAGGCGTAAGTAACTTGTATGTAGGTATGTATGGAACTCAAAAAAAATGCCGTATAACGATTTCGGTCCGCAAAATCACGCACCGTAGTAAGTAACCTTTAGATATCGTCATCATCAACGACTTAGTCATAGGCGGTAGGTATGACTAATTTCCACTTCCAAACAATTTTACGACCATAAACCTAGCTTTTAAACTTTTTAGGAATAACTACCGGAACGTTTTATGCAATTACAATATATTTTTAAACATTGCATTAACATCTAGCAACAGTAGCTTAGTAGTTACCTAAGGATCAAGGGTTCAAATCCTGGACATTACATAGACTACCGAAGAGAGCCCAATCCTCAATTCAGAGAAACTGGAGGGATCATAATATACTCGGACATATTAAACGCTATCTAGATTCAAACTAACCATAACTTGTATTATGGGTTTTAAGCCTAAGTTTTTTATAAAGTTATCAAAGATAAACAACGACACACCCATGTCAATGCAAATTGGGTACGGACGCTCCACGCGGTGCACCGCGCACCGGGGCAACAGAGGTGAGGAGCGCCTCCCTCTCGCCACGGGAGACGGTGCTGCCTGCGGCAAATTCCGGTCAAGGCGACAGTGGTCCTCTAGAGGGCTGCTCCGAGGCTCTAAATAAATTGTACAGTGAATAAGAATCGAAACCGCATCCCTTAGCGTAGCAGTCTCATGTTCCACTACCCCACACAAGTCATCGTTATTTTAGATTAAAATATTTTATTTTATATTCTAATCTGAACTGATATCAACGCCAACGCCGTTCCATCAATCGAGTATAATCTAATCTCGAAACACTGAACCAATTTCTATCGAATTCCCACGAACCACTCAGGCAAACTCGTTTTATAGACATGATATAAAATATGATATCATGTGTGGTGTTTGTAGAAACTTAGGTACAGAAGTAATATTAATAAATGTTACAAATATCGCTACTGGATACCGATAACAATTTGAAGTAAAGAATAATAATGTTGTTTTCTTTCCGTATGAGATTAAATTAATTTTATAATATCATTGACTCCGTATAATATTCTCGACAATACCATCAGGTGAGATAGTGGTCAAACGCGGGCCTATCGACTATAAAAAACCCGATTTTTTGTATCGAACCAGGAGATGAGTATAATTTCTGTGCATATGTGCTCTTGACCGCTTTTGTGAGACAAACGAATTTACTATGCAAATATAGGCAAATATTATGCTCATAAGCGAAGTAAGGACATTCGACGAGGCATTTATAAATAAATATTATAATATAGTTTTGCGTCAATGCTGCCTATAAGTTATTTGGACAAAGAAACTCCATATAGCCCGAGCCTTTCAACCTTGAATTAAATCAAAACTATTTGTTCTTTTTCTTTTGAGCTGACTACCGACTGAACTTACAATATACAATAATGTTTTTATAAATAACAAGAACATAGAAAATAAGAGATGTATTTGGAAGTTATTATTATTATTTGATATACCTACTAGCAGCTTAAAGCTCATGCGTGTATATCACTGCATTTTTGATTAACGTTTTAAAGGATTTTCCAGTCTATTTTGAAAAAGGTTACACTTATTACTGTTTCTGGCAGGGAGTTCCACGATTGCACCACCCGGTTTAGCAGAAAGTGATACCTAGGGTTGCTGGCACACTGAGGTTTACTAAGTTTCATTATGTGGCCTCTTAAGTGTCTGTTTTTCTGGTATACATGTTCTCGATGCTTGTAATGCCCATTTAGCATCTTGTGACATACAAGATGCTAAATGGGCATTACAATGTGAGGTCATTGAGATCTCCTCTCCTTCTTCTCTGCTCCAGTGTGGTTAAGTTAAGATCTATTAATTTAACAATATTTTCAGTTTATTATGTAGTTCTTTTTTTGATCAAAATAACTTGCCTGTTTTGACTCTTAGGAATGAGGAACATTCGCTTACCATCAGGCGGGGTGGAGTCATTTTGACGAGTCCTATATAAAAAAAAAAACACGCCACAATGGTGCAGTCCACAGTTTGACGGCCTGATCAGATGATTTTCATTAATGGACGCGTGCGGGTAAATGGATAATAACAAGTCTCTATGGTGCTGCAAAGAAAAGAGGCGCCAAACCGCTTGGTAGTGTTGGTACCGTATGATATGACGGTGTTACCAGATAAGGGATATCATAAACAATCGAAACTCGCATTTAAAACTCAGTGGACTTTGATGTATGCTCCGCCTAAACCCTCAGGCGCAAAAGGTCTAATGGCCAAAAGCCTAATTCTCAAAATGATCTAAATGGCTAACTATCGAAATGGAACATTTTTTTTATCCCACTTAGGTGGCAGACAATAGCATCTTTTACTTCTGAATAGATCTGAGCCTAAACCCTAACGAGGACAATAAATTCTCGCGCCAATCTTTGAAGTGCCACGTTGCCCACGTTCCACTCTGAAGGTAGATTAACATACGATAACTTTTCTAATCACTAAAACAGTACGAGAATACAATCAGTATATTCGCAACCGCGTCATCTGTTTTTCTTGTACCTACTGTACCAAGCTGCACCTGACTAAATAGTAAATATGCTGTAAGTAAATTGTGCGTATTGTTATTGATATATTTTTCGCAACTATTAACACTTCATAGATGCAGAACAACAATTTATAGCATTATTTTTATTACATCTTATACACACGATAATAGTACATATTTGGCCTATATGGCTACCTCCGTATAGCTATAGATAGAAAAAACACACGGATGTATATCCTAAGGATTTTAGCGAATAATAATACGATCTTGGCAATTAAATACCAAATAAACAAAATTTATCTTTTATGAAAATACGAAATTGCTGAATTGTTATACATTTAATAAGCCGTTATTAAAATAAATGAACTTTTCAGATTTTCGTATCGTAATAGCATAATAATATACTTTTTTTATTCTGGGAATTGGTTCCTAAAGTACCAGAAACGAGATCAGTATATCACGCTGGCGGTCCCGCGGGTAGCAACTAGTATATCCTAAAATACTCACCATATAACGTCCATGACTGACTTGGCTACAGCTGCCGTGTATATGGCAAGGTCTCCATACAAATAAATACAGAGCGAACAATAGAACATTGTTCTGCCAATTTTATTGAAGAACAAGTTGGCCATCTCCCCCAGTTCCACGTGGCGGTCCAGACTGTAGTATCGCGAAGGCATCGTGTCTCCGCACACCAGTGGCTCCTCGAGATCCCCATGGTTGCTTTGGGAATTAGAATGCTCTTCATCCGAATCGTGTTCTTGTATCTGAAAGTTATCATGTCTTATTGGAACTGTTTTCTGTTAGATTTGAAGTCTCACCAAGACCTTTAAAAAAAAAGACCGCATCAAAATTCGTTCAATAGTTTTTGCGTCCATTGCGAACAAACAGGATCCAAAAAAAAATTGTGTTTATAATCGTTCATTTATCAATTTTATCATAAATAACCCAAGTATTTTTTTAATATGTTACCTATGTACCTACAGCAACTCTATTTCTATTCATTCTCTCTATTCTTTTTGTAGGTATAGTACAGTGTTAATTAAAATACAATGTTGTCAAATATTATTTTGAATTGTTTATAACTTATAAAATAACCAAAACCAATAAAACAATTTAATCTTATATCTTATCTAAACAACATAAGTTATGCAATTTTAACCTCTATGACACAGATTGTTGAAATGAAATATGTTTGCACCAGGTTTGCACCATAATATAATTTCATGTGTAATCTATGCAAATAAATAAAATTGAAGTGTCTGTTTCTAATATTAACATAAAAGGTATTAAATAAATGCATATGAGTGTATGTATGTATATATGATATATAAAATATGACGACTTATAAAAGAAATTATCTATCTGTCTTTCTGTCTGTTTGAGTTAGGTAATCTCTGGAATGGCTGGGCCGATTTTGATGGAACTTTCACTGGCAGATGTGTAAAATATTACAAGGCGTACTACTATTTTAAAAAAGATTTAGGGACTGCACAAAAAAAATTAAACCTAAATCTATATGCAGACAAAGTCACGGCGACAGGTAGTTGAATATTATAATGACTCCACAATGTCTAGATAAGCCATGGCCTTATCTAAAATAATTAATTTGAATTGTTAATATATAACCACATACATAATTTATGACCAATTAAGGTAAACTATGTGTATGAAATACATATTTAACTTAATGTAACTGTAATTATGCACACAGTGTCACTGTTTACTTTACATGGATTTGTATGACATCAAATTAGATTGAAAATATGTACTTGATAAATCTAATACGAGTACATAATACACGTACAACGATTACGAACATCGGGGCGTCCATAAAATACGTGAGATGTGTAAGCGAGGGAGGGGGTCGAGTCAACGTTCTACATCTACTGACTGTCAAACTAGTCGTAAATAAAAGCACGAAGCATTTTTTTGTTTTTACAATAACAATCCAATGCGTTTACGTAAGAAACCCACATTTTGAAAAATTCACTTCAGATTGGGGGATGGGGGAGGGGGTTGAATGAAATCTCACGACATCTCACCAGGGGGGGAGGGAGGGATAGAAAATAAAAAAAACTCCTCACGTAATTTATGGATTACGCATTTTTGATCACAATTGGTTGAGTAACTTGAGTAGAACCAGAGATATAAGCAAAAACGCGAAAACCGAACCGTAGGCTAGTAACTAATGCATGCATGTGTCATAGAATTCATCCACACCATCATCAACTGGCAATGTTCCCAGAAGGTTGGCACCATTGCCACATTGAATGGCAATGCTAATTCTTTGTTCAAGATAGAGTCCAGCCTTTTGATCACCTGTGGTGTTGATCAGACACTTTGCCAAATCCAAATCCTTATAATATACAAAGCGGGCAAGTATCCCATGACCCCAGCATATTTACATAAACCTACATCTACTTGATAAATCTAGACTAGACCATAGGGCTGGTAACCAATTGGCGACTGATTTTCTTCTATAATTTAGAAGCTTAACACTGTGTGCAGTGTGTTAGTGCTAACATGATTAATTTCATTATAAGCACCTTTAAGCGGGTGTGAAAAAGCATTTGATGAGGCCATCAAGCTGAGGGTCGCCACTGTAGCACTACGGGTGTATGTGATGGTGGCCCCAGTCCTGATCCTGACTTTGACTTTGACTTTGACTTTAGCTTACCATCAGACAAGGTAAAGTCATTTTGATGTGTCCTATATTAAAAAAATATATAACTACCCTCAGTTAGTTTCAATTTTTTTTTATATTGGTCACATCAATATGAGTTCACCTTACCAGTCTCTGGTATGGGGGTCACCATTGCAAATATTGATAGTGCTATAATGGTGGCCCTCAGCTGAATGGCCTCATTCAATACTTTGTTACATCCCATTTAAAGGACCCAGGGCTGTAGGAGGAAGAAAAAATGTTTGCTGTTGTACAACAAGTGTTGTTTATTGGGTGTCACAGAGTGCTATGGTATTATATGAAATTAGGTGTGTAGGTAAGGTGTAGTGACAGATGTGTGAGATGATTAAAATAAATATTATTTTGATATACTTACACTATCTCTCTTAATGGACTGCAACCTTTTCCATTTGTACACTGCATTAGCACATGCCATAGTTTCAATAACATATGTTGCATTCAAGAAGCTCATAAACGCCAGGAACAGTAATGATATGGTGCTGAGACCCCATCCTGCCCTTGCAAAAGCTGCCGGTAAAGTTAGGGCTCCTGTGCCAACTATCAAGTTGAATATGTATATTAATCCCACCTAGGCACACAAGTTTCAAAATTAAGTTTCAATATAAAAGAACAGATTCTATAATACCTAATCTAAAAAAATAGGGTTGATTTATTCACAATTTGATTTATTTTATACTTAACACAAACTTTTTGTAGAATATTAAATTATTATATTATGCAAACATTTGCCAAAACTCAACATGATAAAAATTATAACAGAAAAAAAAAATAGAATGCTAACTTTGTTTTGACTTTGAATTTATTATAATCAACTGCTTCCTAAACAACATAATGTTCATCTATCAAGTAATATTAGAGGATCAAGGCTAGAATGGGGCTATGGAATGGTTCCAATGAATAAAGGGCAATGAAAGCAAGCACCCTGCGTTTGTGACAAAGAGGTGGGAGGATACAACAGTTCGTGTCATAAACAATAGTAAAAAGACTTCAAAATCTTCTACATCACCTTATGACGAATCTTTTAAAAAATATAACTAACCATATGTGTATAAAAACAAAAACTATCCCTGATCTGATTGATGTTTAATTATATATTATAGTGTATTAGGTACATACCCATACAGAATATTGGTCCCCTGCCTCCGATGAAGGCATCCTTAACAGCCTCCTTAAACCCCGGAGCGGACGAAGCATAGCTCTCTGTTATTACACGTCATTGCAGCCGGATATCTGACACAGCAATGAACCAAACCAAGTTTTCCTATCTATTTAATTAAACAAGAAATACGAATAAAGTTAGGTTTAGATAGATTTACCGTCGACTTTGACAATAAATGCTGTTTTGTCCAGTTTTGTTGACTTGTCAATTTTATTGTCATATTTGTCATACTTGTCATTTGTCATCCAGTCATGTCATCTTCAACTTCATGGACATTCAGTCACGCACATGAAGCTAAAAGCTTCATGGTGACGCATGGTCATGAATCGTTATTAATCGTTATATTATAACCATTAATAGCTTCATGATTATAACGTTATAAATACTATTCTCTGTCTACGTCGGTCAACGTGAATCGTCATGAATCGTCAATTCGTCATGAATGAATGATTGATCATTGATTCGACAAATTCATAATTCTTCTTTAAAACATTTTTAAATTTAATTAATTGCCACAGACCTAGGTCCTTAGAGCTCAACTTAAATTGATGATCAGCATAAAAAGGTCCACTTCTCAGTAATGCCAGTCCTAATTCGAAATAAATCCACGACATTGGACGCTTTTATAATCCATGATCCACGATATTATCGTACATTGATAAGCGTCCATTGAACATTCCAAGCAGAGCCAAATAATGAATAAGATTGTACCATTTCATTCATACAAACAAATCCAATCTCGTTTTTTTTTAGTAAAAATATAATATAAAATACAAAAGATTTAGAAAATGAGTAAAAAATTACACGGATGCAGAAAAACGATTAACGTTTTAAAAGTTGTATTTCTTTAAGTTTCGTAAATTAGATGATTAGATTTCGTAATTTAAGTTTCGTAAATGAGATTTTACTACAAACTACTCGTTTTCTTAAGAGTGAGCTGGAATACAATACATTTAGGCGATTAATAAACACACTTAAGATCCCATTATTGGATAAAAGAAATGGGAACATGAGTTCTTCAAAAAAAAATCACTTATTTAGGCTTTTACTAATCAATGTCAACAATAACAACGTTCAGGAAAGATGCTGGAACAGTAAACCCTATATGCCTCTATAACCAAGGAACCATATTATGCACACTATAATGTGCACAACAAGTGTCCACCGTGCGTCGCCCGGGTATGCATGATGTGCATTATGTGCAATAATATTGTACAATATTATTTGCATTATGGAGTAAAATATAACAAAAATATATTTTTACCCGAACATGTCGCTACTGGATCCGTCCACGCAATAGCCAGGCATCTTCATGTGTACCATAGTCTGCAAGGTCATGGACTACCTACTTCATATCTGTACGTTTCAATGGTATACAGACCATTTGACACATCTTGCCAGTTCGGGTTGGTAAGTACCTTTTTTCGTGCGGAAATCACCACGGATTTCCCCCCGCTGCCCCGCGAGGGTTGTTATGTCGGACTTCAACTCACTAAAATCGCACGCCGTCTTGAGTCTGCAGACGCCGGCGTGTGAGGTGGCCCATGAGGCATTTCCCACGCAAACCGACTGACCCTGAGCCACCTACGGATTCCAGATGGCTCCCTCGGGAGTTAGTAAGTATCTAGTGCCAAAAGAGTTATATCCTCCTCTGTCATTGAAGGGAAGTTTCCTATCTGGTTCGCTTCTATCCTCTGAAAATACACTCTTCTGTGATTAAGCCGTTGGCTCTTCACATACGTATGGAGATACATTCAGGGTATTTATTTTCTGCCTAATGATATTGACGAATTCGTCTGCGCCAAATCAACTGAGACTTGCGCGGGTGCACAAGCCTCCCCCCCTGCTTCCCCGTGTACCCCGTTGCTCCAGAGTGGGTAGCATCTTTAGTACATGTTATGTACAGTGTCTTTAATATCAAAAGAACTCATTTTCTTAACCAGATAAGGTGGTCCCAAATATTTATGTTATCTCCGAAAGCAACCAAGAGAGTCATGGCCATAGTAAATATTGTTCCTCATAGTAAAACTTTTCAAATGAGACTACATTTATATCTATTGGCCCACACTACTCCAAAATCTTGCCAAGTTAGATGCCATTGTTAAGGAGCTGTGTACAAATCTCAGAGCAGTACAAACATCTCCTTAGGATTCTGCACATAAATATTATATTTTTAAGTCTTGTCTGTTTGTTGGTGACGAACCCAAAAACTACTGAATGGATTTTGATGCTTTTTTGTTACCAAGGTCCTGGTTAGACTTAAAATACGTATATATTCTTGATCATAATCAGTTAGGTAGAACCGATAGTCAAAAATCATGAAAAAAAAAAGTGAAATCTAGTTTTGTATAAACACGAAAGAAATCATTAAATACATTTGCATCAAAACTTGAATCAAAATTAGAATTGCCAACGTCTACCTAGTTATATTAAACGATCTACGGCGTGTCGTGCTGTGGATAATAATATAAAAGCATTCTAATGTAAAGATGGATACCAAAGAGTATTATTATACATGGCAAAGTGGATTGAATATCACCATATCACCATGCAGATGCGGACAGTGAATGGGTTTTTTAGTTTTTTATATAATTGCTTACATTACAATAATAATTTCTAATTTTCTTGAAATTCTACTTTAAATGGTAGAAATTGCAAGATGTTGCTAGCGCGATGAAAACACTTGTCTAATTTTAATTTTATACCTACTATGATTGCTTAGGATAGGATTAAGTTTTTTTTAAGTATCCATTGTATCCAAGTATATCCTGTTGGATAACACAACACAATTCTTAATAAATAATTATTATATAATGTACTTTCTTTTATTTTAACTATGCTATATGGTTTTAATGTTTTAATAAACTACTTTTCTCCACTTCATTGTACAACATTAGGTCGCTTGCTTTTCGAAATTCCTAACAAAGGGGATAATTTACGAGTATTCAATCAATACCTATTATTATGTATGTGCAATGATAATCGAAATACCTATAAAGAAAAATGCGGACGAGTTAAAATGTAAAATAAAATAAGTAGGTGAAAAGAATTTTTAATAGTTAAATGCCTTAAGTTGTAATAGGTATCATAGTTTAATTAAGTACAGAATTAAATTAATAAGGGCTAATGTTTATGAGACATCAAAATGCAATACCTACATAATGCTTTCCACATTATTTTACAAACCTATAATATTACTCCTCGACCTATAAGAATGTTTTTATAGATATTGGGTTATACATACATTACATAGTAGGTATAAAAATAGGTACCTATGTGTACTATATTATGTTGGTACGTCGTCGTACGGTATTAATGTAGGTACACTTATATAGATGCTATAGATAATACCCTCCGCATATTGACTGTTATATGCAAAATTATAAGTATGTATAGCAAATTGCTATTATCCGGCCATGATAAAAATACATCAACTCGCTGTATTCTAGTAACGGTAACGTCCGTACTGCATTAGTAGCGTTTCGCAGCTCTCCGTGCGAACCCCGACGACGAAATCATTCCATCCAGCCGTCGAAGCCGTGTTCTCGGGGGTTTGGGATTGTGATTTTGTATAAATCTCTAAGTTTATGTGCCAACAACATTACAAAACGGAGGTAAGGATAGAAATTGTTACTTTTTGGAATATTAGAACATCATGTCGTCGTTGATCGCTCTGAGCATTTATGGCATCGCTTTCTCAGGCGTATGTTTTTTCTTCCTCTAACAAACGGGATATCAGCGACATGTTTAATTTTCTGTCTCATTCCTCCTAGTAATATAACACCGTTGCGCTCGGTCGTGTCACGTAAGATTTTATGTATTTTTGCTTGAAATAAGTGTGAATTTTGAGGAAGTTTTGCAATATTTATGTCTATCAAGTGTTTGTGCATGAAGAATATGAGTTAGTTTTAAAAATATATCCTTAATTTGTTTGATATGGGTCGTGCTAACTTTCACTCTAGATATAGATAGGTACCGTGGATGATATAGCATAGATAGATACATGTATACGACTGTAGATATTCAACATCGAGTCGTCGAGTCTCAAGGCCGAAATATACAAATAGTTATGTATATAATGTAAGAAGAGAATATTGGTTTTTATAGGATTGTGAAAATTGTAATAAGAATTGTGATACCTACCTTAACGTTTGATTGAACAAACGATCACGGTGTGGTCGGTAAGTACTTGCGTCGAAATAAGTACATTTTGGGCTAGCGTATTCTGCGTATTGTGAAACACCATCATGATTTTCGATGTAAATGTTATGCTTGTTTTTATCATATCACTGCGACGCAAATAACTTACATTGATGTTACCATGGCCTGTGATAACTTCTGTGTCTATCTGCGCTATTGGTGCTAATCGGACGGACCTGTCTTATTATCTGGCCCTTGATATAACCTCAAAAGAACATGAATTTTTTTTATTAAATTGGTGTTTGTTGTGACATCTACTAAGAAATTTGAAATATGAATCCTTTGTGTAGATAATCTGAAACGTTACGAGCCGACTGCAAAGCTGCTCTAAAGGATTTGCCGAGCCCGCATTATCTGTGATATACAGCTCAGCCTCTCGTCCGTCCTATAAGGTAATCGCCATAGATGTTGCTAAAAGTCGTATAAATTTCAATATTTACACTCAAATGTCTTCTAATTCGCAATCTACTATAAGAATTAAGAATCTTTACTGTAAAAATTGAAAATTTTTCCCATTAAGTGAAATAACATTTTTGTATGTACATAGTTACTGCAGTAAGCCAAATATTTTATTGGATTTTTATGTAAAATTTTATAGTATTTCTACACAAGTAAGACATGAACATTGTATTTGGAGACGGTTTACATTATCTATTTTGTGTTCTGAGAAAACCTAAATAAGCTAGATAGGTACTTTTTTGTTTGTTAATTGGCCAGTGATCTAAAAAAAGAAGCTGCTGATTAAGTTTGAGTGATTAGAAAGTGTTAAATTAGTTCTCACTGTCCATTTATACTGTAAAATCAATCATTGTGTGGTCCTATGGTATCATAATGTGCTGACAAAATTATGTCCACTTGTTTATAGGGCTGGGCCACTTGGGGCTAGGAGGCGAGTCCGCAGCAGCAGCTTCCAGCGGTGATCTCACCCTGTCCTCTGCAATAGAGGCACTAAACACTGCTACCTGCTTAATTGACTGCATCACTACGAACCATTGTTACTTAATCTATAATTGAAACAATATGCTATCTGTGAAAATAAGTATAATGTTAGGTCAAAACTGTAGAAAATTATTCTATTTATAATAATTGTCTGATGTCTAATGTTTCTGTAATATTATGTGTTCGACATCTAATTAAGGATAATTGTTACTCCAATATTAATACTGTTACCGAACCAATGCAATGTAATTACTCCACCTCAATGTTGGTGGTGAACACAAATAATTTTGGTGCTTTTAAGCGAGTCGAAGAGAAGAGTGAAAGTCATGAAGCTAGTGTAAAAATGGTAGATTTAAATATTTATAATGTAGAATTTGTTGATAGTGTCCAACAAAACCAAATGATTGGCGATACGCCTAACTACTGCATTCCTTTAACGATTAACGCCATAACAGTCCAGGGTATCTCATACAGTGACCCATATTTCAGTAGCTTTAACTTAAAGTATAAGATGGCGTTTGGAGCGCCGGAGCATATGAACAAGTCTGATTACGCTTTTAAATCCTCAGTTTGTATTATACGAGATGAGCCTTGCGATACGCAACTATTAAACGACAAGTCTGCTCATAATATGATATCCAAAACGATAACTCGAATCACTAAAGAAGACAAGTCTCTAAAGACATACCATGACAATAATAAGTCGGCAGTTGGTTACGACAAACCTGCCAGTAAGACGGCTCCGCGAACCTTCGCAAACGGTGATCTCACCTTCGATGCTATGTTGGAACTCACGAGAAACGAGGATCGAATAATTAAGGATATGTCGACAACCCACGAGGTGGACAGTTGGGGCGTACCGCGCCGCCTGCGACTGTGTGGAGGAGGCGAAAGCTCTCTGAACGCTGCTACCGGCTGGGGCAGCCCACCCGCGTCTAACAGTGGTATGTACCTATTACGTTAAGGCCCAGAAATACCCGTCTCATATTTTTCATATACCCTCTTTTCTTACTGGATTTTGTAACTCGATTCTCATTCACTCTAGTAAAATAAGATACCAAAAAAGACAGAACAGAAGTTTATTTTTACCACACATGAAAATTCGCCCTTTGTCGGCGTTACTGGCTAACCCTAACGACGCAGGTTTGCTCTGTTCACATGCATGTGAGCAAGAAACATGCAGTCTTCCGTTTTTACCTGTAGAAACCTCATGGGTATCCTCATCTGGGCGAACAATGAAGTGACTGTGTCAGAAGCTATTAAGGCGCAAAACACAGCGACAGTGCCGTTTTCGATCACATCTGGAGCTCTCCGTTTGTGATCGAAAACGGCGCTGTTGCTCTGTGTTTTGCGCCTAAATCTACATGTGCCTATTACCGAACATCTGTAGTCTAACCCAAGAAGAAAGCTTCCCAGTAAACATTGTAGAATGTGCATATTCTAAACCAGATGATCTGTGTACAAAAGGTCGGCTTCTGCTAGGCTGATTGGCAACTTAATCCGTGGTTGTTTCATGGGCTGACTCTTAAGTCCGTGAACAGTTAATTCCTCCGGCGTCTATTGTTCTCGGGTCGGGCTAATAAAGGTCTCCTATCGTCTCTTCTCTCGTCGTCTTCTTGACGTAGATCTCATCATAGTATATCGACATAACCACACACTTGTGCCGGAATATAGCCGCGAAGACCGACTCCACTGGGACTACTTTGAGCGCTCAGTGGCAGAAATTGCCAGCGTTTTCTTTTCTCCATAACTGCGCGGCCCGTGTACTTTCAAACACAAGAACCGCTTATGCGACACAGGTTCTTCTCGTAGCAGATGGATCTGGAGAGTTCCTACGTCAGCCAATCGGATAGAGATAAATAGATCACTTCTCCAGCCAATTAAGGTGTATTTACCATCGTTGTAGGAAAATAACGTGCTGTTCTGTCTCTTGTGCTGTATTTATAAGAAATATTACTTATAAAATTATTTATCAATGTTTATCGTCTTCGATCTACAAGAGGTACATTCTTTTAAAATATTTGACAGTAACATGCGCGGCTAATATACATGTATGTTAATATTTTAATCATGTTTCGTGATAAGAGTTTTATAAACTTCTATTTCTTTGAAGCTGGAAATTGGGGCGGTAACTCCAGTGGCCAGACCAATAATGGGACAAACAATACTCAACAATGGAATAATGCCGCTCAGCGCCCACCCACTTCGCAAGCGGACAGTAAGTTGTTTAAATGTCAGCATGCTAATGATGAAGTCATCAAATTAAAATTTCCGTCTATTGTTGGCAAATGATAATTTAATTACGATGATTTAGATTATGATACTATTAACCCATCATTAATAACCATATAGCATATTCGCATTTTGTCCAGGTGTTTATTAGTCTTTGAATTGTCTTACAGTGAATAGTAACAAGGGTGGCAGTAATCAAATGCCTCCAACGAGTGCCGCGTCTGCAAATTGGCAGAGTTCCCCACCAAACATGCCAAATTCGCAACCTAACAACAATGGTGCACCTACTAGCAATGGTAAGTCCGAAATAAATATTATGTGTAACAAATTACGTATACTTACTTAAATTTATTAATCTGTTACGATGTTTGAATTTGTTTTGAAATCATCTCTTCTTCTATTTAGGTACAAACGCCGGCAATGGGAACAATGGCGGTACTAATCCCCCAAATTCAACTGCAAACTCTAATGGGCCCACTGCTGGTAACGTCAACAATGGCAATAACGGTAACAGTACTTCCTCAGCAAAGATTGAGCAACTTAACTCTATGAGGGAGGCTTTGTTTAGCCAGGATGGCTGGGGCGGCGTAAGTATTAACATAACTACATAATTTGTGTGTTCTATACTGTATTGTATGAAGCAGGCATGAATTAATGCATATTTATGAATTTTTCAGCAACATGTGAACCAAGATACTAACTGGGATGTACCTGGGTCTCCAGAGCCAGGATCTAAGGTAGAGCCTACAGCTGGAGGTCCACCAGCTTGGAAACCTAATGTCAACAATGGCGCATTTCTTGGGACTGATCTGTGGGAGGCTAATTTGAGAAATGGTGGTCAACCACCACCACAGCCGGCTGCCAAGACCCCATGGGGCCACACACCTACGACGAACATCGGTGGAACATGGGGTGAAGATGATGATGTAGCTGAATCAGCTAATGTTTGGACTGGGCCGCCTCCGCAACAGCAGTGGCCTGCCGGACCACCTCAGCACGCACAACAATGGGCTGTTCCCAAGAAGGATGATTGGAACGCGTGGGGAGAACCCCACCGACCCGTTGATCCTAGAATCGACCCTCATCGTACTCCTGACCCACGCTCGCAGCAACAAGACCCCCGCCACGACTTGCGTGGAGGCATATCTGGTCGTCTTAACGGTGACATGTGGAGTCAGCACCATCAACATGCGGCTGGACCGACTAAGATGATGCCCGGCGGTGGTGTCAACCAGTGGGGTGCTCAGGGCCCCAAGGATTCAATCAAAGGAAGTGGATGGGAGGAACCGTCGCCACCAGCAGCGAGACGAGTCCCCAGTGGCTTCGACGATGGCACGTCGCTTTGGGCACAACGCGGAG
The DNA here is from genome assembly GCA_963576445.1 of Lithosia quadra. Lineage (NCBI taxonomy): Eukaryota > Metazoa > Arthropoda > Insecta > Lepidoptera > Erebidae > Lithosia > Lithosia quadra. The sequence continues at coordinate 12,454,669 of OY754884.1, read as the reverse complement.
GCATGGGAGGTATGGCCACACGTGGTCCTCAGGGACCGCCCGGTCCTCAGCGAATGCCGCCCACTCCTACTAAACCAGATGGTGTTTGGGGTGCTCACGGCCAACGCAATGGCTCTTGGGAGGAACCCCATGCTCCTGCTTGGCCCGAACGCGATGCGCCAACTTGGCCTGATGCCTCAGGACCAGCCTTATGGGCGGTGCCTAAACAGAAACCTTCTGGTCCAAGTGGTGCTTGGCCTGATGATATTGGTGAATGGGGTGGTCCAAAACCACCACAGGGAGTTCCACTTGGCAAACAATTACCCAAAGAAATGGTGTGGAACAGCAAGCAGTTTAGGTAAGAATAACTTCTTAATAACTTTTAATTGGATAACTAATTTAAATGACCTTATGAATATTGATATACAATGAATATTTCTTAGGTGTCTGGTAGACATGGGCTTCAAGAAAGAGGAAGTCGAGGCTGCTCTGCGTAGTCGTGATATGAATGGCGAAGAAGCTTTAGAGATGCTAGCGACCTCTCGGGGAGGAGATGGCTGGCGTCGGGACGAACATTTCGGAGGCCACCATGGTGGACCCTTCCAGCACCCTCCAACAGTGCCAGTGTCACCTGCTGTAGTACAAAAGTTACTTAACCAACCCCCACCGCAATCGGCACCTCACCATCAATCATACAACCCTAATAGGTATGACTTCAACTTGTGTCAAAAGTTTCAAGCTTCTTATCTACTTGTGTAAATTAGATTTTATAATACGATCTGTTGCTAATCTTTACTTTGATTTCATAGCGGTACCGGAAACAGCGGACAACCTAGCGCGGCGCAATTACGTATGCTAGTTCAACAAATACAGATGGCAGTGTCGGCGGGCTACTTAAACCACCAGATATTGAATCAACCCCTTGCACCACAGACACTTGTTCTGTTGAATCAACTGCTGCAGCAGGTAAGTTTCAGTTTATCTAATGACAGCTTCCTATATCCTATAGCCTTGTAGAACGTCGCAACTGTGGGGAACGACAGTTTTTTACATCCCTAAATCGCTATTCAATAATGCTTATTTCGTTTTACACGGACGGTATACAGTACCTTATTTATTTGTCTATTATACTATGTGTTTTTAGTGCAATGTTTGAATTCATGACTTTCATTATTATCTTCTAATATATAAAATTTCCATGTCACAATGTTAGTTACCGTACTCCTCCGAAACGGCTTTACCGATTTTTACCAAATTTTACATGCGTATTCAGTAGGTCTGAGAATCGGCTACTATCTATTTTCCATACCCCTACGTAATAAGGGTTGTTCACCCTTAAAATGCAAAACAACGTTTGGCCGGGTCAGCTAGTTAGACTATAAAACTGACTACTGTAACATAGAGGACTCGAGCACATTCCACGCTCACACGACTCAACACTGATTTTATTCGACGAGAACAGATTTTATTTCGGGTTTAATATTTGATTATTTGTGCTGTACTCATCGTTCAAAATACGAAACAAATGTCGTAATTCCTTTTGAACGCGTGTATTCTTCTGACCTATTTCTCTGTTGCTATCTCATCGACCTCCATAGATTTCCCACATACAATTCGCAGATACCGCGCGGCGTACACGAATGTCTTATTCCCTTATTTGCGCCCTAAATTTTCGCCGCCAGCACGTAATATAGTGGGACAGACAACGAGACATATTAGGTCATAGGTATGATAGTCGAGTCCTAGTTATAAACTTGCGAACGTTGTGACTACACTGCTCATTAATACTTAATTGAAAGTTCGATTTAGATTGATACTAAGTCGACAACGTCATTATATTCTTATTATATCTGGCCATGTAAAGTTAAGAACTATTAAAACTTGTCTTCAAGTTAGGAATTTTATGTGCAGATAGTAAAAGTTGTATTTAAGTCAAGACATGATTATTGGAGATAAACGCTACAAGTGGAATAAGCTTAATTGATATGATAAAATAAGCAGATATTGTATTGTCATTGAAATACCATTCTTACAACATAAATATTAGACTCATAGCCCACCACGCCTTTTGTCACACGAGTGCCGATTAACCGTACGTAGGTATCGACACCCGAAAAGCCAGGGTGCGAGGGAAATGCTCTTTGGGCCACCTTACACCCTGGCGTCAGAAGACCCTAGACGCCGTGCGACTAAAAGTCGGTAAGAGTCCGACATAACCTGCCCCTCTGGCCGCGGGGTGGGCATCCATGAGGATTTCCGCACGGAAAAAAAAAGTACACCCGAGTGCCGATTTTCCAAATAATGTTATCAAATTAGCTTTGTTCTCGGAATTACGACAAATTAATAGGTACACAGGTGTTCCACGGGCGATGTCACAGGAAGAATTTTAAATAATGTAGACTGACATTTTTACTGGAGGAGGCTTCATTTTGATGTTAAAAACAATTTCAACTACATTAAGAATTTCTCGAAAATTCGCTTACAACACTCGGTATATGGTACCGGATAAAATCCGAAAATATAACATCCTGTACCTATTTAAACCTAACATTTTATTGATTTTCCTTCTTTAATTTACCATGTTTGCTGAAGAGATAGTCTATCTACATCATTTAAGATTCTACCCCTCTATATAGCATCGCCGTGGATCACCCTGTATATATACTCGTATATATATAGGCTGTGGCTAAACCTGCGGCTCCGCCTTGCCAAAATCCTGCTTCCGTAGTGAAAATAAAAAGTAGTAATGAACATTATACAAGTGTGTGTGTGTGTGTTATAACATTGTCCTGTTTTTTTTAGATCAAAGTCCTCCAGCAACTAATGCAACAAAACTCGCTTGCTATGAGTAAGGGTCACTCTTCTCTCGCGCTACAGTATCCTGCACAGATAAATAAGGCTAAGCTGCAGATTACTGCCCTTCAAGTAAGTGTTTCTAATACTATTTAGGGAACAAAATCCTAATACTATTTTATACTGGTCCGAGAAGTCGCACAAAATTTAATCACTATCATTATAAATCCATTATCTCTTCTATCTCAAGATACTTATTTGTTTACTCATCTCGTGACAACTAGCCAATTTTTGTCCCCGTAAACTAAACAAAGGAAATTGAATTTTTTTTCATTTCAGATATGCGAAATTTCAAAATAATGTGTTTTTTTTTAAACAGAATCAGATCGCGACACAACAAGCTCTATATATGAAGCAGCAGCAAGCTGGCAGCTCAGATCTGTTCAAGCAGAGCCACGACCATCTTTCACCTTTGCAAAATAGCTTCGGAGAAATAAGCATCTCTAAGGATTCTCAGGCAGTAAGTGCTTATAAACAAGTTTTCAAAATGAATTAAATTCTAAATTTTTTCAGTACAATGAAATAGGACCTTTTCCTCAGTGTACTAGAATTGTAATGCCCAGTTCGTGTTACCGCCTAACCCTTTATTTACTGATTCATACCATCCCACAATAACTTACCAATTTTATTTTGCAAAAATTTACATACATAAGGGTCAAACAAAGAAATATTTATCAACTTTCCGAAGTTTTTTATCAAGGCTATGTTTTGGTGTTGAGTGTTAATAAAGACTCGGAAATAACATTCCCAGGCTCCGAACGGCCGCAATCGCTACATTATATTTCCAGAGCACTTGTTATAAAATGTAACTGTTTTAACAACATGGTTCTGAGTTAATATATTAATTTCTCATAATATTAGTTTCCTGTAGGTATATTGTTTTATCAAACTGATAATTTTCATAACAACATTTCTGATAAGCTATAAACGAAGATTGCGTTTGATAATATTTTTGGAACAATTTTATTCTTCAATTTAAGGCCTTTTTACAAGCTTTTATTTAGTTTTACCAGTCCCATTGTCGGTAATGTCCCGTTGTCTGTAATCAAATCTTGCAAGCCATTTTTCGAACACTTCTGGCTATCCGATTGAGCTGAAATTTGGCATACTTGTGAAGTCCCATGAAATGTCATGGGACTTACACAAGTATGCCAAATTTCAGCTCTCGCAATATTGTTCAATCAAACAAATCGCAATTTTGGTCATGTTTAGGGCTACAGCGCAAGCAGCAATCAACAATCGCGTCTGAACCAGTGGAAGCTTCCCTCTCTTGACAAAGATGTCGAAGGCTCGGAGTTCAGCCGTGCTCCAGGGACTGCGAAGTCTACTACGAGCCCACAGCTCAACCAGCTGGGACTGCAACCTGATTCGTAAGTATTTGTATAACACATCAAGATAATCTCCCTACAAATTTATAAGGTTTGTAAGTAATCCTTCGTCTTGTGGGCTTGCGACTAAGGTAATCGATGTTAAAAGTCGCTTTTATGAATATGTTGTTGGTAAGACTCTGAAATAAGTTCCTGAAGTAATTCAGGCAAGGATCACTGTTAGATTTTGCATGTCTAGTCAACTTGGACTAGGTACCTATTTAAGACGATCAATGACACATGACGAGGTACTTGAACACTTAATCGTTGGCAAGTATCACTGAGCCATAAGGGTGGTAGATTACCAAAACTAACACATTTTTTTTATAATTATACCTACCTTTATTTATATGACACGAGACAAAAATGTACATTCGTCCATATTTAGTCTTAAGATATTAATTTATGTATGACGTCTGAAAATGCAGCAGTGGAGTTTGTTGCGCTGTTTCTTCTCCACTAGCGCCTAGGAAGCGGTGGCAAACTTAGTATTAAGTAGTTTTGACGTCAAAAATTATGTTGCACCATTTTGAAAATAAAGATTATACTTATACACTTTTTTTTGTTTTAGCACTTGGGGTGTAGGCCGCGGCAATGAAGGTTGGGGTGATAGCGGAGCAGACGTGGCCGACGGCAAGGACGCTTGGCCCTCGCACCCAGTGCACCAGCCCGTTTATGATCTCGTGCCGGAGTTCGAACCCGGCAAGCCCTGGAAGGTGAGGCTTACAGAATTTTCTTCATCATTAATATTTTAGAAGTTAACAAAACATGAAATCTATAAGATTACAACATTTATTCAGTTTTGGTTCATTTTCTTGTTAAAAAAGTTGTAGTATCTTATCAAATGTAATATAGATATGGTCAAGTCTTCAAGTCAAGATTTAACTAAATAAATTTATTATTGATCACAAACTTGTCACATATGAAATATTAAAAATATTGAATCGTATATACAGTAAAAACATATTTCTAGCTTGTATTATCAAAATTACATTTATCTATCGCTCCCAAACAGACTGATGTTTCTGATCCGTTACAATTTTATTAAAGTCGGCTATAGGCTCTTGTATTGAAAGTCGACGACTCGTTATCCCCATTTCACATAACTACGCTCCTAGGGCAATCAGATGAAGACCGTGGAAGACGACCCGGCGATGACCCCAGGCTCCGTGGTGCGCTCCCCACTATCACTGGCTGTCATCAAGGACACGGACATGCTCGGCGGGAAGACCTCCCCGCCCGGGGGCGAGCGCTCGCTGTCGTCGTCTACTTGGAGCTACGCCCCGCCCGGCGCAGGCGCGGGCAGTGCCGGTGCGGCGCCAGGAGGCTTGAAGGCCGACGCATGGGGCGCTAAGTCCCGACCGGCGCCCCCCGGACTCAACAAGGCCTGGCCGCAGCACCACGCCAATACTCAGCCGCGCTCCGTATCATCGTGGCAGGCCTCCACTTGGCTGTTGCTGAAGAACCTTACTGCTCAGGTATTACTAATGTTATATAAAAAAATAATTTATATAAACTTCAGTTGAAGTTGTTAAAATCCATATTTTGTATGAATAATTTATTTTTCGCACTGCAGATTCGAATCAGTGAAATGTTTCATAATTATGAGTCATTTAAAGCGTTCGTTACATTTAATCTTAGTTAATCTACATAGATTTGAAATATTTAATCTTTGTTAAAATAACAAAACACGAAATTGACTCATCAAATCAGCTAATGGGTTGTAATAAAAAGGAAAGCCTAAAAATGATATTCCTGACATTGAGCAAAATAAAACCCCCATACTAACACTGACATGTCTTGCCTCTAGATTGATGGCTCCACTTTGAAGACGCTGTGCGTTCAGCATGGACCTCTGCAGAACTTCCACCTGTACTTGAATCAGGGCCTCGCCCTCGCGCGCTACTCGACACGCGAGGAAGCTGCTAAGGTATGTCCTACTAATCGTATTTATTCTGTTAATTATTTGATATAGCACCAAAACCAAATGATTAAGATATGGTATTGTCTAATAGTCAATTCAATTAGGTGTCACTTATGCGTCGCCACAGTAATTTTCATATAAACGAAAAAGTATCATTTCCTATGCTTCAGGTTTAGATTGATGATAAAAAAGTTGTTGTCTCCTGTGATAACTGTCTACAGAATATATTTTTTATTCATAATCATTGTCTGATTTCCTTAGGCCCAGATGGCGCTGAACAATTGTGTGCTGAGCAACACTACGATCTTCGCGGAATCGCCAGCCGAGTCGGAGGTACAGATGATCCTGCAGCACCTGGGTTCTGGCGGCGGAGGCGCCTGGCGCGGCGGTGGCAAGGACGGCTGGGGCGGGGGCTTCCCCGGCCTGTGGCCCGACTCGCACGACCAGCGGGCCACGCCCTCCTCCCTCAACTCGTTCCTGCCGCCTGACCTGCTCGGCGGAGAATCCATCTAAGCGCCCAGCCTCCTCAACCCCGTCCCCCCACACGCAAGTAAACCTGTAATCGTCTGTTGTACCACCATATCGAAAGGGCCAAGCGGACCACTCGTATAGAGTCGTACTCATTATAGTACATTATATTTAGCTCACTGAGAGTGGGTACCCGTGTGACCAGATTTGTCTGTGGGGGTGACGGAAGTTATTGAGCGCTCGGACTTTTCAATCTGTAGAGATGCATTTGTCCGTGTTGATCCGGCCCCGGGCTTCGCTCCCGGCCTCGCCCGGACGGCCCGTGTCGCCCGGCCGACCTTGAGGTGCGTATTTTATAAGTAAGCAAGAATTCGATGTGTAAGATAGTGTTAGCGGCCGGCCGGCGCGGCCCCGGGCGGGGTCGGAGGGCCCGCGGCGTGTAGTTGTAATTACGCTTTACCGTCCCCCGTACGGGGATCGACTAATTTTATTCGCCTAGTCAGATCGTGTCGAACGCGTCGCGTCGCGTTGCGGTACGCGGCGCGACGCGGTCGCGGTAGCCAACTGTCCACAATACTATATTATCTTACTGTGTTTTAAGTGTTCATGTAGAATATTTAGTGTATATAAGAATTATACATATACAATGGCAAATGAAAGTGTATCGAGGTTTATAACGTTAGAGTTGGGTCCGAGCGGGCGCGGCCCGTGGGCGGTGAGACCGCGCGCGGTTCGCGTCTGCGTTCTACCAAATAACAAATAACAAATATAACAAATAGTGTAGGTATCAGATAGAGTAGTTGCCTCGCGGGCTACCTCAGTCACTGTCCCGTGGCCTTATTTTATAGCGTATATTTATTTTGTTGAGCTCGAGGGCTGTTGCTGTTTCGCCCGTCGAGCTGTTGCGTTCCGAGTTTCTTTCGTGTTCGTGTTTATTTTCTCGTTTTATTATCTGTACTTGTCTTGTCGTATTTTAATTATTTATTTCTGTTTTGAATTCTCACTCGCATCGAGCCCTCGTTTTCCAGTAGTGATATTTTATTCAGCAATAAACGTTTAAGTGCATTTCGCCCACTAACAAACTTGTACGAATAGTTGTAATTTTTATGATGTTAACAAAATTAAATGATGAGATTTGAAGTGCATTCTCGTAGCGGTAATTAATAATTCCTGTAAGCCGTGTATAGTCTGATGCAAACGAGTATATAGTTATATGCGTACGGAGCGAGTACAAGGCCAGGCGGGCGCTCCCTTGCAATCCAGTAATCCTGTGATGTAAAGTATCTTGCCTAATGTAAGGATAATCTATTTTGTTGAGTATCATACGAGTAGTAGCGCGGTCGCCGGCGGTCGGCCTCCGCCGAAGCTGACGTTTCCCCAAATTTTTTCCAGTATTTGTGATTGAAGTGCCACTTTATGTTTAATATAATGAGACGATTATCTAGATTATACGATTAACTTAAGGGTAACCTAATATAATAAATTGAAAATTGTTTTATCATTTTATATTACACATACATTTGTGAGAAGTGTTATTAAAGTACTATAATTGACAGTAATTAAATATTACACTTTTGTGTATAGGTAAGAATAAAGTTCTAACTTAAATTTAGCCATATCAATATCTATTTAAATAAAAGATTTGTGGTATTTTCTATAGGCTCAATTTGAACGTTATTCAAAGTGACATATGCTTTAGATATTCTGTTAATAATATACTTGTAGCCGTAGGTTCGTCGGTATTAATAACTTAGGTGTAAGTTTACAATTTAAGTCCTATCGTAGAATTCAATAAGCATACTACTGATATTTAACGGCAACGATTGCGCGTGTAAGGTAAAGTTCGTTATCAGAAAGTTTATTTACACTTTTATTTACTTTTAATTTATTGATGGTGTGCCACAGAGATACTCTGCCAAAATATAACATTACCAATTATACGGGATTAGTATAGAGCAGCGGCGGACGGACGTGTCCAGTAGCTCCGAGCTACTCAGCGCACGTTAGCCGCGGCCACCTCCGCTCCCGCTCCGCCGCCCGCACACTGGCCGCGCGCGCTCAGTCGCCCGTCTGCCGGGAGCCTGTGAGGCCCGGTGTGCGAGCGGCGCGGTTCCCTTGAGGCTCGCGTGGACGGGTGTTCCGCCCGCCGCTCCGCCCCTGATGAGACTCCGGGCTCGCGCCCTCGACCGTCGATGACGGACCCACCACGCTTTACGAACTGGCCGGTCGACTCACGGCCTCGACCGACTAATAATAATGTAAATTGTAACTTTTTCGAACATCTTCCAGTGTTTTTATGATAAACGATTATAGTGTTAAGGTAGTTGTAAGTGATTCGCTGTACCTTGTCGAGCTCCGGCTCGATAACTCTTCACAAATTATATAATTAAGTTAGTTACGCGATGTTGACGTGTATATGCGTTTACTCTGATCGCTTCGGACCTGTAGTAGTTAGTGTTAAATGTTTCGATGTGTCATGTGTTCATTTAGAAACAATGTTAGCATTTGTCATTTCAACCGTATTATTATCTTACTATAGGGACCGACGGCAGTGTAGCGTTTTCACCGTTGCATATTGTTCGTTGCCTTACACGATTTGTATCAGATACAAATTTGAGTTGAACGTCATCACAAGCACCGCAGGCACGTGCGACTGTACGCATCGGACTGTTGAGTCGCGTAAGAGCCGTAATCGAGATTGTCATGTTTAATGTTAGGTGCCAAAGAGTGATTATCAAAGATGTCCGGAACAATTGATTGCATTTCACTGTTTGATGAAGATTCTTCCAAAATTTTAAATTATTTTCGCGGTACGGGTTTAATGATCTGATGTTCCTATAACATTCGTGTTACGTCTATGCAACAATACTACACGTATAAACAGACACATGTCAATTCTATGTATTGTTAAAGCTCAATTTAAGTGATGAGGGTGTTTCTTTTTACCGATTGATAGAATTAATGAAGAGTTATTATTTTTAAATGATGTTGTTCTGTCCAATTCTACACCAATATTCGATATCGCCTAATCTCAGTTGTTTACTCTGGTGCAAATTTAAATTTTAATACAGCAATAAAATTACTAATTTAATTTTTTATAGAGATTTTTTCCATTTTTACAATTAGAATATCTGATCAAACGGAAAGTATAATAAACCAGTGCCCTTTAGAATACGTCATCAATAGATTAAAGATGAAAGAAGTTTATGCCTTGAAGTTTTTTAGTCAGTTAAAGTTATCAGTACTTAAATAATGGGTATAGATATTGTGAAATGGACGTATTTTAAATGTGTAGTCGTGTCGGTATAGTGGTATATAGTGGTGTTATAGAGGTGTACCGGTAGCGGCGTGGGCGGTCAGTCAGTCAGTCAGTCAGTCAGTCAGGCCCGGCGCCCGCGCCCCGCCGCACGCAGCGCCAAAGGTTGTGAGAAGCGGCCACGCGCCGCACTAACTGAATCTCCTTTCGGTTCAATGACTGCATCATTATTTCCTGCACACAATTATTGCGCCATGTGCAATTTAGTCTGTGTTATATTATTATGTTGTTGTGTATTTATATCGTACGTCTATACTGTAATATGTATATATTGTGGAATTATATTCGTAAAAGTTTAATACGCTTCACGCTTCTCTTTTAATAACAATTTTCGTGATTTGTTTCTGTTATTTAGAATAAATTTACGTACCTAAAGTAATTATAATAATGATCATAGATGTAAATATAAGTAAAGAAAAAAAAAAATAAAAAAATATAAAAAAAATAAATAATGAAAAGCAATTAAAGAAACCAATGATTGTGCCTCAATGAACTGTGGTACGTTACCGTAACCGATGGCAGGTGTAATCGTTTCCTTTCAAAAGTGTATTGTAATGAATTGTGCGCTAGGCACCGCTCTGTGACTAGCTGTAGACAATATAAGGCTGCGAGCAGCGGGGCCCGTGCCCACGCCTTGTGTAATCATTAATGAGCTTAGCTATGTTTTACTTTTATTGTAAGTGTTATTTCATCAATCAACATTTTATATATATATACCTACATAATATGTAAATATTTTTATCTATTTATTTTTCTTGGTTTTCATGAAGTTTACCCGAATTAACGCGTAACATTAAAATTAATCGCTATACTGAGTCAGTTGATACGTGCCGTCGCGTCGCACGTTTGCATATTCCATAACACTTGAATGCCAAAGTCGATGTCTGTAAGCCATTAGACGACCGCTTGTGTTGTTTACATATTGTATTGCGTGGATCTCTGATATCACAACAAAATATTGATCGTACAAATAAGAGCCATTTAATGTCGGCAACGTTTAGGTCGCTGTCGCCTATCCAAGCTGCTCTGGTGTTATTTTAGCTCAACTATTCATGTAGTTTGCTCATAATATTGTTGTTAATTTTAATTTTTTTTTATTATCTTAATATCTATCCTTAGTGGAATAAAATTCTAAAGTTATTTTGTAATCTCCCAATTAGCTTTTAATGTACGTGACCATAGTTATTAATCGCATTACCTATGGCGTAGGACCCATGCCGCCTAATAGCGCGTTACGCGCTTAAACTTAACAATCCTTCGCTTGTCTCTTTACCGTCCCCTTAACCCGATGGTATGTGTTAGGAGCTCCATTCGTTTCCTCTGTTCGAGCGTTACGAGTTTGGATCGATACATGTTTCTTACAACGATTTAGTCGTGTTCGCCAATGTTGTTTCGTGTCAAGGGCGACGCGTCGATAACGCGACAGCGGACGGCTCTCCACAGCCGACGACGCTCCAATCCGCCTAACGCACTCGTAGATTCAACTGTGTATCACATATAGACCAGTGCAGATAGCTATGAAAATGGTAAAAAGTAAAAGAAATTTATAGTAGGATGAAACCTGTTGTAAAAGGAAGAGAATATAATAAAAATGATAGGAAAAATAAATTACGGGCGATCTGAGCTCGGGAAGGGGGGAGGGGGGTGAGTTTTAAGGGTAAAAACGGTTTATCTCGATTTCCGGCAAAACTACAAGTCCTATGGAAAAAAGTTAAATGACAAAGTTGTAGGTAATAAAGAGACCTACAACTTTTCTATTTACACTTTTTCACATAACCTCAAAAAGTATGTGAAAAATTCAAATAATCAAGTTTTTGGTTTTTTATTTTTATCTTAAGCAAAACAAATTTGTTTTCCACGAAATTTGGTGAAAACTTAGCTTTTTATGTCCCAAAGACACTGTAATTTTTTTGATTTGAAATACTCTTTTTTTTAGCTTATTTTGACTAAATATCGAAAAACCACCCCAATTTTCAATCGAAAAATCTCACGTCAAAATATCAGCTTTTTAAAAAAAGTCAAAGAGTTTTTTGTTCTCTGAAATCTCTTCTTTCTGATAATGTAAAAATATATATACATTGCTATGGTAAATGTTCTCAGAAAATGCAAAGAAGAAAAACTCGAATTCGAAATTAACATTTTTGTATTTAGTCATTTCCTCGTTGAGGTGGGATGAAAAGTTACATGTTGCACTATAACTTCATGGTTGCACTCGAGTGCAAAGATTTTTCACCTTGTGCTCTTTTGATTCCCTCGCTAAAACTCAGGGTTCTATTTTGTGATTATTGTATTTAGTCATTTCCTCGCTGAGGTGGGATGAAAAGTTACGTGTTGCACTATAGCTTCATAGTTACACTCAAGTGCAAAGATTTTTCACCTTGCGCACTTTTGATTCCCTCGTTAAAGATCTGGGTTCAATTTTTAGAACCCTTCGCGTGCTCAGTTTTGATGACCGAGCAAGCGAAGGGTTCATAATTTGAATCACGAGCGCAGCGAGCGATTCACAAAATAGAACCCTGAGCTTCATCCCACCTCAACGAGGAAATGACTAAATACAAAAATGTTAATTTCGAATTCGAGTTTTTCTTCTTTGCATTTTCTGAGAACATTTACCATAGCAATGTATATATATTTTTACATTATCAGAAAGAAGAGATTTCAAAGAACAAAAAACTCTTTGACTTTTTTTAAAAAGCTGATATTTTGACGTGAGATTTTTCGATTGAAAATTGGGGTGGTTTTTCGATATTTAGTCAAAATAAGCTGAAAAAAAGAGTATTTCAAATCAAAAAAATTACAGTGTCTTTGGGACATAAAAAGCTAAGTTTTCACCAAATTTCGTGGAAAACAAATTTGTTTGGCTTGAGATAAAAATAAAAAACCAAAAACTTGATTATTTGAATTTTTCACATACTTTTTGAGGTTATGTGAAAAAAATGTAAATAGAAAAGTTGTAGGTCTCTTTATTACCTACAACTTTGTCATTTAACTTTTTTCCATAGGACTTGTAGTTTTGCCGGAAATCGAGATAAACCGTTTTTACCCTTAAAACTCACCCCCCTCCCCCCTTCCCGAGCTCAGATCGCCCGTAATTTATTTTTCCTATCATTTTTATTATATTCTCTTCCTTTTACAACAGGTTTCATCCTACTATAAATTTATTTTGTCTCAAAGTCTATCGGCACTGGTCTAATAGGGACCAAATACTATGCAGATTCATTTTACGCAGAATGCAGCTAATTGTTTTCATTCATAAGCTGAACGTTGACTTGTGCATACTAAAAGACATTCTCATTTTCCATTTGTTAATAACGCGTTACACAACTGACAGTTACTTATATGCGACATAATTTTACCTAGTGATAGTGAACGATATTCAGAAGGGCCTTTTTAATTTAACGTAAGGTTAAAGTTTTGCTTGTTGTCTTTATTTATATATATTTTTGTATGTTGAGACATCGACGTCTCGATACAATAGAACACATTAGGTGATATCTACAAAGAAACTAGTCTTCCTTATTTACGAGGGATCGTGTTGAGATGGCGACCCGCGCGACGTCGACACAGAGGCAATCATTCCTCTAGTCTTGTTATGTGGTGCGAATATGTGGATACCAAATATTAAATAACGAAGGCTTTGACGTAGTGTAGCAGTAACGATAGTTCGGCCCGAGCAGCTTGGACCCTGTCAAACTGAAGGGAATGGTTGGGTAGTATTATTATAATGCATTTATTTCTCTTTTTTTCATAGTCACTCAATCATATATTTAATTAATTGAGCTAATGCCTAAAATTGGAATATCAGAGTTTATTTAGGATGTTCATATTTTACATTTTAGTGATTAAATATCTAAAATTTACCTTAATTATAGTGAATGGATTTTTGTATTATTGGAATATATAGCTGTAAGACAAAGGGTGTTCTTGATAAAACACAAACAACTGATTATAAACAAAATAATAAAAATAATGTACTGAGTGACTTTACGTGTAAACAGAGAGGGCCATTGATAAAAAATGTTGAACTAAGCTAAATTCTCTATGTGGTAATTTAACTAAATGTGATTGCTGCGAATATTTTAACTGCTATTATGTATAGTTGTAATAAGCAATAAGTCGCCATTTATCCGTTAGCTCAGAACTCGGAGCACGCCTCGACCCACACTCGAGTAAAGTTGCATTTGATCGACGAGTACGTAGTAGCGTTTATGTATATATGTATGTGTATCAAGGCCAACCCCCCACCAACAGTTAATTGATGCAGTAGACTCGAGACTGCTGCTCGCTAACTACAAGACACTGCTTCTCTAGTCTCTCTCGCATTGATGTATCGCCGCGTGATATAATCGAGCGATTATAATCGAGCATAATTTAACGATCATATCCTATATGAAACTAGTTTATATTCGTATTATTCTTTCATTAGATCTCTGTTGTACCTGTGTCAAATTGTTTATATTCAATGTTCATTTGTACTATAAGAGAACGTAATCGGTCTCGACGACAGTGCTTGATATATACGTAATCGCTTAGTTCGAACGACCAAATTCGTTAATGTACCACTAAAGTACTAATAACCTCTCAATAGTTAGATATTTCTATTGGCGTCAAAATCAATACTCTGCGGTCTTAAATTAGTCACTTTTGTACCTTGATTGTACTTGTACTTGAATAATCCTATGTAAGTGAGGAACGACTAATCCGATTCTGAAATATACTTAATTTAAATTTTGACAGACTGATATCTGTGATTAAGAAAATATTTTTAATAATGTCCAGTGAGTCGGATGAGAATATTTATTTTATTAGAGGTCTCCTACTGCCAGCGGCACATTGTTATGTGACGAGACATAATATTTAACTGCTTCGTATATTTTTTTACTTTAGTGATGTATCGAGCTGGAATACATTGAAGACCATTTTACGACGGCGTACTGAGCGTACCGTTGTCGGTTTATGTTGTACAAAACGAACAAGCTTAATTAGTGTATAAAAGCCCACCATTGCAGATTGTAGTGTACCGATCCCAATAATAAAATCGTAAGTTAATGTAACGCTCTGTGTGGTGTACACGTGTACCAGAAGCATGCCGTGCGCCACCCGGCTGGAGACTGATCGCAACAAACATGAGTACCACCGATGTCATCTGAACAGTTGATTTCCTTAATGATTGATCTTACAACGTTGCATATCGTCTACATTTCTAATTCGAATTATTTTGTTGTATTCATATCCGTGATTCCCGTGATGTGCGTTAAGTTTGATATTTGTAAAGCCTTAAGTTATCATAATAATGAATACTAAATTGATTGCCTTTTTAGTATTGTAGTGAGTGACATCTCTTTAAAATAAAAGAATGATTGGCGTTGTTTTATAATAAAAAAGTAAATATTTTTCGGTACCACCTTTGAGTTAAAGTACAATGTAGTTTGTAAAGCATGTTTCAGCGACGTATTTCATTATAACGATATCAATATAACTAATTGATAAGTTTAGCGTAGACTTAGGATGTCTCGTCTCAGGTTACACCAATATTATTAATAATAATTAATTCTCCTTGATATTCGTATTGGAACACTTAAGTCATAAGCAGATACTAAATTATGTCATAATTATATCAATAGGCTAAATATATTAAAGAAAAAATAAAATAAAAAACTTAAAAAAAAAAACATTTTTCTGTGCAAATCTCTGTGATGGGAAAATCTATTCTAAAGATCTAGTATTAACTGAAAGTGACACGAGGGTCGTACTATGAAGCACCTCCTTGCGTTTGCGGGATCTATGTCAGTGTTACAAATTTAGCACACTATGTCGAACGCACGGAATAACTTATAGCATTTCATGCTAGGGCCCGAGTTTCATAGTGACTTCAAAAGTTGAACTTTTCAGTCTTTTCGCGCAAAGGGTTGTGTATTATTTTTTATGTAGTACAAAATGTGTTCGCAATTTGATTGCTGCTGTAGTGTTCCTTATGTTCTATTTCAAATTATATTTGTTGGGTATTTATTTGAAACTTTGTATTCTCAGTGTCTAAAGTATATCTTATATTGTAATTATGATCGTAATAATTATGAGGCATGCGTAAGAAATTTCACGTAGTAAGTTTATGAACGGCTGCCTTAATAGTAATATGAATTTCTATCGATCTGTGCACCATCCTTTACGTGTGTTCCGTCGACGACTCGTCGAGAGTCGTTAGTGTTCCGTCACGTACCAAATAATAGCGTAGCCGGTGCCCGAGGCTTGCGGCTCCGGAGCCCTGTCGTCCGCGGGCCGACACATCTCCATATTTACACCTATTTTTGCAAACGGCGTGTTTTTAGACACAGCCGCGTACGTTTATAACGCGTGTGGTCGCGCGACAGGGCGCTGCGCTCGCAGGCCTAGCAACCTCGGCAGCGGTCCCATGTTCTTATATCTATATACCTCATTCTGTAACCTCACATACTATGTCCAATAAATATGTACCTATTTATCGACTCCCAAGTACTTATTTAATATTATTACGTATTTCACGCACTGCACTGTTATTTGGTACACAAACAATCTTCCTTTAAGTTAATTTAAGGGTTATCATGAATTTTATCAGTGTATCAAATAATCGATATATTTTACTGTTATTTTTCTGATACTACCTTAAAAGCAATTGTATATTACAAACAAAGCAGGAGAACAATAATTATTATATAAGTGTAACAGTTAGTGAATTTAAGTGTGCTATTTTCCATTCCAGAACTCAACGATATCATTGTTCTTGTAATACTTATGTTCGGGTTTTAAAAATGTTATTATTGTATTTAAACTAAACCTTATGTGATTGAAATGCAATGTTTAGAAGTATTTTTATTCTTTATTTTTTACCATTAATTAATAATAGTTAGTAGAGATCTATTTGAGAGTCTAATGTATCAATTATTTGTAAAGTTGGCTGTAACTAATTAGAAGTTACAATAAGTAGACATATTTTAATATAAACATTTGGAGAAAATTTTATGTAGATGACAAATAGTTGTTTTGATCATTACCTATGTGAAATGTTGTCTCGTATTGTTAGCGCAATGTGTACGCACAACGGTGAGGCGGGTAGGGCGGCGCGTGCGTGTCCTTGTGTCCGAGTGTCGCGACCCAGCTTTCCCCGTCGCAGCAGTCGCGACACTACTGTCCCGACACCACGGACACAGGGACACCCACGCGTGCGCCCGGCCACCGGAGGCCCTCGACACTCACTGCACAGCACTGCTAGACTAATTCAGTTATTGCGTAAGGATATTTTTCTTACATTTCGATAAGAGTAATGTTTATAGTATAGGCAATAAATAATGTTTAACAAAAGTCCCTATATAATCGAACTGACGACAGAAACGCATGTTATATTTGTGGCCTCTTTATGAAGTAAGATCTAAGTTACATTTTAAAAGAAAATTAATTTTGCTATGCACATAAATGATACTCAATTAATTGCCAAAAAGTTAATATATATTCATAGTTCAACAATATTTCTTTTGGGCATATTTACTTTGAATTTATGCAAAACTTAGATTATGAATAAGTAGGTTGTAGAATATATGTAGAGTGAACGCATATTATATTATTATAATATATCTATATATATTTAAAGTAAGGTGAATTTGAGAGGTATCAATTTCTTGTATTGTTCGTAAGTTTAGATAATAAATGGGTTTAGCCATACTTCGGCTGGTTTGATATGTATGTTATCTGATTAATTGTAAAAAAAAATAAAAAATCAATAAAATATTGTGTTTTATTTTCTCCACTTCCTTTCTTAGTTTAAGTCAGGCCACTTTTTCTTTGGGGTCGACGTTTGTGAGTATTGGGGTAGAAAAAATCTAGTGATGCATGTACCCTGTGGTAGTCACATCTTTCTACCTTATACAGGTTGCTATTTCCGGGTATAAATGGCCCTTTAGTATAGACATTTTAGGCATTTGAAATCCTAAGCTGAATTTTCTTATACACCTTAATTACAAAAATAGACATTGATATCATGTCGACTTAAAAAGTTGAAAGGTCAAAATGTCGACGACCATCAGTTTGTCGCAACTGCCTGTCGGACCGTATCTCAATCCTTATTGTAATTACCTATCAATAATTTACTTTCGAGATGCTTACTACAACTAATACCTACATATAGTATGACTAGGTGGGTAGGTGTTGACCACCATTTTACTGCCATCTGCCATTTGATACCTTATCATATTATTTTTATACTAGCTTCCGCCCGCGGCTTCGCCCGCGTGGAGGTTGGTATCGCCAAGTCTATTTTAATAAAACAACTCTCCACTATACTCTCCACTCTACTCTTCACTCCACTGGTCTCCACTCGTCAAACCAAAACCTTTCTAATAAAAAAAAACCATCAAAAGCCAAAATCGCGATGGCCAGCGGGGCAGGTTATGTCGGGCTCTTACTGACTAAAACCGCACGCCGTCTAGGGTCTTCTGACGCCAGGGTGTAGGGGGGCCAACGCTTTGGTGCGGCTGTTTCTCAACATGACGGGGCCGGATGACTCCTGTAGGAGGCTCTACTCGGAGATCGTGCGTTCCATGGGCCTGTACGGGTGGTGTTGATCACTGCGATGGTGCAGTGTGCGGACGCGTGGTCGGCCACCGCCTCCTTCTGCGAGCAAGTGATGCTCAAGAAGGAGGCGGAGAAGGTTCGGGAGAGGCTGCACAAAGCTCTCCCGGGCGTCGGCGACGAAGGCGTCGGAGGTCTGAAGAGCTCCGTCGGAGCCGCCTGTCACCCTAGCAGAAGCAGGCCGAGGCGGCGGCCTGTCCGACATAACCTGCCCCGCTGACCGCGGGGTGGGTATCCATGAGGATTTCCGTACGGAAAAAAAGGGGGCCTATTAGAGCATTTCCCTCGCACCCCAGCTTTGTATAAAAGGTAGCCTATAATGTTGTCCTGTAAGCGATGGTAGCCGAATGGATAAAGACTCTACTCAGTTCGAATCGGGCCAAACAGTACCAATGTGAATTTCACTTTGTGGAATTTATATGTGCTAATCACATGATTTAACATCTGCTGACGGTGAAGGAAAAACATCGTGAGGAAACCCACATGTCCTAGAAGAAATATTAAGGATAGTTCGATCCACCAAATCCCATTAGGCCAGCGTGTGTGGTAAGGTTAAACGATTAAAAAAAATGAAAAATTAAGGTCTAAACCCTCTCAGCTCTCTCGTTAGAGGAGAGGAGACCTGTGCCCAACAGTGGGACATAAATGGGTTGATTTTATTATTTTGTCCAGAAGTATGAACTATAAATCGTACCAAGTTTGATCAAAATCCCACCAGTAGTTTTTTTCCATACATGCACATACAGATAGACAGACAGACAGAAAGACAAAAAAATTACTGATTGCATTTTTACCATTGGTATTGATCACCAATCATCCCCGAATAGTTATTTTGTAAATATTTCAATGTACAGAATTGACTTCTCAACAGTTTTATTGACGTAACCTACGACAAACTTATTATTTGCGGTTGGTACAGTAATTGGGTCTACGGATCGAACCGCAAAATTAAGTTTGTTTTTTATTGTATATATTATCGGTCAAGTTACTTATATTGTGAAGCTAGCTTATAGCATAGTGAACATAATAACAACATTCAAATATGCGTCTTTAGAATACACGTTGCTACAGAATGCGTTGAAGATATAAAGGTTCACTGCTCGTTCCCTGAAGGTAATAGCGTGATAATAAGTAGCCTATGTGTTGACCCGACCTCTAAATAATATTCTTTCCAAATTTGAAGTAAATCCATGCAGTACTTTTTGAGTTTATCCCGGACATACATACAGACAAACAGACAAACAGACAAAAATTCTAAAAACTATATTTTTGGCTTCGGTATCGATTGTAGGTCACACCCCAAGTATTCTTTTAAAAAAATATTCAATGTACAGTTTTGACTTTCCTACCATTTTATTATATGTATAGATAACGTACCTAAAGCTCTTAGACCAGTGCCGATAGCTATGAAAATGGTAAAAAGTACCTAAAAGAAATTTATAGTAGGATGAATCCTGTTGTAAAAGGAAGAGAAAATAATAAAAATGATAGGAAAAATAAATTACGGGCGATCTGAGCTCGGGAAGGGGGGAGTGGGGTGAGTTTTAAGGGTAAAAACGGTTTATCTCGATTTCCGGCAAAACTACAAGTCCTATGGAAAAAAGTTAAAATGACAAAGTTGTAGGTAATAAAGAGACCTACAACTTTTGTATTTACACTTTTTTCACATAACCTCAAAAAGTATGTGAAAAATTCAAATAATCAAGTTTTTGGTTTTTTATTTTTATCTTAAGCAAAACAGATTTGTTTTCCACGAAATTTGGTGAAAACTTAGCTTTTTATGTCCCAAAGACACTGTAATTTTTTTGATTTGAAATACTCTTTTTTTCAGCTTATTTTGACTAAATATCGAAAAACCACCCCAATTTTCAATCGAAAAATCTCACGTCAAAATATCAGCTTTTTAAAAAAAGTCAAAGAGTTTTTTGTTCTTTGAAATCTCTTCATTCTGATAATGTAAAAATATATATAAATTGCTATGGTAAATGTTCTCAGAAAATGCAAAGAAGAAAAACTCGAATTCGAAATTAACATTTTTGTATTTAGTCATTTCCTCGCTGAGGTGGGATGAAAAGTTACATGTTGCACTATAACTTCATGGTTGCACTCGAGTGCAAAGATTTTTCACCTTGTGCTCTTTTGATTCCCTCGCTAAAGCTCAGGGTTCTATTTTGTGATTATTGTATTTAGTCATTTCCTCGCTGAGGTGGGATGAAAAGTTACGTGTTGCACTATAGCTTCATAGTTACACTCGAGTGCAAATATTTTTCACCTTGCGCACTTTTGATTCCCTCGTTAAAGATCTGGGTTCAATTTTGAGAACCCTTCGCGTGCTCAGTTTTGATGACCGAGCAAGCGAAGGGTTCATAATTTGAATCACGAGCGCAGCGAGCGATTTTCAAAATAGAACCCTGAGCTTTAGCGAGGGAATCAAAATAGCACAACGTAAAAAATCTTTGCACTCGAGTGCAACCATGAAGTTATAGTGCAACATGTAACTTTTCATCCCACCTCAGCGAGGAAATGACTAAATACAAAAATGTTAATTTCGAATTCGAGTTTTTCTTCTTTGCATTTTCTGAGAACATTTACCATAGCAATGTATATATATTTTTACATTATCAGAAAGAAGAGATTTCAAAGAACAAAAAACTCTTTGACTTTTTTTAAAAAGCTGATATTTTGACGTGAGATTTTTCGATTGAAAATTGGGGTGGTTTTTCGATATTTAGTCAAAATAAGCTGAAAAAAAGAGTATTTCAAATCAAAAAAATTACACTGTCTTTGGGACATAAAAAGCTAAGTTTTCACCAAATTTCGTGGAAAACAAATTTGTTTTGCTTAAGATAAAAATAAAAAACCAAAAACTTGATTATTTGAATTTTTCACATACTTTTTGAGGTTATGTGAAAAAAGTGTAAATGCAAAAGTTGTAGGTCTCTTTATTACCTACAACTTTGTCATTTAACTATTTTCCATAGGACTTGTAGTTTTGCCGGAAATCGAGATAAACCGTTTTTACCCTTAAAACTCACCCCCCTCCCCCCTTCCCGACCTCAGATCGCCCGTAATTTATTTTTCCTTTAATTTTTGTTACATTCTGATCCTTTTCCAACAGGTTTCATCCTACTATAAATTTATTTTGTCTCAAAGTCTATCGGCACTGGTCTATCTTGCAAAATGTTGTTCTTAAATTTTTGATAAATTGTATGGTCTGATGGGTCCGATCAAGAATATTAGAACCAATGGATACTGCAAGGACATACATTGCAGTGTCTCCATCTAGTTGGTTGGGTTGCGTACCTTTCTTTGCGGTGACCATGTTTAATTGCAAGGTTGGGATATATGATGTAGTTTACGTCTATGCTCATGAAAATAAATGGTAGTCTACGTTTCCATATTTACTAATACTATAAAGAGAGGCCAAATTCATTGAAAAGGTTATTTTACTATAATATATTTAAAAGCTATTAAAGATGAAAACAGTAATTTTGTAAATTATTTATTTATTAATTGAGACTTACTTAAGTAAGCATGTAATAACAAAATAAATTATTTACATTAAATGAAGGATTATGTATTTATTTATTTTATACATACGGTGTCATTACAGGCAAACCCAATGCGATAGAGTAGCAACAAAAGGGTGTTTCCTATAGTAGCGTCACATTAATAGGTAACATTTGACGTTTGTCAGTTTTATATCCATAATGAGGTGACCTGTTAAAAAAGGTCGATTAAAACGAATGAATCGATACGGACTTGAAAGATAATGTGAATTTTAAAAATCGTCAGGTGAATCCCTGTCCCATTATTATACTTTCTTTCGTAAATTTAAGGAACAAAATAAGACAAATACATGATCTATACTTATAATAAAACTGTAGAGAGGTCAATTCTGTTCATTGCATATATTTACAAAATAACTATTGGGGGATGATTGGTGATCGATACCTACTAATGCAAAAAATGCAAACAGTAAATTTTTTGTCTTTCTATCTGTCTGTATGTGAAGAATAATAAATATATAATAATATTTTGAGTCAACCTGTATACAGTAAGTTTATACTACCGTGGTCTAAGTATGTACAGTCGTGAACAAATAAAAAAGTGTAGTGATTTTTAGAAACGATAACTTAATACCTACTTGAGTAGGTATAGGTTATGTCTAGAAAGCAATAAATAATAAGCGTCAAAGTTGAAATTATATACTTATTATGACCAGCTTCCTAGCAATGGACGTAAAAAGTACTGAACGAATTTTGATGCGGCTTTTTTATTAGAAAGGTCTTACTTAGACTCAAAATTTATCGTATGTTTGCTTGCAATTGGTTAAGTACAACCGGAGATATGACCAAAAGCGACCTAAAAACGATGCGCGGGTGAAGCCATGGGTATATCAGCTTGTATAAAAAGTAGCCTATATGTTGCCCAGAAGTATGAACTATAATCGTATCAAGTTTGATCAAAATCCCTCCAGTAGTTTTGATCCATGCGTGCACATACAGATAGACAGACAGAAAGACAAAAAAAATACTGATTGCATTTTTTGCATTAGCATCGATCACTAATTATTTCCCAAAATGTAGTTATTTTTTAAATATATTCAACTAGCTGTTGCCCGCGGCTCCACCCACGTGGATGTCGGTTATCGCAACCAAACATAGCCTATGTTCATTATCTAGGTCTAATCTACTCCTATACTAAGTTTCATCAAAATCAGTTTAGCGGTTCAGGCGTGAAAGCGTAACAGACAGACAGACCGAGTTACTTTCGCATTTATAATAATTTAGTATGGATGTATAGAATTGACCTCTCTACAGTTAATATTGTAATATATTATGATGGATATTGTAAACGTGCAGAAAGCATTTGACGTTTTGTGGGACTATGCTATGTATTTATTGCAATGCAGGAGCTTCTAGTAGGAGACTATCCCGCAAAATACGGATGGTTGGTCACCTTACGAATTTTTGGTAAACAGTGTTGCTTCTTTATTAAAATGGCTGTCACCTACAATCTAAGAAGCGAATATGTGTCAATTTCTTATTAATTTCTATAAATATTACTCAATTAATAATAATTGATATGTACGGTGTTCTGCGAATTTTCATAAAGCTCAACTAGAATCAAAATGAAGCTCCGAAGAACTCAGCCTTTGCGTAAATTTGACTTTGACAGGTTTGGATTGGGAAATTTTAACGTATCATGGCAATTTTAGGCAGTGTGCGAGAGAGATGACCTCCGGCCGAGATTCAAAAATCCTGGAGACAACCGCTCGTTCGAAATGAATCGTCCAGCTAAGTACAAGGAAATTTCTAATGTTCTTGGGTCCGATATTATAGTTCGTATTTAGCCTAGCTAATGTATTGAAAAATAGAGCTGCTCCGGCGTATTTGAGTACCTTGACCGCTACCATATATCTGATGGCGACTGTATCCAAATGATTGTCATTGCCAACAATGATTTTACAGGCGCTTAGCGCCTACCAAACTACTTGATATCCATAGGGACCGCGGTAGCTGTCCTTAGCGGCTTGCTGGTGAAGGTGGTTGGGTTGAAGATCTCGGTGGGTTCCTATACCTACATATATGAAGAATAGATACCTATCCGTAGTAACAGTAGCTTGATATCTTCTAACAGTTGTTAATGGAAGCTATGGTCTGAATATTTTAAAAACAAACGATTTTGACTAGGACTAGGTACCTACCTTGTACCTACCTATTCTATAAAGGTATAAAACTGTCAGTCCGATATACGTATAGGTAGTCAGAGAAATGTATCCCTGAGTAGTTAAACCGCATTCACTAAGAAATATAAAGTACCTAGGTAGGTATACTTTCCTCAAAAACGTTTCTTGAAAGTCTGAAAATGGTCATCTACTTTTGATGCTGACTGTATGATAGAGAACACTACGATACCGATGCAAGTCGATTTTGGGTTGGGTGAACTCAACCACAGACACCACGGAGCACAATAACCAGACAGACACCGATTACCTAATACCACAGATAAAGACACACACACACACACACACACACACACACACACAGACACAGAAAGACTCTACCTCTAATCAAATGTGCAAAATCAATTGTAGTTATGTTTTTATAATAGCACCTCTGCATTTTTTTGGTTGCTTTATCGAAGTTTTTTTTTTCTTATTAACACAATCTTAAATAACTCAATTATTTTTTTGTTATCTCAAACACTTGAGGTTATAAAATAGACACCATTCAATCAACTTGCGTATTAATTCTTTAAACTTGTTATGCTAATGTTAGGTAGGTAGGTACCTATTACTACCTATATAATTTATCAATAGGTAGGTAAACACTTGGATAACGACTAGTTTCAGTTGCAGAACTCGATGATACTTACCTTGATTACAAGCATACCAAGGATGTGTAGGTATCTTAAAAATCTTAAAAATACCACCTGTACGGCTGTACCTACACATGTTTCCGCAAATAAATTATCTTAAATTATATTTATCTTTGTCTTGTGTGTAATCCCTACCTACCTGCTTAAATGAAAAGTGCCTAACATTGCTACAGTTTTATTTTTAGTGTCGAGTGTCGGTAGTGTCGGTAGGTACTTACTTATTACGTAAAAATGAATAGTAGGTAAAAGAAGTTTGCATAGATACCTATTACCAACTGACCGTCAAAACCCCCAGCGGGTGAACCGGCTGACAGCCCTGACAGGTGAGGTTGAATTTGAGTCTCAAAAATTTTGGTAGAGCCCCATACAGTAGGTACACCACTATTATTATTAGACTAGTTGACCCTCGTAGTTCTGTATCTTTATCAAAATCAGTTGAGTGGTATGGGCGTTAAAGCTAATTAACAGTTGTAAGAGTTACTTTCGTATTAATAATACTTAATAGATATTACGTAGTAGAATTTTTAGGCAATTGCATGCTAACAACTTTAATAGGTATATAGATTTGTATACCTACCTACCTATTTTGCTTCTAAAATCTGTAACGAAATGTAGATACTTATGTGAACAATAGGCGGCGACGGTCCTTGTTAAATATGCAGCAGGCTGAATAATGCAAGCACTTGAGTCTACGTACCTACTGGCCGGGTCGTTTTGCGAGACTAGGGAATTTATTGTACGGCCAAGTATTACTCAAGACGACATGGCATCGCATCGGTTTGAATTGGAAGTGCTGAATTCATTTTGTAAAACATGTAGGTACTTACCGTACTTACGTATCAAATAGAGGACTGGCACAAGTCCCGGGCTTCATCGTTATCTTTCCGAGGATATACATATATTCAGAAATTTAACAGAAGTAAAAGGTATTAAGCGTCAAAAGTAGCTGATAATATTCAGATTAAATAACCCTCTCCTTTCCCATGATTTTTCCCTTTTCTGTATGATACGGGAACGTGAATGAATAGCGGGACGTGAAAAAGCATTTGATGAGGCTGTCATGCTTAGGGTCACCATTATAGCACTATCGGTGTTTGTAATGATGACTCCCATGACAGAGAATTTACCTTAAGCTTACCATCAGGCGAGGTGAAGTCATATTGACGTAAAAAATAATTACTGGGTAAAATAGTTTATATTTCCTGAAACTACTCTACCTACTTCGTTGGTAGGTATTCTTTTGAGTTTGTTCGAAATCTGTGTAATCATGATCTACTAACTAATCTGCTAATTGTTCCCATCTACCTAAGTCCTAAGTCATCTCAGCGCTAAGGTTCCTTTATGGTTTAGTTTATACGGTTTTCATGGGAGCGACTGCCGACGGGCCTCCCAACCTCGTGGTTAAACTGGGCCGCACAACTTATTTATCTTTCCAGGATGTGTTGAATACATCAAAATTTTACAAAATAACCACTGGTTAGCATGGAATATTTACAATATCGGAAGAGTCACGACACAACAATGTTTGCGCAATTACTTACTCGGACGTATATCGATTCAGCAGCTGAAATGCTTCGGTAACAATAATTAAGCTATTCTTCTTCAAAACAAAAAACGATTCCATCAAGATAGTCTGATAATAGTAGGTACAGTTGGCGTCAAAAATTAATGGTCATACATGTCAAAAGTAGGTAGGTGATACCTACTAGAGAGCGTCAAAAGGAAATATTGTGACTATTTTACAGGCACGACTAGAAACACAGTAGGTACCTACGGCATCTAACTTGGCAAGGTTTTGGAGTAGTGGGGTTCACACTACTCCAAAATCCTGAAACACTTCTTGTTGCGCTGAAAAAGTAAGTATAAGGTATTCAACCTTAATAAAATATTGCATGTTAATACAAAACGTAGGTAGTTATTTTGATCACCACGCCACCTAGCTACGCTTCGCTACCAAAGCAGGGGCCGATCCCGGAATCCCGGGGGTGTCAAGTCAGGCATTTGCCCAGAACCCAGAGCGCCAAAAATGAGGGCGGCAAAATTGACTTGTATAGATAGGTCTGAAAAAAATACAGAATTACGTTTAAATAATACACACGATTTAATATAAAATTTTAATGAATCATTAATTAAAATCGTTGACAATATGGAACGTATTTACATAATTTATTTAATTTATGGTTTAACAAGTACTTAATACCTACAATGTACAAAAATCGACAGCTTTATTTACAAATAGTTATTTACACTACGCAATAAAATGGAAGATGGTTCAAGCTTTACTAACCTACAATCATAAATGCATTTTAATATTAAAATAGATAATACATCAACGTACAAATTAGGAAAAGCCACATTCAGAAGAATAAAATGGTGAATTTAAAAAAAGTTTAATAATTATGAAGAAAAGCTGAGCGATTTTTTGTGTTGACAACACGGGAAAAAGAGATTTTAAACACAACATACATTCATAGTCAATTTTATTTATAATATTTATGTATATAATTGTAATAAGTATAATATAAACAATGTAGGTATTCATAACGATAGAATATGATTATTAATTATAACGATACAGATACATCTACAAATATTTCACCGACGTCTTAGAATATTATAAAAATACAAATTTGTATTATTAGTCCAAAAATTTAAAAAAATAAAAAATAAAACGAGTCATCTTTAGTAGAAGCGATTCACATTTAGAAAATACGAAATATTCAGCCTGAGGTGCACCGTGAAAAGCAAACCGTATGCGAGTGACTGGTTAATAAATTATTTTCATGATGATAGAATAGAACTCAAAAATAAATTACCTACAATATTATTATATTATCAAAAAAATATACATTAAGGTATGTACCTACCTACCTAAATATTAGGTTCAATATTTGAATACCGAATGCAACAAAAAAAAAGAATAATAAATACACAAAATCATCGCTCTTTTTTTAATCATATACATTATAATTAGTCTGTTTTATTACTTGTACTTAGTTACTGAAGAAAAATCAGTTATTGTCAATATCAAAATTGAATTCAATTACGCTTAACTGAATAAGTTTCATTGTCAATCTTAAAAATATCTACCAATTGTAGCGTCGAAGTAATGTTCCCGTCGTCATACAAGACCAAACCGAGTTTGCTTTTCACGGAGCTATTGTACTAAACTAGTCTATTGTAAGGTTTACAATATGATTTGTTATCTGGACCCTTCCGGTGTATTAAGAGTCTCGAATATGTGTTTGTACCAGAAGTCGACAGTCTTCCCCCACGCGGTGAGAGTCGCGTTGTCCGGTTTCAGAACGTCGCTCAGTAATTTCACGACGGTAATCTTAAGATCCTGAAAATAAAATAATAATATTTTTTTAGTTTTGTACCTATTTACATGAAATAAACTAATATTCTAGGGAATTTTAAATAGCGCTATCTAGAGCCAAACTTCTGTTATAAGTTCTGGAATGCGGATAAACCTACAAAGAAACCTTTTTTTTGTATATTAAGTACATACATATTATACACAGACACATTCAGAACTATGATAATCATATTTATAATTATTATTTAATATTTGCACTGAGCGGGAACCGAATCCACGACCTCTCACTCAGTGTAGTCGAACACTCTTGACTCTACCGCTACGTCACAGAACCTTTTATATTGACTAGATTACTTAGTAGCAACCTGCCTAGGGGTACTTATAGGAATTAAAAAAATTATTATAATAACGGAACACTATGTATTGTGAGGGTAGAGCCTTACTGCAGGATCTTTCTAAAGAAAGACATAAATAAAATAGCATGCCAGTCATATTAATATCTACGTCGTATGTCTATGTAAGTGAAAATTAGATAGATAACACGTTATTTGTAAGTATAGGTACACCATTTACTATACACGTTGATTTTATAGTCGTGTTGGACCGAATTATTCTGACAGTCGTAGAATATTTATAACAGGATCAATTGGAGCCATTCATTTAAAAATGTAGAAAATTTTTTTTGGAAAAATTTTGAGCACTGACCAATCACAAAACATCCTGGACGATCGCGACATGCCAGCACCGACATATCATGACTCGAAATATGCCTGCGAGCGCACATTCATTAAAAATTGTAAGTGAATTTTTATCGAAGCTCTAATAATCTTTTTACTCAAAGGAGTGAAAAAGATTACAGCAATTTAATTTTTTTATTAAAACTCGTACAGCAATTTGGACATATCGAAATGATTCATATATTATTCCTAGATTCCTAGTAACCCCCTTTCGGGTCCAAAACGACTAAAAATCACGCTGTATAAGTTAATTTATTAATATTAAAAAAGTTAAATTATGTAAGTACCTACTAATCCGAAAATAAGCATTAAGATCACTATAAAAGAGTAAATTATAAATCCTTTTTAAGAAAAGGATTTATAATTATATTTAATAATATAACTGTAAGCAGTGACCCTCTTAAAATCCATCTATCTAATTAATTTATAGGTATCCCATCAATAATAAATTTTGACATGGATATTTCATTTCGCGTAGAGTGAACTACGAATCCCCGATGATGATTTTATACTTTAATATTTACAGCATCTTTTTTAATGGATGATAATGGAATTTCTTTTAAAGTAATAATTGGATTTAATATATAATTAATAAGAGGTACAATAGGGTAAAAGGATCATCTTAAAGGAACACCTAATATTAACTAAAATTTGCTTGTTCATGGGATACAGGTTTTTCCAATATTATAAGAGATGTTTGTTATCAGCCGAAATAGCAAAAACCTGTATTCATTAAATGATCAATAAATCGTAAGCGGGAAGTTTTACAAAAAAAGAGAAACAAAAGATGCAAATTTTATTCTCTATGATGATGGTCAGAATGACGTTTGCCCCGGCAATACCCACGGAAACCACACCCACCGGCCAGCAGGGACGGTTATGTCGGACTTGAACCGACTAAAACCGTGTGCCGTCTCGGTTCTTTACACGGACACTGGAGTGTGAAGAGGCACACTCCAGTTTTCACAAAAACCCCTTTTGAACGACTTTTGCCCTAAAGGGCATGGGTTTCCGAGATTTCGCTCAAAAGCTTTGTTACTGTAGCTCTGTCATTATTTTGTTTTTTTATTCAGTACCACTACCTAAGTGAAAAATTAGATCGGTAGTTTAATATAAAGTGGATAAAAAACGATAATGACAAAAAAATTATGAAAGTTGAAGAAGCGAAAGGAGTATGCCAAGATCGTAGCAAGTGGAAAGAAGTTGTCTCTGCCTACCCCAATGAGAAAAAGGCGTAATTTGTAATGTATGTATGTAAAAAAGTATATTTTTGAAGCTGTCTATTGTCAGTTAGAACTTCTTATTTATGTGGTTCAAGTCGTTAGAATTGAAATCAGAATTTATAACATTCAGAGTAGCCATCAACGTATTCATATACCATACTCTGCCATTATTATTGTGATTAACACAAAAAACGGTTTCACAGTTTTTAACTGGTTTAAAAGGCGTAGTATCTACACTTCAGAATTCGTCTGGGAACAAAAATGTATTTTACCTACATGCCTATTTACTTTAATAGGCCTGTATGTAATCATTATGATTGCTATTTGTTCGTATCGTTTTAAGTTATAGGTTTTTAAGAGGTTAGTGATTAGTATGAAAATGTAGATAATATCGTCGGTCCAGAGGTGACCCGCGTATGTGCATTCTAACAAACTTTCCAGGATAGACAAAAAAACTGCTGAGCAAAGTAAACAAAACATTTTTTTACTGATTTAGAAGAAATTGAAAATCAGTTAAATCAGTAACACATTTCTAAAATATATTCTATTTAGTTTTCTAAGCAATTTCTTGTCTCTCTTAGAAAGTTTGTAAATTGTGTACCTACATACTCCTTATATACGTACAATTTGACCAATCTTCCATGGTTAATCAATTTCTGTCGCTGACTACAGTTACATACAAAAATACACTCTTAAGACCATATAAAAACGTGTTAAAACACACTTACATGGAAATTTTCCTCTTTAATCTTTCTTCTACCGTGAGACTCTCCAAGCTTGTTCATCATGGCGGCGACCAGCTCTGGCTGGTGCAACGTGGTCACGCCCAGGTTCAACGCAGTCATCAGGTTAATGACGTGCGCTTTGAACTGCGGGTTTGCGTTGTATTCCGCTTCAGTCTTGCCCCTAATCATCCTGAAGTATTCTTTGGCTTCTGGATATGAGTTGAAGTATCTGTAATGGAGAAATTATTATGTGAGATTTGGGTATACAGGGCGTTACCAACAACCTTGAGACCTATATGAACCTCAACAGCAAATCGGTGTAGGTTTTCTTTTCAGTGTTTGAGGGTCAGACGGTAGTCGCTTCCGGGAAAGCAGACATGCCAATAAAACAATAAACGAATCTCAGCAAATTTTTGGTGATGATGATAGTAAGTTACAGAAAAATATACAAAAGGTAGTTGCTAAGGTTGCCACAGATGCGACTCATTTTGTGTACTTTATATCGGTAAGGCAACAAATACCTACTACATCATTAGGAAACCCGACTGCAAAAAGTCAACTTATTGACCAATGCCCAAAAAAGACCGAAACAAGTTTGAACGGAGGCGCGAATGCGGGATACAATACTCGATAAGAAGTGCGAGTGATAATATTTTTGACAATATGTCCCTTTTCTTTCGACGTTTCGACCAGGTTACCTGTACCGGTACCAGGTAACCTGATGTAAATGTCAGGTTATCCAAAGGTATCCAAAAATACTTAATTGCCGTCACCATTAAATTATCTACCAATATAGTTCAATAGATACCAAACTAATATAGATCCATATGTGGTATACCAATATAGTTCCATAGATACCAAACTAATAAAGATCCAGATAGATCAATATGTATACCTACCAATATAGTTCCATAGATACCAAACCGCGTGAACTAGGTATAAGAAACAGATGGCGGGCTGTTGTCTCTTCCTATCCCAGAGGGAAAAAGGCGTGAGCATGTGTATATAGATACCAAAACAATATAGTGCCATAGATATAGCCCAATATTAATCATTTATTAGCTGTGCCCCGCGGCCTCGCCCGTAGCATACTTCGTCCCCGTGGCAGGATAAAAAGTATCCTATGTCCGTCTCTTAATTCTAAGCTACCTCCCCACCAATTTTCAGCCAAATCGGTTCAGCCGTTCTTGAGTTATAAATAGTGTAACTAACACAAGTTTTTTTTTCTATACTAATATTATAAAAAGGTAAAGTTTGTGTGTTTGTATATTTTGTTAAATTGTAAGGGGTAATCTCGGGATCTACTGAACCGATTTTAAAAATTCTTTCACCAATCGAAAGTCACGTCATTCGTGAGTGTCATATATATATTTTATTGGAAAACTGGAATTTACACCCGGGCGAAGCCGGGTCCCGGGTCGCTAGAATATATAAAGAAGATTAACAGCCACATAAGGTACAGTTATCTACAATTAGAATTCAACTAGGTAGGTAATCAATTATGTTTGTAAAGTTTGGTTTGCATTGTTTACTCGAGTATTTTATTTCGCCTTTTATCTTTTGTTAGAACGGTAACATATTGAAAATGTATTATCTAAATCTCATTTAACTTTAACTGAACCCATTTGTAGGTCTTTACGTGGACTGATAAACATTAGAGACTAGGGAGTAAAGCCAGGCTTTATCTGTAATTTGATCGCTGTGAACTAGTCTTCATGGGTAAGATAACACATGCTATTAAATTGTAATGTAACTCGTAACAAGCTTTTCCCTTTTTACAAGCTTTTATATAGTTTCACCTGTCCCGTTGTCTGTAATCAAATCTTGGACGCCATTTTGCGACCACTTCTGATTATCCGAATGAGCTGAAATTTGGCATACTTATGTAAGTCCCATGACATATTGTCAATAATAACAGATTGGTTTTTAAAAGGTTTTTTTAAAACAGCAACTTGTTACAAGTTTTATTTTAACTTGCTCTGATGTTTGCTTGTTACTTTGATACTATGTTAGTATGGGAGAAATCTTGGAAGCCTAGGTTACCATGGGAGCCGGGAACGGGAACGGGGTTCCAAACGGGCGAAGCCGTGGGCAACATCTAGTAGGTACCTATATTAAATAAATTATGCCTAGGCGTAAAGTAAACGAAGGATTAGAATCATGGTTAGAACCTTCTACCCTATATTATAAATAAATAAATAAATATTCTACGACATTCTACACAGCGCTCTCTAGACCCAAAGTAAGCTTAGTTAAAATAGCTTGAGTTGTGGGTTCTAGAATGCTGATAAATATACTTATATACTTTTTTTGGAAATACATACCTATTATACATAGAAACACCCAGACCAATACAAATAGACATATTCATGCTTACTAATATTAGCACTGAGCGGGAATCAAACCCGCGCCCCCTGCGTAGCAGTCGCATGGCACTACCGCTACGCCACAGAGGCCGTCAAAGCCTACCTACTCAATCAATAACTGAGAGCTTCACTTTAAATAATATAGAATTTTAATTGACACAAATTGCTTCGAGCGAACTCCACATTTACGCCAGTAAATCGATACCACGCGTCGCTACTTCAATAACAACTTCTTACTATCCGACGACGAAGTCAAAAAAGGAGGGTTATGTTTTTGACCCGTATGTGTGTTCACTAGTAACTACTAAACGGCTAAACAGATAATGATTAATGACACGTTATTGGAGCCCAGAATGTTTCAGATAGAAATGGCTAGACAACCTCAAAAAGCACTGCTGGACGACTGCATTGAAAGCTGATGTAACAAGGAGTAATTTAGGCCACTTTGATTTTGGAAAAAGAATTAGGATTCCGGAAAAAAAAAATTAAAACCTTAAAATCTACATCCACCCGGACGAAGTCGCGGGCATAGCTAGTAATTCTATAAGTTTACTGCACAATTTAGTTCAGTCAATATGGACATTTGAAAAACCTAACAAAAATTCCCACAGAGCCAAATTTTGGTGGAGACCTGGGGTTTACCATTACAAATAAATTTTTAAAAATCCCCATCGTTTCTTAATTATTCGGGGGTTAAAGATGTTTCTCGAAAACGGTAAGTTTTATCAAAAAAACCTAATACCAAAGTTACATACAAAAATGGTCTTCATGGCTTTTTCCTAAGAGTTACCATTCCTGAGATATCGTGATTCTAACAAAGCCAAATTTTGATGGATAATGTGACTCACATTATCCATGTGGCTCTGTGGGAATTTGGTTATTTGACCACTATTTTCATGTCTAAATTGACCGAACTAATTAATTTGAAAGAATTTCAAAACCCAGTAAACTACATTTTATAGTCCCAGCAGTTATTTAAATGGCTTGCATTGTTGTCGTTATAAGCTAAGTATAGGCGAATACTTTGGCCGGAGCCCAAACCGACGACGACACTAATTCTACTTTTTGGAAGTGCAACAAAGTCAACCGCATTTTGTTGGTTTTGGTTGACCACTTGATGTTTTAGATGAAAGAGAACTGTGGTGTTTTTAACGGCTTTTAATGATTGTTTTTTGAATTAGTCGTAGGTATTTGTAACATGGGGGTGGCAGACGAGGTCACCTGTCACCCCAGCAGAAGAGGTTCCGTAGTTTCCGTAGTTTCCACATCTGGAAACCATCTGGAAACCGTAAATGGTCCAGGGTCGGTCATGATGGGAGAGAAATGCCTTATGAGCCACCTTACACCCTTACACCCAGACTCAAGACGGCCTGCCTTAAAGAAGGAAATTCCCCAAGAACCCCAACAGGCATTAGCCGCCCATCGAGCAACAGGCGGCCTAGCCCCCCCCTCCCCTTCGTTTAGAAAGGCACGCATGGAACACGACATGCCACCTTATCAGGCCCGCTTCTGCTAGGGCTTAGGTAGCCCTTCCCCTACGCCCCCAACTTCTACTGTTATACCCAAGCGTTGTCCAAATACACATCAATATTTTGCATCTTTCTAAACTATTATTATTAATATTTCCAACGGGGACTCCAATGAGCGAGCGAGTGATCTTCTGTACCTAAGTGTGTCATTTCACCCATTTCCCCCTATCTTCCTAAACTAGCTTGACCTATAAACATTATTTACAAATTCCACATAAAACTAAAGAAACTATTTAGTATTTTGCCTGTTCCAAAACTTTGGCACGTGACACGTCCCTTAATTCACTGATGTCAGTTACGAGCTATTGCACCATCATGACAGCACGGTTTGTTTGGTGGCTGACAGTCGAAATCCCAGTGAGATGTGGCGCGACAGCCAGTGGAACATTTAAAACGGAGCGCGGAAACAGTGACGGGTGATAAGCATGAGTGACGTGTTTATTAAGCTGAATAGCTCCTGTAAACAAATTAACTGCGTTTATGTTTACGTTTATTAGTGTTGTACAATGTGTGTATTTATCGCAGGTTTATAAGTGCCCGGCAATAGGCTCGCCACCTATTACATTGGGACCTAAACATAAACTGGCGAAATGTGGGTGCTAGCACCTCTGCCTACCCCTTCGGGAATATAGGCGTGAGTTTATGTTATGTATGTTATGTTATGTACAATTTTTGGAGTGTTTTATTGCGTTACGATGTAATGTGGGATGTAGATCTAAAGATGTAGGTAATTTGGTGGGGTCTTAAATAGAAGTTTCGGCCCAGTGGGTAATTGGCACTTTTTTATTTATTTTTTTATTGGCAATATGAGTGGGTCATCTGCAAGCCACTGGCCGGCCACTGGGGGTGGTAAGGTCGGGCTTGAACCGACAAAATCCGCATACCGTCTTGGTTCTTCGAGCGCCGGGGTGTAAGGTGCCTAAAAGGGATTTCCCTCGCACCCTGGCTGACCCGGATCCACACCGGCTTCGAGATGACTCCTATCGACATTCTCAGTAGGTACTGAGAAAAAATATCTTTGACACTGGACATATCCACTGGCTGCCGGGGGTGGTATCCGTAGAGTTCTTCGCGCGAAAAAATTACTGAGTAGGTATTAGAGAGATTTAGACATTCTGAGATGTGGACTAAGGGCGACGTGGTCAATTTGCGATCCAGCCTTTCTGATACCGACCCATCTATATCAACACTGTGTGGGTTGAATTCGTAAAGTCCAATTAGTCATCTAAAATCTAAAGTATTCCCAACTATTATTATAAATCAAAGTAAAAAATCCCATACCTACTTCAAAATATACATACCTATAAACACACATTTAGCCAGATTTGAGAAAATTCCAACAAGTTTTTATTACGTACCTAACCAGATTTCGATTTAGCGTATGTTATCTACGTTTTAACATTTTATGTAACGAAACATGAATATCTAAAAATCAGATGAGAAATAAGCATATTTCTTATTTAACTATCGAAAATGAAAAGCTATTAATAAATTGAATGTTGTTCTTTTTTATTCATAGCTACGAGAGTAGAAGTTCCTTTACTATTAAAATTTACAACTGATGTCTTGCATGTATGTATGTATGTATGTAATAAATTGAACAGTTAAAACGATGAAAAAAGCAAATATTGGATGAATATGATAGTCACGCTTCGTTTCGGGCAAGTAACAATCGAGGTGTCTATAAGTATCTTCTATAATTAAGTAACATAAATCAAGACTGTACACGATCTGTGGATCCATAGTGCAGAGTTAAATTTTTTAATTGCCCATTGCCGCAAATTAAAACCATACCTAGATACAAACTCCTAGTAGTTTCCCATATAATTTACAGAGGTGAACTGAATACAAAAAAAAAAGAACTTGTTCACAGAAATTACAATATTTTTTTGGATGCAGAAACATCTGACGTGATTCATGAAACACAAAAAAAAAAATGGTAAAATACCAAACTATTGTTAATTGTAATACAATGTATAGATATAGGTATACATCAGCGTGATGTTACGAGTTGATTTCCTACTCCTTGTTGCGATTACTGAATGAGCTCAGACACATTTAAAGTTAATGAAGTACTTTATTTCAATTTCAGTAGTGGGTATGCAGAGTATAGTATTACAATTTATTGCCCCATTATTTTATTGTAGTTAATAGGATGCTTCAATTTTTTTCCTCAGCAATATGGTGTTTGACCAAGAAGCAAAAACAAAAGAGTGAAGGTGATGAAATAAAATGATTAAAATTTTATCAACTTTTTGTCAAAAAAGTGTCGTTACAATTTTTGGTCCCAATTTTTTCCATCTAGCTCCCCTTCGCATCGCTCTTCAAACTTTATAACTACTAGGAGTACCTACCTACTAAATTTTATCTTTTAAGTAGTGGATACCTAACAGAAGTATAAAATTGATAAAAATACACACGTAGCGTAAACCTAGACTGACATTGCAAAGTGTACCCAACACAGTGCAATGACAGTTTGCGTTTCTGAACAAATACATGACCACCTACTACAAAAGTGATAAAATGTCGCTAGACACACAGAAACAGTAGTAAAACATACTTTTTCACGTTATCATGTCAGTTACTACAATGTGACTGTGTTGGAAAATAAATAACAGGCTTTTTATCATTAGTTGTGAGTGTTGTATGCATAATACTGTCAACAAATTTGTGCCTATGGGTATTTGAATTTCACTGTTTTAAGTATTTATTTGTGATTAAACCA
Source organism: Lithosia quadra (assembly GCA_963576445.1). Classification (NCBI taxonomy): domain Eukaryota; kingdom Metazoa; phylum Arthropoda; class Insecta; order Lepidoptera; family Erebidae; genus Lithosia; species Lithosia quadra. Next base: position 12,417,156 of record OY754884.1, on the reverse strand, counting down.
CACCTACCTGTCCTCGATAAAGTGTATGTGTATCTTATTTATTTATTGCTAATGTCGAAGTTTGCGAAGATGTTTAGAAGTAGATATGTTGCTCAATCACGCTCAAACTGCTGAACGGATCTGGCAAAAACCTTAACCTTTTTTGCCCTTTTTCAGTTCTAAGCTGCCGCGGAGCAGTTATATAGTCTCGGATTATTTCTGATTAATGAACTGAAGATGTCCAGTTACCTGTACAGATTACGTATAATTAAAAACATTTTTTGAAAAATCAGTAACGGCGGTCGGTGTCCGCTAATTTATCAGGCGACTTATGAGTTCGTTTGCCGATTTAAGTAGTGTAATACAGTGGCGGATTTACCAGTAGGCTGAGTAGGCTGGAGCCTAGGGCGGCAGATTTTAGGGGGCGGCAATTTTGAGCCAATTTTTTTTTCTTTCATAAATAAAAAAAAATAACTTTTTTTTATTATATACACAAACGAGTTTAGGGGAGCGTTTTCTTGGAGAGGCATATCTTAATCCACCTTCTAATTAGTACTCGCCGCTGTTTTTAGCTCTTCAATAGCAGGTATACTCTTCACTAGGGCACGTCACAATTACGCGTGGTCAGTCGCCGCCTCCTACTGCGATGCGTGGTCGGCCGCCGCCTCATTCTGCGAGCAAGTGATGCTCGAGATGGAGGCGGCGGAATGGTTTCGGGAGAGGCTGCACAGAGCTCACCCGGACGGTGACGTGCGCAGACGCCGCAGGCGTCGGAGGTCTGACGACTTTCGTCCTCTGGGGGTGACGGGTGGAGCCGTCTGTCACCCTAGCAGAAGCAGACCAAGGCGGCAGCGTGCGCAAGCAGGCCCCCCCCCCCCCCCCGAATGCGAATACCGTGGTTCCCAAACCCGAGGGGGCCATCTCGAATCCGGAGATGGCCCGGGTCAAGCTGGGGAATACTCCTAGACGGCGTGCGGTTTTAGTCGGTAAAAGTCCAACATAACCTGCCCCGTTAGCCGCGGGTTGGGTATCCATAAGGATTTCTGCACGGAAAAAAGCGGTGTCCTTGTGATAGTTATATATCCACCCATCGGGGGGGGGGGGGGGGGGGGTAGTCATGGGGAAAATTGTATAGCCTACTGGCGGCAAATTTGTAAATCCGCCACTGAGTGTAAATGTCCTGAAACTTAACACATAAGTGGCTACGATGATGATAGTACCTATACCTACGGACCTGTGACTCTAGAGTGCCTAAACCTGCTTAACCCGCAGTGACTAGAGTAGGTACCTACCAGAAAATATTTTTAAATCAGTGGTGCGTATTAAATTTGAATTAAATTATACCTATTTTATTCACATTATAAATATAAATGAGTCATTAAGACTTTGTTAAGTTTGCCACATTGGTGCTTGTGGTTTACTACTCGCACCTAAGGATTACAACGAAAAAATAGTTAATTTTTTAATTTTATTTTTATTTATACGGGAAAACAAACAGTTACATAATTAGCTTAATCTTAAGTTAGGTAAAATTAAAGTAATTAGTAACCTCCAGCGTTATCCACACAAGCTATAAGGTTTAGCTGTACCTATTACACTCCATCCCATTTTATTAAAATCGACTCACTGTACTGTCAACAACCTCTGACCCTTTGTCCAACTACGAAGCGGCCAAACTTTCATATTTTCTGTGAAGCGACGGCCATCTTACCTCCACAATCTACTGGCAATATCGGAGTTCTATAGTTAGACCAGTTAGACCAGTTAGACCAGTTATCCCACGGCGAAGTCACCTGCGTTATGGCTGGTGGCTAAGTCTTCCAGGGTCCCTGGGGAGTTCCTTGTTAGGGTATACCTGGGGTTCCTGGTAAGACTTAGGTAGACGGAAAATCGTGTGGTTTTAGTCGGTTCGCTCCCGACATAACCGCTTTACTAGCCCTGGTGAGGTGGTACGCGTTGGGGGTTTCCATACGTAAAAACAAAAAAAGGTAGAGCAGTTATCGAATTTTATAGAGTTACAACATTTTCAACTACCCGTAATGACTGCTACCTTCGTATGGTAACCGGGAGTGACAGCTCCCTCTACTGTATAGGTATAGGTAGGGCCTTAATCTATTTCTGTTCTGCTAATTACTACAATTACCCTTTACTCTCATTTCCATTCAAAATCAATTACGTGAAATGAAAATTTTACTTCAGAAATATTTATCTTAAGACGCTTATAAAAGGCGGGCATTAAAAGAGCAGTTTTGAGCGCACATTATGAATGCCTCCGTGCTTAAACGTTCGCTCCGGGGATAATACCTGAATTTATATTTAAAAACTGTGCTTTGTGCAAAATATTTATCTTTCCGACTACCTCAAAAAACTTTTGATGCGCCCCCTTGCTTAATCACTGTAGCAAAATGTTCTATGGATGAGTGAATGATGAATGATGAATCTTAATCTCTAGCTATAGTCACAGAATATTATAGTATAGGTAATAGTAGGTCTAACGTACTATAGCTTACATCAGTAGCGCGAATACGAAATTACATTCGAATAGTAAGGGTATACTATATACAATTCGTAACGAGAGGTTAGAGACAGTCAATATATATTACAATCCTATATAGTGACTCGGTGTTTGACCATGGTTTGACCAGATCAAAGATTTCTCTACAGATGGCCTTTCAACCGTGTGAATGTATACAAGCACACTAAATGGTTGCGGGCATTTTTTTAATAAAGAAAATAGGTTAATAGACTACTATCACACCTACTTAGTGATGATGTGGTCGAAGATGAAACAAGTTTGCCTAGAAGCAAGTTATTCTCATTAACTTTGGTCTATGAATCTATGTCTTGCTGTTTCTGCATAATTGTGTAGCAAACATACCTACCTACTGATAAACGTTACAACCTGTATTCATATTCGTGTTAATTCCCGTTAAAATAATTAAATATTTTGTAATTTGCATTATTGCTCCGAAAATATCTAATGTGGAAAACGGCTATCAAATTAAATGGTCCAACCTTGAGCTCACGTTTGCCAAAACACGCCCTTATTTCTGTCACCGGAATACTAAGTACTAATACGAAAGGGGACAAAAAATTCCATCGTTACGCGCTGGGCATAAGCGTACTTGGCATGTCAATAATGTTGGGGGCTTGACTGGAGAGGCAAGTAATGACATGGGTAGGTAATATTTGAGAGTACAGTTAAAGTATAAAAGTAATCGACGTACAAAGATTATACGTATTTTAATTCCAAGGTTACAATTAACGGGAATCGATTTCCATAACACGGACCAAATATGACTGACGAAATGTGGATGTAGTTCGCTTCTGCGTACCCTTTAGACTTTAGAGCTATCGTGGCGTTAGTAATTACTCAATAAATAGGGGTAGTATGGTCTGGAATACAACACTTTCGGTTCCAATATAGTAACTAACACCATTTATGAGGATATTTAATTGAATCGATGGTTTGAAGTGATTACAGAGCTTTCTGCATTCAGCTGTTATCTAAAAATTAAATGAGGCGGTCAGATAAATGAAAGGATTTTTATATGTACCTACCTAATCTGTGGATAAAAGCTAAGTAACCCGAGTCTCCAATGTCAAAAAAGGTATTCTTGTTTTCAAGAAATAATGCCTTTTTACCCGACTGCGCAACGCAAAGGAGTGGTAATGTGTTTAACAGCTTATGTATGTATGTTTGTATGTTCCTTTGAAGCACTATACAGACCAAACGCCTGGGCCGATTTTCATGATTCACACGTCAATCGATTCCTCTTAGTCCGGCGAGTGTCACTGAAGACATGACGTCAGTGAAAATTCAATATGGCGACTACTGGCCGCCATATTGTGAAAATTAAAAAAATGAAAGTCAGCAAACTATGTCAAGTGGGGTATCGTTGAATAGGTATTTAAAAATCATTTTTAGCTTCCTTTCAACATTTTTCGATTCCATTGACCATTTAGGATCTATAGCGATTTAAAGTTGCGTAACGACAATTCATAGGTTTTTATTAGACAGTAGAAAGTTCAATCGGGTAAATAGCTGGCTAAGACACTTATAACTAAAAAGAATTTGAAAAATAAGATTGGCTGTTGAATAGTGGATCCCGACTGTTAAGTTGTTATGTTTCTAGACCACCGGACATCCGAGTGCTTGTTTTTTTTCTTTTTAGTTTTTTACGCAGTCGGGTTTTTTAATTTCTAAATTATATTTTTTTTTTGACATTTGGGAGATCGACATGGGATCGAGACTAGACTGAGCCTGAAATTTGAACATATTGTTATTAAGAGAATTGGCCCCCTAGATAACGCGAGGATGATGATGATCATGATTTACAATCATATGGTAGGTCCTGGTCCCAATTTATGGTCAGGCAGGTCCGGCTAGTAACAAAAACTAACGTTACTCTCTTTTGAGTTCGTTTTTTTAGTACCAATGTATAGTTTTTTCTATTTGTGAAGTAAAATTTTTAGAAATTCGAGGTAGGTCATGGAATGAAAATGAACTAATGAGGCTAGTTTTGAAATGTATACTCAAAGTCAAAGTCAAAGTCAAAAATCATTTATTCTGAATAGAACTGTAAGCTAGCTTTATGAGAGAGCTCTACTTTAATTTTTTTTGCAATTTCTTTACTTCAAAAGGCTCTTGAGACATGACTCTACGGTTGGACGCGAGTGTCTCTCACTTTGACCAATAGAATGAGTCGTTTTATTGGATACATTTTTCTGCAATTCCTTTATGTGTCCACTCATTTCACCTGGGTGATAAAGCGTAGGTGATATGATTCGCAGGTGAAATGAGGACACTAAAAAGTCTACTTTGTTCACCCGGGTGATATCACCTAGGTGAACAAAGTGGAATAAACCATTGAAACGGCTCTTGAGACATGACTCTACACTCTACATGTATACTCGAGTGACTAATAAAATAAATCGGTTCGGTCGGGTGATAGATTCTATTCAATCGAATCGAGAACTGTAACAAGAGAGACAAGAGTCTATCTTTATAGTGCCGTGCTACGAGGGTTGGAGTCTAATTTCTGATGGTTGACATACCTACATGTCCTATGTTCCGCGTCGTAAATCAAAATAAAATTGGTAGTAAAACTGACACGGCAGTATAGTTCGTCGATTTAATGGCGACAGTTACAAGTTTTACGAGCGCCCACTTAGCGTTGATTGATTTATCGATGACTTGTATATACTCGTACACCAATGCATTACATTATTATTAGGCTCGAAGGCTGAATTTCAAAGAAGGGTACCGACAAGGCCTTCTGACGGACAGCAGTGGCAGTACTGACAATTGATGATCACGTATTATTATTATTCTGATCACTTATGGCGGTTGGAATTTAGTGATGAGAACCCTTCACGGCTGTTATATACTTACTACGTATAGTTAGAATGTATTGTTTATAATAAAGCATTTATTCATACATACATATAAAATACGCGTCTGTCGCATATGAGTAGGCAGAGACAACACCTTTTTTTTTCTTTTATTGGGACACAAAACAGTTATACATTGTGTTGAACAACATGAAAGTTAACATTATAGAATTTGGTAAATGTATAACCCACACTTATGTCCGCGAAGTAGGTAATGTAGGTAGTAGTAAAAAAAGGTATTAGACTTGTGCCAATCAAATCCAATCTTTTCACTTGCTACGATTTTGTCATACGCCTTTCGCATCTTCAACTTAATTGTTTTTATACATTTAGGTACTTATTAAATTCTGCCTCAATTACAGTAAATGTTAGATGTTGAAGCATAGTTACCAGAAAATCTTTTATGTCAATTTGTAAGATCGAAATTAGATCGGCCCCGAATTTTGAACATTTTTGTAAGCAGTTTGTACATTTGCCCATAGTAGCAACTTTAAAACATTTCAAAATAAGCAGCAATGCTTCAAGACTTGGCTTTCATTCAGTTCACAGTGGACTAAATATAAAATTATATGCGACATTTTGGCGGCAATCCACCGATTGCATTTGAGGTGTTTCACCTTGTCAAAATGGTTCAGGGACGAAAAATGGTTCACGGACGAAAAATGGTTCACGGACGAAAAATGGTGCACTTCCGATTAGCTGATATTAGGCATGAATTAAGTATACCGAAACGATACGGCGGACGTACGGCACGGATAAGACGCGGACGTGAATCGGCGACAATGTATGAAAACATAATATGCCGGGCACTTTACCTTTATAATTGCAAGTATATCCACTATTCAATTTGTAACCAATTGATACTCTTGTTTTCAATCTATCAGGGAGCTTATGTAGATAACTATGTCCACTATTTGCCAATTGATACTCTATAATGATAAGTTTATGGGGCTCTAATGTCCGCTAGTGATATTTCCTAGGTTATTGAAATAAAGAGAGTGGCAGATAAGAAAAATTAGTACAATTATGGTAACGTATTTATAAAACAACAAGTAATGTGTTATTCCATATACCTAATGCGAAAGATACTTGTATCTTGGGATGAGAACAATAATTGTGGTTAAATTACTAAGTTTATATATTAATATCATAATAGGTATTAACTCGCCAAACTAGAATTACCGCATGTAAAAATAAACAAGCCTGTTTTGAGTTTTAAATTTATGGTTAAGCTACATTATGTAATACAAGAGGTTAAAACTTAAGAATGTAGGTAATAATTCATATGCCATACGATTTCGTATTCAATGTGCTTAATTCGTATGAAGATTGTAATTTCGGTCACCTATTTAATTAGCTTTAAGTGTTTAGGTTTTTATACCTATATCCTTTGATATAGGTATAAAAACTTGTAAACGACTACACCGATATGCATGAATATCTACTCGTATGTGTTTTAGTATTTTTTTTATACCACGTAGGACAATCACACGGCCCACCTGATGAGAAGCGGTCACCGTGGCCTTTGGAAGTGTGCAATGCTAAAGGAGTCACACACGAATTGCCTACCCTGAAGGGAAGGGGGGAGGGCTAGACTACTTCCATAGTAGGTCTTTAGATGGCTTAGACATACCAACAATTGGATCCTGACAGTTCAATTACAGATACTTGTAAATAATTTTCGAACAGGACAACGGCTGCCGATTCTGCTAGCGCTATCAAGGGACAAGGATATCGCCACGATGGCTATCTCAAGGCGAGGAATTTTTCATCACTGTGGCAATGCCGGTTACCCAAAGCTTACACTTTGGCCCCGAGTTCGCTTTTTCTTAGTTTATTTTTATGCTACTGCAGCTGACTGACCCCTCGACCGTAAGAGGAAAGCTTGCGTCAGAGCCTGGCCTTCAGTTTGCAAGTGAGGTTGACTTGGGCCTCGAAGGACTTGAATAAAAAAATTTATTTATCATTATATGAAGGAATCTTAAAATATTTTCAAATTCAGAATTTCGATTTATAAATAAAAAATATCTTGTAAAACTTACCGTCTGAGCAATTCGGTACCAGTCCCAGATAGGTTTGCGCTGACTGGTGCCCAAGATTTCTGAACAGCGTAGACTTCGCGTCTGGAGAGACCAGACACGGGTGACACCTCATCGGGATCGCCGCCCCACCAGTAGTAGCTTAACCAACCGCCCATGGCTTCCTAGTGAAAAAAAAACTCCCATAAATGAAAAGGTGATTTATGTACCTCGGAATACTGGCCATATTTAGGTGAGGGAACATAAATTTCGTTATTTTCTCACTTAGGTAGATAGCGGTCACTCGTCTAAAATTGTCGGTAATGATTTTTCCTATTTGGTCATATTTGTTCTCTGTAGGTCAGATTCTAAATAATAACTTTCATGATAACTCTTATGATAAAGTTGGAGGTTAATGGAATAGTAAATATATGAATATAATGAAAATTGAAAATGAAAACGAATCGTTTTAGTTGCAAAGAGCAAAGTTTGAGTAGGTAGGTCGTGGATTACCCAAACTTTTCGGGAATTCCATTCAAATCGAATAGTTGTTTGACATCAAAAATAAATTATGGCTTTTGGAGACACATAATATGGTAAGATTTAGGTATACAAAAATTCAAGTAGGTATTTGCAGCTTTCTTATTTTATTCATGCAGCTATAAACGACTTTGTCTGTGTCAAATTATGTCAACGAAGATGCAATAAAGTATAAAAAATGAATACCTATAGCGCTACTTTCCGAGACTGATAAGCTTAACGATGAGTTCAACTTGGTTTGTTTATAAATCGTTTGAAGGCAAAAAGTTGTAAGAGACATTGATTGTTCAAGGAAATTACAGTTTTATTCTTTTCATACACGGTGATTTCGCTTGACGACAAGTAAAATATTTAATTTGTTAAATTATTGATGGTGAAATACCTACGAATATCTTGTCTAATCGCCCTTATAGTTTTTGAAGACGTCATCTACCATGTTCGTCATGATTGTGGAATGGTAATTATATTTTCGGAACGTCATCAATTCGTTTGAAACTGCCCACATGCTCTACATTGACACGCCTGCATATTACAATCAGATTGCTCCAACTCTACTGAAACTGATGCAAAAGTTCGGAATGCAACTTACAAAGTATTTTAAACGAGTGAATAGTTTGTACAGACATCATAGCTGTAACTTGAAGTTGAATTTTTACCTAAAATCTGCAAGAAATATGGGATGCGTCATGATTATACGTTGAAGCATTTACAAGCTAGCTTTGCCTAGTAATTTTAATTTAGATAGCAGTGTAACTAAGTATCAGTGATTAACATATTGAGAGATATTCCATTACGAGAAGGGCAAGACACTGACTCCTGTAAAGTCTTTCAATACTTATAGTTCATGTTTAAGTTGCTCAGGTGTAACGGATTTCACACAAATGTACAAAAATCTTTATGAATGAAGATTATTAAATGAAAAAAAGACGTGAATATGAATCAGCCTTTCTGAGATGATGTCAATATTCAAAAATCCGCTATACACATGCTATAGGTACATTATCATTATAGTAATAAGAAATGTAGGTATAGTTAGTAATAATAGTGGTCTTTGTCTTTCCATCAATTTAAATATGAAATTAGGAGCCCGAGAAGTACCTACACCTGAAGTTACGTCGACGGATTAAGTAAGGAACGACATGTAGACGATATAGTGACCAAGTTAGAGAAAAATATGCTTAGATGGTTCAAACATATTCGTAAGGATAGATAAAAGTAGAATGACGAAACAGATTTATGAGGCGAGGGTGAATAGACAAACCGATACAAGTCAATCTAGGCGTAAATATGCAATAACAATGAGATTGAGGATGTTTTAAAGAAAGACCAGGTCAAGAGTACCCGCACTGGCGTGCATGTATAATGAATGTAGAAGCATGAATAATGAAGAAGAAAAAGAAGAAGAATGAACCATTATGAAAGTAGAAGAAGCAAAAGGCATAACCAGGATCGTAGCAAGTGGGCAGATGTTTATTCTGTCTTTCTGTATCCCAAAGGGCATGACGATATGTTCGTTAAAATTACCGAAAAGAAATCATCAGAGTATAATGACGTATCAAATATTTTAACACAGTAATAATAATACAAAACACCAGACATACGAAATTAATACAAACACGCGTGAACAAACACGTTTTCGTACTGTCTGGCACAGTAAATACGAACAATAAAAAGTACGCAAATGCCAATTCGTTTATTTAACGGAAAAAATTAAGCAGACCTCAAACCATTAGATCCGGAAAATTGATAGAACGAGAAACTTTTACCTTTTTAGGGTTTTCTGTACACACACACGCAGTAATAGCAATTAAAACTACGAGAACAGTAGACGCGTATACGACAAGATACATGTTTCTCGATTATTTTTACACAATTTACATCTGTTCACTACGAAGGCTTTATAAGGACTAAAGCTTTTTTACGCTGTTACCGTATAATCTATTATTTGAGTAAAAACTCGTTTGCCAATGGTTGATCATCTCAGACCTAAGATTTAACATTCAGATATTTATATGCAAATATTTAGTGTCCTCTGTGAGTCATAGAATATAACTAATATATTAATATAGAAGATATAAGAATTTCCAGTGCTAATTTGTGCAAACATTTTGAATTTACTGGTTCCTCTTTTCCATTCATTTATCTATCTTCTATCTATACTATTATTATATCTAAAACTTTAAAGTAGCTCTGTCTTTACATTGAAGATATTAAAAAAAATTTAAGTAAAATGAACAATTCTGAACACATTTTTTTTTAATTTTTATCTTTTATTTATGCAAAAATTATTGAACGAAAATTGAACGACCGAAAGTCGGGATAATCGAAATTTATCCGGGCGACGTCACAGGCTTTAGCTAGTACCTAGCACATTATAAACTATACACCTACTTGTTAACACAAGATCTAAGATATAATGTTGAATGCTAATATGTGCAAATATTTAGATTTGATTGCTTCCTCTTTTGCCTTTTTGTGTGGAAGTACTACAATGTCATCGTTTTCATCTAAGCAATGATTTCGATTCATTCATTTTATGTCTGGGTTATTTCCGTTATTATAAGACTCATCATATGAGGTAAACCTTCATAGGAAAACCTGCGCCAGAGCTTCATCCTTTGATCGGCAGGTCTTCCAGGTAGCAGGTGAGTTTGCCTTAGGCTTCATAGATGGTAATAGGACTCCATGCACCCAACTATAGGGCAATGTAACAAATGCATTCCATACTAGCTCATGCCCGCGGCTCTACCCGCGCCGAGAGTCGTTATCGTTTTTTGTTCATATTTCCGGTTCAACTTAACAAATTGCAAACAGACATAGGGCAGATTTCAAGTTTGAACAAAACTTTCTAATACAAAAAAATCGTATCGAAACCCGTTCAGTTGCGTCCATTGCGAACAAATCGACATAGAGACAAGAAATTATAAAATAAAAAAAAAATTAAAATCAGAATCGTTACTTTAATATAACATACCTATTTAAAAAAAATCTCCAATGTACCTACAGATACAGCTAATATACAATTTTACAACCCGATACCTGGAGACTATAGTACACTCAACCACTGCGTCACATTGGCAATCAGTTCTAATAATTGTGTAAAGAATATCAACAGTTTCTAAAAAGAACTTATGTATCTTTATTTATCTTTGCCGTTCCTTCTGTACACATAAAGTGGGGCTGGGCTTTATAATTGTACCATTATGTACACATTATAGTCAACAGCAAGATTCAATATTTGTGGAACAAAATCATATGCCTGGCGCTAACATGTTACGCCAACATTGTCTAGAGCCTGCCTTTAGATTAGATGAATAATAATTATCATATTAGACCACTTTCCTTCCAGAAAAGAACTTCCCATTTCTTCAGAAGAGAGTCAAATTTATTATGCGAGCATATAAATTGGTAAGTATTGACAGAAAAGACTAAAGAACTTTTTTATTTTTAACAGAACATGGCATAACAAAAAAAGGCTATTTTTTATTTGAACAATATTTTTGAATAACTTTTAATTTATGAATACGGATAATAGAGGAATTCGGATATACGAGAATGATGCAGCCTGTAAGATAATGTTGTGACGAGAATTTGAAAAGGGTATGCTAAGGTGGTTTGGACACGTAGAGCGAATGAATACTGAGCGAATGACACACCAAATATGTAAGGCACATGTAAGTGGGCAGGCAAACTCGGGGTTGACCTCGCAGAGTAGGTATACACTGACCAAATTAAGGAGTTATTGCAAAAAGGGCAGGTCAAAAGCACTCGAAACCGGCGGGCTTGCATGAAAGGCTTAATGACAGTAGAGGAAGCGCGTGAAGTAGATATGTCAGGACAGAGGCAGATGGCGGTCTGTTCTTTGCCTACCCCTGAGGGAAAAAGGCGTGAGTATAATGTGTGTATGTATGCAACTTTTAATCAAAAGTTTTCATAAGTAGGTATGTCAATGTCAAGTGTGCTAACCTGTAAGTGACAGTAATGCCCTTACATTTCGAAAGGACGAAACTTTGTTGACAAAGTTAATACAGTTAATAAACAGTGTTTAGTGGAGTACAAACACGAGTAATAAAATGTAAACAAATTTGAAAAATAAAGTTATCTAGCGGTTAGTGATAAATGTAATCTTTTTATTTATTTACATGATAATAAAAATGGTGACATTCATATGTAGATATCTAAGCTTCTGAATACACACCTCTACAGACGTGGTATGACGGGAAAGACTCGCGTCTCTAGAGATTCTTAGATCAATAAAGTCACTAACAATGCTGAAAACTCTCACGTGACTCAAATGAAATGCGTATTTCATTGATGTAGAAACTCGAAACTAGCAGCCTCAGCATGGCGTTCTTAGACATATCTCTTTAGTTGTCTTCAACGAATGAAAAAAAAAAGTAGAGAGGTGAGGTGACGTAGACGCAGCCTCAGTATGACGCGGAAATCACGTAGGTATATCTAGACCACAATGATGCATTTCAATGATTGAAGAGCGAGTCTCTTCAACCATCAAAATAGGAGTTTACAGCAGCGATATTAGTGTAATCATTATTTCAAAATGTGAAAGCCTTCGAATATATCTACCCCTCTGCATCCTTAGTATGACCGAGAAGACTTACGTCTCTTCGATAACAATATCACATGATGAGAAATGACGCGTATTATTTGTTGGAAAGACTCGGGAAATAAGAGTCTACAGGGGTTTGTAATGGTATAATTATACAAAATCAACGACCTAGTCAGATTTGTATACCTACTAATTAATATCCGCTTTATATATCGAAATATTAGAATACATTTAAGATTATTGCGTCTTCAGCTATGAGTGCTACGAGTAAGTATATAATGCGCAACAAACAGCTATTATAGAATTGACTATTGTGATGTCATAATTGTGAAATTAATGACATCGCGTTATTTTATTCCCATATGACTCTAGAACCTTCATGTAGGTATGTTTTTACTTTATTGAACTACTACTTAAATAAATTATTTACAAATTAGTGATGAAATACGTATCAGTTGCCAAGCTGCAAGGCAGTTTTCATAGACTTTTCCTGTAAAAAGTGTAAAATGATTCTAGAATTTTTTCTGCAAGAGAGGAAAGAGAGAAAGAAAATATAATAAACAATATTGATAAATGTTGTGAGTTGATAGAGTCAAAGGTCAGGCTCTAGGTGCAATGCTCTCAGTAGCTCTTTTTTATAAGTGAAAAAAAAAAACAAACCTCCAGAATGTAAAAATGCTTTTCTGAAAACAGCATCAAAATCGGTACTACAAAACACGCAGATAAAAATATATACAAACATACAGGTCGAACAGTGAATCTCTTTTTGAAGTCGGTTAGCAAAATAAAAAGTACATACACACTACACTTCTGTCTTTTTCAACTTTCCCAGGGCCTAGTTAGGGTTTTCTACGAAATATTTATAAACTTTAGTAGAAAAAAACAGGACTTGTACTAATAAGTCAATGAATTCTCTGAATCTTTTACTGCCAAATTTCAGCAATTACGGGGTTTCCGCTTTCTTAAAAGCTTTAAGAATTTGCACCTCTTAAAAACCTTTCAAAGTTTCGGTAACTTCTCAAGAATATAAAAAAGCATCTTATTGATTCAATTTTAACATCATTAGAATCTCATTTAATTGTCTTAAGAATTCAATGAAATTTTGAAGTAATTATTACTTATGCTAACTTTTCCTATAGATTCATATCGAAAAAACAGGATTTGAACCATCATAGATTTCGAATATCTACGACGTATCTAGCATCGCTACGACAATCAGCATATTGTCCCTGTGAGGCTGGTCGCGGGTTCAAGTCCCGTCCTAGATTTTATCTTTTTCTTAAAGATTTCTGTTAGACTTCATCGCAAAAATCGTTTTTTGATTCAAAGAATAACATTTCTTCTAACTCAGTCGACTTTTAGTGGATCTACGAAACGGCAGAATTTCAATATTTTCCGTGAAGCAACTAGGTACTAACTATCTCGAAAATCTACGGGCAATATCTAAGTTCTGCAGTTTGAACAGATCGTAACCACAGGTAACAGCATGTAGTCTATTTATAAATAAATTGATTACATTGCCATAAAATTAACAAGATCGTATCAACTTTATCAGGTACCTATGTAGGTAATTTAATTTTGCATGTTCTTGCACGATAACGCACGTATTTTCCTAGCATTGTTTTCCTTTATCTTTTTGAGTACATTGATACTGAGATAATTGCATATTCTGTTTAGACTCGAAATTTAAGATAGTTGGAGATAGTAGTAGTTGGACTAATAATAAAAACGAGAGGTGCTACGGTAAACGAATAACCGGCCCAGTGTTTCAATCAAGCATTTATTTATTTGCGATTTTGGGTACAGCCACATTCCGCATCAAGACGTGTAAATTCGTCTTTTGTTTCTGTATCTATCCCTGTACCTGTCTGTCCTTATCTTCATTTTTGATTATTATTTTTAAATTAACGTTCATCTTCATCTACATCAGCAGAAAATGGCATCAGATAATTCCATATTTTTTTTTATCTTGGTGTCTATGTCAGAATAATAACAAGATTTAAATCGATACTAACATGTTTGCTCTACAAGTGTTTGCAAACACAAACAATGGCAAGTGTTTTAGTCGCTACTATTTCAATCCAACACACACACCCACCTCGTCGTGTCCTCGACAATTTAGTCCCCATGACCGATAATGACTTTAGACACAAATGTGTGACAGACTAATGTAATTATTATAACATTAGAGGGTATATTCTACATGTTCTCAATTCTAACAAATTTAATTTATTTGCTACCTACCCTTCAATTAACTAATTGCGAAATATGCTATAACTTAATTAAAGTCAATCGATAAAGGTAAAATTGCGTGAAATATAACAGTCTGCTGACTCTGCAACTGGGTAATTTCGGATGTGTTAATTAAAACGAAAGCCATACTTTTGAGTAATGGATGTCGAGTCACTTGGGATGCGAGCCCAATAATAAGGCCACCATACATGCATACATATATCTAGGACATTGTTTTTACTAATACAATATTAATCCCTTTGGACTTATATTTCGTGTGTCATTAATACATACAACCCTAGTTATAACGAGGTCTGTATTCAATAAAATTTTGAAGCAATTAGTAGGTATGAAGCAAGTAGAATGAATTTTCCTATAGATTGAGTTTGGAGGATTTCGAATATCTAGAACGTGTCTAGGTGGCTCAGCTCAGAATATTCCCCTTGTAAAGGATTGGTCGAGGGTTCAAATACCGTCCTGGATTTTCTATTTATCCGACCTAAATCTAGAGGTTTCTATTAAATTCCGGTTGCGGTCAAAGTTTGCACTTTGTAGCCCTGGTTCCGCTCCTTTATTGTTCCTTCCTTCTGAGCAGAAATGCCAAAATAACCCATCTCGGTATTTCTGTCGTCTGATTCCAGATCCCCTAGTCTGCTGATCGACAGGGACTATAAAAATTCTACGAACGGTTTGCGCTACCTGCTAGATACATAATATCATATCGTCATATCATCTATAGTTTTATTTATAGTAAAATGTTTTTTACTTCTTTATTGACGCTATTAGACGCCGTATAATAGAATGGAGATTTAAATGAGGAGCACACAATTGTTAAGGTCATGATCACACAAGAATCAGCGGAAATTGAAATACAGTTCTTTAGATTTTATGACTAGAAGATGAAAATTCGAGTCAGGACTTTAGTCTAACTAATTGGACATTTGATAGCCGCTATAACACTTTTATTGATTGCTTATTTAATTTACCCACTGGCACTTTATGTACGTAATTAAAGCATTTTATTTGCATTCACTGCTGGCATTTCTTATACAAATATAATTAAAATACTTATCTAACGCTAGAAATGGTCCTTCCTACATTCTATATCCAAATATATTTTATTAGTATTATATTTTTTAAATTTGTGGATGGATGGTGATTTACATTTTTGGTATAAATGTTAACTGCTATATAATTGTTTTACAATTTCTTTTATATTTTAGTTCACTTCATACAATACATGTTTCTTTTTATTTTTTATGAAGAGATAATCTTGAGATAATTATACTCTTTTGTCTTGAATGCAATCTAAATATTGTTAGATATAGGACAAGTATAAACCTTCGTGGATTTCTTGTTGCTATACATGTAGTCATCAAAAAATAATGATAAAATAAGTAATTTTTTGTTTTATGTCCCAAAAAATGTATTGTTATAAAAGTTCTTAGGAATTCATACTACTTCAAATTTGCCAAAGACCAGGTAAAACGGGGGACGTAAAACCAGGGCTCAACCACATGCCACTCATACCTCTGATGCAACCGGGGCTCAACGCTATGACACTGATAAGAATTTCAGATTTTAGTGAGTAGCAAAAAAAATCACATAGTCCTTTAAATTCTGGTATCTAAATACAAACAAAAATGATATCAAAGTATTCGGAAGTCAAATTATCTTCAACAAAACGTAATTTGAATATACAAATTACGTGTAAAATTATTCTCCACAACTAATTTTTATTCAAACCACGAAACGTAGGTACTGTTTCTAAGCAGTGTTCAGACGCGGCATTTTGACGAGTTTCTCATGTTATTTGTAACATATGGAGACTTACCAAGATGCTCTTCAAATGTAATGCAGTTCAATTGAGAGCGAGAGATGAAAAGTAATATAATCTCACTCCTGAACACTATCGACAGGAGTCTCTCCCCAAATTGAAAAGATTATCCCTATAAAATCAGCAAACGTGGAGAATCTACGGGCAATTAATTGGAAGGTGACGGGTGGTTCCACTCACGCCGCGTCAAATCAATTGAACTTCAATAATTGCATTAACCGCCATCGAGCGAGCCTTTTGTTCCAATTGAAACATTATTCATTGAGACTTAACGCCAGCCCGACAATTGACGACCGCTGAATATTTAAATTAGATTTCGGTTCAGTTGGAAGGTTTTAATCAAGCTCTATTGATTTACAGGTCACTTTTATACAGGAAATTAGTAAAACTGAAATTCGGTTATCGGCATTAGGATGTTCGAGGAAAAGGCGCGGTTGGTTCCATTAAATTTGACTAAATACGTGAGTATTTTGATAATAAATTTCAACTTTTTAACAATTTGGTTGTTAGATTATTTACACAACATAAATACGAGTTTGTTTAGTTAAAACGACAGGGTAAGTGGTATAGATAATGAATAAAGGATTTAGAATAATTTTGCATTCTTAGCAAAAAACTACAGAGACATAGATAGGAAAAACAGCGTCTAATTTATAATTATGTATGACAATATATGCGGAAGGCGGAGAATCGGGTGGTATGGCGTACATTGGGAGAGGCCTATGTCCAGCAGTGGACGTCGACAGACTAATTGATTGATTGATTGATGACAATTATAAACTCGAAGCACACGACACACGTGAGCGTGGTGGGATTTCTAAAGACGAAAGAAAAGTTATGGCGGTTACGCGGGAGAGAAAAAGGCTATTGTGTAAAGTGTGTATTTCTTGTCATCTTAACGAGAGGCATAAGGCATTTTTTATACTACGTAGGTGGCAGACAAGCACACGGCCCACCTAATGAGCGGTCACCGTGGCCTATGGGCGCGTGCAACACTAAGCGTGTGACACACGCGCTGCCTACTCTGAAGGGAAAGGGGAGGGCTTGGAAGGAGTGGGGAGGCTAAGAAGGGGTGGGGGGAGGAGGGGTATAGTGAGCTCTGGCTACCCTACTTACCGGCGGGAACACAACACAATGGTTATTATGGCCGCGATCTTCTGTAGGGCGGAGGTACTACCTCAGTCGGACAGCTCATTTCGGACGGGAGATACCGTCGTGTCCTACCTCTTAGTTACAGAAAGCCGTGATTGAGAGTATGAGACGTTTATCGGCGCTTTCTTTTGTGCCGTATTTCAAAAAATATTTAGGCAAACTAGATTATAGTTCTTAAAATATTCATACTTTAAGGTCTCTAGAAAAAAAAACGTTAACGGTAACTTCTATAAATATGTATAGAACCAAAGGGGTTTTAAGACATTCGTTCCTCGCAGCTCCGATTCGCTTTGATTCAATTGTATCCTTTGGCCTCTTCAGTAGATTGCGACAGTAACCGATCAAGACAGGATATTGCCCATTTATCGTAGAACATCGCAGTTTGCCTTACGCCATAGCTAAGCTAAAGGCAGATAACTACTGCTCTTCTCACGTAATAATAGTTCTGACATGACGACATTCTTCGACGTCCCACTTAGGAAGAACTTCTTTTAAAAAATCCACAGTTAAAATGCATTTGCATCTGTATGCATGACTAATTAGAAACACGATTACTTAATGAGTAAGATATTATCTATCTGGTGTATGAAGAGTTAGCAAATATACATAGGGATGTGAAAATCTATACTTATAATAAATCTGTAGAAGTGAAAATTCTGTACATTGAAAATAAAAAAATAAAAAATAGCAGGGGGTGTTACTAGACTGACACCGATCCCAAATATGTGATTAAAAATTTTTTTGTCTGTCTGTCTGTCTGTCTGTCTGTCTGTCTGTCTGTCTGTCTGTCTGTCTGTTTGTTCAGGCATCACGCAAAAACTACCGATTCGATTACGATGAAACTTGGTATAATTATTCTTCAATATCCTGGGCAGCACACTGGATACTTTTTATCCCGGAAAAGTACATACAAAAAAAGACAAATTTAATTTTGCGGCTCAATTCCTAGACCCGATTACTGTACCAACCGCAAATAATAAGTTTGTCGTAGGTTACGTCACCCACAGTTCAAAATTCAAAATTCAAAATTCATTTAAAGGTCACAGGTAGATAGAAGATGTTGTCAATTACATAAAAGTATCACCGTAGCACATGAAGAGCTATGGTACTGTCGACCGTAGCATGTCTGATAAGACGTAGGTACAATATTATAATCATACTAGCTTCCGCCCGCGGCTTCGCCCGCGTGGAATACGGTATTGCCACCAAGTCTATTTGAATGAAACGACTCTCCACTCGACTTTCTACTACGCTGTTCACTCCACTCCACTGTTCACTCCACTCTCCACTCCACACTCCACTCCACTCTCCACCTCCACTCTACTGTCCAATCCCCTCTCCCGACTCCACCCTACATTCCACTCTCCACTTCAATCTCCACTCCACTCCACTCTCCACTCCACTTTCCTCTCCACTCCACTCTCCACTCCACTCGTCTAGCCAAAACCTTTCGAATAAAAAGTACTAACCTGATTTCAGTGCGGTTTTCTTGGTCAGACCTAAAATTTGGAGATATGACCAAAAGTTTTTTTTTCCTTATTTATTAGTTTCACCTTACACCATCTTTACAGGGTTCACCTAAGGCGACAGTGTGGAAATCATATCCCTTTATAACAGTACTTTTAGTTGTAATAATCGATATTTGAAAAAAAAAAGACTTGGTTATGTTGACCACAATAAATAAAAATGCGAAAACGAAAAAAAAAATATGCGAAAACTGGTAAATAGTTTACAGATATATTACTGTATAGCGTAAATGAGAATTGTAAAATACTGTATGTTTTCCTATTAAAGAAAAAAATTAAAATAAAAACAAATATCAATTTTTTTGCAATCCTTGTCTGTTTGTTCGTGATGGACGCAAAAACTGCTGAACAAATTTTGATGCCGCCTTTTCATTAGAAAGGTCTTGGTTTTACATAAAATCTGCCGTATGTTTGATTACATTTGGTTAAGTAGAACCGGGGATATGACCAAAAAACGATTACCAACCAATCGACTCTCACGGGCAGAGCCGCGGGTATTAGCTTGTATAAAAAGTAGCCTATATATTACTCCAGACTATAATCTATCTCTGTACCAAATTTCAGCCATATCTATTCAGCTGTTTTTACGTGAAATAGCAATAAACATAATATTTGGACATCCCGACCGATCGACTTTGCGAGCGGAGCCACGGTATTAGCTTGTATAAAAAGTAGCCTATATGTTATTTCACACTACACTCTATCTCGGTACCAAATTTCAGCCAGATCCATTCAGCCGTTTTTACGTGAAATAGCAACAAACATAATATTTGGACATCCCGACCGATCGACTTTGCGAGCGGAGCCACGGTATTAGCTTGTATAAAAAGTAGCCTATATGTTATTCCAGACTATAATCTATCTCTATACCAAATTTCAACCCGATCTATTCAGCCGTTTTTGCGTGAAAGAGTAACAAACATACATCCAGACATCCCGACTGATCTACTCCGTGGGTCGACAGATCGACTCCGTGAGCGGAGTCGCGGGTATTAGCTTGTATAAAAAGTAGCCTATGTGTTATTCCACACTTTAATCTATCTCGTTACCAAATTTCAGTCAGATCTATTCAGCCGTTTTTACGTGAAAGAGTAACAAAGATATATCTAGAAATCCCGACCGATCGACTTTGCGAGCGGAGCCACGATATTAGCTTGTATAAAAAGTAGCCTATATGTTATTCCAGACTATAATCTATCTCTGTACCAAATTTTAGCCAGATCCATTAAGCCGTTTTTGTGCGGCAGAGTAACAAACATACATCCAGACATCCAGACATCCAGACATCCAGACATCCAGACATACATTCTTACAAACTTTCGCGTTTAAATCATATGAACCACATCACATACAAATTAAATTGTGAATTTTTTTTTTCTTATTCATGATAGGCTTACGTTTGACCTCAATCTCACCTGATGGTAAGTGACGATGTGGTCTACGATGAATCACGCTTGCCTAGAAGGATTCATCGTAGTAATATAATAATTGTACTATTCTTTCCACCTTCCATTTTCTTTACTAATTAACATTGTGTGTGCATAAATATTAAATAAATAAATAAATCAATCAATTATTTAGATGAAATTATGTTTTTTATGAGTAGGTTAATTTATGAGTGGGGTTCAAGTAAGATTAGTGGATAGTGGTGTTATTAGTTTTTAGGGATTTTGATTTGAGTGGGAGTGGGGGTGGGGGTGGGAGTGGGAGTGGGAGCAGGGGTGGGAGTGTGAGTGGGAGCGGGAGCGGGGGTGGGAGTGGGCGTGGGAGTGGGAGTGGGAGTGTGCGTGGGAGTGGTAGTGTGCGTGGGAGTGGAAGTGTGCGTGGAATTGGAAGTGGGAGTGTGCGTGGGGGTGGGAGTGTGAGTGGGGTGAAAGTGTCAGTGGAAGTATGAGTGGAAGCAGAGTGGGGGTGGGAGTGGGAGTGTGAGTGGGAGCGGGAGCGGGGGTGGGAGTGGGAGTGGAAGTACGAACTGGAGCAGGAGTGGGAGCAGGATTGGGAGTGGATGCAATAAGTGACTTCCACGCGAGCGGAGCCGCGGGCAACAGCTAGTTATAGAATAAATACCTAATACTACTGCATAAGTACTTTTACAAATATTTTGATATTCCGTCATGTGATCGTCTCCGAGTGCAAAAGATTATGTTATCAAAAGTTCTCTATTCGTTCTTATCTATATTTACAACAAACCCACTGTTGGTTTGCTTAATTAAGAACGCTTTTTAGGTCCACGAGATAATATATTAGAATTGCATAATTTTTGAGTGTATTAAAATATGATTTGACGACTGTAGATTGTTCGTCATTAAGCCATATCACAGAAATTTATTAACATTGATTGAATTGCTTTGATATGAAAAACAGCTGTTGCTTGGCTGGCGTGTATAACTTCTTAAATTATAAGTATTAAATGCATACCCCTAAACAACTTTTATAAACATTTAGATAGGTTGTGCCAGTCATTTACTTGAAGTACCTAACAGAAGAATGGTTATGTGAGGATAGGACACACAGCAAGGTACTGGTAACCTAGAACAGGATAAATGCCGGATAGATATTTATTAGGTTTCAAGACATCGCTGTCCTAGTTAGAACTTGTTAGAATTTGGTTATTTCACATAGAATGGTGAATAAAAAATAGAAGGTTGGCCAACTGATGAACTAAGTAATATAAGTTAGTTCCAAAAAATATCAAATATCACCAATATCATGAAATTATAATTTTTGTTCAAGTACCTAAATGGGCTTAAAGTAAACAATGACTTTACTTTTAAAGACTTTTGTAGTTTAATGATTTGCTTGTTCATTAACACAATCATTTGGAGACCAATTTACATGTCTGTCTATTTGCTTTAATGATAAGTAAAAATAAAAAACTTGAATGTAATTTGAGTTTAAAAACCTATCTGGGGCCTGATTTAGTCAAATTACGTTTTTAAATGTATGATTTCAAAGATTACGAATACTTAAAGATGAATTTTTAAAATGAATCAAACGAAAGCGAAGCTTGTTTTAATTTTGACAGATCGTGCCAAATATTTTCCAGTTTTCCTTCTAATCGAATTGAAATCACGCGTTTGGACAGCGTGACGTTACTGAATCGGGCGCCATGTCTACTTTTCGGGGTTGGGAATGAGTCTACTGTCCTCCAGGTACATTTCCTACTTTTCGGTCCACATAACGGGGTTGGGAAGGAGTCTACCTACTGTCCTCCAGGTACATTTCACGGGATTTGCAATGAACGTTTAATCGAACTTTTTTATTTACTTAGGTAGTCATTTTGCATGATACTATGATACCTTCCCAAACCAGCAAGTGATGAGATGGCCCTTGTATTCCCTGTTTTTTTTTTAATTCAGCTACAATAGTACCTACTTGCAGAATAAAGGCAGGTTTTATGATTGTATTGTATGCATTCCCGTCTTCTAGAAAATACTTTCAGTTTATCTATGCGTAAAATTCTATGGAAATGTTTATTATTTGATAAGGCGACTGACCTCTTAACCATAGTGATAAAGCCAGACTTCAAACTGAGAACATAGGTTATATAATTATTGTTGTATTGTACTAAAAATAGACGCGCCCCCAGTGGTCCATTATCTTTATACAGGTTAAAGCCTATCGGCTCTACATATCGAACATAATTCTTAATTTAATTACGTAGGTAGGTACATGATAACATTGTTTGTAGTTTTCCAGAAGGAATATTCCACTTCCCTTGATAATTTAAGCACATATTGTAAGGTCAGAGCGACAATCTTCTGACATTTATCCGAAGTGATAAACTCAATAATCTTCTTTTGAGGGTAATATAATCGCAGTGACAAATAACTTTTTGTTTTTATACCACACAATATTGTTGTTATGAGCTCATAAAAACTATGGAAGGAACGCCTTGAAGAATACAACTGACAACACCAGAGTAGACCCACTTTATTATCACGTACAAGTCGGCACACACACACTCACACTTAACTGAGTTCAGTCAGTTTAAGTAGCAAAAATACAGTCTTATGTAGTGAAATGATGTAGGTAAGATGTAGAGACAGCAAGAAAAAAGATCCAGGAATCACATTTCAATCTAATTTGAGTAATGCAACCCAAAATTCATTCACAAATGGTTAGCCACCGCCATTTTTGTAACAGTCTCGTGTTCAGCGCGTTTGGTCCGTAGAATTTATACGTTCGTGATTGTTTGTAAGTAAATAAACCAAGTGCGTGATACCGCAATTCAAATACTACTTGTGAAATACTCATTCGACAATGCTTCGTCATTATAAGATTATGTAAAGAGTGAATGACCATCCAATAAATTAAATTATTACATAAAAACGTGCACTAAAAAAACGGTGGTTGAAGTATTTCTTTTTTCGCATGTTTTAATAGACATGTATAATTCAATTGTTGTTGATGAGTACCTACTTCTGACATAATAATAAAAACTTACAACTTCAACAAGTACTTATGATTTTTTGTCTATTTCTGGTAGAAAATGTTAGTTTGTACAATGTAAAATTAATATGGATTTTTTGTACCACTTAGGTGGCAGACAAGCACACGGCCCACCTGATGGGAAGCGGTCACCGTGGCCTATGGACGTGCGCAACACCAGAGGCGTCACACTCGCGCTGCTGACCTAAATTAATTATGATCCCTAAATTTTGAGGATATTTTGAGCTGTGGAATGTAAAAGGATCTCTTAGTATTTTCCTTCCGTATACCTTTACCAACCTTCCCAAGCGCCTGGTAGGTGGGATTCGATATTTTTTTCCTTTATTAACAACGAAGCAGGAAACCATTTTACGAGTTATCCGCAGGTGAAGCCGCCGCCATTAAAAAAGTTGTGTAAAATTTTATATTTTCTTATGCTGAATTACACCAGTAAAAACTTTTTCATTGGTTTATCGAGTACCCAAAATCTCAGAACGCCGTTTAGTTTATCTGAACCACAGCGTTAGAGAATCAAGCCTTACCTATTTGTCTTGTGCGAGCTATGTTAATGGAGAAATTGCAGAACCAACATTCACATTAAACATTATGTGAATGGTTCTTGATTAAATTGCACTGAGTCTTGCAGTGAAAACAGTCTTTGTTTAAGAAACGATAGTCTAGCTGTCAGTACTATTATATATTCTGTGGTCTAGCTACGACCAATGTTATATTCGTTTAAGAATCTATCCTTTCGTGCTTCCGTCGAGCATCCATTTGATTGCATGCTTTCCGTTTTAGTTTTCACCTATCATTGTAAGAAATATAAGATAAGACGTACAATATATGTGATGTGGTTCATATAATTATGATTATACTATTGTACGTCTTATCAGACATGCTACGGTGATACTTTTATGTAATTGACAACATCTTCTATCTACCTGTGACAAACAATAATTAAATGAATGAATTTGAATTTGAATTTGAATTTGAATTTGAATTTGAATTTGAATTTGAATTTGAATTTGAATTTGAATTTGAATTTGAATTTGAATTTGAAATGTGGTCGTATAATTTGCAGCCCTAGCTAGATCTATAATATACCTAAGCGTAAATAATAATGCTATGGTAGTTTAAACGTCTCATTGAATCAATAACAAACGTCGTATCAATTGCTCACAATTGTTTGAATTATCAGCAATTGCTTCTAACTGAGTAAATGTGACGAATAATGTCGTAATGCAAGAATCGATAAACTTCTAAATTATTTTTTGTTTTACCAAGTACCTATGTACCCAGTAATTATTTATAACAAGACCTTAATCTACAATGGCATACTTCACACAAACTAGCTCGTCTGATTTTGTACCTGTTTATTTATTTATTTTATTTTATTTATTTATAATTATATAAAATACAAGTTTTTACATTATACCTATTAATACATTGTCCCGCAAAACCGTACATACGGTTTGTTAGGTTATTATATAGGTTGTAACTGCTGCCCCGGCTTCGCCCGCGTGGTAAGCCTTTCGGCTGTGTAATATCAAAACCCGGTATCTGCATAAAACTAAATTTTACAGGAGTGCCAAAATTTTTTTCGTATTCGTATTTTTAATACGCTTGGTTGTAACGTGCAGTTTTAACTGTATCTACAGTACAGATTGGGAAAATGGGGCTTCCTCTGTCTAACCCGTCTGAGACAACGGGCGTGAGTATATTATATGCTGTGCGTTTTTTTTGCAAGAATTCATAACGTCAGTGATTCGACGCGTCATAATGGTTCCGCGTAGTAATATTATTTTTCATGCATTGTTGCACACTGTGAATTGCATTAAGTTTTATGGTTTCGAGATTTGTAATTTATTTGCCTGTAAAGAATGTACTATAAATTTATTTTATTCAGTTCTTAGTAGGTACTATACTAAAATAATAGCACTGTTAAGTGTCACTTGATTTATTATATCCTCACGGATACCACCCCCGCCACTACCCGGGCTTGAGTCGACAACACCGCTAATGCCGGAATGTAAGAGTGACGTAAAAAGCATTTTCCTCGTACCCCTGGTGACCCAGGACCATCTTTGGTCTTGAGATGACCCTTAAGTAAAAGGATTTGGGGGGGGGGGGGGGAGCATCACCCACAGATACAACTAGAAATTATTGCCTTATTCAGGTCGCAAGTTCATCTGACCGGAGGCATGTTTTCCAATTTTCACTTAACATTTAACGAAATGTGGCCGTGTATAGGTATTTTTGTCTATGCTTAAATCTTCGTGGATATACGCGGCGATTTTGTCTATATTATGTATCTTATAATATTTACAATTAATTATATAACATGATAAGATAACGTACACAACACACTACCGTACACAATTAATATTGATATCACATAATTATTAATAATCAAGTTCAATATCTGATAAGCATTGTAACATTTTCGATAATCGAATCTTACATTATATCGGGGATTTGAGTTCACTAGGTATTTCAATATTATCAGACTCTATATCACTTTAACAGAATTCTTTACAATCACTGAACAATCTGAACATACATTAATGATATTAATAACCATTTTCAGACATTGTTTTTTCTTAACACTGGCGCTTGCGATCACATTGGGCTACTAATAAAATAAAGATGTATCTATCTGTGGCTGTGTGTGAGTTTGGTTCATAGAGCCTCCAAAATGGACACGAATGTTATAAAAAAATGTTTTAATTTCACAAAATGAGTTGATACGGGTATGGTCTTTTTTCCTAAGAGGAATAGCTTCTTCCCGTAAAATTAGAATCGGGAAATTAGGCAGAAAGCAAGAAAATGGAAGAAAACACTTAAGTTTTTTTAACCGACTTAAAAAGGAGGTTCACCTGATATTGTCTGAAATTTACACGTCAGATTTATTAATCTGTTAAAATACTTAGTTCTATTTCAAGGTTCTCTGTTTGACTTGCATGTTTGTAGGTATGTAAGTACGTTTGTCCACTATTAAGTATCTCGCGTTTAAGTAAACCGATTTTAATGCGGTTGCAGAATTATAGTATTTTTTACATTTCGGTTTACGTTACCCACTAGAATAGCAAACGAGCACACGATCCGCCTGATGATAAGGGGTCACCGTAATTTATGACCGCATATGTCGTTAGCTTGACACCATCCGTTTAAAAAGGATATATTATATTGTATGCTATTATAATTAACTTCAGCATAAAGACCAATCCAGCAGACAGTATACATTAATTAATTACGCCCGAAATAATCATAATGCGGGTCACATTGAAATATTTGTCCTCGATTGCACCATCTTGTTGATGAATTAAAGAAGTTTAATATGATTCATAAGTGGGAATTAATGAAACTCGTGAATCATACATTATCAACATAATTTACTGTCTGAATAAATTTACGGCGACGACGTCTACTCTACTATAAAAGAATATACACACCTACAACCTACATAGGTACCTACTAACTACCTACATAAGTACATAAATATATTCACGCTTTTTACCCCAGGCAGAGACAACAGCCCACCATCTGCTTCTGACCTAACCCTTACATATTTCCCCAGCTTCCTCTGCTGTCATTAAACCATTCATGCAAGATCGCTGCTTTCGAGTGCTATTGACCTGGTTTTTTTTCAGCACCATTAATTGGATTAATGATTAATTAATGACCCCAATAATGAAAATATGGGTAAAGAAATACCCATATACAGGTACACCTGTGACATATTTTTCGGTTTTATTGTTATGGGGATATGGGGCATGCTATGGGGATATACTTTTTGCCAGAAGTAGGCCCAAGAACATGGCGTGATGGGATATGTTCCGCACGTGTCTTTCTAAGACGACGGAGGACTTAGGACGCTAGGCTAACTCCACTTAAACCTTGACATACCTATGCCAAAAGTTCTGCAAAGGTTCGCGGGAATATCCCTACTAAGGTAAGCCAGGATTCTAACAGTAGACGTTCGTGATAGAGACCCGTGTGGTTTCAGTCAATTCGATTCCAATAGAACTATCTTCGAACTCCAACAAGTATACAGAAAAAATTTGACTGGACTGGACTTTACGTATGCTAAAATGCAGATAGTTAAGTACGGTACAGAGGACGACAAAGTCGGTTTCGTAATATATCTATGAGCATGTACAAAGAAGTAGCTGTACAAACCGGCTCTGTACTACACTGTACCGAATTGCGTCGCCCGTATTTACATACATACATATTGCATACGCTAAGCCATGGTTAAGCCTTTTAACAGACATAATACAGACGCAGACAACTATCACTGAATCACAAATAAAAGTTTTGTGTAGAGTTTGAGGCTAAAACATTTGATTTGTTTCAAACTACAATAGTTAATCATTCCGTCTAGAGAGTTCTTGCATCATTTCAAAATTATTTTTATTGTACGAGTACAGATCCATGCTGTAAATAAGGCATAGTAAAGGTGATATTCCGATTTAGGAGGAACTTATTAGTATTTTCATAAGAATTCGTGTTTAACCACCATTGCATATAGACATTATAAGTAAGCAGGTAATTGCTATTATACTATAAATGCATGTAACTTATACCTACAATGTTGCAAATATGTAGTTAGGTACATATATGATCTAAGGAATTGAGAATAATCGATACCACGTGTAACTAAAGTAGGTAGTAATTGAAATTGACGCGGTAATTGAACGTCATTTGCGATGATTGTGTCAAGGAGTGAACAGTTTGGCCATTGATGATTGAACTTCAATCTATTGATAGGAGTCAAACGAGAGTTATTGAATTTAGGAGATGTCGTTAGCCGAGTTCCTTCTGATATTATAAGACTAATAGGTTATTTCTCGCTTTACGCGTTAATAATGCTCGTACAGTCGTACAGAGAAGGCATAAGGGGAAGGGTTCGGGGTGACCTTACACTCCAGCGTTTGAAGACCCGAGTCGCTAACGGCTGAATCGGTCTGGCTGAAAGTTGGTACAGGAATTGACTACAGTCTCAAATACTTAACACAGGTTTTCTTCCTGGAATAGGTTGACATGGGAACAGAATTCCACGCGGGCACAGAATATAAATAATAGTACTAACGGCGCGGGTGAAGACGTTTGGAATGAATTTTTTTTTATTCTACTTGGATGGCAGACAAGCACACGGCCCACCCTATGGGAAGCGGTCACCGTGGCCTATGAACGTGTGCAACACTAAAGGTGTCGCACACGCGCTGTCTACCCTGAAGGGAAGGGGGGAGGGCTGGGAAGGGGTGGGGTGGCTGGGAAGGGATGGGAGGAGGAAGGGTACAGTGAGCTCTGGCTACCCTACTTACCGGCGGGAACACAACTCGATGGTTATTATGGCCGCGGTGTTCTGTAGGGCGGAGGTACTACCCCAGACGGACAGCTCATTTCGGACGGAAGAAACCGTCGTGTCCTACCTCCTCCAATGAACATGAACATGATGAAATGAAATAAAATTAAATAATGTAATAATTAGTAAATTAAATAAGACGATGATTGTCACTTGTCAGTTTTTGAATGATCATTGTGTTCGCAGTAAATTGATATCTGTTTGGAGCAATTACCAATTATTCTATTGCGCTTGGCTTATATTCATTGTCAATAATAACACGCCATATAAACTTTTTACTTGTTAAGTTTTTCATTATATAAAAACATACTTAACGAACACCCATGTCTAATGCCTTTGTCCACATAACAAGTAATAAATACTGCGTAGGTTATTGTCATTGGGATGTTATTTTATGAATTTTCAAACAGCACTTAGTTTAATCACTATTTTTATACGAAGTTATTCAAACACACATTATGTACCTAGTACATTTTTCATCAATCGATTCAATCCGTTGCACGGCAAAGAGGATCGTGGCTAAATGGTAATCGATTAGATTAACACATTGCAAGGTTAAGCAATCATAGCCAGTCTGTTTTAGGATGGGTGACCATTCTTAACACACCCCTCGGTTGCGTATTATCAAAACCCAGTATCTGCATAAAACTAAATTTTACGGGAGAGCCGAAAAACATTTTCGCGTCTTTCGCAGTGTGGCCATTTTAAATAAAACTAATTGTACATTCTGGAGAGTGATGGTTAGCAATATTATAATATATAGTCATAGCTTTTGATCGCCTACTAGGTACGTAGAGGGTGTGAAAAATGCAATCACACTCGTTTTTTAAATTACGAGTATGCCAGATACTAGGTTTTAAAATTGGACAGCCACTTTCCAAAAATATCTGAGCACGCCGCTTCATAGTTAGAATGAAAAGCCGACCCTAACTAAGTTGGTAAAAGGCTAAAAATATTTCAATCAGTTAGGGTGTTTTTTATTCAACTGACTTGAAATATTATTTAAAAAGGCATGTCAATGGGCATGCACCTCACACATCCTTACGCAAATATTGCTGAATGTCCTCTAGATAGATGGCAATAACAGGGGAAGAAGAAAAAAAGTCACTTCCTACGGTATTCTCGAGGTGACCTGGAAGTCACCCCAATAAAACTGACAGAAACTGATGTGACAAATTAGGATCTAACCAGATGTTAGACATGACTTCAATAAAACTGGCGTGGGAATTGTTACAGCATTAGATGGTACTCACCTACTTAATATGAGAGGAACAGAACAGATTATCATGTCATGTGGGTTTTTATTGTTATGATTAAAATAACATTCATTGTGACAATTTTATAGCGTTGCGTCGTCATACATACATCGGACTCGTACCGACTAAAACCGCACGGTGTTTTATCTCATCGGTCTGAGTGGTCTAGGAACCAGTGGGCCTTGGGAAGGGTACGAGTATTCGTGATTTTCTATTGCATTAATTTTTTGACTCATAAATTTCTATAAAATTGTCTGTCATGTGATTCTCCTGGCGCCAACTACTTTGAAGATTTTCAAAAAATAAGGTGTTAAATTGTGTTAATGTGTTACATTTAACACATTATTCTTATTTATTAAAAATATTTATAGTAGGCGCCAGGGTAATCAACTGAATACCTACGCCATATTTCAAGATTCACCCAGTTCAGTTAGGGTACCGTCGAAGTAGAGTATGATGGCCACCCTATGTCGTCCTATTGCCTCCTATAGATGTCGAATAAAGCTAGTAAAGAATATACCTAGTAGTTCTTCGTTTCACGCGAAATACACGCAGCTTATGATAAAGTGAACCATGGTGAACTAGCTATTCGGGGAGGACCTTCTACCCATCTTACCTCCTCTCAAAAATTCGTGTACAGTTAGTGTATTAATTAAATGTCGGTCAAGTTCACAAATCAAGAGTAACATATTAATTTTATTACTTGTATCGGGGTCACTTTCGCAATTTTATTGTAATCTTAATTGCATTTTATGTATCTACACTGCAATTTTATGTAAGAAGCATTATTTAACGTAGGTCAATTTCATATATACGGTCATATGACAGCATTGGTGAACTTGGCGACTTTACCAAAAAGTGTTTATTACTTTTAAATTCTAATTCCGAGTACGAGTACAAGTATTAAAGTTTTATTACCGAGCTTTATGCCGGGATTTTTTATACAACTTATGTGGCAGACAAGCACACGGCCCACCTGATAAAAAGCGGTCACCGTGGCCTAATACCAGGGGCATCACACTTGCGCTGCCGACCCTGAAAGTGGAAAGAGGGCTAGGAAGGAGTGGGGTGGGTGGAGAAGGGATGAGCTCTGGCTATCCTACTTACCGCCGCGCCGGGAATACAATACTATTGTTGTTATGGCCGCGGTCTTCTGTAGGGTGGAGGTACTACCCCAGTCGGACTGCTCAGTTCGGATGAGAGATACCGTCATGTTCTACCTCCTATAATTATTATGCATCTGATATTATACATGACTGTCTGGTGTCATGGTCAATTTCAGGGTTTTCCCTATTGAATGGGTTTTTTTATGGATTTATATTTTAATCCGTAAGAATGTTTTTGAAAATTGAATTGTTCGTGAAATGAAATTATAAAATTATGTTTTTACTCAGCCGTGTCTCGTTACTTCGAGATTCTATTAATATTCAAAAGTGTTAAGCACGATTTTACTGTATGGTATGTATATGTATAAGTGCAGTTCGTGACTAAGTGGTTACAGAGAGTACGTTAACACATTGCAAGGATAAGCAATACTAGCACCGATTACCTAATAGTTGGATGCTAGTCAGATCAGCCTAGGATCAATGGCCATTCTTCTCCGAGATCAGTTTACTCCTCATCATTGATTTGGCTTTATACAGCATTTGTGAAAGCGACTACCGTATGACCTCCCAACCTCGGATTAACCTCGTCCATTTTCAACTGGTGTACAAACTTGCAAATGAGGATGGTTTAGGCCCCGAAGGTGGGTCCCAAAAAGACTATACTGCAATAATGCTACAATGGCTCCATCAGCTTGATAGCACCATTGACGGCTGCTGTGGCGTAGCGGTAGTGCATGCGACTGCTACGCAGGAGACGCGGGTTTCATTCTCGCTCAGTGCAAATATTTGTATGCATGAATATGTCAATTTGAATTGGTCTGGGTGTTTAGTATGTATAATAAGTATGTATTTACAAAAAAAGTATATAAGTATCTTTATCAGCATTCTAGAACCTAGTTAAACACAAGCTAGTTAAACTAAACTTACTTTGGGTCTAGGGAGCGATGTGTAGAATGTCGTAGAATATTTATTTATTTTAAATGTTTTGATTGTGTCACGCCTCGCTTGAAGGACCCGCGCATGTAGTGTAGGGGGATGTAGTTATATTTAGGATAAAATATGTTATCATTGGCACCACTCCAGGAGTTGACACTTTGAGATTAAAGTGGAAAACAAATAGCCTATTATGTAAGGTTGTCAACTTGTCATTGTTGAATAATATGTTTTTAACAGTGACAACTTGTTATTTCACCCAAAAGTGCCAACAACTGGGCCGGTGCCAATGATAACATGTTTTACTCTAGTTGGTATTTTTCAAAACTTTCATAAGTGATTTGTGTAAATGGAAAAAGACAATAGTTAAAATCTATACATATAAATATATAAAATCGAAGTGTCTACTTGTGATATTTTGTAGAGCGAATGAAAAAGTTAAATGAATTCTATTCATTTGATTTTAGACTTAAACTGTATACCTAACGGCAGTCTACAATTAAATAACATTTTTAGAGTGTCAGTGGTAATACAGTGGTTTTTTGCCTTTACAGAATCGAGACCCTGGTCATTCATTTCAACCTGTGAGTTGACTGCTATGGCTCCTCCAGAGGGGTTAAAAGGACTACTTACTAGTAATTTTGGTTGCTAGTAACTATCATTTTATCGTTGTACCCGGTCGCATCCGAGGCTTTCACCTCGGAGCCCGGGGTCCGTTCACTCTATCTCCGCCTTTCGGTTTGACTTCAATAAAATTGACTTTTATAGGAGTGACTGCTGTCTCACTTACTAATTCTGAGAGGAAAGTTTACGCCAGAGTCTGTTCCGTTAATCAGTAAATTTACTTGGGGACACCATAGGTTGGTGTCCCATACACCCAATTTCGGATACTATTATTTATTTAAAATAGAAGAGCAACTATCATTATTATTTTTTTAGAAAGAAAAATGAAAATAAAATTGATATCAGACAACTAACTCTACGGTTAACACAGTTCAGGCACCTTTGAACTATCAGAAGGTTATCAACAGGTCTCTTTTATAAACACGTTATTATCTTTTACGTCCATAAATAATATTGTTTTTATTCACATTCGAAATAATATATAGGTAATGCCGCTTAAATAAAACGGGGCAGTATTTATTTAATCTACTTTCATACAAAATTCTGCAATTAAAACAATAATGAAAAGAAAATTAATTAAAACGTTACTTACGAGTCAGTATCTCAATCGGTGTTTCAAAATTTACGCGCGCGTTTATCGTAGGAAATATAAAGTGATGTAGAGTTCACGTTACGTTTTGTAGGACACGTGCGTTGCGTCCGATGCTCCGTACGGCACTGCCTGCCGATGGATGCCGGTTTGTTTACTATGCCTGCCGCCCGCCCACCCTCATATCTTTGAAGCCCTATCAAAATAATAGCATGTACTGTAATGGTTAGTGGGTTATTGAATTCATTATGTTGATGTTATATTCATGAAATGTTTTTATTCATGAAATGAATTTATAATATAAGATTTCGTATTAAAACCCTTTATTCAAATAAGATAAATTTCAGATTTAGCTAGGATTTAAGTGTATATTTTGTGTACTATGTATGAGTTTACCGGGTGCGATTTTATATGTAAAGCAAAGTGTTATTGAGTTTTCTCGGAATTTCTCATGGTAGGTAGGTAAGTATGGTTTACGAACACATCCCAGATTCTCATCTCGAAACTGGATAATTATGGCCCTTTGCAGCCAGGTGCAAACCAGGACCTTAGTGCTATTTTAGTCGGTTCGAGTCCGACCTCCGGCATAACCACCCCCATGACCGAAGGGGGTAGTATCCGCGGGGATTTTTGCACGAAAAAAGTTACGGTATACGGAGTGCCTGGTTAGAAAATGACGCTGCAATGGTAAGTAAACAAAAATACGTGTTATGGAAACGTTTACGTACTTAATAACGTTACGGGTTGAGAATCGAATTGGGTCAGAGCGAGTGTAGAGATAGGAAAATTTGTTTCATGCCATCCAATTTAATGCTTGAACCCGTTTTATATCATTAAGTACTCCATGAAACTCTCATTAAAATCGGTGAGGTGACTTTTTACCGGGACTAGTCCCACCCTCATTCTCACTACTCAACTCCTGTACACAAGGTTCAACGAGTGTTTGTATGAATTACGATACATAATAGCTATTATCATTATGGATAATGAAATGTAGATGACACTAGATTGAGCAAAGTAAGCCTTTATTTTATTCCACAATCTCGCCTCCAGAATCACACGAATATCACATTCAGTTTGAAAATTCAACACAGTTACGTATTATTGTCTGCTAGTTATTACGATATCGAATCGAGTTCAAGAAGTTATCATAAGAGAAATACTTACGGGAATAAGTTATTTACTATGAATATAACAGATGACTCGATCTGCTTGGATTTCTATTATAGTATAACATTTGATTGTTGTGAAAATTTGCATTGTAATAATGCAATATTGCATGAGGGGAGATGCCCAGAGAGGCAAGGTTAGGGAAACTTTGCCATGGTGTTCCACCTACCTATCAACATTTTAGGACGAATATTATAATGATTGTAGCATGATACCTACATATTAGCTAAGAAGAAAAAAAGTACAAATTTAGGTAGGTACCTAATTATTAGAGTGGTTATCATGTAATTGCACAGATTTCAAAAGTAAAATCATTAAATGAAAATGATTACTTAATTATACTGTGAGTAATTAACATTCTAAAGAATTGTTATAAAGCAGACGAAGATTAAGAAATGTAAATTACTATGCTCAGAAACTATTTTTGAAATGTGAAATACTTAGTTCATCTACTTTTGCTGCTAACTATAACTTGTCTAGTACCTACTCAAAATATCTTTTAAGTTTCCATAAATATATGGTATCTATGTAGTTCGAATACATTTGCCTATAAATATTTAATGATTCTTTTATAACTTGTTTTATAATTTTGGTTTATTGATCATAAAACAAAATTCTGCTTATAAAATATCATTAAGTAGGTGTAAGATCGATTTCATATCACTCAAACATCTTAACAATGAATACGTCATAAATGTAGTTTTTTTATTATTAGAAAACGAGTCAAGAGCGAGTCAGAGGCGAATATTGAGGATTCCGTACAAACTTATATTGACGGATGTTGCAGCATTCGATCTAAGATCCCATAGAATGATAGAACGACCTTCACCGAGCTGGTTAATGGATGAAAAGTATAAAAAAGTACCTATAAAAAAATATAAAATATATTTAATTTAATTCAGTCCTTAATAATACATGATTAATTAAAAAAAAAACATTGCAATGAATTTTTTAATAAACAAATTCATTGCAATGTTGTAAATAAGTAAATTGTTTTTTTTTGTAATCGAAAGGCTCGCGTTTGACCACAATCTTACCGGATGGTAAGTGATGATGTGGTCGACGATGGAGCACGCTTGCCTAGAAGCAACCTATTCCCTTTTGCCTTGAAGACTCCCAGTTGATAGCTTGCCGGAAACAGATTCTGGCAGGGCATTCCACTTCCGCTGCTGCCTGCGGCCAATCCGGCTGGGGTGGGAGTGGCCCTCTAGAGGGCTGCTCCGAGGCTCTCCACGTGTCCCTCTGACCAGCAGAGGGCACAGTGGGGAGCGAGCGGAGGGCGAGTTGATTGTCAGCGCGCCGACGGTTGGGTGACAGGACGGCCCCCTGTCACCCTACACCCCACGACGAGACGACGTGCGGTTGTGCGGTTTTAGTCGGTTT
This sequence comes from Lithosia quadra, assembly GCA_963576445.1. Classification (NCBI taxonomy): domain Eukaryota; kingdom Metazoa; phylum Arthropoda; class Insecta; order Lepidoptera; family Erebidae; genus Lithosia; species Lithosia quadra. The sequence goes on along the minus strand of OY754884.1, from coordinate 12,381,051 downwards.
GATCTCGACATAACCACCCCTGATGGCCGACGGGGGTGGTATTCATAGGGATTTCTGCACGATAAAAAAAAGAAAAAAAAAGGACATTCCACTCCTTAGCAGTACGCATAATTAACGTATTTAACCTTAATATAATTACATTTACCAGAACGGTGCAAATTACTAGTATCGATTTACCTGTTTATACCGTCCTGCCTACCCAAGAAATGTGACAGGGAAAAAAAACAACCTAACATTTCTATGGGCGTAATCATTTTGATTGGTATGGAATTTTCCGAATTTTATTAGGTAAACAAACAAGTGCAATGTTTAAAAAAAAAATTAGTTTAATAATTATATTCTGGACTGAATTTTTTTAGTCAACCCGTAGGTATGCACTATATTTATTGATAAACTTAATTAAAATATAAAATGGTACTTTTCATCCATTAATCAGGTAAGGGTCGTCCTATAGTAGGATCCTATACCAATTGGAGTTATAGCATGCAGATAAGCAAACATAAATGACAATGGAACGGCCTTACCAACCGAACGACCAAAGGTCCGCAAAAAAGTACTAATAGACCGGTAGATGCTGACACAAATTTCCATGCCATTTTGTACCAGTATGGCGACTTTTAAGGAGTCTTAAGCACCTAATGACGAAAGGGATAAAGATGGTCATGTTATGATGCTGGTACTGGTGGCCCAATCGCAAAATTTATCTCTGGAATAGGTTCCCATTGGAAACAGGAACGGCAACGAATTCCACGCGGCTTCACCCGAGTGGAATTTGTTACCGTTCCCGTTAAGAGCAAAAGCTAGGAAATTATAAAATTGTGAGTAGGTATTGTCTGCGGTAGAACCAGATTGATGATAATAAATTCATCATTGATGATAATAAAACAGACAACATAAATTCTTAGTTTTTGGTTTTAAGAATAAGTGCCAAAAATTCTGTGAATATCGGGATAATGATAGCATCCACTATAAAAGAAGACCCTCTAAGTAGTAGACTTTGAAAATGATTCAGTGCAAAGAATGATCTTATACTTCTTATGCCTCGACAGATGCATTTGTTAATTCAACACACGTGCAGCAGAAAAACGATAATGTATTTATGTTAATATTTTATTTTAATTGCGTATATAAACATGGCGAATTTGGAGGCTTGTTTGTATGTTGTTGACCTGTCAGGTAAGGTATTAAAAAGAACATTCAAGGTTAAAGCGATTGGCATCTGAGGGTTACAAAGGGTCTGGTTGAAAACTAGCGCTAGGTACCAGTCTGGCAAATGCTGAATCGAACCAGGCTCTATACAGCACGCCCACGAGGTACATTAGTACACAAAATGAGAACATAATATACAGGACAGATCCTGTATATTATGTTCTCATTTTCCGAATAAATTATATTCTTTCTTTGTTTTTTTCTTTAAAAAGTAAATTTAATAATACTTTAGCGTCCTATCAATAGCACTTTTTATTAGGAGACAGTTTTTTAAAATGGCCTACCAACATTTCTGAGGCCCAATCAACCTCACCTGCAAATAAACACATAAGGGACAAGATCTGGCGCCGGCTTGCCTTTTAAGGTTCGGAGGTCAGACGGCAGTCGTTTCCGAAATTTTGGACGCAACAGGAAAGTTGCTATGAGAATAGTGACTATAAATAAAATGTTTCTTCTTATCCGTGTGTCAATGCCGGTTGTATCCAAACCTTGCACTTTGGAGTTCGAGATCCGCTGACGTACTTCTTCTTATAATTTGGGTTATTTTTTTTCGACATTCGACATTTTTCGACATTTTACACATCACTCCCTAGACCCAAAGTAAGCTTAGTTTAACTAGCTTGTGTTATGGGTTCTAGAATGCTGATAAACATACTTATATACTTTTTTTTTGTAAATACATACTTATTATACATATAAACATCCAGACCACATACATTCTTACATAATGTACCTATGTATTCCTAAAAGTGCAGCACACAATGCAATATAAATAATTATATTTTTTCAGATGCACAACAACATTTTGCATTGAGTTAATCGATGATAAGTGTCTGTTAATGCAGCATTGTGCATTGTGCACACAGATATTGGTATGTGTGCCTTATGTCTTAGAAGATATGTGTAGAATACAAATGGGTATGTATGGGCAGAAGTCAATAGCCCGACTACGGTTTTAAGTTACTAATACTTTTCTTTTAAGGAACTCTTCTATGTATTGGGATAGGCAGAGGTCACTGAACTGATAAGAGAATACAAGTGTTATCGCTAGCGTTTTCTACCAGATACGATGTCGTCATTTTTCTGCAACAAAACTCATTTGAGCTGTTTGAGCGACACATATCTATATAGACATCGCTCACGGACGCGAATCTCGGAAGTTACTTGTTCAGGATCTAGTGCCACCCGTTAATGGATGTTGAAATCGTTACCGTTTATCTGCCAAAGCCACGGTGACCCGAACTTCATAATGGTCCATCGTTCTTACCTGTGTTGGGAGCATACGCTGACAAACTTTCAGCTTTTATAAAATAACGAAGATCTGGGGTTCACAGGCTTTTAGTCCATGACGCAAGGGCGCCCCCCGCTGCCTTTTGGGCCACCTTACACCAGACCAGCGTTAGAAGACCCGAGACGGCAGCGTGCGGTTTTAGACAGTTCAATTCCGATATAGTCGCCCCCGCTGGTCGCGGAGGTTGTACCCTTGGGGATTACCGCACAAAAAGAATAAGGGTACCTTCCGCTTTTAGCTAGACTTCTAGATGTATATCTAATAATATTTCTGTGGTAGAGATACTGTGTTTACATTTGATAAGATCCTGGCATTAATGATTTCCATGAGTATTTAACGTGGGTTATAAAAAGTAATAAGTATTGAAATGATTTTGCATTGAACAGAAAACAGTTCACTATAAATATAGCCTTCTCGACGTTATTTGACCCTAATAAATTGACATTATTTGCCTTATTTTCGGAACAAAGTGGATGGCCGCAGTCAAATTTATTTTCTACCGAATACTGAAAAAGGGTTCCTCATTTTTAAGACACTTGTAAATATGATATCTCTCTTAATATTGGATCGTGATGTATCCTTTTTCCATTAGATACGACTACATAGGTAGGTAAGTAGAGATATTGGAAACCTGGCATATTGTATTATTTCTTACGATAACTTGATATTAAAATGATAGGGGATACGGTGCTATTAGTTGCCTTTTTTCGTGCGGCAATTCCGGATACAGCCTCCGTCGCTAAGCGGAAGCGGTTATGTCGGACTTCAGCCGACTAAAACCGCAAGCCGTCACGGGTTTTCCGACTTCAATCTTATTTATTTGGATTATTTTCTTCTTATCAATTTCCTTTTGGACGCCACGCCACGCTAGGTTTTACCTATTAAGATCCGTCTAAATACCTACCTAGGTAAAATTTTGAATGGCTTTTCAGCTCTGACTAAAAGGTAAAATTTTGCGTGCCATGAATCTCAACTTGTGACTAGACTATCGTATTCTAGCTAGTGGCGATTTAAAAAAAAAATTACAAGAATATTTCTATTCGACGGCATTTCGACGGACTAAATAAATTATACGAACACTTAGGTACTTCACACATACATTTGCGTACCTACATCTCAAATGTGCCCAGTGTTTTAAAAAATGTATTTTCGAACAGAATTTTAATGGACTGTATTCTAATTTAGCTGTCTACAAGTTCGTCGATTCGTTCGAAGAATATTATTGGGTAAATAAATTGTAAAGATTTATGTAAGTATATTTTATCTATAGGTTTGT